>JAMRYI010000007.1:0-600000 GCA_029231635.1 Ditylenchus weischeri
TGTAGTCTATACTTACTTGCAATTTAAATATTTTGTAGAAGGAAGTTAGTGACATAAAAAATTCATTGTCTTCAATGTGATCCTACATCTGAGTAAATAATGGTTTTTATTTATCCATGTGATCAAAACTCTACTTGTGCTGCTTGTTAAAGTTCAATTCAAACCATGTCTGCTCAAAAAACACAACAGTAGTCAAAATTTAAAACTATAGTATCCGCAAAAGCGTCTGAAAACTAAAAAAGCTAGCCAACCAGCGCATCTCCCAATTCTGCCGGACGCCAGCCACCTTGCAAGTGCCGGCCAGAGAATCAAGTACTGCAAACGACCTAAGAACAGAAAATAATAGTCATATGGGAGACAGAAAAACGTAGAACCAAGGAAGAGATACATTTACAACTACTCACCATTGGTATTCTGTAAATTCTGAAACGTGGAAGCCCAGGAAAATGAAGTTAGAAGGAGCCTGGTCAGAGGTTTGGTCAGGCATGATAAGAATTATAAACATCCCACAAACCTCTTTTCATCATCCGCAGACAACCCTTTGGGTCATTTATTGTTGATCGATGATCGAAAAAACCTCGAGCCAACCTCCCGGCAATCAAACAAACTCTTTTTGAGGTTCGATAGAGACTTGAATCTTCTCTGACAATCAAATCTACAAATTTGAATGTCATAGGAGATTCAAGTCTCAGTCGAGAATTGCCTGTGCATTCCAAGAGTATACCACAAACTATCGGTGACAAAATAAATTAACCTTCTTTATTAACTGTTCACACGAAAACATTACAATCCGATTAATTACAATTGTCATCTACAATTTTTGTACTTGAAAAATGTCTTGGTTCTAAGGCTTCTTCTCTTTCCCTGTATTTTCCAGATAGCATTCATAATCGGCCAAGAACATTGCCCAGATCAAACACTTGGTGACATCCTAAAAAAAGTATAGAATCTTTTACGAAGCACGCGATAAGTTACAAACCATTTTAGCGGCAATATAAGTAATGACTGTTCTATAAATGAACAGATACTGGATAGATGTATGCACGCTTTTGCACCTCTGCTTCCGAAGACATCTGACGATGTTGTAAATGCTCACTTCGTTTCCGTCCAGGAGAGTACGCACGGCAAAGTCAAGAGCAACGAACGATCCTGTCCTACCGACGCCTAAAACAAAAGCTGCATTAAACGGAACTGGAAAGAACAATGCAGAGATTAAAAAGATAACCTGCTGAACAATGTACAATTAAGGATTCAATCCCTCGGATCCTAGACATCATGGATAATAACGGAAGTGGAGCCTTTGGGACAGAATGATCCGGCCATTTGACGTACTGCACATGGTTCACAAGATGAGTTTCAGCCGTACCAGTTTCTAAATTTGAAGAGAATTACTGTGTCACTTTTTGTGGACAAAGTGAACCTACTCCTCACAGATAGCTTACTGATCTGATAGTTTTCAGTCGAATTCATTTCTATCTTTTGGATATTCAGTCCATCGGCTATCATCTGAATAAAAAATTTCATATGAGAAAACCAAACCTTCACTGACTTCATCTGTGTTTGTTGGCCAGTAATACACACACTTGTTTTCCCCATCCTCAATTGTTTCGCACAGCATGACAATTGCACAGATCTTGTATTGCCACACCTGAGAAAAAATAATCGTGTATACGAAAATAAACAGTGATACTAACCATTCTCCAGAAATCAGGCACAGTGTTGTCCATCGGCGCCTGAGTGCAAATGATTGTGCGCTTATCTTCAGAGCTAGCTCGCACGAAGTTTCCGTGGATGTAGTCGCCATATTTTGAGTTGGTGGGCGGCCAAAGGAGCTTGACACGAGTTTCTTCTAGACACGGAATGTCTAAAAATAGGGTGAGAGATGGAAGGAAACGAAATGAACTTACTTGTATATCTGTTCTTCTCTGCGTGATTGTTAAATGAGGTCATCTCTCCTTCCGCAGGCGATTTATCTACCAGTTGCAGATCTTTAAATTCATTTATAAGCCCACGTATTCCTTTTTGGATTGTTGTTCGAAGAAATGTCTTCATCACGATATGGACTTCCTTTGAAGGCTGATTCGAGGACATTCCTGAAAAAATCTTGGATCAATTTTCATACTGAGGTAAAGTTGACTCTCAATTTGACATCATTCAGAAGACTATTCAAAAAGCCACGTTAAATCAAGTTTTACATGACAGTCAACACTGTTTGATAGCCATTTTAGTGGGCTATGTAATAATTAAGAGATTTAGGAAATTTGTTTACAAAAAGTGTCAGTTACGGCCGTTAAAAATGACACTTTTTCAAGTCGCGTTTTTGACCAACTTCTGAAAATCAAAAAGTTAAAATTGAAAAATAATTCGGGATTTATAATTCACAATTTATTGTTTATTTAAATAACCAATCCAATAACATTTAATGGATACTAAACACATGCATTACCAAATACAAAAATGACACTTAGAAAATTAGACACTTAAACTATACTTCTCTATTATTCTTCTTCGATTCATCGGAATTTACTACGGCTCGAGATCGTCGACGGAGAGCAGAAGCGTAACCTTTAGCCACTTCCTCGCGAGCCTTTAAAGCTGACCTACATCTCTTCTCTCGTTTTGTACCCTGAAATTATTATGCATTCTTTAGAATCGGTCAAAAAATTTGCTTCCTGCTGTTTGAGTGGTGTCCACAAGTTCAAACAATAACCCAATTGATGTAAAATATTAATACTGTTCACAAGAGTGACCGAAAACTATAAAAATTAAATTTTGCAAGAGACCACACAGATGGCAAAGGATCCTTCGAACAAACCATTCTCTCAAAAACAATCACATTTGTTGTCCAAGTCAAAGATCTAAATTTGCCGAGGACGGATATTAGTATGTAGGTACCCGACAAAAGATCAACCTTCTTTTAGCCAAATCGAGCATGTCGGAAAATTCAGTGACACGACACTCTTTTCTAATTCTTCTGAAAAGGCGGTTGACGGTATGCTCTTTAAGGTGAGTTGGATTACATCAAGCACGCATATACCAAACTAACCTGTTTCTTCGTAAAGCTTTTTTAGCTCTGACTGCCGTTTTCTGATTTTCTAAAAAAATTCTTTGAAGAAAGGCAATTCAAATCTTAAAGAGATCATATTACCGATAAGATTTTTACATCGGCATTATCCTCATCCTTTTCTGGAAAGTGACTATTACATAAAGGAAATCAGACTCACTAACTATGTCCACTACTACCGTATTTCCTCCAATTAGCGCCCCCGTGATTCAAAATTGTGTTCTTGGTAGAGATGATGACGGGACGGGACAGGACAATTCCGTCCCGTCCGTTAATTAGAGAATCGTCCCGTCCTGAATCCGCCCGAAATTTTTGGCACCTGTCCCGTCAGTGTCCGTCGAAATTTTTAAATTTGAATTCTGACCCGTCCCGTCCCGAAAAGGTCAAGCCATCATCTCTAGTTCTTGGCATCGTGTTTTTGGTGAACTTTTTGATCGCTTCTCTCAGGCAAGTTACCACCCATTTTGTATCTACAGGGTTATTCAAGAAATTGTAACACTTTCAAACTGCCATAACTTTTTATCCCGGCACGATTTCAAAATTTGTAAACGCAGATCGACTCAGAATTTCATGGCAATTTTTTGGTATATAAGGTCAAAACCACGATTTGCTTGGTCCCCCTGTTGTTTGGCTCCTGGTCTGTAGGTGGCCTTTGGATGGACAACAGGGGGACCAAGGCAAATTTCGAATTTTGCAAAAAAATTTTTCGGGTGTTATGCCAAAAATTGCCATGAAATTCTGAGTCGATCTGCGTTTACAAAATTTTGAAATCGTGCCGGGATAAAAAGTTATGGCAGTTTGAAAGTGTTACAATTTCTTGAATAACCCTGTAGAAAGATGAGCTATGAGATGATTAGTAACTTGCCTGAGAGAGGTGATCAAAAAGACAATCCCAAAAACACGATCTAATTATAGGAAATACGGTATATCCAGAATGACGCGGCAAAAGCCACAGTCACACTGTGCCAATCCAACAAAGAAGTCGTAGTCAGAGTTCTGTCACAGTTACAGTGTGTCCCAAATTACGCTAAGTCTTATAAAGGCCTGGCTACAGTGGTCGCGTCTGACTGTGTTTGGGTGGCTACAATGGATGGCTAAACGCGACAGTCAGACGCGACAGTCAGACGCGACAGTCAGACGCGACAGTCAGACGCGACAGTCAGACGCGACAGTCAGACGCGACAGTCAGACGCGACAGTCAGACGCGACAGTCAGACGCGACAGTCACACTTTCAAAAATATTTGAAAATAGTGTCGCGTTTTTTTTTTCGAAAAGTGTGTTTTTTCATGTTATCTGATCTTACGAATCAACTTTGTAGGAAATGATGTCTACGAGCGATGAAGTCGTCTGCAATTTGGTGCAACTGGAGAAAGTTGTTGTTTTGTGGCACAACTAAGAGACGAATAAAGATATGCTTTTTCACTGCTCTTCGATTATTTCGTTGTAGCCACATTGTGACTGACACGTCTCGCTGTCGCACCTGAGTGGCGCTCTTGACCGTCGCGTCTAGCCTTTCATTGTAGCCACACTGTGACTGTCGCGTTTAACCTTCCACTGTAGCCACATGACAACAGTCAAACGCGTCAGCCAAACGTCAGCCAAACCTTGCCGACTCTTTCGTAGCACAGCAGATTGGGAGGCTCAAATGAATCATCACCCGAATATTTACCAGTATGCTTGAAGGCAAGTTCGTCGCCGATGTCTTTCAGCGTAGTCATATAATGAGCCAATTTTTCTTCCACCTCATATTGCAACGATTTCTAAAAGTAAGGAATAGCATACCCATCGTCTTTTTAAAAATGTACCAAATTTTCTAGAGCATACAGAGATTCCACCATTTCGCCTGAATATACAGCAGGGACGGCCATTTGCATCCTAAGTAGTCAAAATTAGGCACAAATAGGCACACAAATGTGCCTAATTGTGCCTAAATGTTCTATATAATAAAACGGTGAAATGTGCCTAAATAATGAAATGTGCCTATTTTAGGCCCATTTATATCTTATTTTGTACCTTTTTTAGAAACATTCCTGTTTATAAGTGCTGTCTCTCTTAGGTATTTGCCCTATTTTAAGAACATACCTATTTCATTTTATTCGAATATTATTCGAAAATATTTGACTTTTCTCGAATATCTACTCGAATATTCGAAAATTTGGAATATTCGATAACCCTACTTTTGAGGAACATTCCTTTATATAGGTGTTTTTCCTCATAGGAACATTGCCTTATTCTTGTTAAAAATCACGCTTATTATGCCCTTTTATGTGTTATGATGCAGTTTTTCACTGAGAACTATCAACAGACAAATAATTTATCACTAGGCGAACTGGCGTCCTTTCGGGCGCCTGCGTTATGAAAGCAAATTTCAGTGTAGTACAGCACTACAGTACCAATCGGGCCGTAAACCCACTTCGCGTGATTGGTATTTCATGAGCTGTTTGCCCAAAGGAATTTCAATCCTTTTTTTCAGTTTCACAGTCAGGCAAAACTTCTTTCCACACAATGTATTTCACTTTTTTTCGCAGTCACATTTGACAGCAACCTTGATAAACTCCCATGCCATTGCACGGGAAAATGCAAAATATGTCATTCCGTGGGTGAACACAGAATTTGTTAAGTCAATTCCAACAAAATCAATCGTTTGGCTCTTGTTAATTGTCATAGCAAAACATGGTTTAATAGGGAATTGTTTCCTGTAAAATGTTGAAGGGAAACTTTGAGCTGGTTAGTGTCACTTTTGGAAAACGGACACTTTTTCCGGTTAATTCACCTATTGAAATTTTGGATTGCTTCCACCATCAATCTTGTGCCATTGAGTTTTTGATTTTTTAGAGTAAAATATTTCAAGTTTCTAAAAAGATTTACGATTTACTGGAAATACCGCTTTATCGGAGTGCCGCTTTATAGAGAGTTGAATGTACTGGTTATTAGAAAATGAAAAACATTTTAATGCAGACTGTGATTTGTATCCAATTTTCTCACGAATGTAAACAAAACCTTAAAGAGCAAGCAGAATAACCCAAACGATTAACCTCTTGAGTAGTACAAACAAAGGTGGCGGTGCAGGCATTTCAAACAAATCTTGCATTCCTCAAGAGTCTCCGCTGCCCATATAAACACTGCTGCTCCTCCAAAGGTCATGTGGGCAGCAGGTCGAGACTCTCGAAAAAGCACCACCTTTTATCTCAATCTCAAACACACCTGACTTATCTTTTTGTGGCGGCTTTTTCTTTATTGTTGTTGTCCAACAGTTGTAATTTTGGGTTGATACTATTAGCATTTAGGGCATAATCTCTAGGATCTCGCATCTGAAGTCCTGTTTGCAGTGTTGAATTTGTGAGATCATATTAGGCGATCAAAAAAGAGAAAGGGTGGGGGAATCGCTATTAACTAACTAACATTTTTACTCGTATTGTTGGATATCCTTGGTCACAGCCGATCCCCAAAATGATTTGTGCAATCCAGTGTGACCAGATGCTTTGATTTATTGAAAGTTTCTGGATTTTGAGATTCAAATCGTAATTTTTGATTGTCGAAAAGCAAAAAATTAGGTATAAAGCGAACAGTTTTCCTGCCTGAGTTTGATTTAAGTTTTTGTTCAAAATCCTGATTCTTAGAATCGAAATCATGATTTTTTTAATTTTGTATTTAGCCACCCTGGTATAATCCCAATCCACAAAACTAACCCCCGATATAGTTGCGTTTACAGTTTAGTCCCGATAAAACGCCATTCCTGAGGACGCCGGTTTGATGGCGGTTAATTAGGGTTATCATTTAATCGGGACTGGCCTTTGCTGGCCAACTAACTTTCGCCGGAGGTGCCGGTTTATTGGAATGACGGTTTCTCTGGACTTGACTGTATCGTTTTAGCACAAATTTCTACAAAAAAACTAATTACAGTCAAACTCCATTATAGTGCGACCCCTGGGGACCGACCACATTTCGCACCATAAACGGGACTCGCACTATATCGGAATTTTTGAACCAAAATGGTTGAAAAAGCGCCATATCGAGTCTTACACAATGTTCAACAACAACTTTTTCATTCTAGCAATGAATCTATGGTTGGACAATGGTCAATTTACCGGTTAATTAATATTATTTGACTGGTCGATACGAAATCGTTCAATTGTTACTCGCTATTTGCAGACTGTGCTACAGTCAACTCTCCCATCAGTTAACTATCCTAATAAAATATACCACATTAAATTTTATAGACGCCCCGGGGTGTCTATAAGTCTATCACACGGCTAATCCCTCAAGGGGAGGGGGGTGACGTGTATTAGAGTCATTTTAAGAATTTCGGGAGTTCAACCAAAATCCAAAACGTGGAATCGCTAAAGCTCGCGGTAGTTAGGAAAGGGCATAAAAACAGCTAGGAAAATATTTTCTGCTCCGAGGTATAACTGAAGGATAAATATTCAATTGCGACTTTAAATTGAGAAAAAGGGCACAAAAGTCAGCGAGAAGCCAACAACGGGCTAATTGAAATTTAACCTAAGCAAAAACGTAAAAAAAAAACAAACGTAGTTTAGAAATTTTTATTTGAAAAATTTGTGATTCGCATTATATCGAGACTGGTTTTATCAGTCGGGGCCGTGAAAAAGTCGCACTATATCGGGATCAAAGTTTAACCTATTTTAGTCAAAACCAACCAAATCGAACTCAAGGTCGCACTATATCGAGTTTCGAACTAAATCGGGGTCGCACTACAACGGAGTTTGACTGTATAAAAATTGCACTTCAGGTGTAATTTTTCAAAAGATTTGTATTTTTATAGACCCCAAATCTTCTTAGTTCTTCAAAATTTCACATCAAAATCTTTATTTTTTCGCACCTAAATGGCAATGAACACTGGATAACTTAATCTCTTTTTTCAAAATGTACTTTTTCTGAAACCACATTTCGGAGTCCTGCCAGAAAAAACCTCCCAAAAAGATACTTAGCATCCAGGCGGAATCGAACCTGCAACATCAAAACAACTTTTTTCGCATAAATAAGAAGATTATAAAATAATTGGAGGTTCTATGAAAGGTGGCGGAAGCACTTGTTTGCCCACACCCCTACTCACAATACACCAGGATTAAACCTTGGTCGGGCATTGGATGATTACAGACTCTGCTAGGAAAAATTCTTTTATGCGACTAACACTCTGATTTTAGTAAAAAAGCAATTGAATGAGTGGGGGGCAAGAGATTTATAGATGCTTGGTTAGTTTGCTGACCATTCTTCAACTCAACAATTTTTGTAGTTGTTGTGCAAAATAATTGTGCTGTTCAATTTACTGTGCGCCAAATACTGGTGGTACTTGATGGATGGGAGCTGAGGGTGATTTGTTGATGGATGTCTACTGTGTCACTTCAGTCCAATTTTATTTCTGTGAAAAAAAATTGCAGCCACTTATTTTTTTCGACTAGTTTAATCTTTTAGCATAATCTGGGAAGAAAGTGCCGACAACACCCTTGAGGCTACTTTGCCAATGATGGAAAACTTTTTTTGAAGTGATTGTTCAAACAGAGATTATTACTAGTATTTCACACAGAAGCATTTTGCATGATTATCTCATTTTGCTATCTTTCTAGTTGGAGGAACATTTTGAAAACAATAAGTGGCTTAATTTCGGCACTTATGATCTTTTGGGAATGTGCAGGAGAGTAAGCTGACTAAAAAAGTTAGATTTGATGCAGTTTTCGGCTATCTTTGAAGTCGAACGCCAAGTTACAAAACTTTTATGCTCAAAATATTTTTCATTTTTATGCAAAGCAAAAAAGCTTCACAAATCTTGTGGTGTATTTGTCTTTTTAGTTATAAATGTTCAAATTTGATGTTTTCCTACCACTTGGAAACTTTATGAACTTATAATCAAATTTGAATCTCTAATAGTTCAAAAATGATTATTTTGGACTATTGTTATGAAGTGTCCATACCTCAGCTTCTATAAAACCAGGGCCGATATTGTATAAAAGATTGAAAAAAAGCTAGTCGAAAGACACTACCATGAATCAACTAGAATCAGCCATGTAGCCCTACATCTCGGCTATCGAACTATTTTTAAGGTGTTGACGTCTTTGGTGCATTCTGTAGTTACAGTCAAACCTCCACACTACAAAAAGTTCTTTTTACCCCGATTTTTGAGCCATTATCCCAATCCCCGAATCCCCAATGTTGTAATAATACCAATTCGATGCGTAGAAGCGAAGAGCACACAACATTTTCTCTTTTGCCGACAGACTACTAGTAACTGGCTCTAGATCAGGTCCCAAAAGGTTGATAAGCACATCAGCTAGCCTTTGCGTCAAACAGAAGCGCTCCTTGAATTGCGAAGCATCACTGTAGCTTAATCGCAGTCGAAATTTATGCACTCGATTTACTTCCTCTTGTTCCTCTGAGTCAGCGCTGGATAATATTTAACTAGATCTGAAATGTATTACAAATTTTGTATTCTCAAACATGAGCAACAGCATATGACAATACGAACTTGTTCAGCGCACAAAAATTATTTTAAAACAGCTAGAAAAAATAATTAGGCAAAAAAAAGAAATCGACCAAAAACTGCAAAGTGAAAAGTGTCGACTGAACGCCGGTCGACAGAAAAAATTGCAAATTTTTCACTTTTTATGCAAATTTGCAAATTATTAGTGGAATAGAAAACGACTACGCATTTCCACTTTGCAACTTTTCACTTTGCAGAAAAAATCTTAGTGGATCAGAAATTGCAAATTTTGCACTTTGCAGTTAGTGGAACCGAAAATTTGCATGCAAAGTGCAAAGTGACAAGCGCAAAGTGCAAAATTTGCAGTTAGTGGAATAGGCCCCAGGGGGAGCTATTAGAGGTAATACGGTACTCTAATTCTCCCAGATTTCATAATTGAGAATTTTCTAAAAAAAGATCCAGCCCCAAATCTTTACATTTCTGCAAAATATGTTGGAAATAGTGAACACAGCGGTAGGTTGATTGAAATGGCATTGCAGCCAAGTTGTTCTGCAACCACTCTCAGCACTTCTTTGTGCCTTGAGTGCCCTTGCCCCATTTGTGGTCACCTTCACCACCATCAGAAGTAGCAGCCTTGAAGGTATCCAATTGCGGCGCCTTGTCTTTATTCTCTTTGTCCCAATCCTAAATAAACACTGCTCCAACAATATGTCCAAAGAATGAAATGGGTAAATATATATTACTCTTCAGACATTTCTTTTTCATAAATGCATTAGCCAAAGTCGTACAAAGTACTACTACTGAAAATCTACTTAAAAAAGCGTAGCCTTTGACATCTCGCTTTTCGATGACTGAATAATTTTTAGCTTTGAGCATGATTATATGTTTCAAAAGTTTGCACACACTGATAAAGATTATTTCCTTGTTTTAGGCTTAAAATTTATGAGAGATAGCTGTGACTGCATTACAGCTAGTGTGGATGGCAGGATAAGAATCAGACAGGAATCCAAGACATCAACACTAGCGCCCCGCTCTAATTAACAACCATATTTCATATAAAATAAATTTTGTTATAAAAAACCGGCTCAAAGTTTGTCCCGAAACTTTTTTTACACCAGTTATTATTCCGACATACGAAGAAGTGATAACATGAGCAAACAAGTTATTTATTAAGCCATCAACGAACAAAGATTAAAGCATTTAAGGGTGACTAGATGATCAAAGTATATGTCTTCCATGTCTTAATCATCGAGTATTTTCCGTTCATCGTTCCTCCCCTTATTTCTTTCCTCAAGCTCTGCCTTGATCGCTAATATTTGAGAGGCTTTTTCGGTAGTTATTCGGCTGCGCAAATAGTTCAAAAAGAAAAGAGTTGTCTAAAAGAATTAGATGACCGATTCTTGGATCGTTGAAATTCATTGCTTTTGAAAATACCCTTTCTGACAAAGCGCTTGCTGGTGATGGACAGAGATATTCTTGAGCTAAGACAGACAAAATGGTTTTAGCGTTTCAGCGCGGATTACCTGAACAACTTTCTGACATCGAGTTTATGCTTCTTCTTTTTCCAATTGATCTTCAGTGTCATCCGAACAAGTCCTTTTTGGCATATAATACTTCGGAAGACGGCATCATGGGAAGCAGAGTAGTGGGCCCAAATAGCAGTTGTCGATTTTGAGACTGGAATTTGAAACTCTTTTGAACATCCGACTTGGAGACATATCCACTTTCTTTTTGTCGCCAGACACTTTGAAAAGCTTCTTTGACCATATTTCAGACATCGTTGTCAGCTTCCAATGAGCTCTAAGAAGGGTTCTTTGAAGAAGTTTTTTAGTGAAATAGCATACGGGGTTGAGAAGCAAATAATTGAAAAGTCTTTCTTTAAAACCTAGTCATTTTAAAAACTCAAAAAAAATTAATTATACATTTTTTAACGAATAGCTTATAAATGATCGAAATCAAAAAAATGTTCGATTTTCGATAATCGAAAATCGATCTAAGGCTATCTATTAATCGATTATCGAAGTATCGAAAATATCGAAAATTTTTCGATAATCGATTATCGAAATAATCGAAAATATCGAAAAAGCTTCGATTTTCGGTCGATTTCAATCGATTTCGATAAATCGATCGACAACCCTATCCGTAACCATTTTTAAGCTTATTTTTTGGATTTTTTTTTATTAAAAATTGACAATTTTTGCTAAAAACATGTCTCAAAGTAATTTCTATTGGGTTGTCCCATAAGTAATGTCGTTTTTTAAAAATGGTTTTTATGTAACCTGTTATGATCATTTTTTAATATGCCATACACTATTTGGTAGCCCTTTTCTTGACCTTTCTAATGAGCCATCATTTGTTTATTAATGATAAAAATAGAGGGTATTAGTGCTCAAAAGAAATGAGTTTCACCAATGGGTACTTTAGGGGGGTACATTCATCGCTTTGGTCGAATTTGTGGGCCCAAAGAGCAGTTGTCGATTTTGAGACTGGAATTTGAAACTCTTTTGAAATTCCGACTTGGAGACATTATGGTCAAAAGTTTGATTTAGAATTTGGCACTTTAACAACATCTTAGTGCTATCTTGCGCATTTCAAGAGCTACAAGACCTATTTTACAGAATAATTTTTGAAAATACGAGTGTTGAGATATGGTCTTTTGAAAAAAAAACAATTTCTTGAAAAATGACCAAAATCTAAGTTTTTCCAAATTTTTTAAGGATTTTGGTAATTTTTCAAGAAATTGTTTTTTTCAAAAGACCGTATCTCAACACTCATATTTTCGAAAGTTATTCTGTAAAAAAGGTCTTGTAGCTCTTGAAGTGCGCTACAAGATAGCACTAAGATGTTTTTAAAGTGCCAAATTCTGGATCAAAATTTTTTGACCAGTTAAAGCGATGAATGTACCCAATACCTAAAGTACCTCTAAAGTGCCCATTGGTGAACCTCATTTCTTTTGAGCACTAATACCCTCTATTTTTATCATTAATAAACAAATGATGGTTCATTAGAAAGGCCAAGAAAAGGGCTATCAAATAATGTATGACGTATTAAAAAATGATCATAACAGGTTAAATAAAAACGATTTTTAAAAAACGACATTACTTATGGTCCAACCAAATATATTACTAATATTTACTAATTTGTAAATCATGTTTAAACGACTCCTAAGTAATTTTTATATGTTTAAAACGACAAAAAATTTATTTTCGAACAGTTTCCTACATAAAAAATGTATTTTATGAAAAAAAAATTTTTTCGACCAAAATTTGACTTTTTGCCTTGGGGGACCAATGTAAACCACTCAAAAAGGGTACCTGGAGATTTTAAAAAGATGGAATTTGAACATAGTTTTGTTAAGTGGGGACTACCGCACAAAAACTCTGGTATGCATGCTTTTTTCATGTATCCAGAAACACTTATGAGCGATTTGTTTCCAAAGTATGTGGGTGTCACATCTCAACCCCAGTTTTGCCCCCTAGTTTTGTACAAAAGTACAAAACTAATATTGTGACATTCATTTTGGTTTTTGAATTTAACCATTTTTCGCTCATAAAGGCTGACTCGGTTATTTGGTGTCCTCCAACAACACTCCGAAATAAGCGTTTTTTTATGTTTTAGCACTTTTAACTTGTAAAAAATGTGTTTTTGGCACAGCCGACCATTTTGCGAAAAAATTTGACGGATTTTTGTGGGGGACTAAGGTAAGGTACCTTTTCTAAAGGTATCCTAACCCGTTTTCGTCACTGGAGCGTGGCAAAAAGGCATTTATATGCATTTTTGATCATGAGTTTTGGTGAGTGAGAGTTGGCGCATATCTGACTCTCAAACCCCAGGCGTAGGTCCGGTTCATTTTCGATCAAAAAAATTTGAAAAATGGTCGGCCGCTTTCTCGATATTTTTTAATTTTTTAACATTTCAAATTAGCATAAAAATTTAAATCTTTCAATTACCCAGCAATCCTTTTACTCTATTAATTTTTCTGATCCCAAATATTTCTAATCCTAATTTTCATAGAAAAAACTATTTTCAAAATGTGTTCCCCGCTCCAAACCAGTCATCTTTTTTCTTCCGCTGTTGCATATTTTTTAATAAATCCATAACAAAAGGCAAGTTGAGCAAGCTGCCTTGCTAACAGTGCCCCTGCTGAACCACAGCTGGATGAACAACCTACCAAAAAGTAGTAGCCTGCACAATAATCCCAATAGCAGCAGTAAAAGACATCTGAAAGTAATGCAAAGGCAGCAGCAGCAAGCCCAGATGCCAGCTTGTCCCAGATTGGCCAACATGTGCCGCAGCTGCCCCCCTCCCATACCTAACCCTCGCCCAAAACATTTGGCTGAATTTGCCATTTGGTGTGTGGAGGGGGGAAGGGACAGACTTTTGGTGGTAGGTTCAGTAATTCAAACAAAACAGCTGGTTTCGCTTTTTTAGCCTGGTAGTGCAGATGGGTGGGAATATTTAATTTGGGGGCTAGCTAGCGGCGGCGGCACATATGTTGAGGGGGGCTCCAACACAACAATTGTTCCTTTTTTGATAATTAAGACACTTGAAACAGTTGGTTTTGGAGGGGGGATGCCAGGGGTCATTTGCTCCTGTTACCTTCTGTTACTGCTGATAACAGGCAGGGGACTCCTGTTATTCTTTTTCCGATTTATAAAACAGTTGGTTATAGTAGCAGTTGGGGCAGCAGCACTTGCTACTATATTGAACATATGTGGACATGCCTGCTGTTTGGGGGGACTCCATTTGAATGCTTTTTAGTGGCTGGCTGGGTTGAGGCAAAAGTTGTTTTGAGTTATAGAATTGGATTGGCAATGGAAATTGGGAAATTTTTGTTATTGCGAGATGGATGTTCGATACAGTATATGTGATTGGTTGTGTGTTTACACCAAAGTCTCTTTTTCTTTCTTTTAAAGGTAGGGGAAGGCATATAGGGACCGGAAAGAGTCCTGATGTATTTTTAAAAAGATGGATAGCTTAAAAAAAGTTAACCGAAAAAGTCAAAAGACGTAGCAAAGTGTTTTTCTTGTAAATTCAGAAGTCGGCTACCTGTTTTGGGTAGCAGTTAGTTAGTGACAAGGTATCAAAATCTCACCTAATCAGACATTATCAGACCGTGTATCCTCTAAAAACTCCTTTGAGATTCCATATCTTAGACCAGAGTAAAATTTTTGGCAACATTCTAAGTCCTACGAACT
Organism: Ditylenchus weischeri; assembly: GCA_029231635.1. NCBI lineage: Eukaryota > Metazoa > Nematoda > Chromadorea > Rhabditida > Anguinidae > Ditylenchus > Ditylenchus weischeri. The sequence continues at coordinate 14,700 of JAMRYI010000007.1, forward strand.
TTAACCATTTTGCTTTCTAAATTTCGGTCCAACACCAAAAAAATATCAAAATTGATCATATAATTCTTTGGATTTCACAGGGGGTTCAAAAATTAACTGTAGGGATCCTTTTTTAAAATAAGGAGCTATTGTATCGAAGGTCTTTTTTTTAGTGGAAGTATTCTTAGTTTTCTGAAAAACGATCGGCAAAATAGGAATCTTTGTGATATTTGGGACCATAATGTGTAAAAAGAATCAGCAAGACCTTCAAAAATCAAGCTAAAAAAACTGTTGGACCCTAGGCGGGAACTAACTTTTTGAAGTCTGAATTATAGCGGATTGACTGTAGGAAACAATTTCAAAAATTCAATAAACACGCAATCGAACTTGCATGTATTTGACTAAATACGGTATTCTTTTTTATAAATTTAGTCCACTACCGTATTTCCTCTAATTAACGCACCCCCTTCTCTGATTCAAAATCATGTTTTTGGCATTGCGTTTTTGACCCACTTTTTGATCACTTCTCTCAGGCAAGTTACTGCCCATTTTGTAGCCAGAAAGATGAGCTATTAAATGGTTGGTAACTTGCATGAGAGAAGTGATCAAAAAGTGGGTCAAAAACACAATGCCAAAAACACGATTTTGAATCAGGGGGTGCGTTAATTAGAGGAAATACGGTATCTCTCTTTCTAAATCCATATCTAATTTTGCAAATCTTCAGACTCCCAACCCCAAGGTTAAATTTAATAGTGTGTTGATCAGGTGCTCTAATGTTGCCCAAATGAAGTTGCATTCCCAGTGCATAATTTATTCTTTTCCTAAATCCTCTCATTATTATCTTGAGAATATTTATGGCCATGGAAAAGGCATTAATAGGTAAAAGATGGACAAAACTATCTATAGATAATGCACTAAAGTCTTTTCTTTATCTGTTTATGGGCAACTCCTCCATACACCTAAAAACAACGGCTTGAGCAAAAACGAATAATTTATTGGGCACTTGCACACTCATTTTTTGCATGTAATTGATAGATTTCTTCCATCTAGGGGCTTGTTTCCTTCCTACTCCTAAATTCTTCCACTTTTTTCTCTTTAGATTAAAACTTTTTTGTGCATGAAGGGGGAACTCATCTGTTAAACAGATTGCAAAACGGGCACATGAGGGGCCTGGGAAAATATTTTGGGGGCAAAAGCGCAGGTGTTTGGTTGTTGCTGGTGCTGGGGCGGCGCCTGCCTGGCGAGAAAAGACTCCGCCTTTGCCCCTCTTTTATTGAAAGGATGCGAGAGAAGGACCAGACTGAATCATTCTGCTCCACTTTCCTGCTCATTCCTGTGCTCTTCTACTCCTCCAGCTATACATTTTTGTGCTTTTTGTTATTATTATATAAGTGGATTTAGCATTTTGGACAGATTCCCATCTTTTTTACTGGCGTATAGTTTATAATGTTGTGCTTTTTTCATTTAGTTTGTATTTATTTATTTTTGTTATTTTTAGGCAAACAGAAATTCTCTAACTCTTTATTACTTTTTCTTCCTCTTCGAAGCTATGGCTACTAATCGACGTCTATCAATTCTCAAGAGCAAAAGACGAATGGCTAAGACTCTAGGCAAACGATCAAGGACTACTTCTACTTTACCTGTTTTGGTTTCCAATACAAGTGGTACGTTTTATATGTTGCAAAAGTTTACAAGCAACGATCAGATCTTTAAAAAAAGGTCTTGTCAACATTTTTACGAATGATAATTTTTGTATTTTGATTAATTAATAATATATTTTTTTTGCAGGTTGCTCTCGACTATCTTCCTCATCTAGCGCTTCATCATCTACTTCCTCTTCATCTTCTATGGACTCTGCTGGTATGACTTGTGAAGAACGTGTGGAGATGCGACGTCTCTCTCGACTATTGCCTGTGGGTATGCAGATGGCAAATCCAGAAGTGGATGCTCTGCAATTAGTGACCAATGCTGCTCAATACATCAGTCAGTTAACAGCTACAGTGATTGCCAGAGTCCAGAATGGTTCCTTGCCTAGAGGTAGATTTTTAACTTTGATAAATTTAGGCAAACTCTCAATATGTCAAAAGCAAAATATTTTTACAAAAATCAGTTTTATCGTGTATCGAATTTTTTGAAATTTATATATTTTTTTATATATTTTTTACGAAATTTTATAATTTGGAGTAAAAAAACTTTACTTTGAACCTGTGGAAATAACAAATATCCCTCTTTTAGTCGGGGTTTTATGGGATTTTTTGAAATTTGATAATTATTGAGCTTTGAGCAACCAAAAAGACCCCTTTGAAACTTCAGAAATAACACATATTTTCAGTTTAATACACTGTTGTCTCTGCATTCTCATTTTTAAATTAAATTAAATTTTTTTTAATTTGCAGATGCTCTCAACAGTTTGCCTCCTTTCTTCCTGCCTGCTTCAAAGCCTGCCAGCAAACGTGCCAATATCCCACATCCTTCTTCTACGCGGCTCAGGGTGGTGAAGAAGTCTATCAGAAAAAATTGTCGTCAGCAGATTTGAAGTGAAACCTATCTATTTTATTGTTATATAGCTTCACCACAAATGATCTATTGTGCTGTAAAGTTTCTAAATAGCCATTATTACTTCGTTCATTATTTTCCAAATTTTCTTGCTGTATTATTAAAAATGTTTTAGTCAGAGGGTACATACTGTTCTAATAAAAAAGTATTTTATTTGCTTATTTACATCTCCCACAATTTTTTATATAAAAAAGATCAGCTATGTTTGGGTATGGGTTTATCCTCTTGTGCTTTTTAAGCTCATATTTCTGGCACTCCCGGAATTAGTTGGGTAATAGACACGCGTAGAAGGCAAGCAAGAGCAACAGCAGCTAGGATAATCCCCTAGAACACACTCCCTCTTAGCAACAAACCTCAATGTTATTTGCGTAATTGTTGCAAGCAGTAGCAGACAAGAGTCAAAACTTGCCTTTTCCAGTCCAATAAGTCTATTGTCTGCAGCTTGATCAAATAAGGAGAGGTAGTACTCTGATTCACTCACCCATACGGAAACAAAGTTTTGTGCCTCCAAAATGACCCTGTCCCACCTGGGGGATGCGCCCATAATTACACACTACTAATTGGCCTACAACTTTTAATTGCACTGACTTTTAATTGTATTTATGGTAATGTTGAATCAAAGCAACTTTTTGTGTGTATTTTAGTCAGCTATAGGGCACAATTTGTTCTCACACAAATATATACAGTCGATTCTCCCGTGTGTTCATGTAAGCACATTCACACAAGCAATTTTTCGTCTACTGGAGTGTCTTAGAACAAAAAAAAATTGACAAAAATGGACATTTTTATACAAAAAAAATCTACCTACCCGTCATGGTTTTATCTGAGAGTTAATGGTTTTATCTGAGAGTTAAGACAAAAAAAATTTGCTCATAATTCAAAAAAACAGTCGGTTTGAAGAGAAGCACGAATATAAGGTTTTTAGACTCTGACTTTGCGTGTTGGGATTCTTAAATATCAATAATAAATTTTCCAGTTATTTTTAAAACATAATTTAACCGATCCATAATCAATTTATATAAGTCTAATTATAAATTCAACTATCATACCAAGATTGAAATTTTTTCTAGGATATTTTTTGAGCCATAAACTTTTTGAGTTTAATTCACTTTCATGTTGTAACTCAGCAATTTTGGAAACCAAGCCCCTAGGGTCCGGCATTATTTTACCTTGATTTTTGAAATGTTTTGACAGTTATCTTTGGTTGGTCTAGTCCGAAAATTTGCAAGGATCCCGATTTCGCCGATTGTTTTTCCCACCATAAAGACCGCGAATTTTGATTAATCAACACCATTTTTAAAATCAGGTGTCGGTTAATCGAAAGTGGCGAGAATGGTCTTTTTGGCAACGTAAAAAGATTTGTTAAAAACCATGGGTGAAATCGGTATTGTTGCAATTTTTGGACTGGACTAACCAAAGAAAACTGGCAAAAAACTTCAAAAATCAAGGTAAAAAAGTGTCGGACTCTAGGCCGGATCAGACTTTTAGCGGTGTCTGATAAACAAATTTTCGGCATACACCCCGTGGGGTTTTTACCGAAATTTAGCCTTCGCTTAACAAATAGTTCCTACTTAGATCTTTTTATACTCTGATGTTATTCGTTTTTCCTTGCCGACGAATTTATTTCGGGCAGCCTGCTAACCAACCATCTATTTGTGCTGCACGACCGGAAGTGGTGCTTTTCTTTCTCATATCTCTTTGTGATGCATTTTGAAGAAGCTGCTAAAGAGCGTGGGAAAAGCGTGTCTGCCCCCTTTTACACACTACAAAACAAACAAAATTTGTGTGCTGTTGGGGAAAAGCGAAAAAAAACTTTTCAAGCCAAAACAAGTAGACATTGGCAAACCGGGAAGGGGGCAATAGGAGCATCCGAAAATGGTGTATCCAGCAGTCCAGCTGTGTCTTTTAGGCGGCAGCTCACCAAACTTGGTTGGTTGAGTGGACAGGAAGAATGGAAGGAGAGGCAAAACAAATTGGAGGAGTAGTAGTACTTCGGGAATGTGCCCACAATGGATTAAAGGGCAGATGCCGCCAACCGGTTTCATTGTGTTCATCCCCTGTTCATTTTCGAGTGCTGCTGCTAGTTCTGTTCATTGGATTTGGCGGATTGTAGACAGGGGGAGAGGTGGTGGAACAAAGGCGAATTTTAATAAAAGTAATTATTGTGTGTGTGTTCTCATTGGTTCTGGTAAAGAGATGTTGGGGAAGGTCATTTTGGGGGGCAATCACTAGTTTTGATTAGTTGGAGCAGCGGGTCGGGGATGGAAAATAGAATATTGTTTTGGATTTGGTAAATTTGAGGTCAAAATGAAGTTTATTAAATAGACTTCTAGGGAATCAGAAAGATATATCGCCCCGCATATAACTTTTTATGAGAGAGAGAGAGCACGGGGGTCCAAAAGATAGGGCTAGGAAAAAACGAAAAATGGCAATAGAGACACAAAAGAGACTTGCATTTCCGCCGCATTTTGGATTAGAGAAGTACATACTCTTTGGTCACTTTTGGGCAGAAACGCGAGTCACTTTTCTTTCCTCTCGAACCCCCTGTACTCATTTGCACACATTTGTATTTTGAGGCGCGTTATATATGGAAAATAAAAAGGTGTTCCAACAAAAGAAATCTAAATTTTTGAAAAAGTTTTTGAGATTCTTGCCTTTAACACTCTTACTCTAGTAGACAGCTACTCTCTATTAGGGGGACTTTTTTATACAGGTTATGTAGGTGGGTATCACTAAAAATTTAATCGGCACTGTTTTGACAGTGTTCTAAAAATAATTTCAAAAGGTAGTTCAAACTTTCAAAAAACTTTAAAATACCAAATAACAATACTGGAGTCGAAATCTGGTATCTGGAGCTAGAAAATCTGACTTTTTCACCGATCTAAAATCTGAATCTAGTTTTTGGGAAAAGTCCACCCCTTCCGTATAACCTCTAAAAATCTCCTCCCTATGTTTATTTTTAAAAGTGAATGCTTTAATTTTTTTCATTTTTGACTCTCTAAAATAAATTAAATAAATTTTTCTGATTGACATACCGTGAATCTTAGGCTAAGAATTTCGATTTTATTGGACGGTCGCATTTCGATTCCCACACTATAGCAACCCTGATTAGGTTTTTTGTTTATGCAGTGAGGCCAAAGTTTACTGTAGAAAAAAGGACTGTTGCATAAACAGTAGCTGCCTGCTGCTCCCTAGAGACTAATACCAGCCGGCTACAAGAAAGAAGAAAAGGACCACCATCAATAACCCGAAGAGGAAAGACCCGAAATGATTGAATCAGGCGGGAGAGATGTGGCACAAATGCCGATGCCAAAGATGTGCCGAGGATGCTCCTTTTCTAAATTTAATGATTATTTATCTTCTTTGTACTAGTAGTGCATGCTGCACATACATACATAAACAAGCAGGCAGGAAGACCTTTGTTCGGCGGAAATAAAGCTTGCGCAAGTGGAATTACCACTGTTGTTCTGACTGTCATAGTCGTCGGGCCTGTTTGTTGGCGAATAATTAATGCTATATACCCCTCAGCTGCCCTATATGCATGTGTGTGCTGCTGTTGTATATGTATTTGTCGCCGACAAAGGTGATCTGATACGCCGAGAATTCGGCTAGCTCCAATTAACCAGCTAGAAAATAGTGTTTTGTCTTGGTTGACAAAATGTGCACGTAAAATTTTTTATTCTAAGATTTTTAGTGGTCGGAAATTTCTCAGAAATCCAAATCATAAATAAGATTTTTTAAATTTTTGGTTCCTACCAAATTCGATTGTTCGTTGAAAGTACGTAACCAAGGTAAAGGTTGAGTTGTGACCATTAGTTGAAAAGTCTTTTTTTAAAGTTCTTTCAAACGTTTCCAGACATTATTTTTAATTTTTAGAAATCTTGTGATTCAAAGCAGAGTTTTCATTGATCCGGTTTTTTGCCGTTGATCTGATCCGATGTATCAATGATACCTGGATCAATGATAATGACTAAAAAAAATTCGTCAAAAATCGGGTGTTCTGATCCGGCCCCAAATTTTTGGCCACTGATCTGATTTGATCCGACCATCAATGATCCAAACTATCATTGATACCGCTATCAGGTCAGATCAGTGAAATCCGGATCAATGAAAACTCTGATCCAAAGGACCGCTTGAATCTAGCAAACATTTTGGTAGTAAAACATCTGTAAGTTTATACTAAAATATTTCAGAAATAGGCAAAAGCAAGTCCTTTAACAGGGTGTTTCGGGACTCGACTCGCGAAACATGCTGTTACACGACTTGCTTTTGCCTATTTCTGAAATATTTTAATATAAAATTATGGACGTTTTATTACCATAATGTTTGCTAGATTCTAGTGGTCCTTTGGGTTACAAGATATCTAGAACTTAAAGGGGAGACATTTACGGCTACTTTTTGACATTAGTCTTCACTATATTTTTTTCTTTATTTGCTACCTCCACGGGTCAGTTTGACGGTTGTTTACTGCAGATATTACCGTCGACATGCTTTAAACTTTATATAAAGCCTTAGAGGTCCAAACGATCCTTTCAAGGGCGGCGGGAACTTTATATACGCATCGCCCTAGGTCGACTGTTCTAATCCTGCCACCTTATTTATTTTTATTAAGTTCACTGACGTCTAGGTCCAAAAACACTCGATCAATTTTTTGTCGCATTTCTTACTAATTTGTAGATAATGTTTAAACGACTCCTAAGTAATTTTTATATGTTTAAAACGAAAGAAAAGTTATTTTCTGACACTTTTCTTCACAAAAAATGGATTTTTTGAAAGAAAAACATTTTTGACGAATATGTGACTTTTTGCATTGGGGAACCAAGGTAAAGCATCTTATATAGTGATTTTCCACCCCGTTTTGGTCACTGGAGCTAGGCAAAGTCAAAAAATCGCGGCAGTTGAAAAAAAGAGCGGCGGAAAGGCGACGACAAATAGCAAAAAGAGCGGCAAAAGGCAAAAAACTTTTGCAGTGAAATTTTAAAGGCACTTGAAGACAATAAATTGTATTCAATTAAATCGTATGATTAAAGTGGCGGGTTAAAGGGGTTAGTTAGGGCTAGTGGCGGGTTAGAGCGCTCAAGCAGCTCAGGGTTGAAAAAGAAGAGCGGCGGATACAGCGGCGGGTTCAAAAAATGAAAGGTAGCGGCGGATCAAAATTACAGCGGCGATCGGTGCGGCAAGCGGCGCCGCTCACCGCGCGCCGCTCGTGCAAGTATGATCAGTTCTAGTAGGTGTGAAAGCCTGCGCTGATGATCTTGGATAGCCAAGAATTTGAGAATCATTTTGACACCAAACTTGTAAATAAAAGTAGGAAAAAAATAAGGTGTGCAGCCAGTGGTAGTTGAGCTTGTGGTTTAGGCGATGCGTACCGTATTTTCTCTATTAAACTGCCATGGGGGATTATTTTTCAACCCCCGAAAAATCTTGAAATTGTAAATCAAAAATGGCCCTAACTCTGAAATCCTAGTCAAAAAAACGAGGGGTTGGGGTTCATTAGAGAGTGAGGGGTTAATAGAGGAAATACGGTATGTGAATGTCCCCCATTAAAAAGTAGAAAATAAAGGCGGAAATCATGGTAGAAACCAATGTCGAAAAGTAGCCGTAAATGTCCTCCCCTCTTAAAATAAAAAATTTTGACCCTACCGGAGTATAACCCCCTTCGGGGGCTTGGGGGCTTGGGGTTGAGATGCGCACACCCACATACCTTAGACACAAATCACTCGAAAGTGACTCTGGATGCATGAAATGTATGCATACCAGAGTTTATTTATGTGGTAGGCCCCAGTTAACAAAACTATGTTCAAATTCCATTTTTTTGGGGGTCAAGGTACCTTCAACATCTGATTTACTAAGTTATAACAGAAATCAACTAAAAATACCAAAATTCAAGATTTAAAAAAAATCGACTTTTTATAGAAAAAAAGTAGGTGAAAACACCTTTTTTTCGTGTTCAACGTGTAGGAAATGCTTAAAAATGGTTAAAATGGTGTTTTGAAAAGTTCAAAAAATTTCATTTGGGGTATACTCCGGTAGCGCCAAAAATTCTTGTATGGAAAGATATAAAGCTGCAGGCATACTCCGGAGTATACCTGCAGCTTTACAAAAGCGATGTCACTTTGCCAAACCTAACTTTAATAAAGAATTTGCAAACAAATACAAAGACCGCTAGTTTTTCATATAGCATTTTTCGGCACTTTTTCACCAAAAACAGCAACGATCTAAAATAATGTTGTGAAGCGAACACAAAAGTGATTCACTTTCTGCAATTTTCCAGTCCATTTGATGGTGCTGTATAAAGTGTTTATTTCCCACGGTTTTGATTGAAAAGAATAAAAAAAGAAGAAGGGCAAAATATATCAAGCAAGGCGGCTGTGTCACACACACAACTGATCAACAGCCCCACTTTCCCAGGCTGCTGCTGCTGCAGCCGTTTGTCACCTGTCCTGCCAATCGGCATTTCCTTTTTCTCTCCCAATTATTCACATAAATTTGAGCCGAAGAAGACGATGGTGGGAAAATGGACTCATGAAAGGCAGGGGCTAAATAGAAGGGCATTCACGGCATTCTCTTTGACACGCCAGAAATTGGATTATGTGAGGCGAAATTGCTGAAGGCAAGAAAATTCAGTCAATTACCAAGAAAATCGAATTTCTGACCACTTGTGCACGTGAAAAATGGCAACCAGACATTTTACTTTTTTTTGCCAATCTGTCGCTCGACATTTTCCCTAATAAGAGAAAATGTCGTTTTCGAAGTCTTTTGTCAAATGTGATTCGCCAGTCCAGTCTGAAATATTGCAAGGATTCTGATTTTGCCGGTCGTTTTTCCAAATTCTTTCAATTTTGCCATAAAGACCCGCGGACCTCGGTTATCCGGCACCCCTTTTCGACTTTTAGGAGTGCCGGATAAACAAGGTTTAACTGTAATCATCAAAACAGAATTGCAGGAAAAGCCAATCATTGCAAACTTATTTTTGGAAAAATTTCAAAAATTGTAGGGCCGCTCATTTTTGGGCTTTTGAGCCGGGGGCTATAAAATTTCAAGCCGAGCCATCGAAACTTTCGAGCTTCGAACCTCTAGCCTAGGGTTCGACAACCATGGATAAAAGGCTATGCTCGGAATAACGTATTTCTTCAGATAGACTCCCATGCTCCAATAGACATTTCATTCTAAACATGGCATAGACATGACACCCTTTCCCCCTATTTTTTGCCTACGATTTTAGAGTTAAAGCCATTTTTAATTGACAATTTCAAGATTTTTCTTTTTTTTCGGGGCGTCGGCGCTAGTGAAGAATAGGGTTCCAAAAATCAGCTTGGTCCCCCTGTTGTTTTATTTGTAAAAACAACGGGGGGACCAAGCTGTTTTTTATTAAAATTTATAGGACCAAACTAGTTTCTACGAAAAACAAGAGGGGGACCAAGCTGTTTTTTATGAAAAAAAAACAGGGGGGACCAAGCTGATTTTTGAAACCCTATTCTTCACTATAGCCCGGGGCGTCTATTAGAGATACCAAAAAATTAAATACCAAAAATGCTCCAATAAAAAGTTTTTATGTAAGGCTAGCAGTCAGAGTACCCGGTTTAGGTAATTGAGCCATAAACCCATTTCACGAGGGACTTAGATATCGCTTCTGTCCGGTTTTTTTTAAAGTTCGGGTGTCCTCCAACCTTCATTCTATACAATCAAACTTCGATCACTAAGCACCCCACTAACTGGACATTTTCGATAATTTGGCATTCCGGGGCCGGTCCGAGAACAACTAAAATTCACTGATGTTCGATATTTGGTACCATGACAATTGACCACCCTCGGTAAAAGGGGACCCCACAACCGGCCCTGTGTGGTGCGAACATTATCGAGGTTTGACTGTGTATCCACTTTCGCTGACTTCCGCTTCTTTAGTTAATAAGTTATTTAAGCTCACGCTTTGAAATTAGTTTCCCACCACCACTTATTTACGAAGAAGCGGCTAATCATTCTTCTTGCAAAACAAAAGCCAAGGCTATTGTACTTTTTGCCTTCTGCAACAACTTTTGTGGGTAGTAGTGTGTAACAATGGGCTAATAACACACAAAAGTGTTAGAACCAAGAAATCTGACACTGGTTTAGAGGCAGAATTGCCATTGTTGTTGGCCCCTTGCCTTCCACCTCAAATTAGCCGGTCAAGAACAGTGGGAGGCTGCTAGTACGACCACTACTACTTTAACACCTTTGCTTACTATTGCAATTGGAGCTAATTTTGAAGAGACTGAACACTGGGACAATAGCCTGGGAAAGGACTAACAAGGCCAAATAAAAACCGGTCAGCTGATTTTTGGGGAAGTTAAATTCATAAACTTTTCTTCAAGTACCGTCCAATAGAAGCCACCCCTAAATTTTAACTAAGATACCAGAGTTATGGTCATTTTCAATTGACAATTTTAAGAGGCCCATGAGCTTCCATTAGAGAAAAGACGGCATTCATTTTTACCATGTGACCGAAAAGTTTGCGGACAAAGTTTAAAGCCAATTTTTTCAGTAAAATAAGAACATAAATGCATTTTTTTGGTATCATCAGAAAGCCCTTGTTCTCCTCTCTTGAATAGTGTATCGCTTGTTGTTTTATGTCAATAAATTCCATGCTTTAGAATGTCCGATCTGAGATCAGGCATTGTGCGACTTTGGGAAGAAGGGAAGCAGCAAAGTGAGATCGCTCGTGATATGAATGTTCCAAAGCAAACAATTTCGGATGCCATCAAGCGCGTGAAACAGGCCGCAATGAAGACAGACCAGCTGTTTCACGGAATCGCTTGATGGCTTGATCGCTTGATCTTCCCTTCTTCCCAAAGTCGCACAATGCCTGCTCTCAGATCGGACATTCTAAAGCATGGAATTTATTGACATAAAACGACAAGCGATACACTATTCAAGAGAGGAGAACAAGGGCTTTCTGATGATACCAAAAAATGCATTTATGTTCTTATTTTACTGAAAAAATGGCTTTAATCTTTGTCCGGGAACTTTTCGGTCACATGGTAGCTAGTCGACCCTTGATGATTCTGCTCCTAGGGTCTGCCCCAAGGATGCCGAAGGAGTTGACGTTACTAAAAAAAGTTATGGCAAATTTAAACCGCGGCGAATATCGCAAATTTTCCGGTAACCGCCTACCGCCCTTCTTGTCGGGTAAATTGAACTCGAAACCCGTAAAATTTCGCTTTTCGATTCCAGGTAGCAGGGGTGCACCGGATACCTGGTAATCGGCACTTTTCCACATACAATATCCGCAAAAATTCGAATTTGTCGTCTGAATTTTTTAAATTTCGTTTTTTAAAGTTTCGTTCTTTTAAATTTCGTCGAAATTATCCGATATCAGGTATCCGATATGTGACATCCGTCCCTTTTACGTATCCGATCCGATATTTTTTCATATCTGACGCAATCCTGCTGGGTACCCGACCCAAAATTTTCAAGTCCTCCCAAATTTCGGATATCCGACTACAAAACTTCAGTTACTCAACAACTTTAGATATAAGGCATCCCCTAATAGCCGGCTACGAAGGGATGCCTGTCAGACTTCCATTTTGATTGTTTATCCCTCTTGTATTGCTTTTTACCAAGACTCGTATTCAAACTCCTACACTCAAAAGTCTAATGAACCAACCAAAAAACATGCATTTTACCACCTAATGCTCTAAATCTTGGCAAACAAAGAGTACTCATCAACGCCTTCTTTGTCCTTAAAACCCCAAGAACGCTTTAAAAAAAAAGATTGTTGTAAAGCCAACAAGCCCAAAAGAATTGAAGTGTTTAAATGGCTGTTGTTGTTATGGTTGTTGTTGTTCAAGTGTGTTTGTGGTCCTTTCAAAAGGCACAGGTGGTCCTCTAGTAACAAGAGGGCGCCCTGTGGTGTTACTGCTCCACACTCAATGCAAACACAGCTAAATAATTTATTCCAAAACAAATATTTCACAAAAAAATTTCATAGCCCATAAATTTATTTGCATGTCAAAATGCTCAAGAGTCCCTGCAGAGATTATGCCATTACCAATCAAAAATCCAACACAAAATGCAAATTAAATTCTCGATTTACTGCTGCATTTGGCACCTGCTGAGTGCTCGGGAATTCCTATCCATTAATTTGGAAGAGGCAATTTCTACAGGGTGCTTCAAAAATCCTTGCGGTTTTTTAAAGCAGCTGGTAAAGCAAATGTCTATTAAAAAAATATTCTTAATATAACGTTTGGTAGCCCGGCATCTCTCACTAAATAAATTAGCTTTTTAGTTAAAAAATGCCTTTGGATGGGCACAAAAGTTGGAAACAACAGGTCTAATGCGACTGCTGCTGGCACATTGAAAAACAATTTTACAGGGCATATTTTTGACTAAAAGCTAAGGAAATTTGCTTTGCCAATTTTAAAGTAATTTTTTTTTTCTAAATTTGAAGAAGAGATCCAGGCAGGGTGACCAACTCAAATTTTGAAAATAACGGCAACATGTTCCAAAATAACGGCATTTTTTATTTTAATAATCCAAAACTAGACAAAATGTCATTATTTTCAAAAAATAACGGCAAAATTGTGCGAAATAACGGCAATGCCACTAAATAACGGCAAGTTGGTCACCCTGGATCATCCAGGGCTACAAAATAATTTATTTGAAATAATATTTTAAAAAGATCAAATTGAATTGCAGCACCAAATTACTGAAATATAGCACCTAATTCCCTATTTGTGATTTTCTTAAGTCAACTTTGTGTGTGAAACCACATATTTAAGTTCCTTTGTCGACTTTTTCGTCATTTTTAACCTTTCTGTGCATCTTGATGAAAAAGTCATTATGGCCTTAGATAGCCAAAAATAAAAAAATTAGGTGCTGGATTTCAGTATTTTCGACTAACATTTAAAAAAACATTTAAAAAGCACCCGGTAGCAGCAACTATAATCTCTATTTCATTGTAGAAAGGAATTCTCGATTCCAACTGCCAAGAAAAGAGGTTGTTGCGCCACAGAAGTCAAACGGTGCTGATAATGCTAGCTTTGCAACCATAATTGACACTGTGTTTCTCTCCACTTTCGTTTATCTTTACTTTTGACTCAGACTATGAGAGAGGAAAAAGGAAATGACGGCCTTTGGATGGGCACAAAAGTTGTAAATAGTAGGTCTAATGCAACTGCTGCTGCCTTCCCCTTAATTACACAACATACTGGGGGTAGTAGTGGAGGACCTTGGGAGAACATTTAGTTGCTGAGTGAAGGATGATGATGACCTTGTGCAAAAATAGATGTCACAATAAATGAGTATCAATACGTAATTTTGCAAGTTTTTGGACGGAGACATGAAAATATTTGTGGGGTAAAGATCTTCAAAAAAATATACAAATACAAGTAAATACACGAGTTTTTGAAAGCTACCGTGGAAGCATTGTTCGCGGAAGTCAAATTAATTAAAAGGGGCATGCTCGTCGCCAATGTGAATATTTTCAATTCGAAAAATGCGGGTACCAGGAGGATTTTAAAAATTCGGGCAGGAGAATAATGTGTAAATCAAATTGTGCAAAAATCAGTTTGTGCAAATGCTGAAGGAGAAACTCAAGGTGTGAGATCTCAAAATTGCTTTTCAGTGTCTCCCAGCACTTGATTTTTACTTTGCGGACAAAAACGACTTGATCAGAAAAGATACTGCCTTGAGTTTCTCCTCCAGAATTTGCACAAACTGATTTTTGCACAAATTTAATTTTCACAATTTGATTTTGCTTTAAAATCCAAAAATTAGGGCATTTGCTGACAGTAAAGCAGTGCTGGAAATAGTTGCAATCGATTGCTTGAGAGTTTTTGGACCTAGAAGTCAGTGAAGTTGATATAAAATAGAGTGTGCACCCATTCAGGGGTGGGCAAAGATCAGATCGATCTAGATCAGATCGACATGCCAAATATAGTTGACAAAATAGCCAAATTTTGTATTTTAAGTCAAAACTTTGCGGGAATTTAAATTTTATAGTCTGAAAATAACTTGGATCGCTCAGAATCCCACCCCTGAAAGCCCAAAAGCTACTGGTTTACTATAGGGGGGTAAATTTTTTGCCAAAATTCGATTGCGCGCATCAGAATCTCATTTTTATCAGCTTAATCGCTCAGAACCACCATGAAAACTGGTTCAGGATAGTTAAATGCTGATTGGGAGTGGTTTAGAGTGGTTCTGAATCACTCAGGGTGAGATTCTAAGCGATTGAGTCGATCAAACGGCAAATCTGATTAGCGCAATCAAAAGTTCGCAAAAATTCATCCAACATCCCCCCACTTTAGCAAACATACAAAAACCAACTTTTAGTGGCTTTTGGCCTTTCTGAGCTGGGATTCTGAGCGATCCAAGTCATTTTAACACTATAAAATTTGAATTCTTGCAAAATTTTGGCAATAATTTTTATCAGATCAATCTCATCTGATCTTTAGCGATCTGACCTGATCTAGATCGATCTAATCGGCGTTGGGGCAATGGGCCATTTTTGTGACAAATGTAAAAAACAAAAGTGGCCTTACGTAAGGCGTTTGGCCACTTTTGTGACATTTTTGAATTCGCGCCTTTTTTATTTTTTAAACATGTTCTGCTCGAGTGGTACGTGTCGTAAGTTCCTGGTGCCAAAACCCTTTTTTCTTTGCATAACCAGGAGTAGCCTTCTCGTTATTCAGTCGAGACACATTGTTAATTTTTTGGCCATTTCTACGTAATTTCTAGAAATTGCTATGTTAAAATTTTCAATTAACGTATTGATTGTGATTTTTTTTACTTCTAGTAATGGGCATGGTATGGGATGGGGGTTGTTTGGGAAAACACTGGCATCCCCTAAGCCTAAAAGACCTCAATGAATTTCAATAAATTATGGGAATTTTTTGGCATAGCATTTTTTTTCGAATGAAATTTTGCTGGAGAAAAGCTGGAGAGCTGTTGGCCCAAATTTTTTTAATTATATTTGCTCTTGATTACTCTATTTGATATTTTTAATGTTCCTTAGAACACAGCAACTTTCTTACTTCAATCATATTTCTTTTATTAACTTTTAACAGGAACATCGGCACTGTTGACCTATCCGAGGCCATTTTCCCTTTGGTCCCCCCTTTGGTTTTTTTTGAAAATTTTGATGTGAAATATTTCCAAAATGTCTCCAGGGTTAGGCCTAGGCTCAATTTGTGTTCACAATGTTCACATCAAAATTTTCAAAAAAAAACCAAAGGGGGGGGGCAAGGAAAAATGGCCCCGGATAGGTCAATAGGGCCGGAACATCAATAATGCAACATTGAAAAGACACAAAAATACACCAAATTTCGGTTAGCATTTATTTTCTTGGCCTACAACATCGAAGTGAGCATTTTAGTACTTGATCAAGGAAGTAGAAACTCGAGGCATCAATGGAGTAAATGTCTTGAAACAAGAGATTTAGCCCATAATTCAAGATAATTATTCAAAGAAAACTCACTGTCTCGTATTCAACAACAAAGTTAGTGAACAAGAACGGCTTCCGAGTATTATCTAAAAGACGTATTTTAACACTAATTCTGCGTGTAAAAACTCTTACCAGCAATTTGAAGATATTCAGGGATTTCAGAAGCAAGAAATTGCATTACCTCTTGCCACATTCTGCTGAAGTCTTGTTCTCTAAAAATGACTACGATGAACCTGAAGCAGTGTTTCATTAAGAACAGCAGGGTCTAAATAATCGAAATAACAAGCAATCTTTTGCGAAACACGCTGACGTTGATTGGCTTGAGAAGGGTGAGAGGTACGCTCCAGCAACAATTTCTGGACAAAAATCCTTTTCACGCGTAAATCACGAAAAGGAGAGTCACCGAATATTTTCTAGAGTATCAAATTTTCATTAAAAAAGTAAAAAAATTAAGCAGCAGTCAAATCAGCCAGTAAGCAGTAGTACAATTAATTAAGGTGGATAGCACGCCAACCACCTGGATGATACCCAAACCAAGTAGATAGTATCCGAACCACCTGAATGGTACCAGAACCACGACCCAAAACCACCTTTTACAACCCAAACCACCTGAAAGGTACCCACAAGTACAATAACCTTGGTACACATTAAAAAATTAAAAAGGCGCGAATTCAAAAATGTCACAAAAGTGGCCAAACGCCTACGCACCGATCTAATCATTGCCCACCCCTGCGCCCAGTGAGATTTTAACCTGTGACTTATAGGCGATGCGTATATGAATGTCCTCCCTTTAAAATTCAAAGTTATCTTTTTGTAAAAAATCGAGCCCACTACCAATTTTTACCGATTTTCGTTGCTCTACCATTGAGTAGACCTTTATTTTAAATTAAACCTTGTTTTTCGTTACTTCTTATCCTTACAAAATTACAAATTGAAATTAAGTTTTTTTCAATCCATCTAGTGCCCGCCTTTCCGAATTAAAAAATATCCCTGTTGGCGACGGTCACACGGCTTTTGAAATTACCAAAAAAATGCGCATTTTGGATTTTAGACGTGTTTGCAGGGCGCAGTGGTAAAACTTTCCGTCACACCGTTTTGTGTATCAAAAGGCTAGTTTTCTTTGAGATTACGATTCTTACCCCATCCACGGGGATTTCTGATTTTTCAATATTTATACAATTTTTTTTATTATTTAACTATTTGACGTGAAATCGAAACGTAAACCTTTTTTCTGTCCCAAATTTTTTTTGTCTCGAATTTACTAATTTTTGTCCCAGATTTACTTTTTCTAATACAACAAACATTATTTTTTCTTGACAAATGTTTCTAAAACATTTTTTACAGGATTGGTAAACCTCAGGGCGGGCTGGTAATTCAGAATGCACCCACTGTGAAGGAGCTTCCACCTTCAAAATTTGGAAAATTATGAATGAGGCAAAAATGCAATCAAACCAGCATGTATTGCCTAAATTGTGTTCTGAATATGATTTCATAATATGAAAACATGGATTTTATTAGCCAGAACCTTAGTTCCATAAATATCAGATTTTTAACTTTTCATTAAAAAATTTGAGTACAGGCCAGACGAAAGGCAAAAAGTTACGCCAAACTTGTTTTGTATCGAAAATGACAAATTTTGTATTTTCCTAACTATTTTTTGGAGCAAATGTAGCCCTGGATCTTTTCTAAGGAATTAATTTACGGGATTTTTTAACTTTTTGATGGGAGAAATCGACCACAACCTTAGTTCTTCTATAATATTTGTAAGCACTGTAGACTTTATTCCACGGTGTAGACCTTGAAAACTGTTTACATAGTTATTTTCGTATTTCAGAGTGCAATACGCTGTCCTCCTAATTCTATTAAAAAGAGCTTTGGAGCAAAGAGATATAATTTGCATTTGAATTGGTTCTACTTGTATGGAGAAGAAATAAATTGGTGGATTTGTTGCGATTGGTGAGCTCTCCAGCCACACATCCATACACCTACAATGTGAACAATGGTGGTTGGAAGAAAGACAGAAAAGGATAAATGAATGGGAATTTCACCCCCTTGAACTGGTTTTACCTAGCCAGCCAGAACATTTTGAAAAACCATTATTCTTTTTACAGCCACTGAGATTAGTAGAAGTTTGTGGCTTTTTAGTGTCTTTTATCCACGATGTCTGCATTATAGAACAGTTTTACGAGGGTTTGGCATAAAAGTAAATCACTTTTGATTACAATAAAGGCAAATACTAGTGGAATGACTCATCCTTTCAGCCAACAACACACAATAATGAGCTGTTCCACTCCTTCTTATTGTTAAAACAATAAGAGGTAGGACAAATACAGTTGTGAGGACATTGCAAGGGTCACTCGTAAAAACCAGTCTTCAACAGTTTGCCCTCTACCTTTTCTGCAGTAATCTCGAGTGTGAGTCAATCTCTTGGCTGGAAGATCAGCCGGAAGGACAATAAAAGCCAATATATTCTTCAAAATGTAAATATCCTAATGTAAATATCCTAACATTGGAAAATGATTAGAATTCATGTAAGATGTTAGAAGAGACGTGTAAAAAGCACGTGCGTAGTCGTTTCCACGCTTTTGGTATGCACGGTTGAGTCTGTTATAATATATAGTGGCCTATGCTGCACCTGAGATTTAGATTTAAATGTTAAAAAATTAAAAAATGCGACCCGGAGTATACCCCCCCCCAAATGAAATTTTTTAAAGTGTTTCCAAACACCTATATCAACCTAAAATCACCTCAGAAGTTCAAAAAAGACATTATTTTTGTTCTGGTCAATAAAATTGAGTTTTGGGCATTTTGAAATTTCGACCATTTGGCTGTTTTACCATGTTTTGGTCACTGAGCTGGGCAAAAGAGCCTCTAAATGCATTTTTGATCAAGAGTCTTGCTCGAATTATGTCTAAGGTAAGTGAGTGCGCATCTCTAACCGACCAAGCCCCTGCCTTCGGGGCAGGGGCTTGGGGTTGAGATGCGCACACCCACATACCTTAGACGCAAATCACTGAAAGGGACTCTGATGCAAAAATGTATGCATACCAGAGTTTCTTTATGCGGTAGGCCCCAGTTAACAAAACTATGTTCAAATTCCATCTTTTGGGGCCAAGGTACCCTCAACATCTGATTTACTAAGTTATAATAAACAGAAATCAACTAAAAATACCAAAATTCAAGATTTAAAAATCGACTTTTTATAGAAAAGTAGGTGAAAACACCTTTTTATCGTGTTCAGCGTGTAGGAAATGCTTAAAAATGGTTAAAATGGTGTTTTGAAAAGTTCAAAAAAATTTCATTTGGGGGTATACTGGTAGCAAAATGCAAAAGCATTCAACAATAAATATAAATTCAAAGAACTTCTTCCGGGTCGTGAGCGTCGATGGTGTAATACAGCGTCTTACACAGACTTCATTCAACATTAATATGTTTGGCGATTTTTTAGACGACATTTGGACAAACAAAACAATCTGTTCTTGGTACTCAGTGTGAACTAAAAGCGACAATCAAGATATCTTTTCTTCCATTCTTTGTTATTCGTTCTTTAGGCTGAACTCAGCCACTACCGGCTGGAGCGAAGTGAGAACATTTTTGTTTGGTGGAGGAAGAACAAGGCCTGTTTTCCTTTGGTCGCGAAGGGCGCGAAAGTTCTTCTGTGTGTGCCAGCAATATCGGTTAGCAGTGAGCGAACATTCTCTATTGCCGGCCTTCTCTACTCTAATACACTAAGAAATAGGTAGTTAACTATACAAATTAAAAACACATTTATGAAGTAATGATTTTCAGAATGGTACTACCACGAAGATGCTTGTTCTGATCAAAGCGAATCTGAACAACCTGAAGCTGGATCCGACAACTCTTCCAATGATGAAGAACTTCAGGAATACGAATTGGAAATTCGAGATCTAGAAAATGTTGAATAGATTTACTTCTGCTGTTGTATTATGTCAATAAAATGTAAAAATGAGTTGATTCTACGGTTTGAGGAAAAATTAAGAAAAAACCGGAAACCGTCCAACCCTAGTAGATACCACAAAAATAGAGATATAACCGTTTCGGCTATAAGGATTTTTGGCTACAACAAATTTAGGCTAGAACAAGGGAGAGCCAACACATCTTATTAGGCGATTTTACATGCGATTTTGATTTGGAAATACCTTGGATAAGTTGAACGCTTAAAAACCAAATTTTAGATGCACGGGAATTTTAACAATTTTCGTCACTTTTCACACTACAGGGACATCACTGCAATAGTTTAAACATTTGCAGCCCTGTGTTAGGTCTTAGGAAACAGTATTCACTAGAATCGGCAAATTTTTGGCTTTCGCCGGCGAATTCGCCGTGGATTCGTCAAATTTTGTTTCGCTACGGCCAACCCTAGTATTCGTTCATAAGATTAAAGTCCTACCATTTTTTAATACATTGATGAGTTCTGCTGATCCATTCAATCAATAGTTAAAATAAATTTAAATGTTGGATCAATGCAAATTTGGCAATAAAGTTAAATGCTGTTGCTCGTGCTATGGCTCTTCCTGCTATTCCTGCAGTGCATGACCCTGTTGTTGTGCCAGGTCGATCTCTTCGTCGTGCTCGTGGTGACGGTAAAATTCGTGTGGCTGCTCCTGGACCTTATGAACCTTTTCGTGGTCCTCCTGCTAGTTACGATCGTGCTGATTCCGATGATGAAGTTTCCGAATCAGACCCTGAGGCTGAATGAGATCAAAAATGGAGCAAAAAGACTGTTCATTTGTAGTGTCAGTTGTTGAACAATAAAGTTTTGTTGAAATTTTTGTGTTTCTAGATATCATGTTGTTCCAAAGAAACCAAATTATTTTCTTTTTTGCCGCCATGCTATTCGTCTCATTGTACGACACCCGTAAAAAGTTATTCTGTTAAGCGAATGATGTCAAACATCAGCCATTCGTCAAACATTCCGGAAAGAGTTCCTCCTGTTCCTGATAATGCGCAGCCGTCTCGTGTTGTTCCTTTGCAGCGGGCTCTGGTTTTGAGCAATTGTAAGCTGCGTTTCTATTTGTCGTTGTTATGGTTTTTGTTTCAGGAGTGAGTGCTACAAAAATTGCAGTTTGCACAGAAAAAGGCCGTTCATGATGAAAAGATCAATCGGGCCAGTGTGTCGGCTAGAGGATTGGGGTTGACAATCAACGTCCAAAATGCGCTTGCCAACGGATTGACCGTGCATGATTGAGTTTTGATTTTTACAGATTCAAAGTGCTCATATATTCATATTCCAATGAATTTTCGTCTATCTGTTCCCTATTTCGAACAAAAGTTTTCTGCCTAGTTTGTTAAAAGTAGGGAAAAATTATCGTATTTGGTACCCTACCAAAATGGACGGAAACCATGTTATTCGTGCGTTTTAAATGCTGAAACGTACAGGAAACACGTTTTTATGTGGCGGAAAGCACTTTTTTCCGAAATTTTTTGACCATTTTTCACTAAAACCACACGGGTACTCTTATGGTACGCCCAATATACACCACATTAAATGAATTCATCTTCTTCAGATGGCACGTACTTTGAATCACTGCGATCATAAACTATTGCAGCATTTTTCTGCTTTGCGGCCAACCATACCTAAAATTTAGGATATCTGGTTTACGTATGACCCATGTCCAACCATAGCAGAAGCAGGCCGAAGAAGACGAACAACTAGATCAGGATGAAGAAGAAAGTGTTGTCAGCTCCACTTTGGATGCTGCAATAGTTTATGATCGCAGTGATTCAAAGTACGTGCCATCTGAAGAAGATGAATTCATTTAATGTGGTGTATATTGGGCGTACCATAAGGGTACCCGTGTGGTTTTAGTGAAAAATGGTCAAAAAAGTGATTTCCGCCACATAAAAACGTGTTTCCTGTAAGTTTCAGCGTTTTAAACGCACGAATAGCATGGTTTCCGGCCATTTTGGGAGGGTACCAAATACGATAATCATACCAAAAGTAGTATAAGGTCATCAATATTCGATTTGACACGAAACTAGTGAAAACTAGGACGGTTTGAACAAATTTGCTGGTCCCCGCCTTTTTTAATGCACGGGCAGGCCCCTATAAAAGTAATATTTCTGTTTTGCATTTATGAGTGATCTTCTCCCGAAAAAAACAATTCTACATACAGTTTATAAACTGCTACTTTCCCACCAATTTATACAACCTGAAAGACGGAAAGTAAACAAACAGTAGATAAAGACACCTGCACACTGCAAGTGTTAATTGCCTGAAGCTTTGGTAATGTGACTGAAGGCTGGAAAAAACTTTCCCACACTCCTTTTACAATTAATTGATCAGATAAATAAGCATTACTTTTCCAGCCAACATCAAGTAGCACCTGTTGGGTATGGCGAGAAAGCAAGAAGTTTTCATGAAATCTTGTCATATAGTCTAAATTATTGTTATTTTGAACAGACATCTGCTCACTTATCACATCTTCACCATATTATAATACAGATGCTAGCTAGCTAGAAGAAGGCACACACCTGCGAGATCTGAGGATAGGATGGGCCAGTTGGGCAGCAGGCAGCCCAGCAGCAGCTGTCTTATAAAGCAGCAGCAGATTGCACATGCCCTCCCCACCACCAAAGGCCACAACAACACTACTCTTGTAAACATCTGCCGCCGTTACACAAGTTCAAGTCGATTTGTTCCAATTAGTACTCTTTTAACCCCGTCAATTTGAAAAAAATTTTAACTTTTGTCCGAACATATTTTATCACCAAGTGCATGCCTAAGTGCGAATCGAATAAAAACATTTTCGGTGATTGGCCAATTTGCAGCACTTTTTTAAAAAGTCGGGTTGATGCAGTTTCTTAGCAGAATTAATTTTCTACAAATTGCGATGGCCTATTGCCCGATGAGTACTGTGTAATAATCCGGCCCCTTAATTCGAAAATCGTGTTTTTGTCATTGTGTTTTTGTCCCCACTTTTTGAAGACTCCTCTCAGACATGTTAACACCCGTTTTGTGGCCAGAGAGATAAACTGCCAAATGGGTGGTAACTTGTCTCAGAAAAGTCTTTCAAAATGGGTCACAAGCACAATGCTAAAAACACCATTTTTGAATTAGGGGAAGGGCCGGATTATTTAAAAAATAATGGTAAGTACGTTGCATAGGCTGTGGGTCTAATTTAGGTCTATTGCGTTTTCAAATCTACAAGTTCAACATCATAGCGAGCTGACTAGTTCAAAAAAGCATGTGAGTTGGCCACCGAGACTGACAATTGTACAGCTAATCAAGTAAAAGCTTTTATTTAGCAAGCTAGCCACCTTTCTAGATTTTGACTTTTTCCTAATGAATTTTTCTAAAAATTATGTGCAAACCAGACTTTTCTTATTGCGAAAACAGTTGCCGTTGGACTTATGTTATCTGGTAAGCAGAGGAGCCGTTAATCAAAGAGCTACTACTAACATTTTGTTGGGGGAAGCATTTGGGTAAGCAGTTGTGCCAAGAGGATAACAGACAGACAGATGTTCCCCAACGGCAATCTGGCCCTCTGCGCCCCTTCTGCTCATTTCCTCCCACACCACCACAATAATTAAGGACCAGTAAACAACAAAATCTCGAATTTTAGTCCTTTCACTATATATCATTAATTTATTTTTCCACAGCTAACAGTATGCACAAGCACATTACGACTCGGTAAATGGTACAATCCATATAAAGTATTTCCTTTAATAAGCCACCATGGTGGTTTGGTAAACTTGAGAGGCGGTTTTGGGATTTTGAGTGTTCAGGTTCCTGGGTGCTAAAAATGCAAAATATTCTTATAGCTCTGCAATATAGACTTTTAAAGTTAGGGATATTGGCTTTTAAAAGCTGGTGGCTAATTAGAGCAAACACGGTAACAAGCAGAAAATAAATACCCGAGTATTTTGTAATATATACGTATATGGGATATGGATAGCTAATTTCTCTCAAATTGAACTAATGTGGATAGTTGGAGAATGAGTTGTTGCACTGACTCCATGGCTGTAGGCGATCGCTCCCCTGAGGATCCTGTGGAGAAACTTATTGGATTGTTGAGCTCATGCTGCAGATTCACGATGTGGTCAATGACTTTCTGAAAATAGATCTTTAGCACACAAAAAGACAGCAAATTTTGAAGATAGATAACAGGTTTCTTGTTTCTAGGGCTGAGACTTTATGTTCTATTCCCAGTTTTTTCAAAATATTGCAAAAAAGATCAAAGTCGGCCTAGAGAAAGCCTAGAGCAGATCTGCCGTTTCTTCTTATTATTAAGATCTTTTTGGGACTCCAAATATTGTTATTTTTTGGAATTTTACGTCAAAATATTATTTTTTAGCACTAAAATAGCAATAAGCACTAGATAAAAAGCATATTACCGTATTTTCTCTAATCAACGCGCCGGCGCGTTTTTTTTGGATCCCCAAAAGTCGAAAAAATTGGCGGTCGATCTCGATATTTTTGGGCAAAAAATTAAAATCTAAAAAGCAAAATTAGTAGAGCTGGAGGGCGTTAAGAAAATGCAAAAAAGAACAGATCGAAAAAAAAAATTCTGTTCCGAGATACAAACCCTCAAAGTCAAGGGGACGCGGAAATACGGTGTGCCAAATGTCCTTTTTGAAAAATTTTCACCGGAAGCCCTTGCCTAGATAGCCAAAATAATTTGAGAATGTTTCATATCGCACGGTTTTTTAGCACATTTTTTTGGCGAGCGTAATCCAAGCATTTTTTATGTAAACGTTAAGTGTCAAGTTATGTTTACTTGGCATAAACTAGATATCACCTTCATCTAAAATGGGGTTGTTTCGTAAGAAAAATGTATGTCCAAAAGATGGAGCGATTATAATCTTTTTTTGACAACGCTAGAAAATATGGCTCACAGTTATGCAAAATTTTCTTATAGTTATTTTCCCAAATATGTGCAGGAATAGAAACTTACAAACCTGCATGATATCCAATTGAGTCGACTGCCTATCTCCACCGACCATTTGACGAAGGCGTTCCAGAGTTCTCTCCTGTTTCTGCTTGTTGCGCCTAGATTTTCTGATCTTGCTGCTGTGCAGAACAGTGGTGGAAGAAGACGGAGAATATTTGGAAGAAGGGTAGGACATAGCAATTGTTGAAGATGAGGACGAGTTAACAGTCATTTCGCGAATATGGCAAGAATGAAACCAAAATATTGCAGAGTCAATTAGCACTTGGAGAAATCGCTACTACTAATGCAGCAAACCTAACCTTTAGGGATAATAAGACCGCCCACTGAACTAACAAAAAAGAATGGATAGCGAGGCAGGAAATGCACCCAAAGAGACACTGCCTTGTATTCCTCTAAATAGAGGTCATTGCTCCGCCTACTTGCCTTTTGACAACGGGATTGTGTATAATGGCAGAATTTAGGCGGCATTTCCCCAAAAAGCTTTCACAACACCACACTAGAAGACAAAGAATAGCATTAGAGGGAACTATAACAATCGAACACCTGCATGTACAACTATGGCACCAGAGAAATGTGAGCAAGGTATATTTGCTTATAGCAAAAGACCTACACCTACGGTATTCCATCAACTTGATACATTTTCTAAAAAGTAGCTTGAAAATGTTCACGCCACTCTGTTCAGTAGATTTGTCGATGTATTGCGTTGTTTTATTGATTTATACATAAAAATTATATACAATATTATGCAATATTATTATTTTCGGGATGCATATCGGTGAAAAAAAAAGAGATAACAGAGTCCAAGCAACAATCTTTTCTCTAAAGTTCAACCTTGCTGCGATGGCGTGGATCGGCGATGTGGACCAATATAAGCATGTATGCGTTTTTTAAAAATGTTAATGAGGTATGTTTTGATAGTGTATTTATCTCCTTCAAATCAATATAATTCTTTGAGGTGGAAAATCTTCTGCTCTACGGTGATCATTATTTTTTGATCTTGATCTGCAAAAATTATCAGATATATTTCAGACAATGATGTGTTGATTTTTTTCTCCTCCGAGGCAACTCCGTCTTCTCCACTGCTGCAGCCACATCATCAGCGACGCATATTCAAGTATGCTCCAAAAATGTCATGTAAATATACTTATCTTCGGTTTGGTTTGTAAGCTCCATGCAACTCCTTTGGTGACTGTGCTGATGAAGCGGAAGACTGCCACTTTGTAAAGAAGAATGTGGGACGAAGGTTGGTTATTGAGTATTGGTTACTGATTGCACTGATTTAATTTTAGTTCGGGAGGTTCTGATCAACTCCATTTCTTTCGACAACTTTGATGCGGAAATACGAGCTTATTCAACTTTCGCCGAGGTCTTTCCATTTGTCTCCATGAAACTTTGTTTGTTTCACGTCAAGCAAGGGCTTTATCTGGTATATTTTGTTTGTCATATTTTGTATTCAGGTGCAATCGTTAGGGCTGTCTTAACAGTTTTAAACAAATGTAGATCTAAAAAGGTTTGTCAGGATGCTCTTCGAATAACTTGAATCGTGGAATGGCTGCGAGAAAACAGGAAACCGACTACATGGAAATTACTGCAGCAATTCTGGAGTCAAAGGTTGTTACCTGTGTGAATTTTATTAATTGTCTATTTTTGAGTTAGGGATAGACTGCTGGAGTTTTTGTCAACCAACGATGGTCTTTTGCGAGAAGACAGCGATAATGAAGAAGATGGGCAGGAATGACTTTTATGTAGGTGTGCCAAAATCGGGTTTTATCGACTTCTAGCTCTGCTTTAGGCGGTAAAAATGATAGAAAACGTGTTTTTAAGATTGGGAAAGACATTTGTGGCACTTTTCCGAAAATCGAAAAAATCTACTGCCCATCTCAGGAATACTGTTTATCTCTTATTTTTCATAATGATTTTTCTGCCTAAAAAATCGATTTTAGTCGAATTTTTTTTTGTTTGAAAAATGTCTTTCCCAATCTTAAAAACACGTTTTCTATCGTTTTTAGCGTATAAAACAGCGCTAGAAGTCGATAAAACCCGATTTCGGCCCACCTACATAAAAGTCATTTTAGCCAGAAGATGCCCAAGAAACGGCCGTGCAACATACTGAAGGTGAAGGAGGTGCTCAAGAATTTCTGAAGGAGGAAGCCTACCCCAATGTCGTCTTAATGTTTATCGTCCTGCTTAGAAAAATGCTCAATTTGTTTGTTTGGATGCTATGCTTATTCACGTAGTTCATGAATAAAATTTCTTATGTTCTGGCTTGTTATTAATGTGGAATTCCGTTAGGGATATGGTGATGGAAGGACTTGATTTTCTGGGAAGTGTATCAAGTTGATGTATCAAGTCGGTAGTGTATCAAGCCGTATGTCAGTCACACTTACGTGTTCGAGATTAAGGGTGCGTGAGAGATTACGAGGCGAGATTTCGAAAATTTGCGAGTTTGCGAGATCCCGAAATTTTTTAAATGCGAGAAAATAGCAATTTTGGTAGATTTTCTCTCTCAAATCATAGTCACTCGAGATTTCACAAAGGGGGTTCCTGATTTCTTTGCAGCTGGCTCCACTATCGCTTCCACACTTGTTGCATCCTCCACTGTTTGGTATTCACTTATCGTAAGCCACTGCATTTATTATAATTGTGTGTTTTTAGACTAACAGTTATACTTAATTGTGAAACTATTTATAGTTAAGTATCACAGTTGAGAAATACTACAGTTACAAGGGAACACAGGCGCCTATCGGCGCCTCTATAGTATTTCGAAATTTCAATGAGGGGCTATGACTTCATTCATAAAAATAGGTATATCCCCTATTGGAACTCATTTTTTCGCCTGTTCTTTTTTTAAAACGAAAGCTGACATTCTAGGGAACACGATGGTATTAGCGACAAAAGTGATTTCGCTATCTACGACCCGTTCTGGCCTTCGAAGTAAAAAAGCGTTACCCACCCACACATGCCAAATACTATATAAGATAGGACCATAACCGTCTACGACAACGGTTTTCCCCCAAAAAATTCAAAAAAATTCCTAATTTTTTTGAATTTCTGTACGGATTTTTTGATTTGGTTTCTAACAAAACTTAGCCTAAAATTAAATTGTAGGCCTTATTTTATTAGAAACCAAGTTGAAAAATCCGTACTGAAGTTCAATGATTAGGAGAAAAATTTGAATTGGCGAGGACCCACCAGACCACCGCGAGCATGGTGTTTTAATAAAAATTTAAAAATGTTTATAAAATGAACCTCAAAAGGTCAAAAAACAATACAAAAACATTTGATTTGGCTTTCGCTGTCATTCATCTAAACTTCACGACTTCACTGTCAGATATTTTACATTTGTCAATTACAGTCAGTTATAGTTAAAAACGTACATGAAATGTAAGTTTTTGTTTGAAACCGTGCAACTAACTGTTAAAAAATTCTTTGCGAGTTTCTCGCAAAATAAAAAAAAGTATTTGCGAGACTCGCGATTTTTTAAAGGGTCCGCTTGCAAGATTGCGAGGCGAGATTTCGAAAATTTGCGAGGCGAGATTGCGAGAAATCTCGCCATTTTTATCGCACGCACTCCAACACTAGTCGTACTCAGATGTTGTTACCTAAATGCTAGTTACCAGCTACTGGTTGTGAGGTAGTCAGAGGCGTAGCCAGAAAAAATGGCTAAAGCCCCCAAAGAGGTCATTTTACCTACACCGTTTTCGAGTTTCATAGTGTTTTTAATTTACAATGTTTCATTTTGGGTAAGATACATGCGCTTTTAAGTACTTTTGGCTCGATCCAAAATTTTTGGATTATGGAACTGGATACCCATTTAAAATTATTTTTTGGACTTTTTGAGAAATTTAAAAATCAATATAAAATTACGGAGCTTAAGTGAGGGCGCCCAAATAAGGGCGCCGAAATGAGTGTGTACGATTGGAGTAAAGGCTGTTGGTGAAAACACTCCTCGAAATATGTATTTGCCTGCTCAAATCGTAAAAACGAGTATTTCTCGATGTTTTTCCGTTTAACATGTAGCCCTGAATCTCTAGTTTTTAATGAGCTATCAACTAGCTCGATCTGTTTAGAAAAAAGTTGAGAAAATTTGTTTTCATGAAACTACTCCTTGTTTTTCAAAACCGATTATTCTCTCACTTTCACACTTAGAAACTAGAGATTCAGGGCTACATGCTAAACAAAAAATACAATTGGAAAAACATCGAGAAATACGCGTTTTTATGATTTGTGGAAGTAAACACATAATTTAAGGAGTATTTTAAATTTCCGCCTTGAAGTAAATACGGTAGGTGGTAAGCTGCCTTAGAAAAATCTTCAAAACTGTGTCAAAAACACAACGCCAAGTAAATGATTTTTAACGAGGTTGAGGGCCGCTAATTAGGAAAAATGCGATAGATATAATTAGAATAGTAGTGAAGGTTAATGTAACCGATTGTGTTCGAGACTCATATATCAGTTCTCTTATTCAACAGAGCCACGACAAGACTGCAGCATCGCAGTAACTGCACACAACAAAACGAGGATAGCAGAGATTTTATTCAGTCAGCCACATTACGAATGTACAACAATAACAATGAACTAAGTTTCACTGAATGATAAAATAAGGTCTGAACACCATTTGACATCCAACAAACCAGCAAACAGATTGTAATTTTCGGCACTTTGAAAATCGTCATGTTCTGAAAAATGTACAGTTACAACAGTTCTGCATTAGAGGTGATGACGGGACGGGATCCCGACGGGATCCCGATCCCGCCCGATCCAATTTTGGTCCGAAATACCGTCTTGAAATCACGCCCGACTATTTCCCGAAATCCCGATCCCGAAAATTGTAAATCCAGACACGATTTTTTATAGCATTTATTTTCATCAATTATTCATTATTTGTTTGACGAATTCTGCTGCATTGTTTCTGCTTTTGTATGCGCTCTTTATCTTTTTGCATTTTCAGATGAGTGCTATTTGGAGAATCGATCTTTTTGCAAAGTTGTCGGCTACTGGAGCAAAATGTGGATTGTGCGGAAATGTCATCAAGATGTCGGTGGTAGCACCGCCCGATTGAATGTTTGCTTATAAAGTGATGTTTATTGTTGTAAAAAGCGTGAATAAATGATTTTTTAAATGGCTGCGTGTGTGCGTGGGGTAAAGGAAAGGTTGTTAAAAGATACTGAGTGTAGAAATGATGCGACTAGTGGTAATTTTCCGCTTAGATTTGATATTAGCCAAATCCCGAAATTTGTTCGGGATCTCGACGGGATCCCGAATTTTATTTTGAAAAATCCCGATCCCGATCCCGAAATATTTTTGGCCGAAAATCCCGTCCCGAAATCCCGCCCGAACCGGTTTCATCACCTCTATTCTGCATTCACTTAGTAATAAGTTAAAACGAATGTAAGTTTCAATGAATGGTTAAAACATACTCTCCGCTAGCTGCGTTCTCACTTTCCGCATATGTTGTCTAAATTTTTCTTCTATAGACTACTAAATTGGGCTAACTACAAAGTATCTAACCTGTAATTACAGCTAGCTGGCAAATCTTTATGATTGAACACGGTAAAATACATGTCTTTATTGCTGACAAAAAGGTGTACATCGAAGAGGAGTCCTAAAAACCATATGCCATAACAGATTTCGAAAAGAAGAATAAAATACCAATGAGCCTAGCGTAAAGTTTTTTGGAACACAAGTCCTAAACTTAGTAAACTAAAAAATATTTAATATATACTCTATTTACCGTCGATTTCTCAAATAATCCACCGAACGTCTCATACAGATGTTCTTGGTCTAAAGCGTTTTCAATGAGATCACCCTTCTTAATCACGCAGATGACGGTAAATGCCAATGGGATAAGTTCAAGGTTGTCCATGCTACTTAAGTCAATTTTAGTACGCGCTGGTCGGCTGGCTGCTTTCTGTTTTACCGCATTTTTGATGGCAGACGAGTCAAAATTGCTTAACACCGCAGCAAAATCCCACTCTAGCAATTCCAGCAAAAATAGTTGGTATTCGTAAGAGACATCCTCGTATCTACTGAAAATACAATTTTTTTAATTCTGTGTCATTCAAATTAAAGATATTTCACGCCCATCCTTCAGATACAGAAAAACCAACCCAAACTTTTCGAGACAGCTGTTAGAAAACGCTTTGACCAAATCCTCACATCTTCTTACTGGAGATTTACCAAAGGAAACCAGCTCCATCCAGAATTTTCGAGATTCCAAATTCAACGGTGGATACTCCTCCAAATGCTCCATAATAAAATTCCAAGCTTCACTTCTTTGAATGCAAAATTCATTTGATGCATCCTAGAAGTACTTAAAAGTAAAATTGCTGAAGAATACAAAAATCGAATACCCCGCAAAATTCACTTATGATACGATGTAGACTGTGGACGCTCATGGAAGACCGATTTGATCGCATGTAGTTTATTATAAGATCGAACTGCAGCCTAAATTTAAATGCCAAGTTTGATGAGTAGTGTATAGGTAGGTTTAAAAATCATACGGTTTCACTTTCTTAGCTTTCATGTGCCCACATTCCTTCTCCTTGTCGCGAAATACTTTGTCCACCTAAAACTACGACAAAGTTGATCTATCTTTATAGATGTGAAAATTCGCCTCTGCTTTTTCCATTGGAAGTTCTTTAACGTCATCGTCTTTGCTTGACTATAATATTTCGTTGTCAAAAATAAGTGGATAGCCGGAATAGTAACTTACGGAAGCGGAAGCTTTTACGCGGGCTTTCATGAGCAGTCCAAAGTGACTAAAAAATTAGCTCAAAAATTCATAGAAAAGTCAGATCAGACTTACGATGATTTCCATGTCGGAGGTATTTTGTCTGAAGCACATTTAAAAATTTCCAGTTTCTCTTTCAATTCCGCTTTATTGCTGAGATCTATTTTCATCAATGACATTCTTCAGCTTAAAATTAAGAATTAAAGTACAGGGTATCCTATTTTTGACTCCCGAAACAAGAAGAAATTTTATTGTGTGGGTAGCTTCGCGATAGCCAATCGCTTCGGTGGCGTATTCCTTGGGATAGCGTACTCCTCGGAATAGCGTACGCATTGTCCTGGCCCCCTTCTAACAAAAAGACAATAAAAAACCCGTTGACAAGACCTCTAGACATGATAACTTATCATTGATAAGACTTGTTTTCATTGTTTTCGGTTGTAACCCTATACTTAGAAAATAGTGAGGGGAAATAAAGAGGAAATAGCTTTTTTGCAACAAATGTACATTCTGACAATTTCTGTTTTTGTTGCTGTTTGTGAGTTTAGGCTGCTAGTAAACTAGTGAATTTTGAGCGAATGTCAGCCGTTAGAAGACGCGTCGCAAGAAGAGCCTTCGGACGTTCAATTGGTGGTGCAGCCTGCTTCGAAGTGACCGAGAAGCCTTTTCGCGCGTCAAGTGAAGATTAGCCTGGACGGAAACATGTCACGCCCAACTACTATGTGGATACGAAAATTGGAGTTTGTAATTGTTTGCAAATCCATTAAACGCCCTAATTTTAATGCCTGCTTTAGGAGATCGTCTCTTACAATGCGCAGAAGTTGGTGCCTTTGGATTCGGATGCGCGTTTCTACCGGCAGAAGAACGTCTACATCTCAAGCAAGCGAGATATTCAGACATGCGAGGCATGTGTTCCATTACAAGAGAAGCGAGCTATATCCATTCGGCCAAAGTTGAGCAACTAATTTTCTTGAATCGTGCGATGAGTGACGCTAATTTCTATTACTAAATTGTTTCGTTGATGTTCGTTGAATCTTTGGTGGTATG
Organism: Ditylenchus weischeri; assembly: GCA_029231635.1. NCBI lineage: Eukaryota > Metazoa > Nematoda > Chromadorea > Rhabditida > Anguinidae > Ditylenchus > Ditylenchus weischeri. Next base: position 47,347 of record JAMRYI010000007.1, read on the forward strand.
TCAATAAAAAGCGTTATGAATCTGCACATTAGATATAATCGAGCTGGAAATGTATATTTTCTAGTATCTCGACGGGATTCTCCAAAATTTTCCTTTTCTCGTTCTCGATTCTATTATACGGAACATACCTTTCTTGGGACAGGACTTAGGTGTGAGTTATAGAGTGGTGTAGCTTATATAGAAGTTTTACTGTACACTGTAAATTTGAAATTGTTATTTAAATTGTGGCAGCCGCTGTTTTTTGCGCCAATCCTTTTTTCGTTTTTATGCTTGAAACATTTTTTCTCAAAAAAAAAAGAAATAAATATAAAAACACTTTTGCGCAGGCCATTCTATGTTACAGGGTCAAATGTTAACATTTTGACGCTTTAAATAAATTTAAATTTTGCGTCACAATTGCTGTCACACTTTTTGCAGCAAAAAAGTTTCTGTGATTTTTTCATCGCGTGATTGTAGCCCTACTGCGACTACGACTGATAGTTGGGATTGCGACTTTTGCTTCGTCTGGTAGCCTAAGTGTTCCTTTTAGAAAGAGCGAAACTAAACGAGCTTTCAAACGAGCTCTTTTTACCTTAGACATAATTCCGAGCAAGACTCTTGATCAAAAATGTATTTAGAGGCTCTTTTTGCCCAGCTCCAGTGGCCAAAGCATGGTAAAACAGGCAAATGGTCGAAATTTCAAAAGGCCCAAAACTCAATTTTTATTGACCAGAACACAAAAATAATATCTTTTTTGAACTCCTGAGGTGATTTTAGGTTGATTTCATTTCGGAGGGGGGGTTGGGGTTATACTCCGGTAGGGTCGAAAATGTTTTTAAAAAAGAGTTTTTGACAAAAATGTCAAATTTTTGTAAAAAAAATATTTTCTCCGAAAATGTCTTTCCGCCACCAAAAAACATGTTTTCTACACGTTTCAGTGTCTAAAACGTTGCAAAAAGTGGTTAAAACACAATTTTGGGACACGTAGAGATACTGCATTCCGGCCATTTAATCTCCTTGTACCCCTACCCACTCTCTTGGCTCACCTACTCTCCTGGTACCCCTACCCACTCTCTTGGCTCACCTACCTACTCTCCTGGTACCCCTACCCACTCGCTTGGCTTTGATAGTTACCTTTAATGACTTTACCTTTAATAGTTCACAATCAAATTTACAAAATTTAATTTGTTGTATTGGAAAAAAAAATAAAAGGAAAAATTTTTTGCACGCTGTTCGATATTCATTGGCGATGCCGTGTAAAAAACATATTATTACCTTCCAGTAGCTCGTGTTTAGCTTCGAAAATCGGTGTAACTCTTTGCCCCAACTCAGTCAAGTAGCAAGCATCGATCCGACGAACGTACGGCCTGACCCAGCCCCAGCCCCAGAATTTTCGCGGAATATCAGACTGACCCTTTGTATTATCAGACACCCGAATATTTACCAGTATGCTTGAAAGCAAGTTCGTCGCCGATGTCTTTTAGCGTAGTCATATAATGAGCCAATTTTTCTTCCACCTCATATTGCAACGATTTCTAAAAGTGAGGAATAGCATACCCATCGTCTTTTTAAAAAATGTACCAAATTTTCTAGAGCGTACAGAGATTTCACCATTTCGCCTGAACATACAGCAGGGACGGCCATTTACATCCTAAGTAGTCAAAATTAGGCACAAATAGGCACACAAATGTGCCTAATTGTGCCTAAATGATCCTATATAATAAAACGGTGAAATGTGCCTAAATAATGGAATGTGCCTATTTTGGGCCCATTTATATCTTATTTTGTACCTTTTTTAGAAACATTCTTTTTATAAGTGTAAGACTGCCAACAATTTCCACGGCTACTTCAGCAAGTATCATTTAAGTGTATATATTAGAGGGCTAGAGAAAAGTTGGATGTTATGCATAAGTAAAAAACAATCAACGGTTGAGTAGAGGACTAGCAAATAATGACCATTATTCTTCTTCTAAATTAATTCAATATTAACATTTTCAAATTTCTTTGCACCTGAAAGACGTCATGAAAGCAAAAGCCGAACATTCAATTTATAGGATACAGTCAACACTCAGTACATTGTCACCTCTCGCAGGTTTGGAACCCCGGTGCGCCTGAACATTTTTTAGACCATGAAAATCGTTTGTCCACTCAGTGTCTCTGAGACAAGATTTCCCAAGGATCTTGAATCTGCAATCCGGTTTAGAAAAAGGCCTCTGTTTTCCCCAAACTAACTCAAAGCTCGATGTTAGACCAGTTTTTTAAATTTGAAGTCCTATATAATTCAAGTTTTTAGCGGTGAAGCTACAGCCTATTTAGCATACTCAGAAATTCTGACTCAGAACCTTCGGAAAACTTAGCGCTAGAGACATCAAAATGGACAAAAGATTTCAAAAGTGGACAAAAAACTTGCTAGACCGGGGTTTCGAATTTGCAAAAGGTGCCACTAACCACATAAAACCAAATATATTTTCATAGACCATGAAATTAATACCGCATACTAAAAAAAGAAACTTAAAAAAGAGAAGTAAAGAAGCTGACCATTGCATTATCCTGGCTGATATCCTTCGGAGACGTGAAGAGGTAGGAGATAGCCAACCAAAATCTGTCGCCAGCAAAGACCGCCAAAATATTTGACAGACTATAAGCAACCAAGGCCATGATACGCAATTAAGAGAAGAAAGTAGCTAAAAAAGGTTCAGATGATTTGGGGAAAATTATATAATATATTTGACAAGGATCGATTGACTAAAACAAGTTCAGAATCGATGCCTACATTCACGAAGTGAGCAGGGCAAGATGCGGTAAATCAAATTGCGATAATTCAAGTTGCGAATGTTCAAAGTCTTTCAAAAAGTGCATTCTTGTGCAGTTTAATTTTGTACACAAATTGCTGAAAAATGCCGCCGAATATTCTTAAATGTGTACCCGAAAATTGTTTTTTTTATTTTCTGTTGTTTTTTTATAAGCTAATCCTGTGTGCTTCCAAAATGAGAAGATTTTCTCAATGAAAAAATAAAAAGCGAGAAAGTTGAAAATGAGAATGCTTTTTATGGTCTTTTTCAAGCAAAATCAAGCAAGTGTCCGTGCACAACATACGTTGACCTACCTTGCGCCTAAGACTTCATCTAAGAAAAAAGATGACTGCACAAAATCCGCACTAAAAGCCTTCCTTCTCCAAATAAAATAGCTAGTTGGATAATTTCCCTGTCGACAAACAAAGTAAACGAGTGCCAATTAGCCATTGGCCTATAATCAGGTAGTTTTTTGCCTTGGTCTCTTTATTGGTCTCTCGTATTTTGGGCTTAGTGTTTAGGCGCAAAGTGAGATAGCAAAACTCCCTCATTTACCCAAGCCTGAAAATGAGAACAAAAGGAAAAGATATCTAAGGGATGTTAGGGTGGACTCAAAGAGGTTATTTTCTAATTTAACGTAATTAGGCCTAAAAATGAAATAATTGTAAATGTATAGAGCGAGAACGCAGCTAGCAGACAGTATCTTTTAAATATTTGTCTAAATTTATATTCGTTTTTAACTTATTGCTAAGCGAATGTAGAACTATTGTGACGAGCGCTGTGAAGTTCGAAATTTTGGCACCGGCACCGACGTCTTTCTACGACCCGCACCGACCATTACCCCTAATCCGCACCGGCACCACAAGAATAAATTTTCTGAGGGACTAAGGCAATTTTTGGCCGGAGTCCATTATACCGATGCTCCGGAAATCGGAGTTTAACCATTCTTAAGGCAGTTTTAGCCCCTGAAATCGATAGAAAACGTGTTTTTAGGGCGCGGTCGACACTTTTTAGAAAAAAATTTTAAAATTTTTTTTTTACCAAAAATTGATTTTTTTTGCCTTGGTCCCCCCTGTGATGCAAAAAATCGAAAAAATTTTTTTCGTCCAAAAATCATTGTTAGGTGTCTCCTAGACCCAATTTCACACGCTGAGCACAAATCCTATGTCAGTTTCTTTGTGTAAAATGTGATGTACTAGCTTTGTGTACTAGCAGTGAAAAAGAAAGCCCGGGAGTTGACATGTCCGGGATAGGGCTCACACAGCTTTTTTATATCCTAAGCCTAATGGCTAAGCCTAAGCCTAACGGCTACACGCTGCTTAAAAAAGGGAGTTGACATATCCGGATAGGGCTCACACAGCTTTTTTATGTTCTAAGCCTAATGGCTAAGCCTAAGCCTAACGGCTGTACGCTGCTTAAAAAAGAAAGTTATACCCTAACACAATAAATAAATTAATAAAAATTAACCAAAATAGCCGCAAATGTCGGCCGCAAAAGTCGGCCGCAAGTGTCGCGCCACAATTGTCCACGCCGCAATTGTCGTGGTACCCATTATTGGACGCTACTCGGTAATAATTATTTTTCTAGGTGATTATGAGGCAAGTGGAAATCAACTCTAAAACGACTGCTGTGAAGTTATCGGGCGACTGCCGTGAATTGTTACTAAATGCTTATATTAATATGAGCTCTCCTGTATATATGTCAAAACTAACACCATATTCGTGCTCAGCGTGTGAAATTGGGTCTAGGAGACACCTAACAATGGTTTTTGGACGAAAAAAATTTTTTCGATTTTTTGCATCACAGGGGGGACCAAGGCAAAAAAAATCAATTTTTGGTAAAAAAAAAATTTTAAAATTTTTTTCTAAAAAGTGTCGACCGCGCCCTAAAAACACGTTTTCTATCGTTTTCAGGGGCTAAAACTGCCTTAAGAATGGTTAAACCCCGATTTCCGGAGCATCGGTATAATGGACTTTAGCCCAATTTTTTAACAATTTTTTACCAAAATTTTTTTTTGCGTAAAATGATTGGAAATTGTGAATAAACATTTTTGAGTAGAGGGCTAAAGTGCATTATACCGCGTAGCCCAAAACTGGCTTAAAGCGTGTTTTTTTGATGTGTGAGCAATTAAAACATACTTAAAACGTGTTTTTAGAGTGCGGAAGGCCATTTTGGAAAAAAATTTTGACCAAAATTTGACTTTTGCCTTGGGGGACCAAGGTAAACCACCTGGATAGGGTACCTGGATACCGTTTCTATTCAAAATTCTCCCTGGAGCTCTCACATATATATAAAGGGACAGCCCTTGGCCCGGACCATGTACCCCCAAAGGGGCTTTCTATTTAATTAGGGTGCCTGCCGAAGGCAGGCAGGTATAGGATATATTGTAGGTATATTGTATTATAGGATATATTGTTTTCCGAGTGTTTGGTCTCTAAGGTATGTGTGTGTGCGCATCTCAACTCCAAGCCCCAAGCTACGCCCCCGGGCTACTCACTTACCTTTGAGATGAATCCGAGCAACGCTCTTGATCAAAAAATGCATCTAGAGACTCTTTTTGCTCAGTCTCAGTAAGAAAAACGAGGTAAAAAATCCCTCTCCAGGTGGTTTACCTTGGTCCCCCAAGGCAAAAAGTCAAATTTTGGTCAAAATTTTTTTTCCAAAAATGGCCTTCCGCACTCTAAAAACACGTTTTAAGTATGTTTTAATTGCTCACACATCAAAAAAACACGCTTTAAGCCAGTTTTGGGCTACGCGGTATAGTGCACTCCTGCCGAGTAGAGACAGAAACGGGACGGGATCCCGATCCCGCCCGAGCAGATTTTGAGCCGAAATCCCGTCCCGAAATCCCGATTTGAAATCCCGATGCGGAAAATCGTTGAATCCCAAAGCGAAAAAAGTGATCGTTTCTCGCATTTTAGTTCTTCCTGTTTTCTCGCTTTTTTTGCCATAACGTTTTTGCTGTGATTGAGCTGCATATTAATAACTGGTGTAAAAAAAGTTCCGGGACAAACTTTGAGCTAATTGTTTGGAACACTATTTATTTCCAAATTAACATCCAAATACACTATGACGTAGCATTTTTCTTCCTCTATCAGACAGGGGGTTTGCTTTTTATTTGTGCCAGACGTTATGATGAAAGGCAAAGCAAAGAAGAAAGTAGGGGAATAATCATTTTTGTTCACTTCTTATTTTTCTGTTTTTAACTGCTGCTGCTTTTTTCGTAATCCATTTATGTGTTTAATTGTGTTGATAGATGTGTACGTGTTTAAATAGCATAATCTAGCATGTTTTCAGCATGTCGAAAGATAAAGAAACCCAGGCCTGGATTGCCCAAAACTTTCTTGATGCCATCACCTCGACCCCCACTGGACCAACCCCAGTGGTGAATGGCCGCCCCACTCTGCGGATCTGAATGTCATGGACTACTTCGGCTGGCCTTACCTTCAGTCGAAGGCCTGCTCTAAACCCCACAACTCTATTGCGGAACTAAAAGCATTTCTGGTTCGGGAATGGGACGCAATTCCCAGCAATACATCCAGAATGCTATCGACGACTTTCCGAAACGACTGCGCAAGTGTATTGTCATTTCGTTGAGTAGAGTAAAAAGCAAACCCCCTGTCTGATAGAGGAAGAAAAATGCTACGTCATAGTGTATTTGGATGTTAATTTGCAAATATGTATTGTTCTGAACAATTAGCTCAAAGTTTGTCACGGAACTTTTTTTACACCAGTTATTTACACTAGAATTTGGTGATGCCATGATGCGGCATATAAGCTGGCGCTGATAGTGCTTACACACAAGGTCAAAAGAATCATACATGCTACCACCAGGATTTGAACCTGTGACCGGACAGGATTGGATAGGATTTTAGCACAGGACTATTAGAAGATTCACCATTTTGAAAGCAAAAGTTTATGGTGCCACTGGTATATTCCGGTGGATATTTAAGATTGTGGATGTCCAGCGGTCAAATGGTGGCGTACCACTGGTTTAGTTTTACCTGTGTACGTGAAGAAAGGAGCGGGCGTATTGCCGTGTGGGAATTGCAGCCGTATTGGGATGGCGCACTATCCAGTCTAGGCCATATAGCAATTAAGAACGGGGATCTAAATGCCAAATGCCCAACATGCGCAGTAACCTTTAATAGTGTACAATCAAATTTACAAAATTTAATTTGTTGTATTGGAAAAAAGATAAAAGAAAAAAATATGATTCGCATTTTATCGTGTTACCAGGTGGTCGAAGATGGCATAAAAACATTGAAAATTCTAAAACGTTCATCATAGCATCCGAAAAAAGACTGTATTTGTAAGTATTTGCAATTTCAAGTTAGTTCGCAGTAGTTTGAACTCGACTTGAGGATAAGATTACTTATTGTGGACTACTAATAACTAATCCCAGCTTATAACGATTATAGTCACAGCAGGGGCAGTTTTGATAACCGGTACAAGCCTCAGAGCAAATCCTGAAGCTTGAGGAAATCACCATACTATTCCCGGCTCTAGGTAAATTCCCCCACGGTAAATTCTCCCTCCGGTGAATCAAAAGATAGCCGAGAAGAAAGCCAGGATGAAAGTGGACGTCATCACACTTGATGACACTTTCGGTGAAGGTTTATAGATATTTCTAGGAAATATTTCATGCTTTTTAGAACCAGATAATGATGAAGTGCTTGCAAACAAGTTCAGAATCAAGTTTAGCAGGGAGCAGCTAGGATGCTTGAAACCAACGGCATGGATGAATGGCGAAACTATCAACTTCTACTATCAACTGATTGTCCAGCAAAATGAAGACAATTTGAATCTTCTATTGGCTTCCTTATTTAGAAGTATTCATTGTTATTGTTTTTTTTGTTCAGGGTTTCTTCTTTGATTCTCTATTCTACACACAACTCCAAGAAAAAGGTCCAAACACTGTGCTCAACTGGGTCAGAGATGTGGAAATATATTCTTTTGAGCTGCTTTTCATTTCTGCTTATTCATCAAATCATTGGTCCTTAGTGTTACTTATTTTCAGCTAATACCATGCGCAATGGATTTGTTTAGGTGGTGAACAATGTCAAGGAAAGGCTTGTGTTTTACGATTCACTTCTTGGAGATGGTACGGTACACAACAATTCAATCAAGTGAATCAGTTTTAAAAATCTTACTTTGAACAACAATAATTTAGAGAGTTTCTGCACGAATACGCTACGGAGAACGGCTACGAAGCACTGGATCCTGGTAACTGGATCGGGTTCTGCCCAAAGGTATGCTTTTACTTTTCGATCGCTCAATAATTTCAAGTTTACAGAGATTCCTAGCCAGTAAAACACTTTCGATCGTGGAGCTTTCGTTTGCCAATACGTAAAGTGCGTATCTCGTGGAGTGCCATTTAACTTTGATGAGGCCCAGATGAATGAAATAAGAAAGGAAATGGTGGGAGAAATCTTAGATAGAAGGCTAGTCTAACTTACCAACATCCTTGTAACGCTTCTAATTGTCTGTTGATGTTAATATATGTTAATGTTAATCCAATTCCAACATCCTTGAAATAAAAATTTTGTTTGAAAAATAGTTTCTTGGTTCACTTAATGACGCTGGCTTTAATGACAAATGACTTAATTTCCATCTCATTTTTTTCCAACATCTTTGCTAAATTTTTCTTCATACCAACATCCTTCTCAAATCTGTTTGCTTACCAGCATCCTTGTCAAATTTATTTAACCTGCCAACATCCTTGTTATACATATCTCACTTACCAACAGCCTTGTCTCGGGTTGAAATTTCTTTGGGTTGGCTTCCCATAAAATGTCGACCATGTGGGGTGGGTTCGCGACCCGGTTGGTGCTGCATTAAACTTCGGTTTCTGCACTAAACTTCACAACTTATTTAGGAAGTTTCCGCATTAAATCTATTGATCAAACTGGGCCATCAAATAAATAAAATACGAAAAAAAATTCTGGGTCCATTATGGCAAAAAAAATAACTTCGAAATGGTATTTTTAATGATCCTGTCAAGACAAATTTTGAGTGGAATTTACCGCCTCCCACTATTCCCAGAGCGCTACTAGTCAATACCACCCCTCCCCCCCCCAAGAATCTGACCATCTCAAAATCGCTGTAACTACCCTTTGAAACAACAAGTTTAGGCTTAGCCTTCAGGCTCAGGGGTAGGCCAGAAAGTTGTGACTAATGACAGTTTTACGCACTTTTTTGGGGGTCTGAAACATATATTTGGGTACTTTTTTACTCATGTTAAAAAAGGCAAAATCGTTGTAAGTGGTGGGGGGGTTGGTATTCGCTAGTGAGGTCGACCCTAGCTATGTACAAATTTTGCGGTGATTCAGGTAGGTAACTGAGTAGAGAGGTTGGAGGATGACGATAAAATGCTTTAATCTAGTCAAACATTGTTTTGGGTAGGACCCCAGAAATCGTTATACCATAATACGCAGGTGATTCACATGGATAACCAACTAAATAAGGAATGGGGGGACTCTGGTCAAGGGAATAAACTTTACCTACCTGTATTGGGACCTGTACGACTTGGGGTATACGAGTTGGAACCTATACGAATTGAAGAGCAACGAAATAAAAAAAGAAATATAGCGTCACTTTGTGCAAAATTGCACAAAGTAAGGGAAACCTAGAGAGGTTGGAGGATGGCGATAAAGTGCTTTAATCTAGTCATACCTTGTTTTGGGTAGGAATCCGGAAAAACTCTAGAAAGACTCCTGCTGGATGCTTACTCTCAAACTATCAAAATCGTTAATGGCTAAACGTCCATAATAAGTCGTTTCCGTTACTTTTTGCAATTTTGCACGCCATAACGAAAACGCCCCCAAGCCTCCGGGACCGATTGTGTTTGGCCTATATGGAAGGGGCATTGTGACCGACAAGTATACAGCAAGTGATTGTCGTTTTTACAAGACCCGTTCACGATTAGTCGTTTTACATATACCGAACACAATAGTCCCTTTTTATAAAACTCGGACACAATCGGCCGGCGCACATACTTGTCCCTGTCTGATTTAAAAAGAAACCAAAATGGACTGACATGATTAATAGAAACTTATATGACAATTTATTGGGGTACGCGACAATTCATCCCCAGGACAATTCATCCCCAGGGACAATTCATCCCCAAGACAATTCATCCCCAGGACAATTCATCCCCTGGGACAATTCATCCCCAGAATAATTAAAATAATTAAAAATTTCCCCAGAATAATCATAAAATTTATTTAAAATAACAAGAGGTTTTCGACAAAATAAACACCATCTCAATCATCCATTTCATAGTTATTTGCCAATCCTTTGAGGTATTCTTGAGTGTTTCTCTCGGCATAGCTCTCTACAATGTTCAAAATCGAGGCATCGGCTTTTTTGTACTTGATCCGTTTTCCTTTTTGCTTGCTTGCCGCTCTGCCAGTCTATGAATAGCTTGTCCCGCCCTTGTTGCACAATTCGGAGAAGGTCGATGAAACCCCAGATTCCTGGATGACAAACGTCGAGTTCGCACTGAATTCGATGATTCGCGGCCTCAGCATAGTTGTTAGTGCGATGACTTCCTTTCAGCGTTCGTTCGTAGACACTCCAGAGCAAATGCGAAAACTTAGGGTCGAGCATCCGTTGAACCATATGATTTTGACACACATTTCTGTTGCAGTTCTATAAAATTTAGTTCACGTTAAAAACATAATAACATAAAAACATACCTCGCACGTGTTTATGGCTTGCTCACTTCGGATAGAATGTGACCCAATATAACACCAATATACAGACATCTGTGCTTTTCCTGCTTGTTTGTTGTGAATTTGTTGGCCCGCAACCTCAATTTTTTGAAAGTCAGTGGTGGGAAAGACGGCATTTACACGACGTTTGTCTTTTTGTGGTTGCATCAGCTGTTGTCCTAGTCGATGAAGAAAGCTTCTACGGTCTCCAGCGTTAGCCTTTTCTATCTTTTGTTGATTTCGATAGAGCACCCAAGCATTTTGCATTGCAACATCAACAAGCCAAAACAAAACCTAAACATAAAATATGCACATTATATTTTGTAAGATAAAAATGCAACTCACTCGTTGAGACCATCGTCTTGTAGTTGGAGAAAAGCTGGAGTGCTTAGTCATTTGGTCAAATTTGTCTACTATAAATTTGGTCTTGTTGTAATCGACAATTATTGCGGGTTTTTGGGATTTCTTGACAACATTGTATACATAGCCCATTGTCTTCCTTCGCACGGTGATTTGCACACATCTTATTCGTACAGTTTTGGCAGTTTTGACTAAAATTAGTTAATCAAACATAGTATTAAACATACAGGGTGCGCCAAAAGTCCTGACACGGACATAAAACTTAAAAAATCTCTATTAAAACACAGCAATACCAAAAAAGCAAAAACACTATAAGAAAAGTCTTGTAAAAACGACAATCACTTGCTGTATACTTGTCGGTCACAATGCCCCTTCCATATAGGCCAAACACAATCGGTCCCGGAGGCTTGGGGGCGTTTTCGTTATGGCGTGCAAAATTGCAAAAAGTAACGGAAACGACTTATTATGGACGTTTAGCCATTAACGATTTTGATAGTTTGAGAGTAAGCATCCAGCAGGAGTCTTTCTAGAGTTTTTCCGGATTCCTACCCAAAACAAGGTATGACTAGATTAAAGCACTTTATCGCCATCCTCCAACCTCTCTAGGTTTCCCTTACTTTGTGCAATTTTGCACAAAGTGACGCTATATTTCTTTTTTTATTTCGTTGCTCTTCAATTCGTATAGGTTCCAACTCGTATACCCCAAGTCGTACAGGTCCCAATACAGGTAGGTAAAGTTTATTCCCTTGACCAGAGTCCCCCATTCCTTATTTAGTTGGTTATCCATGTGAATCACCTGCGTATTATGGTATAACGATTTCTGGGGTCCTACCCAAAACAATGTTTGACTAGATTAAAGCATTTTATCGTCATCCTCCAACCTCTCTACTCAGTTACCTACCTGAATCACCGCAAAATTTGTACATAGCTAGGGTCGACCTCACTAGCGAATACCAACCCCACCACTTACAACGATTTTGCCTTTTTAACATGAGTAAAAAAGTACCCAAATATATGTTTCAGACCCCCAAAAAGTGCGTAAAACTGTCATTAGTCACAACTTTCTGGCCTACCCTGAGCCTGAAGGCTAAGCCTAAACTTGTTGTTTCAAAGGTAGTTACAGCGATTTTGAGATGGTCAGATTCTTGGGGGGAGGGTGGTATTGACTAGTAGCGCTCTGGGAATAGTGGGAGGCGGTAAATTCCCACTCAAAATTTGTCTTGACAGGATCATTAAAAATACCATTTCAAGTTATTTTTTGCCATAATGGACCCAGAATTTTTTTCGTATTTTATTTATTTGATGGCCCAGTTTGATCAATAGATTTAATGCGGAAACTTCCTAAATAAGTTGTGAAGTTTAGTGCAGAAACCGAAGTTTAATGCAGCACCAACCGGGTCGCGAACCCACCCCACATGGTCGACATTTTATGGGAAGCCAACCCAAAGAAATTTCAACCCGAGACAAGGCTGTTGGTAAGTGAGATATGTATAACAAGGATGTTGGCAGGTTAAATAAATTTGACAAGGATGCTGGTAAGCAAACAGATTTGAGAAGGATGTTGGTATGAAGAAAAATTTAGCAAAGATGTTGGAAAAATGAGATGGAAATTAAGTCATTTGTCATTAAAGCCAGCGTCATTAAGTGAACCAAGAAACTATTTTTCAAACAAAATTTTTATTTCAAGGATGTTGGAATTGGATTAACATTAACATATATTAACATCAACAGACAATTCGAAGCGTTACAAGGATGTTGGTAAGTTAGACTAGCCTTCCATCTAAGATTTCTCCCACCATTTCCTTTCTTATTTCATTCATCTGGGCCTCATCAAAGTTAAATGGCACTCCACGAGGAAATGGCCGACTCGGAAACGGCGACTCGGAAATGGCCGACTCGGAAACGGCGACTCGGAAATGGCCGACTCGGAAATGTCCGACTCAAATGGCCGACTCGGAAATGTCCGACTCGAAACGGTGACTCGGAAATGGCCGACTCGGAAACGGCGACTCGAAATGGCCGACTCGGAAATGTCCGACTCGAAATGGCCGACTCGAAATGTCCGACTCGAAACGGTGACTCGAAATGGCCGACTCGGAAATGTCCGACTCGGAAATGGCCGACTCGGAAACGGCCGACTCGGAAATGGCCGACTCGGAAACGGCCGACTCGGAAATGTCCCACAAGCGAAAAAACTACCTGATTATAGGCCAATGGCTAATTGGCACTCGTTTACTTTGTTTGTCGACAGGGAAATTATCCAACTAGCTATTTTATTCGGAGAAGAAGGCTTTTAGTGCGCATTTTGTGCAGTCATCTTTTTTCTTAGATGAAGTCTTAGGCGCAAGGTAGGTCAACTTATGTTGTGCACGGACACTTGCTTGATTTTGCTTGAAAAAGACCATAAAAAGCATTCTCATTTTCAACTTTCTCGCTTTTTATTTTTTCATTGAGAAAATCTTCTCATTTTGGAAGCACTGCTCAGCACACAAAATTACACTATAAGCTGATAAAAAAACAACAGAAAATAAAAAAAACAATTTTCGGGGACACATTTAAGAATGTTCGGCGGCATTTTTCAGCAATTTGTGGACAAAATTAATTACAACTCATTTTAAACTGCACAAGAATGCAGTTTTTGAAAGACTTTGAACATTCGCAACTTGAATTATCGCAATTTGATTTGCCGCATCTTGCCCTGCTCACTTCGTGAATGTAGGCATCGATTCTGAACTTGTTTTAGTCAATCGATCCTTGTCAAATATATAATTTTCCCCAAATCATCTGAAACTTTTTTAGCTACTTTCTTCTCTTAATTGCGTCTCATGGCCTTGGTTGCTTATAGTCTGTCAAATATTTTGGCGGTCTTTGCTGGCGACAGATTTTGGTTGGCTATCTCCTACCTCTTCACGTCTCCGAAGGATATCAGCCAGGATAATGCAATGGTCAGCTTCTTTACTTCTCTTTTTTAAGTTTTTTTTAGTATGCGGTATTAATTTCATGGTCTATGAAAATATATTTGGTTTTATGTGGTTAGTGGCACCTTTTGCAAATTCGAAACCCCGGTGTAGCAAGTTTTTTGTCCACTTTTGAAATCTTTTGTTCATTTTGATGTCTCTAGCGCTAAGTTTTCCGAAGGTTCTGAGTCAGAATTTCTGAGTATGCTAAATAGGCTGTAGCTTCACCGCTAAAAACTTGAATTATATAGGACTTCAAATTTAAAAAACTGGTCTAACATCAAACTTTGAGTTAGTTTGGGGAAAACAGAGGCCTTTTTCTAAACCCGATTGCAGATTCGAGATCCTTGGGAAATCTTGTCTCAGAGACACTGAGTGGACAAACGATTTTCATGGTCTAAAAAATGTTCAGGCGCACCGGGGTTCCAAACCTGCGAGAGGTGACAATGTACTGAGTGTTGACTGTATCCTATAAATTGAATGTTCGGCTTTTTGCTTTCATGACGTCTTTCAGGTGCAAAGAAATTTGAAAATGTTAATATTGAATTAATTTAGAAGAAGAATAATGGTCATTATTTGCTAGTGCTCTACTCAACCGTTGATTGTTTTTTTACTTATGCATAATATCCAACTTTTCTCTAGCCCTCTAGTATAATCCACTTAAATGATACCTGCTGAAGTAGCTGTGGAAATTGTTGGCAGTCTTGATATATGTCAACTCTACAATTTATTGTTAGTAGCTAGAATCATGACTAAACCTATTTTGTGCCGCCTACGCTTGATAAAAGAGGTCATAGTAAGTAGTAAAAAATTTTTTACGAGTTAAAAAATCCGGTCGAAGGCATATACCGTATATATTCTAATAAAGCCCCTCCTTCGACTTTGAGGACCTATATCTCAGCCCAGAAAAAAAATATTTTGCAAATCTGTTTTTTTGCGTTTCCCTAACTACCACGAGCTCTAGCGGATTTTCACCCGAAAATCTTGAGATCAACCCTAAATTTTTCCGATTTCTGGGGGTTGAAAAAAGCTCCACATGGTTTTTGTGAAGATTTACGGTAATAATCAATTTTGATAAAACGGAGTTGTATTGGACTTTTGCTAGTTTATTATTAACTAGCTGTCATAGTATTTCAATTTTTTTACCATATTTCTGTCTCTGTGTAGGAAATAATATTATCAAGTTTCAGAGTTCACATCAGGGATCATCCAATTTGGCAAACAGCTGCGTTCGTATTTACAGCTCGACTTCAGTAACTAATCGTCAAATTGGCACGACTATTCACCTGGTTTTTATGGCTTTAAGTTAACTTAAGACTTTAAAATTTAATTTTCAGCTTGACTGTGCAAACTGATGGTTTCAGTCGCAGCCTCTTTCCAATTCTATTACGCCTATTGTGTATCCGAATGCTATGTGGGGTGCTTCTCCGGTTGTCCAAGTCGGTGCCGTCGTCGAGGACTTCCTGTCGAACGCTGTATTACCGGTAAATTTCAGTGTTTCAATGATTTTATTGCCATACTTGATACTATTTGTACAGGTGAATTCTACACATGCAGAGCTCTTGCGCGTCTTAGCCGCCATATCGTCGTCTACCAATATGAGAGGGATAGACTACCACTATTTGTCTCTCGTGGTACGTTTTCTGAAGTTATAATTATTTCATCCAACTTTGTTTAGATTGATCTATACATATTCCGTCCAGAGAGTCAGAACAGCAGTACTTCAGACTCAAGCTGAAACAGGTTGGAAAGAATCCCAAGAAACCAGAAAAAAAGAAATGATCTCTTTTTCGTTTTATGTAAATTGTGTAAATCAATTCATAATAAACATTGGCTACTTAATGTCTTCTAACCGTGTTTTGGAAAATCTAAAAAGACACAAATTTCAACAAAATTAAGTGAAGAAAAGAAAGTTATTAGGTATTAGTTTTCCATTTTTTAAAGAGTTGACGGATCTAATTTTTGAACAGATCAATCTAATATATTTATTTTCCAATTCTTTCCTAATGCAAGCTAGTATAACTTCTTGGACCATATCAGCATGGATTTTCTCTTGAGTTGCTGATGAAGATCTTTCAAATGGCTCAAATAATGTTCTTTGGCTGTGACTTGCAAGACCTGCCTGCTTAGCGACCATAGCTTGATGAGCCATTTTTTGTTGGCGCAGTTGTCATTGCAATGCTGCAAAAAAATTAAGCTAGTCTGTAGGCGTTTAGCGGTTTTTGTCAAATTCATTGAATTCCCGACTTTTTTTCAATCTTTGCCCTTTTCGCGGTTTGGGATGGGCATAACAGAATGTTCGTTATTTTGCGTAATTTTTGTTTTGTCTTTTCTCTTAAATTTTCTAAATCTTTTTTTATGTAATGAAATTTTTATGTAGCCCTACTATTCTAGTTTCTCGCTAGGTGTAATTTAGTGTGAGATCAATAGTAAATGTAAAACAAAAAGATAAAAGTATTAACCAAATAATTTTTTTATTTGCTTCATACTTTCACTTTTTGAGAAACACTTTGCAGAGATTTTGCACTGATAAATACCTTGTTAGAAACTATAATAGCGGGGCTACTCGCTGCAAGATTCCGTTATGCCCATAGGTACTACCTAGTCAGGTGGATAATTACCTAAATGACCTGAAAAATTAAAAGTTTGTTCATATTAACAATAAAACCAAACTTTCTAACCCAAAATTGTGTAGGGAATCAGGTTTGTTAGGACCAAAATTGCGATTATACCTATCGATACTTCTCAATCTGGGGTGGGTACCTCATATCCACCTGGAAAGACTAAAATATTGATAAATAGTGAAAATAAAAAACAACCCAGTAATTTGAACCTCAAAAGCCTAGAAACTTAGGTTGGTACCCACTGGGTAGTAAGATATTGGTCAAGCAGTGAATAAATCAACGGATTTTGACTTGGTAAGGTTTACTGCTATAAATTCAATTTTAAAACGAACAAGCGGCCTAGTACTGGACTTCTTGACACGGTTTCTTTAAATGAAAATATTGATTTATCTAATCTAAATCTGAATTCATTAGGTAGGTATCCCCTCCGAGATGGTCAAACTAAAATTTTTTTGTTATAGTTCAGTTTCATTTTACACTCGTTTTGCGTAAAATCTAACGATCAAATTGAAAACTCCCAGCAAATGTGTGAATTTTCCCGGCAAAAGCTCATTACTTTTTCCGTCTCCTTAGGTAGGTGAACCAAGAGAGTGGGTAGGGGTACAAGGAGATTAGGTAGGGGTGGCGGGTGTTGGGAATTTCCCGTGCATTTTTTCAACGATCCCCGTGAAAAATTTTTAGAAAATTTCTGTTGGAATCCCCAGTGCTTTTCGTCAAACCCCCCGGTGCATCCCCCGTGAAAAATTTTGGAATCGAGCTCGTTGATAGCTCATTAGAAACTAAAGATACAGAGCTACATGTTTAACAAAAAATAATAAATTTTTCGATTGAAAAAAGACCGAGAAATACTCTTTTTTACGATTTGAGGAGGCAAATACATATTTCGAGGAGTGTTTTCACCAACAGCCTTTACTTCAATAGCTCCACCCTCTAAATTTAAAAAACGTGTTTGTGGCATTGTATTTTTGGCCCACTTTTTGAAAACTCTTCTCAACCAAGTTACCCCTCGGCTTGACCAATTACCCGGGTGAAATCTTTTTGTGTAAAATCTTGGGTATTTAACCGGGTTTTTAACTGGTATTTACCCGAAAGTCGGGTGAAATCTTTAAATTTTCATCAAAAGTTTGATTGTTAATAGGGTTGTCGATCATTCGAAATTCCTCGACTCGAATAATCGAGTCGAATTCGAAATTTTCGAATGTTCGAGTCGAGTCGAAAATCGAAATTTTCGAACGTTCGAGTCGATCATTTCTCAAATCCTCCGTTTGCTTCTAAGTAATCATGTAGAGAAAACAGGCAAAAATTACGAAAGAGATATACCTTGCTGTAATTCGGACTAAACATTGAGACGATTGTTTCTGTTCGAGGCTTCTTTGCCGGAGTAGGACCAGCTAGCTTCTGCATCGCTTCCTCATGCTTCATCGATTTCAGATGAGCAGAAAGAGTTGTAGTCGAAGCGCTCGTACTAATCTTCAATTCAGCTCCGCATTTGCACACTGCTATACCATCCTTCTTTGTAAAATAGCTCCAAACGTTGCTTGGCATCGGATTTCCTATGTAAAATGAAATAATGGCACTAATCGAACACAAAAATTTTCCCCAATAAGGACTCCTTAAAAAAGGCAAATAACAAATAAGACAAAAAGATAACTATGCAAAATGCATAAACAACCTCGGACATTCGTATTTTTGTATTCTTGACATTCAAATTTTCGAATATTCGAGTCGAGTCGAAGTTCGAAAGTCGAAAATTTTCGAACTTTCGAACAAAAAAAAATCGAAATCGAACATTCGAGTCGACAACCCTAATTGTTAATCTTCGAAAGTTTTTTAAATTCATTGAAACTTAAGTAAAAAGTACCCAAGTATATGTTTCAGACCCCCAAAAAAGTGCGTAAAACTGTTATTAGTCACTACTTCCATGCGCTGTCCTATCCCTGAGCCTAAATGCTAAGCCTAAACTTGTTGTTATAAAGGGTAGTTACAGCGATTTTGAGATGGTTAGATTCTTGGGGGGAGGTGGTGTCGTTATCAGCTAGTAGCGCCGGAAATTGAATCTAATTGTATCTACTACTTTATACTAGTTTACCAGAAATGTTTGTTGTGTGTGAATTGTGTGTTCATAACAGGCTGCTCTTACGAGAAATAATTTATTACAAACAGTTTGAGAATTTATGCGCTGAATCACTGCAAAATTACAATTTAAAAAAAAAAGTAATCTATCAATGAAAGTTAAAAGTAAACACCAGCTGAAATATTGCAACAAGAGACCAAAGGAATACGCAACCAAGATAATCTCAAGATTGTTTGACGCCCACTTGGTTTTGCAAAAACACATACAAATCAACGAATAGGTACAGAGATCTGTTTTGGGTGAACATCTGTCAAATGGCTCTCCAGCAACTGATATGAACTGCACTTGAATTCGCTAAAAATAAAAATTTAAAGTTTATTTTGCTACTTGGCTAACTTTTTTGATAAATTCCCTGTCACACTCACTATTACGGCTGGAATGCACTATTACGCCCTGGCTCTAAATGGCCCCAAATCATATTTTTTCAACGTTTTAGGACCTAAAACGTGTAGAAAACATGTTTTAAAGGCGCGGCCGACCATTTAAAAAACATTTTCACCAAAATTTGACTTTTTGCATTTGGGGACCAAGGCAAACCACTTGCTGAGGGAAACCTGGATGTCTTATTTTTCATTGTTTGCTTTGTTTTTTTTTACTAGAACTGCACAAAAAAAGCCTCTATCTGCATTTTATGATCAAGAGTCTTGCTCGGAATTATGTCTAAGGTAAGTGAGTGCGCGAATCTCTAACCCATCAAGGCCCCTGCGCCTTCGGCTTGGGCTTGATAGCTGGAGATAACGCCCACATACCTTAGACACAAATCACTCGAAAGTGACTCTCGATGCATGAAAAAGCATACATACCAGAGTTTTTTCATGCGGTAGACCCCAATTAGCAAAACTATGCTCATCTTTTTGGGTATTCAGGCACCTTTTTAGGTTAAATTACCTTGGTCCCACAAGGCAAAAAGTCAAATTTTGGTCAAAAATTTTTTCGTCAAAAATGAGTTTCCCCCGCATAAAAACACATTCCACGTTCGTTAGAGCAGCTAGAACACCGAAAAAACATCATTTGGAGGCATTTTGCGAGGGTTCGGAATACGACAATTTTTCTTGGCATAGTAAGTTAGCAACCATAATTGACTACGTTGGTTACAGAGTTTGCTGGGAATATCAATTTTTTTAACGTTTGGATCTCAGATTTGGAATTTTATGTGAAAAATGTGAAATCAGATATCGCGAGTAGCATAGACGGTAGCTTATCGAAAAATATGATTAAAAAAAAACTTGCCAGACATCACAAGAGTACATTATTTCAGCGGAACACAACTTCACTTGATGGTCGCTAACCAGATGCTAAACAAAACATACTCAATATTTATACTTCATTGAAAATATGCTAACTAACCTGAAGCATGTTAAATGCATATTGTTTACCACAAAGCTTGCATTTTCCACCGTCTTCCTTCTTCTGAGCTTTAGTCAATAGGTCGGACGTGACCTAAGCAAATAATTTATAGACAACTGTATTGCTTCAATAGATAAAAGCACCAACCAGTCCGTGACCCATGACAAGATGTCTTTCTAGCCCTTCATAAGTCCAGAATCTGTCCCTGCAGCGACTGCAAGCCAGTGGAGCTCCTTGGACCATATCGGCATGTGTTTTTCCCTTGAGCTGCTGATGAAGCTCTTTTAAATGGCTCAAGTACTGCTCTTTGGTTTTGACTTGCAGGTCACAGATCTCACAAATTGGACCGTTCGGGGTGGGAGAAGCTGGCATGGTAGAAAAGTTAGAGGCCAGAGAGTTTTTGAACTGCTAAATTGATAATTTTGTTATGCTGTAAAGGTGATAATATTCAAAGTAGAAAATACCGTTGTGGGTCTTTCCTTTGGTGGCATTTGCTTTTGCAAAGCACTAGCGGCAGAAGCTTTTAAACCTGCCTGCTTAGCGGCCATAGCTTGTTGAGCCATTTGCTGTTGGCGAAGTTGTTGTTGCATTGCTGCAAAAAGTAATTAAGATGTTTTCTTAACTATTTAGTAAAGCTGGCGTAGGCTTTTAGCGGTTTTTTTTTGAATTCCCGCCTTTTTCAATTTTGATGTTTTTCGCAGTTCGGGACACACGTTTTGAGCGCATAGTAACGTATGCTGGTAGTATGGCATACGACTCGATGCAATTGCGATTTGATACACCGGGTCTCAAGTTCGACTCTCAATATCTGTTATTTGGTATTTTATGGTATTTTTTAATCTTCTTGTATAAATGTACATCATTTTGAACAGGAAAGTGTAAGTACTAATCTACTTTGGGCGTCCATAGTCGCTTTAGGCGTCCAATAAAAAAATCCGGCGTCCGATGGATTTGAAAAAAAAATTAGGCGTCCAAAACATAAATTAAACGTCCAATATTTTTTGACAGCATTTTCTATAGTCATATGTATTCGATAGTCATATTTCCATTGTCAGAGCATACTTTATTTGACATTGGATCAAAGCTTGAATTCTCTAACATATATTTAAGCATAAAATATATTCAATTCTAGAATAGCTATTCAAAAAATGTATTTTACCCTCCTCCAGAGATGGAATTTGAACATAGTTTTGTTAATTGGGGTCTACCGCATAAAAAAACTCTGGTATACATGCTTTTTTCATGCATCGAGAGTCACTTTCGAGTGATTTGTGTCTAAGGTATGTGGGTGTGCGCATCTCAACTCCAAGCCCCCTGCGTCTTCAAAGGGGGCGCAGGGGTTTGAGAGTTAGAGATGCGCGCACTCGCTTACATTAGACATGATTTCGAGCAAGATTCTCGATCAGAAAATGCAGATAGAGGCTCTTTTTGCATAGCTCCAGTGACCAAAACGGTGTAAAATACCTTTATATTGTCATATAGTTGTTACTATGACGTCACTTTTTTTAATTTGAAAAAATGCCTTTTTTTCATTTGGACGTTTGAATTTTTCATTGGACGGCCAAACTCATTGGACGCTTAAAGCGACTATGCATGCCTGAAGTAGATTAGAGCTGAAGTGTATTATATTTACTTCAATAATGTCTGAAAGTTCGAAAAGCAGCTTGAATTCATGCGATATATACACTATTGGATACCATAATAAACACCCTATTTTTTATTTAATCCTTGAATTTCCTCTCTAGAGTTTGGCAACAGAGCTTATGAATGGATACATCATTTAATGTATTGCCCCGAATTATTTCTAAACAAGGGAGTGCGCGCATCTCTAACTCTCAAGGCTCCTATGCCCCTTCCAGGTGACCTTGTAACTTTTTTTGAATACGCGCCTTTACTGATTTTTTTTATTTTTAGCCATTTTTTAGTTCGGGAAACACATTTGAGCCCCTCCTAACGTGCGCTGACCTACCCTGAGCCTAAGGCTTACTAAGTTAGAAAAAAGACAATAAAATGGCCTAAAAATTTAAAAAAAGATGCTAATTCAAAAAAACCTCAAAATGTACCAAACGCCCTAAAGTCGATAAGAATGAAGAATTTAGAGAAACAAACAGCATAAAAGTTCACTGCAAACCAAAAAAATTAACAAAAAATAGAAATTACACGTGATGGGAGTCGAATTTGAAATTCGGTGTATCGAGTCGCAGTATCGAGTCACAATGTGTATCGAGTCGTCGTTATACCATGCTGGCAGAACATTTTGTTTAACTTACCAGCTTGTATCATTTGAGGAGTGAATGTAGACGGAGTGCCTCCTCCATTCGTGTTCTTGAGCATTTGGCTGAGCTGTCCGGCTTGTTGTGAGCGGTTGTTGGGTGAGAAGCTGTTGCTGTTGCCTCCTTTCATGTTTTGCACCGGACGGCCGTGCAGAGAACCGACAGATTGGCGAGCAGCGAGTGCTGCCGCATACTGCCGTTGTTGCTGCAACTGCAACAATTGCTGCTGTTTCGCCTGAAATCAACACATCAAAAAATATATCTAATAGTTAACCCACTTGATTAGCCTTCAGAATATCTTGTTGTTGGGCCAGAATCGCAGGGTCAACTGGAGGTTTGTCCCATAACCATCTGTTGACCATTCCTGCAGCATATTTTATGATTTGATGCTCACCATAAAAAGAATGAGAGTGACTTTACCTGTATGCTCAGGCGCTCTCGAAGATTGCAATGTACGGATTCTGAAACAAGATGTTTTCAGTACAGTTAAAGCTTCAGCCTTACATAAGGCTTTACGGCTCTAATCTACTTTAGGCGTCCAATGAGTTAGAGCGCCCAAGGAAAAAAATTGGGCGTCCAATAAATAATTCAAGCGTCCAAATGAAAAAAACACATTTTTTCAAATTAAATATGTGTGCAAATATATGACTATATAAAGGTGTTTTACACCGTTTTGGTCACTGGAGCTATGCAAAAAGAGCCTCTATCTGCATTTTCTGATCAAGAATCTTGCTCGGAATCATGTCTAATGTAAGCGAGTGCGCGCATCTCTAACTCTCAAACCCCTGCGCCACCTTTGAAGGCGCAGGGGCTTGATAGTTGGAGATAAGATGCGCACACCCACATACCTTAGACACAAATCACTCGAAAGTGACTCTGGATGCATGAAAAAAGCATGTATACCAGAGTTTTTTTATGCGGTAGACCCCAATTAACAAAACTATGTTCAAATTCCATCTCTGGAGGAGGGTAAAATACATTTTTTGAAGAGCTATTCCAGAATTGAATATATTTTATGCTTAAATATATGTTAGAGAAAACTATTCAAGCTTTCGTCCAATGTCAAATAAAGTATGCTCTGACAATGGAAATATGACTATCGAATACATATGACTACAGAAAATGCTGACAAAATATATTGGACGTTTAATTTATTTTTTTGGACGCCTAAAGCAACTACGGACGCCAAAAGTAGATTAGTACCGTCTTTACTAGCTTAAAGTCGACTCTCGATTATCACCCCCACTCAGATTTTAAAAGTTTTTATTTTGCAATCCTTTTCCAGTGATTTTTGGTTGTTCTAGTCTGAAAAATCGATTTTCTGAGGATTGAAAAATTTAGCAGCAAATTGGAGAAAATACGGTATTTCTTGCAGACGGTTTAGGCACAAAAATTTCAAAATACATACATACAAAAGCAGTATGGGATCCATTCAGGGTGGCGTTTTAAGGGGGTGCTGTTTTTGTACAAATGTCGTTTACTAGACCAAATCACGTGACAACAGGGCGGCGGTTAAAAGAGTTTCGACTGTATAGTAAAAAATTTTTAAACTTCAGTGTCAATTAAACTTAGAGCAGGTTAGGCTAACAAAAAGTGAGTAAAAAAAGCATATCTTATAAGACTTACTTGTGGATGTCTCGCTTGCACATCTTCAAGTGGGCATCTCTCTGTCCTTTAAAGTTGAAATCTTAAAAACAACAGTATTTTCGAACCATATTAATTAATTTATTAGATTAATCGCTACCATCATCACAAATAGGGCATTGCACTTTAGCAACATAGTCATCTCTGGGCATTGCTTTCACCTCGTGGACTTCTCTAAAATTTGTTATTAGAACGTGACAAACTGCCCTAAGTTTCAGCAAAACCCTACAAGTAATGACGATTAATACGGTTTTCGTTGGTGTCGAACTCATTGCACATGGCACATTGGAACTTGCGACCACAGAAGTGGGGGGTTTGGCGGTGCATCAACATCACTGTTTTGCTGTCCGTCTTGAAACCACAGTAAGACACTTGGCAAGTCATCACTTGTAGCTTAAACGGCTCGTTTTTGCTTTTCAAGGCTTCCCATACTGGTTTCAATTGTGCGGCCACCTGCAACATTTTTAGGTAAAATTTAAGTCCACAAGTCAGAAAATGAAAAAATCCAACCTGTTTATAGGTCTCCATATCTAAAAAATTAAAAATGTAGAAGAAATTTAGATGTTTATGCTACAGTCAAACCTCGATAATATGACATCCTAACTCAGTCCCGACCCATAGTTTAGCCCAAAGTCAGACCTCGGTACTATGATATTCTGGCCCGGTCCCGATGGGTGTAATATTATAGAGGTTTGACTGCATATACAGGGTGTGTCAAGAAATTTTAGGGTTTCAAAATGGTGGTGACTTTTTCTGGAGCGATTTTCAAAGTTATGTTTTGGATGCTAATTGAATTTTTTCAGTGTATAATGTCGAAAACACGATATTTGCTTGGTCAATGGGCGTAGCCAGGGGGCACGTGACACCCCCGTCAGATTTTTTTCCCAGTCAAAATTGAAAAACGGTGTAGGTAAAATGGCCTCAAAAATTTTCCTCGTATGGAGCCCCGCCCCCTACGTCAGTTTTTTGTTTGATTTTCTGGCTACGTTAATGGCTTGGTCCCCTGTGGTTTTTATCCTGGTCTGTAG
Source organism: Ditylenchus weischeri (assembly GCA_029231635.1). NCBI lineage: Eukaryota > Metazoa > Nematoda > Chromadorea > Rhabditida > Anguinidae > Ditylenchus > Ditylenchus weischeri. Next base: position 72,200 of record JAMRYI010000007.1, read on the forward strand.
ATGGCCCTTGGATGAAAAACACATAAACCACCGAGGAGACCAAGCAAAAATATTGTTAATTGACATTATACACTAAAAAAATATTTTCAGCAAGAAAATCGTTTGGCAAAAACGGCCATTTTAAAATCCCTATAGTTCTTTGACACACCCTGTACAGTCAAACTGTAATAGTCAAACCGATTTCAATCCCCCTCAAATTCCCTTTCCGTCCCCGATTTCGCGGTTCTCTTCTGGGCTTTTTTTGGCTGGATTTGACTGAAAATAAATAAAGTCATACCCTCTATTTAACGACCCCCTTGATTTAGCGGCCACCAGGATTGGTCCCAAGAGGGGCCAAATTATTGGTTTCGGGGCTAAGCTGCCTTGCACATCTTCAAGTGCGCTTATGTCTACTCTACCATAAATTTTATAGGCTCTAATCAGACTCCGGCGTAACACGAGTCGCGTAACAAACTTTCAAAGGTTCTATTTTTATTTTAACCTGTAGTCATTTTATGCTCAAAATGACCGCTAGAATCTAGCAAACATTTTGGTAATCAGAACTTCTGTGGTCCATATATAAATTTTTAAGAAATCAACTAAAGTAAGTCGCGTAACAGCATGTTACGCGACTTACTTTTTATGATTTCTCAAGCATTTATGTATGAACTTTTGTCGCCAAGTTCTGATTACCAAAATGTTTGCCGAATTGTAGCGGTCATTTTGAGTACTAGATAACTATAGGTTAAAATAAAAACAGTTGTTGTGGAAACCTTTGAAAGTTTGTTACGCGACTCGTGTTACGCGTGAGTCTGGGTGGAGCAATATAAAAACTTACTCTTGGGAACCTCAGGCAAATTCCTAGCATGGACAATATCAGAGTAGGTGCTCTCCTGAACCAGATCCTGACCAATGTTCATCAAAATGCCGGTCATATTAGGTGCGGGGCATGTGGCTGAAAGATAGTAACAATTTATGTGGACCGTTCAACCAAAGCCTACCTTTCAACTGTTGTCGTTCTCTTCTCTCGGTGTCCGACAGCTTGATTTGCTCGTTTCCAAACATTTTAGCGATCACTCGTGAAAGCTGGAAGTCCGGATCATGCTCAATCAACAGCTCAACCACCTGCAAAAAGTAATGAACTAATAAATTCTGGGACACAAAATTAAAAGTACCTGAGAAGGCGGGAATGAAATGGTGTTGGGCAGCACCAATTGCTTGTCCAGGATCAATTTCCTAACCGAATAAGGTTCTTTTTTAACCTAAAAATTAAAATTTTAAACATTTTATGCACGAAAGAGCAATTATACTGACCAAAATGTTAATGGCTGCCAGAAGAGCATCCAGTACTTTTCTGTCTACATCTTGACTCTTTTCAATAGCTGTTTTTACGTAGATTTCCAAACGGTCTAGTAGAGCTGAGTAGGAGGTCAATTCCGGCTCTTTCTTGCCATTAAATGACTTTACAGAGCCAGGTTTGGACACTGGGGTAGAGTTTGCCTGAAAAAAGGTTGGGGATGATCTAGAGTTGTCAAATGGGTGATCTAGAGTTGTCAAATCAGTATGTATTCGAAAAAATAGAAATTATTTTTTATTGAGCCATCTAGACTGGTTTGTGTGCCTAGTTGGTCGTGTGCTTGCTTTTTTTATTACCGAGACCTAGGAGGACACTAAATTGGGGGCGGCCACTGTATTGAAGTTTCAAAATACTTCAACGCGGGCCACAATATCAACTACAGTTAACTGTACAGCTAGCCACTTCTTTTTAACTACCGATTTTTAGTGAGTTATACAGGTTGTGGTAGGTTACTGATAACTTTCCGGTGAGTACTCTTTCGGTGGATATATTGTTTTGGTGTCAACAAAGTTCATTGTTGAGTTGAAATTATATATTGATGAGAAAACGATTACTGTTTGATAAATGTTAACTATATTTCTATTTTTTTCAGAGCTCGGATCTGTCCTTATTAAAGTTTTTCTTATTAAAGTTATTAAAAAAAATTAAACTCTAATTAATAAGTTATTAAAGTTATTATTTTTCAAAATTTAACGTCGAAATCTTATTTTTTAGCTCCAAAAGATCAAAAAGCACTGGATAGAATAGCAATTTTTATAAAATACGCTAAAATGTCCTTATTTTGAAAATTTTGAAATCCGAGCCTTGATTTTTCTCTATTTTTCCAGGAAATTTTCCGGAAAATTTCACAACTCTAGGTAATCAGGGCTGATAAGTAATATTTAAAAATCGTGGAAATTAAAAAAAAGTATTGCTTGGTCAACATAAAAAATTTCAGTTTTTTGAAGGAGACTGCTGTTTTATTCAGTGCTTATTGATTGCAACTACAGTAAACTCTCCAAAAACCGGCGCCCCAGGCTGGTCCCCAGGGGTGCCGATTTATTAACAGTCAACTGCACATAAGATTTTTGATCAACAAAAATAAATATTTTGACGTGAATAAATGAAAGGTATTTAAAAAAATGGAAGCAAGAAACTAACGTCTTTGTTAGACGATATTTTGGGATCCTCAGGCACAGGACTAGGAGGCTTGGAACGCACTTTGGATCGTTTAGCAGGCGGCTCTTCCACCGGAATCACATCATCGTCTTCGTCATCATCCAGCTCGATGCACTCCACTTTTTCGGCAGCTTCAACCGGCTGCTCTTCCTCCTTGTCTTTGGGTGTGGGTGAGGCAACTGGATTACCATTGGATGTCGCCGGCGTTTGGTCATCTTCTTTGGCACTGCTAGGCGGACAACTAGCTTTGTTTTCACCGTTGAGCACACCATTACCGGTTTTATTGATGTCGGCTTCTTGAGACCTCATCTTAATTTTCAGGTAATAGATTATTCATTTGCCTTTGTTGTAATTTTTTCGAATATATCATATCAAAAATCATTCGTTCGCATTTGTACGGCTAGTTTAGTGGTTGTGGGTTGGAGTACTTTAGAAATCCCATCAAGTTCGACTCCAGCACGAAACTGACCGTTTTTAGGACATATAACAGTTCGCGGTAGTTTCTTGGGTATTTTTGTATTTTTATGCAAAAATACCTATTTTAGCCGAAAAATTTCTATTATTAGGCACCCTAGTTTTCTTAGAAATCTGAATCACTCAGCGAATTTTTGAAAAAAAAATTAATCACTGAGATATGACCGTAAGTTAGACTGCGGATATTTAAAAAAATGACCATTGAATCATATCTCAGCGAGTTTTTCGAATTCTGCCAGGGTGCCTAAAAATAACATTTTTTGGCTAAAAATAGGTACTTCTCCCCCGAACTGTACTTTTACCACTTTGTTATCTTATAAAAGTCACCTCAGAATCATTGCTTGAAGAAGATCCAGATTCCACGACTTCCCCATTCTTCTGCTCTGCGTCGATCATTTTGGCCGCAAAATATACAAAAATCACTTCCAAATAGACAGACGAAAATCTGCAATCAAAATTTAAAGCGCGCTAAATTGACTTGAGCAGCACATTCAAAACAACAATTTGAATGTAAAAAATTCTAAATTTTTTATCTAATCTTTAAAAAGTTTCAGAAATAAGATTTTAATAACAAAAGCTGGGTTTTACACGACACACAACCATAAAAGTTTTAAAAAATATTGATTTGTGAAATCATTTATGACACCCGCGTCGCGCAAAACGCAATTGTAGTGGTTGCTATACGCAGTGAAATAAGTGCGACTAGAGACCAGCCAAATGACACTCAGGCAAGGGGAATTCACTCACAGCAACAGATGCTCTGGGTAGGTAGCACGAAAGAGGGGGGCCCGCCCGTTAATGCGTGCTGGGACCAACGTCGTAGAAGCCTTTGACAAAAAGAGAAGAAACGATGGAGTGAGGAGAGTGCAGACAAACAAACAAAATTTTTTTTGAAGGAGAAGGAGGAAAATGGAGTGTAAATAAGTTCGACTTTTTGAGGTAATGGTTGTCACGCATTTTTAACTTTTTTATACGAATAAAGAAATTTATGAAAATGCAAATTTGATGTCTATTTTTTTTATAAATTTGCACATAATTTGTTTCTAAACAAAATGAAGAAAACATATTTTTAGCTCAAGGCTGCGATCTCAAAATTAAAAAAAATATATATTTTGATTAACTGAAAAAAGTGGTGCAATTTTTTATTTTGTGAAGAGTCGAGAAAACCTTAAATTATCAAGCAAGCTTTCTTGTAGCATAAAAAATCAAATACTGAATAAAGGGGTGACTTTCTCATTTTGGGCTCTAGCCATCATAAAACTGAAAATTGAAAAAATTTACCAGACTAAGAAATTTATAAATTTTTGGATTTTTTGATACTTGGAAATTTTTTTATACCATTCTATAAGGCTCAAACTCAAAAAAAATACGCACACCTCATGGCATGTGGAAAAGAAGTTATTTTTAGAACTAACTTATCGTTTTTCTCAATCAATCATCTAGAGAACAAAATTTTCAAACTCCAAAAAATTTTGGAGTTGTTAATCAAAAATGGCCTTAATTCTCAAAAAATAGTCGAAAAATGGGATTTGGTGCTTCTAAAACTGTCAAAACGAGCCTACTCAACCCAAATATCAAGAGAATAGTATTTTATAAAAAAGTTAGTAATTACTAAAAACGACAAAGAAAGACAAAAATACCAAACATTTGTTTTAAAGCAGTTCCTACTTAAAAATTGCACATTATGCCCTGAAGACACACCATCAAAACTTAATGTCCACGTGTAGAACTGGTTTGACAGTATACCTACTTTATTTTTTTTTGAATAAAATAAAAACATTTCTTGTTGGTGTTGGGTTGGTCCATAAGTTCGTGGGTGGTGATACGTAACAGACCATATTTATGTATGGGTTGCAAAATTTTTTATAAATCAGAATTGGCACTCAATTAATTGCTGGGTTTGAAAATCGAAATTTTGACTACACAAACTACGATTTGAAACCCATCGGTTAATTAATAAATGATTATTTCGCGAAAATATAAACCGATGGGTTTCAAATCGTGAATTACGCAGACAAAATTTCGATTTTCAAACCCAGCAATTAATTGAGTGCCAATCCTCATTTGCGAAAAATTTTGCAACCCATACATAAATATGGTCTGTTACGTATAACCACCCACGAACTTTTGGACCAACCCAATATTACAGATTTTTTCTTGCAACACTCTGTACTGTTATCTTCTTTTACAATCGAGTTTAAAAGACTTAAAATTTGAAAAATTAAATTTTACGTACCAAATAAGCTTTGGCTCTGCTTACAGTATTTATTTTAATAAACTCTCTGCTTACAAGTACCCCAACAGGGATGCGCCACCCCCTCCTGATTCAAAATCGTGTTTTTGGCATTGTGTTTTTAGCCCACTTTTTTATCACTTCTCTCAGGCAAGTTACCAACCATTTTGTAGCTAGAAAGATGAGCTACTAAATGGGTGGTAACTTGCCTGAGAGAACTGATCAAAAAGTGGGCTAAAACATAATCCCAAAAACACGATTTCGTATCATGAGGGGGGGGGGCGCTAATTAGAGGAAATATGGTACGTACCTTACTTTATCTCCAAGAAAAAAAGCTTTACCTGTTTTTTTCACCCTCTTTCATAACATAGTTTAAAATTTCATTATCAAAGTTATATGAAAGTGACGTAACATTAAAATTACAATGACGCGATAAAAAGTTAGAGTCACACTCGGTGTTGCAGCACAAATGGTTTATTTTTCTGATTTTGTTGTCTTTAACATATAAGTAAAAATTCCTGACATGCGCAATTACTTTGCACATGTTTTGAGTCCAAAAACATGTGTGTTTGTAAATATTTTTGAGCTTTAAAAAAATTCTTCACATTATTAGTCACACTCGGAACTATAAGTCACCAGTAAATGACTAATGTCATTTACTGGTTAATGAGGAAAATGTCTGGTCACATATTTTCAAATTGGGAGGGGACAAGTGCTTTCTAAAATCATCGACGATAAGTCGGCTGTCGATTTGAAAGAGAAAAAGTATAGGAAATCGAAATTTCAACGCATCCTTGTACCATAAATATTGGTTGACAAATAAGTTCGGACATTTTTTTCAAAGACATCTTTTGTATTGTTCTAATAATGATATTTATGAGCTACAAACTCTCCAGCATTCACTGTTATAGATAACTTTGTTTAATTTGCCATCAAGAGCTGAGCCGAACCGCTGAGCTTCACAATTCAATTTTTCTAAAAAAGCTTCCTTTGTAGTCAAATTTTTTCAAGGGCTCTAATAGAATTAGTTCAAAATGTAAAAAAATTAAAAGGCAAAAATCATAATTTGACATCTGAACTTTAATGGTAATCTTGAAAAGACTGTATTTGAAGTGCACCCTCAAAAGTCTGATTTTTACCAGTAAATTTTATTTTAGCTTATTTTCTTAAAAATATAGCTGTTATTTTACAAAATTCTTTGCAATAGCATGTACCCATACATCTTAGCTTTCTAATCAGCAAGGTCACCCGAATCAAAATAGTTCTAAGTCAGCGCTTTGTTTCATAATCAGCAAATAGTGAGAAATCAGCGCACTTGGGAGCCTTGTAACCAGCTATCAAACCTTACTGAAGAGTTTCATAAATATAGAGATGCGGAGGTTTTCTTTTTTTCTTACTTTTAGCCTTCAGTTGACTTCAGTCAACTGATAATTTTAGGAAACATCGAGATTTTGTTTTTATTGTGTATTTCTACTATACTGCCTGAGCTATGTGTGAATCTGTAACAATAGCTCGATGTGATCATTAAAAGCAGGAAAATTTCTTGATCCAAAGTGCTAAAAAACCATGATACGGTATCATGGTTTGGCTAGAATAGAATATAGAATTTTTCTCCTCTTCTTCTAGCTTAAAATTTAATTTTCTCGAAGAGGTAAATCACGCGTAGAATCTTGATTCTTGACTCATGAATGGGCACGAAAATACTTGGTTTTCGAAAATTTGAATAATTTTTTTGGGTTTGCCTTGGACTGCCAAGGAAAAAAATTAAAATTAGTCAAAAAAATCTTTTTAAATTGGCGCTAAAACAATTTTATCTTGTTTTTCAGCATGGCCAAGGCAAAAAGAGCCTCTATGCATTTTCAATCGGGAGTCTTGCTTAATTTGAAAAAAGTCATTTTTATGTGTTTTTCACAAAAATTTACTTAAAAACATTTTAGCGCCAATTTAAAACAGATTTTTTTGACTAATTTTAATTTTTTCCTCGGGAGTCCAAGGCAAACCCAAAAAAACTTATTCAAATTTTCGAAAACCAAGTGTTTTCGTGCCCATTCAGGAGTCAAGAATCACGATTCCACGAGTGATTACTCCTTGGGGGAAATAAAATGTTAAGCTAGAAGAAGGGGAGAAATATTCTATATTCTAGCCAAACCATGATAACCGTATCATTGATTTTAAGCACTTTTGATCAAGGAATTTTCCTGCTTTTAATGATCACATCGAGCTATCGTTACAGATTCACACCTACCGTATATTCTCTATTAAAGGCCCCTCTCTAATAAAGGCCCCCTCAATGACCTAGATCTCCACTTAGAAAAATAATTTTGCAAATCTGTTTTTTGCGTTTTCTTAGTTAGCACGAGTTTACCTAATTTTACTTTTCAGATGTAGATTTAGCACCCAAAAATCTCAAAATCGAATTAATTTTTTCCCAACTATTTTAGGGTTGAAAAATAAAGGCCCGGGGCCTTAAATAGAGAATATATGGTAACTCAGGCAGTATAGTAGAAATACACAATAAAAACAAAGTCTCGATGTTTCCTAAAATTCCAGTTCTTACATTGTAAGGTCTAGAATAGCATAATAACGAAAATTAAAAATAGAATGAAGAGTCTAAATAAAACAACAAAAAAGTTAGCTGGTAAAATTCAGACTTTTGAGGCGTAATTTAATTTGATAAATCTTGAAAATAGATTTAATCGCTTAAACTATTGTATCTTAGTGTTTATGCAATCGACTAAATCATTTTAAAAACCGTGCACCTGTTAGAACATATAAATCAACAACCATAATTGTGGATGTTGTCTTTTTAGTAAAAACAATTTATTGAACGAATTGTTTCATACGATTTAGATACTTCAGGATACTTCCATGTCTGTAACAACTGTAGAACTAGTGACTGAAATAGGACTATCACTTTCAAGTTCTTTATGCGTCCTTTGGATAAGATCCAGCGACTCCCTCAAGGAATTTCTGAGATCAGCTATTTCTGAAAGAATTTCTTTGTTATGTGACTCCAATTTCTCTTTTGTCTGTCGCTTAATAGCGGCATCTGAAAATAAGAAAATAAAATAAAAAACATTAAGTCAAATAACTCACAGTCCACATATGGATTTTTAGCGACCTTAGTTGGGGTGTTGGTGGCCAAAATCCTATACATTTGTTCTGTCGGCTCGTTGAATACCTGAAAATGACGTTTTATTAGGGTTTAGACAGAACTACTAGTAAACATCAATACAGGTGGTGTCAAAATTACTGCCCCATTTCTGTACCAAAGTCCATTGCCTGGTCGATTCAAATCTCCAAAATTTTTAAATTTAAAAAGGAATACTTTTTTCACAAAAATAAATGACAATGAAAACAAGTGATTTAATTTGAAATAACTAATCTAATTTGAAAAAAATTTAGAGCAATTTCGGCACAACCTATTCACTAAAAATTACAATTTCATCATAATATTCGTTGACCACCATCTTGCTTTTGTCTGGTAATTCCACTACTGGCTGAAACAATCTGAAAAAAAGTTGCAAAAGACGGATTCACAAATGTTGTGCACCTTAAATAATAGAAGGCTGTCACTGGCTTTTCATTAACATCAATAAAAAACAGTTTTATTTGCACTTCGAATTCTCCCCATCCCTAAAAATCAAAATAAATTTCATAAAAATTGAAAAAACTACAGTCAAAACTCGTTTGACCGCCACCCCATAAGGTCCGATGTATTTTACTACAAGACTTTAAAAAATTAGGACAATAAGTTTTAGACCCTACGTGGGAACGAGCTTTTGGAGGTGACATTAAATCGAGCGTTGACTGTATATTCTCACCGTCTCAGTAATTTCAAATGGCGGTGTGTCGAGGACTGAAACGACAATTTTTTATTAATACTAAACTTTGCAAACGGAGAAAATTTGAGTGAACCAACCTCTAACATGGTTTTCATAAGACTCATGCAGCTAAATAATAATATTTATATATTTTGCTGTAAAAATTTTTGAAAGATTACCTTGAATTGGACTTTCCTTATGTATTTGGATATGTCTTCCTGGTGAAAAGGTCTCAGATATAGAGTCCACTGATGCGTATGGTTGTTTTCTTTTTTTCTCGGAAGTAATGCGGCTAAAATGTTTTAAAAGTTTATTGGTGTCAATAATGGACACTAGATATTCCACCTGTGTTTCCATATATTATCGGCTTCACAATCTTATGATCTAAAACACATAATTTGTACTAAATGATAACAATTTTCGATATAAAACACACCTCTGAGTCTTTCTGTGACCACCACTCCACTATCAGTCATTTTTAAAGTCTGAAAAACTTGTATGATTATCTTTTTATGCAGCAAGCTCAAAATATTAATGAAAATTGAGAATGCAAAAAATACTTTATTCAAATAGCCATTTATTATTTTTGCTTGATTTGTTTCTTTGTCTCGCAACGAAAATTCAAATGGTGTTTTGTATTGCTTGCTTTGGAAAAGGAAGTATGGCTTTTTCATACATAATTTCCTTCTCTGTTTACAAGTCTGGTAATTTTCACTTATAAACTTTTTTTCGCTCATATTTTATTGTTTTTCAGCACTAATTTTAGTCAAATTTTTAAAAATAATGAGTGAAAAACTGATTTCAGCTTGTTCCGAGAGTGATTTTACCGCCATTTTTGCAATGCCATCTTACCGGGAAACTGGTGGCAGCAGTAGCAGAAGTCGTATCAAACCGGATGTGATGATGCCCTCAACTTCAAAAGCTCATTCCAGCTACAAGAAAGAGCCTACCCAGTCACCTGTGTCACCAATTGGCCGAATTGCGAAGAGAAATGCCATTAAATTAAATGGTTAGTTATACTTATTCCAGCTACCATTTCTTAATAACTGTCATTCAGAGATGGATCTCAGTGGGAGGACGCCTGTCTACTCAGAAAACTTTAGTGGCATGATCCCTTTAAATTTGGAGGCATCAGATTTGGATGAAAAATTTCCTATTATATCTAAGCTATTGGATTCTGAAGAAAATTCAAGCACCGTCAATGCCGAAAGCTTTGTAAGTTTTCATAGTTAAGGCCATAGGGTGTCTGGTAAAAGATTAGTGCTGGGGACAAGACGAGTCTCGAGATCTCGATTTCTCGTCTCGAAAGGATTGGTTGGATCTCGTTGGATCTCCTTTTCTTCGCCGTGCAGCTCATTTATCTAGGAGATTCGGAATCTATAAGAATAGAATAGAATCTATAAATACCATTAATTCTGTAGCCATAAACTTATGGACCATATCCGCGCGTTCTAAATTGTTTCCGCTAATTCAAAAAGTTTTCCTAATAATTGAACTTCTTACAGATTTTTCAACTTGGTTTCTAACAAAAACAAGACCTAGAATTAAATTTTAAATAAAGTTTTGTTAGAAACCAAGTTTAAAAATGTGAACAGAAAATCAATGATTAGAATTTTTTTGGACAAACGTGGACGTAGACGGGCATGGTCCTTTAAAGCTACGTCCCCAATGACGAATCCGAACCCTGACTGAAATCCGCACCTTCACTCCGAACCTTCACTATCCAAACCCTGAATCCTCACTCAAGTCCTCACTATTCCAAACCCTCACCCGTCCCCAATATAGAATTGCAGGACATAGTCGTAAGACAAATCCATGCGCAAAGCATTGTCGTTTTTTGACATAAAATTTTCTTTTTTAAAATTAGGGCCAGTTAATGTTGAGAAGAGCTCAAAGATGGCATATGGACGTTACGCGTTTCATAAAGTTTCATAATTCATGCTTCATGTTCACACAAAAACAATAATCAAACCGTTAAAATTAAGCATAATTTGTGCGAAAAAAAATGAAAAAAAATTGTTCTGAGACTGAGGAGTCAAAGCGAGGGTTCGGAGAGTGAGGAAAATACCCAATCCACCTGGATTGCACCCAATTCACCTAGGGGGTAACCAATTTATTTGACCAAAAAACTTTTAGCCAACTCTCCTTTCAAAAAAACCTCGAAATAGACCTCAAAATGTCCGAATTTCAGAGGGTTGAAAAATTTAGCGGCCGGCCGCGTTATTAGATGAAATACGGTAGCTTGCTTTTAGATCAGTCTTAAAATTTGGCTCAAAAACACAATTCAAAAACACGATTTTGAATTAGGGGTGCTCTTCTATTTAATGTTTTACGGTACTTGAATTTTTCGGTGTCGTGCTCGGATCTCGGATTTAAGGTGTGCAATAATCTCGTTTCTTGGGTCATGCTGCTTTCTCGTTTCGGTTTCTTGCTCGAACCTCTAGTCTTCAACACTTAAAAGTATGCAATAACTTCTTTAGAATGCCTTGCAAAAGGCTATAGAAGAACTACTTGCTGAAAATGTGGACAACCAGAAGACAATTCATGGCGAGATCACATACATGAACACAGGCGAATACCCAACTATAGAGCTCAACGACAGGCCAATGCCCACCTACCAATTAAGGCCGAGAACCTCCACTGAAACAGCCAAGCGAGTTCAGGCAGACGAAAGGTTGTGGATTTGGTTGTTGCTTTTCAAACGGACAAGAGAAGAGTGGGCAAATTTAAAGAGGGGGGGTGGAGGAAGAAATGGCGTTATTCGGCAAATATTTGCCGAATAACGTCTAAGATTTTCCCCAATTTACTTTTCCCAATTTAAATTTCCCCACTCTTCTCCTGACCTTTCAAACCTGGTTATTTACACATTCTTTAGTCTTCTTGCTGATTTGGGTCTAAATTCATCCCCAGAAGAGGAGGACGAGGACCAGCCCTCAATACTCGATGTTCCTCAAAGGTTTTGGAACTGGTCAAGAGAATATTTAAGGCATATTACTGTGAGTTATATGCTCATTGTTCAACAAAATCATACAACTTATTGCTTTACATTTTAGGAAGAATATCTATCCGAATTCAAAGAAAAAGTAGTTGATCGCTTTAGTGATGAGGAAATCCAAAAATATTTTGGTAACAAAATTTTTGAGGCTTATTATTGTTATCGTAGCAAAAACTTTGACTTAGCAGTGACGTTTTGATTTACAGAGTGGATCAAATGTTTCAGCCGATTTGAAATGATAATAACTATTCTATTTTTAAAGTACAATAACACAAATTATAATTTTTTCAAAAGCCCTGAATCTCCAATTTTGTTTGACATCAAAAAACATTTTACTGAGATTTGGCGCTGAGATATGCTCATTTAAAGCAAACATGACATTTTTAGCAACATACAGAGTGCAGTAGTCAAAATTTAGATTGATTGTATATCATTTTAAAAACATCTTAGAGCTACAAGCCCACTTTACATAATTTTTTGAACGTAAAAGTGTTGAGGTGTGAATTAGGGATACAGTCGAGTCTCTCATTAACATACTCCCCCATTAACATACGCTCTCCCATTAATATATGGCTGGCTAAGATTTGGTTGATTTGATTGAAATTAACGACCATTAACATGTACCTCTCATTAACATACGGCTAGGCTCTCTCTTTACAAATGGCTCTCCCATTAACTTACAGTCAACGCTTTTTCGATTTTTTTTGAATTACCCCTTTTTTCTACAAAATTTTGATGGCTATTTTTTTCTTCTTTAGGCTAACCATGGACACTCCAATCAAGAAGCGCCGCGTCATCACTCTGGTGGAGAAGAAGATCATCGAGGCTTCAGAAAAAGGCAAGAGCATGGCAGCAGTTGGCAGGAATTCAATCTTCCGAAAGGGACAGTGCAATCGATTCTCAAATACAAAGTGACAATCATCGATGCAATGAATGAAGGTGGGGAAGCCAAGCGAACTCACCTGCAGCCAGTGCATACGAAGATTTAGAAGAGGCAGTCCTGTGCTGGATCAAGTCGGTCAGAAGCCAGAACGAAAATTTTGAAAATTTTGAATTTCGCTCATTTTGAAAACGTCATATTTGGTATAAATGAGCATATCTCAGCGCCAAATTTTAGTACAATGTTTTTTCGGTGTTTAACAAAACCGGAGATTCAGAGCTTTCAAAAAAAGCTAATTTGTATAACTTGTAAAAGTTAGAAGCTAACTTGTAAAAGCTAACTTGTAAAAGTTAGAAAAAAATTTATGGGCATTTCAAATCGCGAGAAATATTTGGGCCACCTTGTACAGGGTGGCGCAACTTTTTTGCCCTAGTTAATTTTTGCCATAACTTTTTGAATTTTTGTTGTTTTGACGAGATCTTATTTTTGTTAGATAGAGGAGACTCTGGCAAATTTTTTAGGCTCAAACATTCATTTTTTCATGTTAGCTTTGTTGACAATTACGCCCTTTATAAAAATGTGCCGTTTCAGATGCCTCATTCGCCTGAAGATCGAGCAAGTGCAATCGCTAACATGGATATGCTCCGGACAAGAATCGAACAAGCCTTCGCCGAGCTGCCTCAGGAGATGATCAACAGAGCAATAGGAGCCTATGAACATCGTCTAGAATATTGCCTGGCCGTCAATGGAAGAAACACAGAGCAAGAATACGCAGATTAAAAATTTGAACGTTCTCATAAATTGTTGTTGATTCCTTTTTGTTGATTTTATCGTTATCATGAATAAAATGTTATTACAAATAATTGGTACAAAAAATTTGCCAGAGTCTCCTCTATCTAACAAAAATAAGATCTCGTCAAAACAACAAAAATTCAAAAAGTTATGGCAAAAATTAAATAGGGGGAAAAAGTTGCGCCACCCTGTGCTTTGTGGGAGGGATTGTGTTATACGACCATTTTCAATATAACTTGCTTGAAACCGCTAAAAAGTGGCAAGATACCGCAATTTCGCTGTGATAAAGAAACCTCTACAAAAGTGACAAAATACCTTTATTTTCAATTTCCCTTCATCCAACATTAAATTCTGTTGGCCTTCAACCATTGATTACATGATACTCTTCGAAAGATCCTTGGCCCCTAATTTGGGCTCGCCTTTTTCTCGGGGCATTCTAAAATAGCTACATTTTGTCACTTTTGAGGAAGAACTTTATTCGAGGTCTTTCGCTTATTTTTGCGAATTTATGGAGATTCAATTTTCGTCGTATTGAAAACCTATGACGAGTTTTTGCCTTCAAACACACATCTTAGATCATATTGTGAGATTCATAAGTTAAAACATTAAATCTTACCTCGCCTTCCCCCTTATAATTTACTAAATTAATATGGTATGCCAATGGGGTAAAATTTTTACTCATTTAATTCCATGTTTTTAGACAATTCTCATACAAAGCCAGTCGAGAATGGGGGTCCTGAAAGTCATAGAAGTCCAAAGAAATTGTCCACCCCTCGATTGAATGGCTCTCGCGAGGTGCTTCAAACACCGCTGCTGTCCAAAGGCCGCGTCAAGCGCAGGCCGGCATATCTTATTGAAGAAACTAATACGCCTAGTCCTAAACTAGCCAAAAAGGAAAACTCGCGAAGCCATAAGTATTTGAAGAATAAAAATTTCTTGGAAAATATTTTCAAACAAATATTGCAGAATTTTTGCCGAGACAAGCCCTTCCAAAGTGCAATCGCTGGTGGCCAAAGTCATTCGCACTCATCAAAACAGCAATGGCATGACACCCAGTATGTTTATTTATCAAGCTTCCTAGTCATGGCAATTTCACATTTTTAAATGCGCCCGAAAATTGTCATTCACATTTTTTAATTATATTGTTTGCATTCAAAAAAAATTTTTTTTTCAAAATTGTGAACCACCGACTAGTCGAGCCAATTCAAATTTGGCCAAAATCAAATTGAGCCAATTTTACATGGACTGGTTTGGGATGATTTACACACAGTCTGGAGATGTTTACAAGGAAAAATTTCAAAAACATGCCTTTGTCCTCCTGATGTTTTTTAAAAAATGATTAACTGTGTGAAATGTCCTATTACCACAGTCAAAATAGTGGCTTAATTTGCCCGATTTGAACTGGCCTAATTTTATTGGCTCAATTTGAAATGGGCCAATATTCGGCGTCCAAAAGTTGTAGAATAATACATACATCAAGTTGTTCAGAAAGTTCGCGAACACCCTGATTTAATTTTTATTTTTTCCAACTTTCTTTAAGTTTTTCAACTAAATACTAACGACGCGAAAAAAATCAATAATTTGGCGGATATCTCCTTCGGGTTCTATTACTGCCTCGCATCGACGAAACAAGTCCGTAAAGCCGTAGACGAAGAAACCAGATGCCTTTGAGCTGAAAAATTCTTCCACGAATAACCCAACTTCCTGCTCGTTTGCAAAATCTGTTCCTCCTATCGAAATTTTGCATTAACGGAACAGTTCACACAGTCAATAGGATCACGATCCCGCAAATATGGCAGGTGACGCAGCAGTTAACAATTTGCTTTTCACGTTGAACTTTTTTAACTCAAAGGCATCTGGTCTCTTTGTTCATGGCTTTACGGATATTTTGATAATAAAATATATCGGTGAGAGAGAAAAGACTTTGTTGTGATATCAAAAAATTTTAAAATGCCCAAAGAGTTTTTATAATATAGCATGTTTGACTTATTTCTAGGGGTAATTTTGGTCAGCATTAAACATAGCTATTCAGTCCTTGCACAGTAGTTTTCAACTTTTTAGAAACTCACCATTCCAACGGAATAGAGATGGAAGCAAATGACGACGAAGATTACAAGACCGATGTCCATCCTCGATTGAACGGCACATGTGATCAAAAACCCAACGGTTTCCATCTTTCACCCCTTCTCAACGGTACTGCAAGCAGGCCTATTGAGTTAGATTCCACTCCTGAATACAGTCCGTCCAAGCATAAAAGTGAAGATTTGAGGAATATTGGCAAGGCATTAGCCTCTTTAGGAGTTCAAAAAGGTTGACTTAAATATTTACAAACTAGCATCCCAACTGAAATAATTCATTTCAGGAATTCTACCTAAGAAGACAGATGATTTTTTGCAAGATTTCAATGGCGATGAAAAATTTTTTGCTATAAACGGCAACAAAAATTTGGTGGTGGAAGAGGATGAGCAATTGATGGTATTTTATTATTTATTATTAATTTAGTGGTAAAATGATGCCGAACTCCTATCTGTTTAGGATGAAGTTACTCGAGAACTCAGAAGAAAACAGAGAGAATTGGCAGAGCTCTACAACAAAACAAGTTAGTCTTGTTTTATGTCAACAAAATAATAGTCAATAATTTATAGAGCCAATAATGCTAGAGTTGTATGAGAGAATCCAGGTATTTATTATATTTAATACACCATCTTTTTAAAGGACCATGGTTTTTGCGCGCAGCGGTTGTCCCCCGCCAATTCAAAATTTTTTCCTAATCATTGAACTTCTATACGGATTTTTCAACTTGGTTTCTAACAAAACAAGACCTAAAATTAAATTCTAGGCCTTGTTTTGTGAGAAACCAAGTTAAAATTCAATGATTAGAAAAAATTTTGAATTTCTTTGCGTCTGCTTCATGGTCCTAAAAAAAGTTTTTAGGCTGAGTATGCGCTGTACGAGACTTCCAGAAGGCTTGATATAACTGACGACAAAGTTTGTTTAGAAAATGATTATTGGGGTTGTGGCCAATTGATTAAGGATGATACGTAAAAATGCCCGCGTTTGGAGAAAAAGTGCCCGCTTTAGTGAAAAAAATGCTCGCTTTTTTGTTTTATTCAGAAAGATGAAAATATGCCCGCTTTTTTTGAAAAAGCGTCCGCTTTTTGTGAAAATCCACTATCAAGGACTAACTCGGCATATTTTGGCAATCGTATGATACTACACCCATTACTGATATCTCAGCTTCAAAAATCACGGTTTACATAAAGCAGAATAAATATTATAGGGGCTCTCCCTTGTTCTAGCCTAAATTGTTATAGCCAAAAATCCTTATAGCCAAAACGGTTATATCTATAATTTTTTTTGTGGTAGTATTATTTAAGTAACAGTGAAAGTCAAGCCAATTTTTTTAAAGCAAGTGAACATGTAGATACCACAAAAAAAATTAGAGATATAATCTTTTTGGCTATAAGGATTTTCGGCTATAATAATTTTGGCTAGAACAAGGGAGAGCTATTACAGGTTATATCCAGCAGCGAAAACATTTCCCTAGAAGCGGTCACATTTTCGAAAAAACGGGCACTTCTTCCCCAAACGCTGGCATTTTTCGTTTTAACCATTGATTAAAAGCAGGGAAGCAAAAAAATATTGGCAAAAAAAAACCTTTACGATTTTCAAAGTTTTTAAGCAAATAAGGTCATGACGTGAAATTTCAAAAAAATTTGAAGTCCCGAAAAAGGAAGAAATCTTTGAAAAAAAATTACTATTTCTGCCCTTAATCTAAAGTAAATTCATTTTAAAAACCCATTTCGTCTGAATGTCAGTTCATCTTGAATTTTATACCTTTTATTAGCTCCTTTTTTATTTTTACCAAAAATTGTTCTTAGAATCTATAAATATAAAAAAGAAATAAAAAGACATTTGAATTATGTAAAAAAGGGTTATATTTTAGATGGGTTGACATTTGGGTAATGACCTTACAAAAATAATGCATTTTTATTTAGGTTTTTGAGCTTGGTGCAAAATATGAGCGACTTCACTCTCTGGTATGACTACTATAAAAAGTTGTAAAGAAATAATCAAAATAAATGTTTTAGAACAAAGAGCAGAGGCAAGAGTCTAAAGCGGCTCTAGAAGCTAGGGAAAAGGCAGCATATCAATTCTACCGACTTCGCCAGCAAGCTAATCAATCTCAGAAGCCAAACACGCCTAAGCGGAAGCAATCTCAGAACTGTTTTGATTAAATTACTAAAATGTTTGATGTATGATATGATGAATGCTAT
The DNA here is from genome assembly GCA_029231635.1 of Ditylenchus weischeri. Lineage (NCBI taxonomy): Eukaryota > Metazoa > Nematoda > Chromadorea > Rhabditida > Anguinidae > Ditylenchus > Ditylenchus weischeri. The sequence continues at coordinate 90,169 of JAMRYI010000007.1, forward strand.
AAACATTAGAATGTTTACAAGTATCGTATTTTCTCCAATCATTACACCTCCCTTTAAAGTGCCACTCAATTAGGAAGCGCCGTGTAAATCAACATCCGAACGGAAGTGATGCGAGTAAATAATGTGGTCTATTTTATAGCTTGATGAAAAAACTTGAAATAATATAACTTAAAGGACCATGGCCACCTGTTTTAAATTGTCCCCGCCAATTCAAAAATTTTTCCTAATCATTGAACTTTTGTACATTACATTTTTCAACTTGGTTTTTCAACAAGGCCTAGAATTTAATTTGCTAAATTAACCTATACCCCTTCACTCAATTCAGCTTGGGGGACCAAGGCAATTTTTTTTGCACGTTAAGTGCTCCTTTAATTTTAGATAAAGTTTTGTTAGAAACCAAGTTGAAAAATCCGCACAGAAGTTCAATGATTAGGAAATTTTTTTGAATTGGCGGGGGAGAACCGTTGTCGTAGACGGCAATGGCCCTTTAAAAACATGTAATTATACTTTAAGAATGCCGTCATAGTTTTCAAACTAGAGACTTTTTTTCCATCTTGCTAAGGAATAGAAGGTGTCGCATAAAAGGGGGTGTTCCAAAATTAGAGCAAATACGATATGTTATACTACTTTTATATTTGTTATCAGGCTAACCAATTGATTAGTTAAATTTTAAGCTATACATGTGCATGTATGAATTGAGCACGTTTTAGGCTACTTTTTATAAATGGCGTTTTTGTTTTTTTATGATAGTGTCTATGTTGGGGTATATTCTATGTATTATTTTTGACAATTGTTTTAATTTTTTTCTCATACGTTTCCTATATAAGGCTTGCTCATGTGTATGCACAAGCTTCAGCAAACAATATACGCAAAGTCCGAAAATGACATTAGAGTTGAAATTTTTTCTGAAAATTATCGAGAAAAAACACAAAAACTAACTAAAACATTACTTTGTATTTCCCTCAGATACCCTAACTCTTTTTGGGTCTGTATTTCCCTCAGGATTTTTTCTTTCAACTAAGTTTGTTCTTAGAGCCACCATTAGAACCATCAGTAAATTCAGGTTTTTCAAAATTTTCAGTGAAAAACACTATTCTCCACCTTTGCTAATTTCTTTGGCCTACTCTTTGCGGAAGATCTTTGGCTGAGTTACAACTCAAAATGTAGCTTATTAACTTAGTTACCTTCTTATTAGTAACTTAAAAACTTAATGTCATGGAGACGATTTTAAATTTGGGGAGGGTATTAGTACGAAATGCGGTAGGAATAGTTTTAATTTTTAATAATTTTTGTGTTTTTTTCGAAATTTTTCAAAAAACCGTTATTTTTGACAAAATCTTCAGATCGTGCGTAAAAAGTTGGTTGAAGAAGGCATTTACAGATCTATGGAAGATGCAGATGAGAAAAAAAGATCAATGGTCAAAGATCCTACGTAAAATTCACCCTAAACTATGTATGTTTGAATCTTTTTTGCCCGCTTTGCTTACTTTAATGACATAAAAAGGAGAGTGCTAAAGTTAAAGCAAGAGCGGCCTCCCTTTACTTTGTTGTATATTTATGGAAACCAAAAATGCTCATTTTTTAACCATCTTATTCCCTTCAACCATCTTATGCATAATAAATTGCAGATAAACACATTGAAAACCCCATCTCTTGTCTATTTTTTATTGTTCAGACTCAAAATACAGTCAACCTTCTCTATGAGCCACACCCTCGACTTCCGACCTCGGTTAACAAAACAACAAAGGGGGACCAAGGAATTTTTTTTTTATCAAAATTTTAATTTTGTCCCACGTGCTTCCATTCTATTTTACATAGTTCTTTTCCTTATTTTTGCTGTCCGAAGTGTTCTATTTCCCATAATTTGTTGAAACTCATCCTCTTTTTGTAAATTTAGTTACTCTCCTGCTAATATGATGCTTTCACGAACGCAAAAAATTCTTTTGATTGGGACCTTCGGGCCTGGTCTCTACTATTGTCGAAGAAGAATTCAAAAGCGTCGAAGGCAGCACTGCGTGGATCCGTACTTCCTCAAACGTCCGCTTTTCGGCACTTTCCATCATGCAATGTGCGATCTGAAGAAGGATCCGGAGAAGTTCTACAACTACTTGCGAAGAGATTTAAAGATATTTAAAATGCTCCTGGAGATGGTCAGACCAATGTAAGGCGTTATTACATCTTTTTAGCCATTGTCACAAAGTAATTTTCTACTTAAATGACCACGAAAACATTTATCCGAACTCCGATTAGCGCTGAAGAAAGACTTTTCTTCACACTTTGTTACCTGGCACATGGACTTAGTTACAGAAGCATGGAAGTGGACCTCAGAATATCGAACAGTACAATTATCGGATGAAAGGTTCCTTTCTGGTCTTGGAGAAATTGTCACAAGCGTTCTAGGATCAAGCAATGAAGAAAGTGGGGAGTGTCAATTTGGCCGCTTTGTCGGCACCACTCTCAGCAAGTTGGGCAATGAGTCAGTGAAAGATGAAGCGACTTTGGCCATCCAGCAAGTTCTTCAGTAGGCTAAGAAGAATGCTCGGCAAAGTATGAGTAATAATTTTGATGAGTAAAAGTTTTAATTTTTGCTGTGTTGATTGTTCTGTTAGTTGCAAATAAAGAATATCAAGGTTTCGTCAAAAATTCATTTGGTGTTCGGTTAGGTGCAAAAAAAATAGTGAGAATGCATAGATACGCTGCTTAATTTCTGGCATAAAAATCGCATTCTGTACATATAACAATCTGCATATATAACCTAGGGCCTCAAAAAAGTGAAATCGGTAATGCGCAGAAAAAAACTTCATTGTCAGCAGCTTGACCTCACTATCGACTTCGACATCCCACTTCGACGTCGACATCCCATTAAAAGCGCCTTATTAAACATAGAAAAAATCAAAATAAACAAACGTGCTCAAATGGTTTTCGATGGTATGTGGATCTTGTCAAATTGTAAAAGGGTTTTTGATCCCTTTCTTTAGGCCTGATATCAGAAAGTCACAATCGAGGTTACAGCAGAGATATTTTTTGTTTTGTTGTACTGCCTCACAAATTTTATGTTGCGATTGAACTGGAAAAAGCAGCGTCAGACCAATTAGGAGACTTTCGGGCATCAAGCTGTGCATTCATTCTTGTGCTCCGAGGTTGTGCTGGGCCAGGTTTCATGCAAGATCGTTATAGCAGCACTATCGGTGGTGATGCCATGCTGTTTGAGTTGTATCAAAAAAGAATAGAGGTCATCTCTTTGGCTACGCTATATTTTTTTCTCTGGAATTGTTGTGCTCGACTTATGCTTCGGTTGTTCTTGTTTTATGTAATAATAAAGCTATGTACTTAATTCACTTATTGTTTATCGTTGAGCGATAAGCGAATCAGAAAAAGGAGGAAACCCCGTCATTTAAATTTCCCTGATCCGGAATTTTTTTAATGGTCCAGGTAATTCAATCTAATGTCTAGATGCTTTGTAGTGGTTTGGAGTGATTTAAAATAGGCTAAAGTGGTTGAAGTGAGTGGTACTTGGGTAATGGCAGTTTCTAGGTAGTGGTACCCGAATGGTATTACTCAGTTGGCAGTACCTAGGGTGTAGTACTCAGGTGATGGGTGTAGTACTCAGGTGATAGTATCCAGGTGGTCGCACGAAAGATGTGGTATATTAGACCATTTCTTAAAGTGAATCAGACCATGTTGAGAGGTGGATCACTACCTAGGTACAGTCAAGCCTAAATATAAGTCCACTTTGATATAAGAGCTCCCCTGATATAAAAGCCCCTTTGGCTGTAATACCTAAGTACCACCCCCTGGGGACTACCACTTGGGTACCACCACCTAAGTCACACCTTATTGTCTGTCATTTGAGAAATTTTTATTAAAACTAAAAGTTACTCTGCAAAATGGCATTTTACTATTTTCAAACCTTCTTTAGAATACTCAAATTAGTGCAAACAACGGGTTTTGAAACCTGAAATACATAAAAAATATTCAAAAATTTTAAGCTTTTATCGCTTTCCAGGGCATCTGATAATACAAAGGGTCAGTCTGATATTCCACAAAAATTCTGGGACTGGGTCAGGCCGTACGTTCGTCAGATCGATGCTTGCTACTTGACTGAGTTGGGGCAAAGAGTCACACCGATTTTCGAAGCTAAACACGAGCTGCTGGAAGGTAATAATATGTTTTTACACGGCATCGCCAATGAATAGCGAACAGCAAGCAAAAAAGTGTGACTGCGACTGACGCTTCAAATCATTTTGAGTTTTGCGTCGCAGTCATACTTCTTAGCGTCATTTGGGACACACTGTAACTGTGAAAGGACTTTGACTACGGCTTTTTGTTGCATTGGCACACTGTGACTATTGCTTTTGCCGCGTCACTGTGGATATAGTAGTGGACATACCGTATATGCTCTATTATACGGGCAGCCTCTAATAGACGGGCACATCCTAGAGGTGGTCAAAAAAACGCGCACCTCATTAAACCACGCGAACAAGGATCTTCCTACGCACTTGTCTATTGACCACTTAAATGTTTAACTCTTTTAATACTGCCATAGTCTTTGCGCGCTTTTGTGCATCTAATATATTTCACACCAAAAGTTTTCTAACTGAGAATATTCGACCACTTCAACCAGTATTCGACCATTTTGCGGAATTGGTCTTCCGTCGTAGATACATCCATCCAGACTGAGCCATTCCACTCAACACGCTTAAGAAAACATTGATTGTTTTGTTTCTGATCAATCGCCAAGATACTTATCGATCCAGGAGATTTGTCCCTTAAATGTGATGATTGTGATGCTTTGTTTTTTGAAGGTGAGTTTGTCAGAGGGACACATGGACCAAGATCATTATCATTTTTTAGATATCTTTCAAACGTTTAAATTGCATCGAGACCGAGGCGAGGGTGGTCCGCCGACAGGCGGGCCCCCCGAGCTAGTTTATAAATATCCGCGTCACGATTTTTCACGTGCCAGCAACCACACTCAACTTTTCTTCGTTTATTTCTTCCAGAACTGTTCCTTAAGTAAATAAACCTAGAAACTTTTGAATTAGGACTGTAACTTACATTTGCTGCCTCAGCTCGACCTCTTGGCTTATACATTACTGAATTCAACTTTGTGTTACATTGAATTTTTTTTGTTTATATCTTTAAAATAAGGTGCCCCAGCGGTGGCGAAATATGAGATGACGCCGGCGGCAGAATAGCGGCGGTGGCAAAATTTAGCGAAATTTTTTCGCCGGTGCCTGCGGTGGTTTTTTGGAGGTGCCCAACTATGCTCGCGTGTCCAAGTAATAGTCTTCGATTTCTTTCCAGCTTCATGCTCGTGCTTTTTACCCTTTCGTCTAGCTCGGCTTTTAATCTCCAAAGCTTTCATTTTTCGAAAGCAATTGATGGCCACAAAACATAAAAAAATTGTAAGATTGAACATAAAATGTAATGCATCTGAATGCGTTACCGTCAAATCTCCGATATAAGGCCGAAGGTGGCTTTTTATATTGGTGTTGCCAAATATCGGGATTGCCTTACAGTCAAATCTCCGATATAAGGCCGAAGGTGGCTTTTATATTGGTGTTGCCAAATATCGGGATTGCCTTACAGTCAAATCTCCGATATAAGGCCGAAGGTGGCTTTTTATATTGGTGTTGCCAAATATCGGGATTGCCTTACAGTCAAATCTCCGATATAAGGCCGAAGGTGGCTTTTTATATTGGTGTTGCCAAATATCGGGATTGCCTTACAGTCAAATCTCCGATATAAGGCCGAAGGTGGCATTTTATATTGGTGTTGCCTAATATCGGGATTGCCTTACAGTCAAATCTCCGATATAAGGCCGAAGGTGGCTTTTTATATTGGTGTTGCCAAATATCGGGATTGCCTTACAGTCAAATCTATGCCCTAAGGACCGGGCAAAGGTGAGGTGCGGTAGGCCCCAGTTAACAAACTATGTTCAAATTCCATCTGTTTAGAGTATTTATTCATTTATGTTAAAAAATTAGTTGTACACAAATGATTTAGGGAAAGACAATGGAAGAACTAAAAAAATTTAATCTGAATGCTCTCTACCGAAAGCTTTTCTTGCCAGATGATGAGTTTGTGTTGTGGCTTCAAGAACTTGGTCTTCTGCATTCACGTCGAACTTGCGAGTGTGGTAATAACATGATACTTCAAAAGCCAGAAAAGGGTCGCAAGTACGGTAAATGGCAGTGTCCTAAAGATTGTTGAGCCAGTAGAAAAGCGCGATGCAGTGACACTTAATTTGATCATACAGGTTCAAAAAAAAACCGAAATTACAAAATTTTCATTAATATTACGCAACTCACGGAAGTACAGGGTGTCCCAAGAAATTTGATACACTTTGAAGAGCCATAACTTTTTTCTGGGTCGGATTCCGTAAATCTGTAAACACAGATCGACTCAGAATCGCGTGACAATTTTTTAGTGTATCACACGCGAAAAAAAAATCCGACCAAAATTTCGAAAATTAGCCTTGATCCCCCCTATGGTGTGAAAAATGACCGACATTTTTCAAATTCCCGCCTTTCCGAAATTCGGTTATTTTTTGCAGTAAACGTATGGATAAGTCTTTAACCCACGAAAAAACATTTCTCAAGTTTTCTCAAGTCGCACAGAAGGCCGTATAAAAACAGTGTTCTTCGGTGGTATCAGCAGTATCTGGACAGAGGATCAAGCGAAAGGAAGAAGCGAATCAACACAAGGTACGCATGATTTGTGAATGCCTCTGGTTTAGGATTTTTTTTTCAGAGGGTTCAGGGTTAAAGACTTATCCATACGTTTACTGCAAAAAATAACCGAATTTCGGAAAGGCGGGAATTTGAAAAATGTCGGTCATTTTTCACGCCATAGGGGGGACCAAGGCTAATTTTCGAAATTTTGGTCGGATTTTTTTTTTCGCGTGTGATACACCAAAAAAATTGTCACGCGATTCTAAGTCGATCTGTGTTTACAGATTTACGGAATCCGACCCAGAAAAAAGTTATGGCTCTTCAAAGTGTATCAAATTTCTTGGGACACCCTGTATTATCATATTTTTATGTGATTCCTATATTTATCTGCCTCTTAATTACATTACTTTTCGGATTTGTAATAATTATGTTGTATTCTTTGGCTGTGGTTCTGAATTTGGCTTTTGAAATTTTCGCCAACCCTCTCTCACAAGCTCTGAAGTTTTGGTAACAATATTTTGCCATCTTACCAATTAGCTTTTTCCCTCGTCAACCCCCTTCAATCCGGTATATGTTTTTGAAGCGATTAGCAAAAGCAACTTGCCCATCGTCATGATTAGTCTGCAAAAAATAATGATGGCTTCTTCAAAAAACGTGAGTTGGCATTAGAGTCGAAATTGGGGCAGTGAGTGCTCACTAAGAAAGTACTCCAACTATGATTTAGTGAACATGTTGTCGCAAGAGTAGGCGTCGGAGTAAAGTGTGTTCACAAAGGCCCAACTTCAACTCCCTGATGCTTTTTCTAACTCCCTAATACTCCAACTCCGGGCTCATGAACAAGCCACAAGAGTAACCCATTAACAAAAAAACATTTTACCTGATAGCGTCAATAATAAAAATTATGGTCGTGATCCATCAATCAACTGAAACCGCAAAAGGAAGGCAAAGCAAGCTACTTCATATCAACGATCATCTAAAATTATTAGTTAAAAACCCGATGGATATCTCAAATAGTCAAACATACACCGACCATATCACGTGGATGTCCACTTGATTCCTGTAAGTGTATACCTAGTCGATTTTTTTTCATACTATCTAAACCACCTAAATCTGAGATATATTATGTATCTGGCCGTGTTAATTAACATATCTAAAATTTGAGTGGTTTTGATGACTGAAATTTTTTTGACTAGCTCAAGACCTACATGATCCAAGTGGACCATCTAAATAAACGGCTAAAATGTAGTATACACCACCCACTCAAGTGTAGTATATATATATCCTTAGTGCATATAGACTAATCATCAACTTTTTGTATTTGTGGTAATACATAGAAAGATACAGTATACTACAAATATAATTATCTTTATTAACAAGAAATAGGCGAACGAGAAATAATACAAAGAAATTATGCTTATTTGCTATTTCGGAGTATCTTCTGGAATTTGTCGCGCTTATAGAATGCATAAGTATTGTCTTGGAATTGCACGCATATTTGATCGCTGGCAGAATCATCATTTGCAGTTGCAGCAATCACTACAGCGTCGTACATCTTTGGCACTTTTCCTTTCCCCACGGGACCTTGACTTGATCACCGACAGCGAAAGGAATGCTACGAGGAGTTGGGCTTCGATGCTCTGGAAAGCCAGCAGCTTCTTCGTCTGACTCATCGCTTTCTTCACCGCTGTCTGAAACAGCTCCTTCGAAATCGTATGTGTTCTCAAAGTCTTCAGAGTGCATATGGACCTGTACACACAATTGAAGCATCTTCAGGAATGGATCGCTATAAAAATTTATACCATGAAAATATACTCGAAATCTATGAAAAAGTATTACATGTTACGTAAACGGCATTGTTTGATGAATAAGTATTTGGTTAACTTTTTTACTATTAAATTCGTTGAGTGGGTGGTGTATACTACACTTCAGTGGGTGGTGTATACTACACTTCAGTGGGTGGTGTATACTACACTTGAGTGGGTGGTGTATACTACACTTGAGTGGGGGTGTATACTACACTTGAGTGGGGGTGTATACTACACTTGAGTGGGGGTGTATACTACACTTGAGTGGGGGTATACTAAACTTGAGTGGGGGTGATACTACACTTGAGTGGGGGTGTATACTACATTCGCTCTAAATAAACCATGTGGACAACATGAGAAAATTAGGGCAATTCAGTGAATAGATTGGCAAAAAAAGTTAAACAAATAATTGGACGGTTTGCTAATCAGATTAAGAATAAGCTTATTGTTCATGAAGTGAATCAATAGATCAATAAGTAATAAAAAGTGTAATAATTCTATACAGAGTAATCAGTAACTTTAAATAAAGCAAAACCATACCAAATCAAGAAAAAATCCCATGCGGCGAAATAACGGTCCCGGCGAAATTGTGTCAGTGTCCGTCTTCCCACGACTCTGTACTCTTCTTCCCTGAAGTGTTTTATTGAGTAAAGCATGGCAGAAAAAAGCCAAATCGTGGCAGAAAAAAGCAAAACGTGGCAGAAAAAAGATTTACCCTTCAAAAACTGCTATGTATTATTATTTACCATGCCAAATAAGATTGCCATGGTACATTTTGTATTTGCTACGAATTCAACACTTTTTTTACTTAGTAATTATTTACCATGGTAAATGTGTGTTTGCTACGGGTCCAGCTTTTGATTTTTATTTGCAAAAAATTTATATTTTTATTACTCTCGCTCAAAGTTACCTCAGTGAGCTTACTGATTAAGAATGGTCAAAATCTCAAATTTTCGCAGATAAAAAAAATCTAGTTGCAAAAATAAAAATAAACACACATTTATTTATTTCTAATTTATTGGATGATACCTTACTTCACAATAAACAATCGCAAAACATTGTTTTGGCTCCTAAGAATTTCTAAACTTCAATCACTTATTCGTCATTTGCAACACTGGCATAGCTCCTTGAGCACGAAGTTCTTTGCGACGCTTAAGCTCTTCTTTCACCTCTTCGCTGAAGTCCTTCGTGACGCGAGGGCGGATGTTATCTGAACTTATTAAAAAAATTTAGTTGAGAGAGAAAAGTATCTAAGTTGATACTTTACCAATATTATAGAGAAAATAGCTAGGATAGGAGAGCGCTATGACAGTCACGACAAGGTAGATGGCGATATGACCCTGTAAAAATACAACTTCTTTTCGAAAAATAAGTTGCAATAAGAAGCAAAATACAATTCCACTCATGAAGCGCTGAGGAGGCACACCTTCTGGCCCTTTGTTAACTCCGACGGATGGCGATGTGTGAATGAGTTTGGTCTGCACAAGAGATGCACCTGAACATACATAAAATTTCAATGACTATTAAATAGACAAGAAAAATTTTCTCACCTGAAGGAGTCCAAAGCGAAGCTTCCTTTGAGTTGAACAGGCGCGACACAGCACGACTTCCTATTTTGCCCAGACAGCGACCAGCCATTATCTAAATTTTTATAACTGTAAACTGTACAGGATAGTTCACAATGGTTTTCAAGCGCGTGATATTTTCGTCTTGTCGATCAAAAGTTTTTAGCGCTCACCCTTTCGGATGCCACGAAACAGGGCTATCTGAAAAGGGGTGCTCACGAAAAAGTTATAATTAAAAAGTCGAAAACCACTGTGAACAAGCTTTAAAAATTACGGAGAAAATAAGGTGCGGCGAAAATAATAAAATTCTCGGAGAAAAAGACATGTAAAGCATAAACTTTTCATGTTGTCTAAGCTTTGTCTTGAAAAGAAAAATTCTCAACTGCACATCACACTTTTTGAAAACTAATAAAACGTAAAAATTTGGTGCGTTAAAGTTTCAACATACTTTTTTCAAATGAAAAAAAAAGACGAAAGGCAAAAAGTGATTTTTTCGAAAAAATTGCCTTGGTTCCCCTATTTTTTTGAAACGTCGCTTATTGGCGTTTTTAAAAAAAAAGGGGGACCAAAGCAATTTTTTTCGAAAATCACTCTTTGCCTTTCGTCCTTTTTTTATTTGAAAAAAATATGCTGAATCGTCCCTTTACCGAAAATTGAACAGATGAAGAGAAATGTCCTAGGTGGGATTGTCCACCGAATTGTTTGATTAGCCGGACTGAAAAACTTTAAAGTATCTGCGTTCCACTGAGCTAGGGACTCTTTTTGGAATCTAGTACTCAAATCTGGCCTGAAAATTTTTGAAAATTGAAGATTTGCGGAACCATCGCGGATGTATAAAATGGCAAACCTTGATGGAAAAAGTCAGATAAATTTGTGCAAAACGACCACAAGAAAGGCTCACTTTGCTTAAATTATCAAAAATAGCTTAAAATTTTTTTAATTTGTTGGTTTCATGTCAATACTTCCTGATTTTCATTCACGCTGTTGAGAATGATTGCGATCGTTTCGATCTCGCTTTTAATTCAGTTCGCAGCCTTCGGCATTATCTTTCTACTCTGCAAGCATCAGAAGAACGTTTTCGGATCGCGCCAGGAAAAAGAAAAACATGTGATTCAAGTGCAGGCTCCTTCAGCGCAAGATTTGGCAGACGCAGCTCAGGATGCAAAAAATAGGCATGCTAGTCAGTTGGTAAATATATTTTTGTTGCTACATACATTTACTTTATTTCTCTTTCTTAGCCCTATTTTCCGAAACTTGAGCTCCAGCCGGAAAGTATAACTTCCGCAAATTGTGCCACCGCAAAGAAGAGATTACAGTTCAAGAAGCACGAGTCAACGGAGCCGGTTTTCCAGCCAGTCAGAACTTCTGCAAAGTATGTATTCCACTCTTGCTGTTAACTACGCTTGTATTCGTCACTTTCTAGGGTTACAATTGCTGATTCCTGCCTTGTCTACGTAGTTTTTGGTAATGATTGCTGTCGCGGTGAGCTGGATAAAGATGAAAAGTTTGCATTTTCGCTTCACTAGTCTATACTTGTAGTAATATTTGTGTTCTTAGCACTCTCGATCTGCAAGGCGACGCTTCTGAAAAGAATGCTGATGAAAGCTAGCTAGAGAAATTACTTCGCGTAAGAGGAACGAAGCAGTCTCTTGTGTAATAGTTCGAGTTGTTCTCGTTAATTATGAAAAATGTATAATGTTCTATGTAGCGACCTTATAGGGCCATGCATAGAAAAAAATCCTTTCCTTGTTATTCTGAACAATGATGAGAATTCGGCGGTCGCCTCCATGTATCTTCTTTGGGTACTTTAAAGCGTGGTACTGATTTAAATTGTGATAACCTAGGAATTTGTCAAGCTCCAGCATGCCAACAAAGTTCAAAGATTTATACTTACTCATTGTATTTCAATTAATCTCGAGGCATGGTTAACCTTTTAGTTAAAGGTGACCTTAAATTGAGGGTTGACTGTATTTGAAATACCGTTTTCTCTGTAAACGCCCTCGTTGAAATCAAGTACTTTATTAATTGTTCTTGCCTGTTAGACCTGATCATGAATTTCGACTCCTAGGCATGTTACATGCTAAAATGTAGCTCAGTTTTTAGGTGCATTTTGATATGAAACATGCATAGGGGTCGATACCCAAAACTGAGTCAAAAACGCGAAAAATGAATAAAGGAAATAGCGGACTTTATGGAGGCCTTTGATTAGAGGGGGAACGGTAACTCTTGTTAGTATGTAATGTCTTCGATTTACTAAGACATAGTCAAAAACTTTTTTATTTTTATTACTTTTTTATTTCACATGCTAAAAACTGCTTCTGATGAGACCAATATAGTAAAACTTCTAATAAAGCAAACATATCATTATACGCTTAAATATACATGCTGGATATTATTCTGATAAACTAGATAAGAGCTAAAGCTGCAATCCTGCAGAGCGCTGACAATGGAGGTAAGAAGTCGGATGTTGAACTTTTTATAGTCCGTAGTTGTGTTCGTTTCGAATAGTGATTTTATCTATTTTCAGGGTCCTTTCCCGAAGGTTTTCCTTTTCAAAGATTAGACAAGTAAAATAAAAAGTTATGGCCAGAGCACCAGCTCCTTACCCCGGAATACCTATTTCCATTGCGGGTGAGCTTTTACACACTCTCAATTATACATACTTTTCAATTGGAAAAGTATCAACAATTATAACTTTTTTATGCTACATCCTTAGCTATAATTCTGGTTATGATTGAGTCTGCTAGTGTTGCAGCGTTAAGCTCTGGTTCTTGCGGGGCTATCTGATATACCTGAATTAAAAAAATAAGGTTTGAAGTTTGATTTAATTATTTCTCACCTTTTTTATCAAATTTATATCAGCAAGTTCACGTAATGTTTCTAGTGGTGCAGGTTTTCCTGTAATAAAAAGAGGCTTGAATGGCTGAGCCAGAAAAAAAGAAAAGCTTAAATAAAGGCGTGTTATGTGTACATATTTAACACTCCGCCGGTCAAGCGTGATCTTTGTGACTTTTGATTCAGAATTTCACACTGAACACGATGGTGTTTCTGGTTTGGAAAATTTTCGACAAAAAAGTTTCGCTAGAGCCCTCTGAAAATGCGTAGTTTTTATCTTTTATCTCGCTAAAATTTCCAAATTCTGCTTTCCCACTTATTTACAATCAGTTCCGCTGACTACTGCTGAGAGTAACCAGTTTTGCCACTTTTCAGTTTTACTAATAAACGGCTAGGATACATTTGGCAAAAACGAAACTTGGCAAACGTGGGTTTTGTCAAAACGAAATTTGGCAAAAACGAAATTTGGCAAAACGAAATTTGGCAAAACGAAACTTGAACTTAAACAATTTTGAATCAGAAGGGAATTAAAAAAGAGAGTAAGGCAATGTTCGGGGCGGTATCGTCATTACGACGGTTTTCGAAATGAACGCTTTTCAAAATATAACGAATTTTCAAATAGCGTATTTCAAAAACGGTTTTAAAAATAACTATTTTCAAAATAACGGTTTTCAAAATAGGGGTTTTAAAATAGCCTCCCAAACCTGTTTTCCAAATAGCGGCTTTCAAATTAGCTGACTGACAAAATAGTAGAGATGATGACGGGACGGGACAATTCCGTCCCGTCCCGTTAATTTTAGAGAATCGTCCCGTCCCGGAATCCCGCCCGGAAATTTTTTGGCACCTGTCCTGTCCCGGTGTCCCGTCCCGAAAAAAAATTATTTAAATTCCGTCTCGTCCCGTCCCGAAAAAATTCAATTTTTCAACAACTACCTTCAACTTGTAATTACAGTCAACCCTCGATATAACAGACCCTCGGTATAACGTCCCTACACGGCCGGTCACACTGCGGGCCGTTATATTGAGGGTTGACTGTACCATGAATCAGATCTTACAGGAAGCCCAACAAACGTGAATCAATCGGAAGAATGTCAAACGGCTGGAAATTGAAGCATGAATAAAGCATATAGGATTGAAATTCCCGATCGGAAATTTTTATGACCGTCCCGAAAATCTTCCCTGTCCCGGGTCCCGTCCCGATATAACTTTTGACCTGTCCCGTCCCGCGTCCCGTCCCGAAATTTTTAAATTTGAATTCTGACCCGTCCCGTCCCGAAAAGGTCAAGCCATCATCTCTACAAAATAGTCGCATTGTAATTAGCAGCTTTTCACTGAATTTTTTGTAATAATAAGCCTAAGCAAGTTCTTTATTCTTTAGTCGATCCTACAAGAACACCACCACAAACAACCACATCGAAGTATGGTCATTTATGCACACTTGCCTACTATGGAGACGATGTGTTGGTAAAGCGTTGGTCATCAATGGGTTTCTTTTTTGGGTTATTATCAGGTGGGAGTACTTAAGGGGGTACTCAGGGGGAGGGTACTCAAGAGGAGGGTACGTAGGCGGAGGGAATGTTACTCAGGTGTGGTTTTAGGGTCCAGGTGGGTAAAATCATGATTTTTGTCTTAGCATTGTCGAAATCTTACACGATTTTACGTATGATAGCATGGATTGTTTTACGGGGCGGCCCAACATAAACGCATGAATTCATTTTCGCCATAACTTTTTTAATTTGCAGTACTTTGACGATATATTTTTTTATTTGAAAGCCGAATACCGTAAATGTTCTCATAGAACCCCCATCTCTAATAGAGCTCCCCTCTCTAATAGAGCCCCCCTCTTGACTTCGAGGGTCTGAATCTCGGAGCAAAATCAATATTTTGCAAAGCTGTTTATTTAATTTTTTAACTCCCATGAGCTCTACTGATTCTGTTTTTTAGATTTTGAATTTTCATCCAAAAATCTCGAGATCAGTTAAATTTTCCTGATTTTCAGAGGGTTGAAAAATAGAGCCCACGGGGCTCTATTCGAACATTTACGGTAGATTAGAAATCGAATGCCTTTTTTTGGAAAACGTCTACTTTAAAAACTCTGTTTTTAAATCGGCCATTTTAAAAGCCGTTATATTTTGAAAAGCGTTCATTTTGTAATGACTATAACCACATCCACACAAAATTCAAAATCATAATCACTTCAAAATAAACAAAACGCCAAGCAATTTTAAATAGATTTTTGCAAATAATGTTTGTTTTTAATTTTTCGACTATTTTTACTTTTGTAGAGTACTACGTCTATGTAGTACCTAGAACTTGTATGAATTTCTTAAAAACTGACCGAAAGGCAACAGCTCCAGTGCTGGGAATTTTTGAATTTGGTCGTACTCGTATTTCGTACCTTTAATTTTTTTGCACTCGTACTCGTAGTTGTACCTCTTATTTTTTGGTCTCGTACTTCGTATTCGTACTCGTACTGACCTTTTTTTCTTTCGTACTTCGTACTCGTAGTACGAGTACGATACGAGTACGAGTATGAAGTACGAGTACAACTTCCGAGCACTGATCAGGAGGCTCAGAAAATCGTGGACGAACACCTTTCTATGTGTAGAAAATGTAAGCTAAATTCGTTCACATTTCATAAATTTATAGTTTGAAAAAAAGTTACAGCTTCATATTCATATAAAGAAACAAAAAATGCTCGCATGCAAAAGTTCAGTGAAGGTACGATTCGTACTTTACTTCTCGTACTTCGTACTCGTACTGACCTTTTTTTTTCTCTCGTACTTCGTATTCGTACTGACCTTTTTTTCTCTCGTACTTCGTACTCGTAGTACGAGTACGATACGAGTACGAAGTACGAGTACGACTTCCGAGCACTGAACAGCTCTCGATGTCTACCTTTTTCTTTACTATTTTACTCCAATGACAAGAACTAGACAAGAAAGAAAGAAAAACAGACAAGAACAAATGATTTGAAACATACTTTTATTCGGGCATACCACAACAATATTCGCAAAGTGAGACAACAACGATATTTATAAGTTGATGAACTTGAAGATGAAGAACTGCTACTGCTGGATGAGGACGATGAGCATTCTTCTTCCTTAAAATCAAATCTGAAAAATGACATAACGAGTCAGTAACTTAAGCCTGACGAGAAACTTACGTACATAAGCTCTCCAAGCCCAATAAGCGGGAAGAAATTGATGGCAAACCAAGTGTTCCTTGGATGACATAAATGGATAAAAACAGAACAGCAATTATAACACTCCCTCCATCTTTGGCTTCAATTCATTCTTGATGAGTTTGTGAGCAGCTTCCTGGAAGTCTAAGACGACTGGATGATCAAGTAGACACTATTTCGGAAGGTCACAAGGTCCTGCTCAGTCATGTCCACAATGGTGGAAGCACCTAAAGCAGCAAAGAAATAAATGCATAATTGCGAAAGTATCGATGAAATACCTTCTGGTTCGGCATCTGTCACATAGTCGTCTTCTTCCATATTTTCGCCTTTCCCTACTTGGCTATCGTTACTTTCGCCTTCATCACCGATTATTTTTCTTTCGGATGTCTTCGTACTCAGCTTCTGCATTGAATTTGAAATTCTGTTAGCTTGATATTGACAGTTTCTGCTTCATCTTGATGCTTTGTTCGGACCATATTCATATACCTGAATACGAGATAACATTTAGTCAAAGTTTGTGGCACAGAGGAAAAGCCGATAACAACAGTTTTTAGCAACTCTTGATACACCAAAATGTATCTTAAAATCTCTAGTACAAGATCACCAGACAGATTTTTGATAAACCACACAATCTACGACTAGAACTACTTTATAGCCAACAACTCATTTTTTCTAGTCAAAAATGGGCGTTTTTGGTAGTTTTTTTATTGGCCTTGCATGAATTGTCGAAAATGCGCATATTTTAAACAATTTTTTTGACAGAGATATAAAAAATTTCTCGCTCTTTCTCGCTGTCAAACGAAAAAATTTTGGGGAACTAAGTAAGAAATGACTACGCGAAATCTGTTTTAGAGCACTACCCAGGAAAAAAATTGTCCTATTTTTCCTAAAATTGTTTTGAAAGTCTAGTTTTTCATAGTGTATTGTAGCAAGTGATGGCTCATCTGAAAGCTCATGAAACTGGGAATCTGATAGGTCTAAGAGCTCGCTGAATTGTTGTAGAAATTCAATTAAAAACTGTAAAATAAAAGTAATGGCTAAAAACCACAATTTTTGTGAATTTTGATTTTCGCGCCAAATTTAGAAAGTGATTATGATTTTGAATTTTGAGGGGGTGTGTAACGCTGATGTTTGGTACTATTTTGGTGCCCAGCGGCACAAATGGGTTAAGATGGTGCTCATAGAATAAACAGTTTGCTGTCGAACTTCAAATTCCTCTCGAGACCAAAATTATCCAATCTTTTTAAAAATGCTATATTTGAGTAATTTTTGTCTCGACATTTTTGTCTTTTTCTTTCTTTGTCTTTAATTTTATAACTATTTTGGGAAGTCGACCACTCATTTCGTAGCTGAGATTCTAACATTTAAAACCTAATGATTTATCGATCTTTTGTAAAAACGCAATTTACCTTGAATCTTTTTGGCCACCTTAACCATTTTCTTGCCGTTTAAGTCGTCGAAAATAGCGACAATCAAATTCCTGCTGTTCTCAGCTATACCGAAAATATTCAGCGATTCTGATATCTAAAACATTTTTTTTATGAAAAATCTATTTCGAATATTCGAATCTTTTGATTAACATGTGTCACTTACATTTCTAGTTGGAGACAGAGAATAAATCAATTCAGCACTCAGACTCCTTGTATACATTCTGTTGTGAGCTGCTTGGTGGATGGCTCGGTTTGCAGCAGCTAGTAGCACAAATGGTTCAGCCACCTAAATGAACAGTCTTAAATTCAAAAATAGATCAAAATAGATCTGTATAAATAGATCTGTAACTGAAATGTAGCTATTAATGACTGAAAAATAGCGATAAATTACTTAATTCTGGCGACTAATTATCACAAAACTGATTTTTCAGTCATTTTTTCAATTTTAGTGTTTCCTATAGGCAAATCGCGGTCGTAGAACCCAAAACAACATTTAAAAAGAGACATATTCCTTGCTAAACCTCTCTTTCACAGCCGTCCACTGGCGCACCGTCCAATTTCTTGCGGTTGCATCTGTAACTGTTGTTTTGTGTTCTACGAACCCGAATGCCTATAAGAAACACTAAAAATTGAAAAAATGACTAAAAAAATCAGTTTTGTGAAAATTAGTCGCCCATAATCGCTACATTTCAATTTGATCCATCAAAAACTATCCGACCAGTTCAGGACGAATCATTGCAGCATCGATTTCACCGCTTTGTAAAATACTCCTTAGTTCTATGGCGTTTTTCACATCTCTGAAGATGCATATTCTTATATTTTGCCTCTGTGTGCAGTCATAACTGAACAAGAATACAATTAGAACTCAAAATTGCTTTAAAAAAATTATGATATAACTTACGGATCAGGTTGCAAATCAAACAGGCGTGAAATGCCACCCTTCATTCGGCAATGTTTTCTGTGAAAACAACAATAAGTGTGATGAATGAGTAAATGTATAGTATGCTAAAGTGCATCCAAGTAAGATCCCCCTAGGACTTACTCTTTTTAGAAATGTGAAACAGAAAATTCTACCGTGATAAAAATAAAGGTGAGAAATATGCAAAAAACTTGTGAGCTCTTGCATATTTTTAAAAATATTCAAGTAATTAGGACTATTGGTCAAGTTGACCGTTTTAAGTCTTTCAGATCGAAAACCGACATTTTTTCGGTTCGTAGTTTTTGGTTCGGTTGACCGAAAATTTCGGTGTTCAATCCGGTTAGTATAAAATTTCGTTTCGCTTTGGGTTTTCGGTTGAACAGACCAAAAAATTTCGGTTATTGATAGCCTTAATATCCATATTTTATCAATGTTTTCCTAATCGCTAAGAATAAATGACTGAAAAATGAAATAGGGCTTGCAATTAAAGTGTGGGTTTTACCTACCTTTTCTAGGTATTTTTAAAAACTTTAAAATCCTGAATTTATTATAAAAAAACTCCGAAACCAGTTTCGAAAAACAAAAAGAATTACTTGCGATGTTCTATGGAAGGTGGAGGCTTGAATCCAATTAAAAGGCACATTTGTCAATTACCAGCCACAAATTAATGTTCCAATCAAAGTTGAGTGAACAGGAAAGAATACAGTTGTGTGCAGGGGTGTGTTAATGGCTCGCCTCTACATTTTCACACAAGTACAAATGAACAAGTTTATAGAGCAGCCGTTTAGGAGGGGTGCCTTTCCTCAGCAGCCGATGTTTTTGGAGCGGAAGAAAATGTCAAGCTTATATATGTGTTACTTTAGAGGAGACTAGAAGAGGTCATGCTGCGGCCAATTTATGCTGCTTTGCCGTCTTTGCCACTCACTATCCAATAAAAGCATGCGCACTTTATTTTATATTCATCACCAAGCACAAATCTCTTTTTCTACAAGGGATGATGCAAATGCTAGCTTTTTTGAAACAAATTTAGACTTTCAAGTAGGCAAAAACCCTCATTTGCTGAAGAAAATATGTTTGAATGCTTGAAATTTTTATGCTATTTTGCGTGGATGTGGATGCGCTTGCCTGCTATAAAAATGTTTAATTATTCTTTTTTTTCTTGGCAGAAAAGCTTTTTTTAATTAAAAATGTATACATTGCCCGTATTTATGCACCCTATGTGCAAAATTTGGCTCTATATGCATTCGCATCTCTGGAAAAAAAAGATGCCTTGGTCCCCCTGTTGATTTTTTTTCGAAAAATTTTTTTTCCCAAAAGTCTCAAAAAGTGTTTATTTTCACTTTTTTAGCATTTTCACACAAAAAAAATCGAAAGAAAATCAACAGGGGGGACCAAGGCATCTTTTTTTCCAGAGATTCGAATGCATACAGAGCCCAAAATTTTTTGTGAGACACAAATGCGTTACAACTTGAGAAAGGAGTAATATTTTTTATTTTTAAAATTTCGCTCGAATAACACACTTGGACTGTGATTTATACATGCTCTAACTACTAGAATTAAAAAAAACTTCGACCCTAGTATAGAATACCCCCGCCCCCAAAACTTATGCCTTCTAAAACTTAAGTAAAGAGCACCCCAATATATGTTCCAGACCCCAGAAAAGTGCGTAAAACACTTATTAGTCACAACTTCCATACGCTGGCCCAAAAGCCTAAGGGCTAAGCCTAAACTTGTTGTTAGTTACAACGATTTTTAGAAGGTCTGATTTGGGTGGGGGGTATTCTATACTAGCGCCAAAACTTCTTTTAGCCGATTTTGGATGTATAGTCGCTTGAATAAGTGAAATAATCTCCCAAACTGATCATTACTTTTTTATTTTATTTTTCACATTGATAAACCGTCAACAATAAGTTAATGCTTTTTATTGCTATGATAAACACCACATTGACTTCAAAAATTTTTAAAAGATTGAAAATAAAATTCATCGGGTCTATACTAGGTGTCGTTATTATTTAAAAAAAAATCCCCAAAAAAAACAATGGAGTTATCAAAGCAAAATAATAACGACTTTGAGTATAGCCTCAATTTTTTGGATAAAATCAGCAATAATGGTATGACATGATGATTCGACAACTAATTACATCAATTGGTAAGAAGATTTTAGGGCAAAAGTGCTTGGCATTTAATTCCAAACAAACGTAAATGGCTAAACTAGAAAAGACATATATAATTTCAATAATTCAACCCACCAGTGGTTTTATCTTTTAACTTCCTTCAGTAAGGGTGGTATTATTAGAGAGGGAGGGAAAAGGGAAAATGATGAGTAATTTTTACACCAAAATTTTGTGGGCTTTTTGCTAAATTTTTTCCGGCTTTGCTTTTATTTTTTTTAACAATAGAAAGATCTGCATCAAAGTTTCCAGGGCTAAAGGGCCATGGTTTTTTGGGCGCAGCGGTATGTGCGAAATTTGAATTGGCGGGGACAGTTCTCTTTCGTCTAACACTGTACTCTTGAGTTCTTCGAACGACTTAGAATAGTACAGCGTTAAACGAAAGGGAGCTGTCCCCCGACAATTCAAATTTCGCACATGCCGATTTGCTCTAAAATCAGGGTCTTTTAAGAATCGATGCTTTTGTAAACGTAAAATGTAGCAAATTTGCCCCTAGCGAGTGGTATTATAAGAAACGGTGGAATCATTGGAGAGCGTGGGTTGAAAAAAATATATATGGTATAATATGGCTTGAATTGCGCCCTCAAAAGTTTGAATTTCCTCATCGAATTACTTTACTTCGCACCAAATTTTACATCCCTTTTTAATTTTCAATTTTTTTTAGATATTATCTTTCTAATGAACTATTAAACTCTACCCTCTGGAATATAGAAATAACAAGGTTTAAAAACGCCAATTTTTTTAAAAACCTCTAAATGTCCTTTTTTCTCAGATTTGTTCAGCAAAGTTTGACAGCTGATTAGAAAGCTAAGATCCAGAGTAAAAAACTTTTAAAAAAATTCAAAAAATAATTCAATAAAAATGGCAATACAAAATTTTAGGGCAAAAATTAGACTTTTGATGTCGCACTTCAGTTACAGCCATAATAATAATATACAACCTGTAAACATAGACACACAAAAACATTTAAAAACAAAATAAAAAAGCGAAGTAATGAGGAGATCATTGATGATTAAACTATTTGGCTAAAATGTATGATAGTAAAAATGATCAAGACTATACAAACAACCAACAGGCTAGTCCTATTTGCAAATGTGAACAACTGTGGTGTTTTTACACTGTTGGCAAACCACCTAAAATACCGTTTTAAAAATAAAATTTTTAACAAAAAAGATTTCTTACCTGACAACACCACATGAATTTGCAATCACCTAGATTAAAATGTGTTTTAAACAGGCTTTCTGAATGAAAGAAAAAAATTAGTATTTTTTCTTACATTTTGTGATGGTCTCTTCAGTGTAGGAGTTGTAACCCCGTCCACAACACAATAAATCACAAGAATGAGGTGCTCCAGGTTCTTTGCTAAAAATAGTTCAGAGTTGAGTCTGACATGTAACTACAGTAGCAACTCACGTGCAAATTCTTCCCTGTGTGCCCACTGTTCCCTGTCCTCTGTCTGCTCTGCAGTAGTCGGGAGAGTCGTCCAAGAAGACCAGTTCTGTTAGCGATCTATTCTTACGCTTTACAGGGTTCTGTTTTGTCGGCTGGTCTTCAAACTGCATATTTCCTCTGCTGTTTATCTGGAAACACGAAACCATAACAATTTCGGTCCTCTCTTTCCTTAACGGTGGGCTCGATAGTAAAAGAGATAAAAAAGATATATAGGTCCGACTTTTGCCTAAGTCCCTTGTTGATTTTTTGCAAGTTAGGCCATCATATGTCGGGACAGAATAAAAAAAGTATTTATTACATTATTCTTTGAGTTCGTCCGATGATATGCTGGCCTAACCCGCACCTGAAAACTAGCCGAAAAAACAAAAGGCATAAACGCACTAGGATCTAGGACAGCCGGAAAATAACAAATGCTCTAAACAAATGCTCACCTGAATTCTTCTAGCTATCCGATACTTTGTCTGCAGAATGTTACCAACTTGACGAATGGAAGGTAACTGCATCCAACATGTTTTTAGATTGCATGAACCACTAACACCATGGCACTTGCACTTGGGTCGGGTGTTTCTTTTAAGTATCTGCAACTTCAAATGTAAGGAATTCACATAAAAATGATGTGGACTTTGAATTTTTAAACTGATTCCCGTAAATTCGAGATTTGCGAAAAATAACAGTACCTTTCTGCCAACCTCATTGTTCCACCTGTTCATTAAAGATCTGCCTTGGGTTTCAGAACGCTTGAAGCCTTCTTCTTTTTCCCTTACGTCAATAAAATCTCTAAAAATTAAAGGAATCATATTTTTTGCCATAACCTACAGCATTGAACAGAAGCAAACCTTGAAAATCGGTACCCATATTCTACATTGTCTCCACATCCACCCCAAGTCCAGTCTTCATTGATACCATTTGTTGGTTTAGTAGCGTCTGAACAACCGCAACTTTTCAGCTAAAAGAGTAAATATGGTACATATTTTATTAAAAATTCATTTAAAAAACACCAACCATTCCTAGACGACAGCGCCGGCCTATTTCATGTGTTACCTGTAAGAAGATAGTCAAAAGTGACTTGAAAAGATTTAAAAACTAACCCCCGCAGACAGAATAGCATATGTAAATGCTGCTTCTTTGGTGCCTAAATACAAATTGGTGAAATTTATTAAAGGAGTCACAGTCGAAGTGTACCTAATTTGTGCAGAGGTCCAACAATACCATATTCAGGGGGTGTCGAACAGTTCCACCTGTGATTTTGGAATTGGTGTTCGCATTCCTGAATTTAAATAAATTGGATGCATTTTTTTGGTAAATTTATGATTGATTAAAAAAATACTTATCAAATTTCGGTAATCCTATTTCTCTACCATTCCCTCCCCTCCCGTCACGGAAGAAATCATTTTGCTATAAGAGGCCATATTCCCTCTAATTACCATTATGGGGGTGGTGTCATAATTTCCAAACCTTTTAAATTAACAAAAACACATTAAAACAATC
Source organism: Ditylenchus weischeri (assembly GCA_029231635.1). Lineage (NCBI taxonomy): Eukaryota > Metazoa > Nematoda > Chromadorea > Rhabditida > Anguinidae > Ditylenchus > Ditylenchus weischeri. The sequence continues at coordinate 113,695 of JAMRYI010000007.1, forward strand.
CGGATGATTTGTTATATAATATTCGAAATAGAAGAAGTTAGGCTTTACAACAGCATAAAATTCCTAAATCACAGGGTGATCAAATTTTTTCGCCCGAGTTTATTTTCGCCATAACTTTTTTATTGACTGTAGGTGAAAACACCCGTCAAATTATGTAAATCTCCCGTCAAAATATGTAAATCTACCGTCAAATTATGTAAATCTCCCGTCAAAATATGTAAATCTACCGTCAAATTATGTAAATCTCCCGTCAAAATATGTAAATCTACCGTCAAATTATGTAAATCTCCCGTCAAAATATGTAAATCTACCGTCAAATTATGTAAATCTCCCGTCAAAATATGTAAATCTACCGTCAAATTTTTAAAAATTTTCGTTTTCTGTGTTTACTTTTAAAATTTTATATGTTTTTGCACGAGCGCCGGTGCTGAAAATTTTTGGCCCGGTGCTGGGCCCGGCGCTGTTTTTAAAATTTAACTGTCCAATATTAAAAAAAATAATTTTTCTTAATTTAAGCCAAAATATTTGGATTTTCATACTGCATTTTCTTGCGCTTTTTTGCTTTCTTCAATTATTTGTCAACTAGTTTTTGCCGGCCCAACTGGCGTGTTTTGCATCTCATTCAAATTTCGCAGATCTTTTCCAAAAGTATTTTTGTAAAAGGTATTTTTTTATTTTACGCAAAAAAGAGTTTGTTCGTTTCCTGTGATTGAAAAGAACTTAAGCACTTTAATCACATTCAGTGAACGGAGATTTAACTAAGAGATCTAACTAACTATATTAGTTTGGCAACGTTTATGTGTTACAAAAACGAAGCACTGTTTTATTATTTGACTCAAACTAACGTGTAAAGATTGTGATATCAATGCTCTAAAATTTTCTTAAATACGGCACAAAATTATTTTTATTGATACTTGGTATGCAGAAATACATTACTACTCTCTTTTAGTATATAGGATTAATTTTGATTTTTTTTAAACCATTTAAAAAAAAACAGGGCGTCATATGCTATGAATAGAAAAAATTGATTTACGCAATTTTTTCGCAAAACAAATGTGGATTACCATATTCACTTTATAAAGTTCTTACCTCTTAAGGTATATACTCACCCTCTAATAACTTTTTTCTCCTATAGACTCATTTCTCAGACCAGAGGAAATATTTTTATTAAAATTGCGATTTTTTTTATACTTTGGTTGATCAAAATCGAGGTAAAGATTTTCGGATTTTTTAAGGTATGAAAAATAACTCCTCGTGGTAGTTGATAGAGTTAATAGTAAAATAAGGAACATTAAACTGTAGATAAATATACTGTTAATGGAAATACATATTTTTTGTAAAATTTTCAGCAAAAACAAAAGTCTCAACCCGGCGCTGGGGCAATTTTTTTTTAGATGGGAGGCACCGGGTCGGAGGTCGGTGCCGGAACAACACTGATTGAGAGCAAACACAATATTATCAAAGGAGGAAATACAACATTTGATTTAGAAAACATAGCAAATTTAACAAAAACAAATGAGCAACATTTTCAAATAAATTTTTAATATTTAATCCCTATTTTTCTGCCCGTGCTTCTTACGTTGACGTCAGAGAGTATTCCAGCCAGTGTCCATAGGCTCCAATTGCCGTGCTGATCATGTCATCAGGCAACTCGATGAAGGCTTGCTCTATTCTTGTTCGTAAGACGGCCATGTTTGCGATTGCAGCAGTGCAAAAACGGCTCTTTATCTACTATCTACCACCATGGAAAGAATTCCGGGTAGAGACCGATTGAGACAATTCAAATTGAGACAAAATCAAGAGCAATATTCGGTAAAATATTTGCCGAATATTGCTCTTGATTTTGTCTCAATCGGTCGCTGTGAAGAAGTCCATCGGCGTAAGATCCGCACAGTGTTTCAAAACTTGGATTTTATTACATTAGGAAAAGTTGGCGCCAAACGAAAAATTGTCGAAAATGGTTAATTTGGGACCATTTTTTGTTTCGTGCTCTTGAACTGATTTTTTACTTTCTAGCTTTTACATACTTATTGCAAAAATATTCCTCACACTAAGGCAGGGTAGCCATCGAAAATTTTCAAAAATAAGTAGATTTTTTCAAAAAGTAAGATTTTGGTCAAAAATAGGGTTGTTACACAGTTAACTCGAATTTTCAAAAATTTTTGGCTTTTTTTTGATGTTTTTATGTGTATTTTTTTTTGCAAAATTTTGAGTATGTGATCTCGCAACTGAAAGCCTATTTCAGTGGCTACACAGTGGTATATAAATTTCTTCATTCAGTTCACAAAAATTGATCTATTTTGATAAAAAAATTTCGAGTCACACAACTCGAAATTTTTAAATTGTACATTTAAGTGAAATTTTAATACGGAAAAGTATCATTAACAAGGTGACTTCCATAAAAAATTTTATCTTAAAATGACTTATCTAATCCAAAAAATAAATAAAAAAGTTTGAACGAATGGAGAGGGGGATAATTACCGGGTTCGGTCTCGTATTTCTTTTAAAGTTAGATGGATAACGCAAAAACCCATATTTTAAATAGCATTTGTTTGCTTTAAAGGGGATGCTCACCTGTTCAAATTTTGTCCCCGCCAATTAAAAAAATTTCCTGATTAGTTCTGTACGCATTTTTCAACTAAGTTTCTGACAAAACAAAGCCTGGAATTTAATTTTAAGTGTAGTTTTGTCAAAAACCAAGTTGAAAAATCCGAACAGAAGTTCAATAGTAAGGAAAATTTTTTGAATTGGCGGGGACAAAATTTGAACAGGTGAGCATGCCTCTTTAAACGGTCTCTAGTTTCTAAAATGACAACTTTACAAAAAAACGGTTCAACTTTTTGAGTAATGAATTTCTGGGCTACGTTTTGGTATATAGATTACAGAGATTTCCTGATATCAGAAAATCTGATATGATAGTGAAATGATATGATATGATACGTCCTATCATATCATCCGGCATCATATCACATCATACCACCATCACATCAGACGGAAATTTCGGGACGCATATCATATCACTATCATATCAGACAGAAATTTCGGGCACCCATATCATATCACTATCATATCAGACAAAAATTTCGGGACCCATATTATATCACTATCATATCAGATTCCCGCAATTTCCCGTGCTCCATTTTCTCTCCTTCTTCAAACCAATTACACCCTCTTTTACGGACGCCGAAATTATGGAAGCCACTACTGAAGAGCCAATAACAACAAGAGGGCTGTGGAAGGGCAAAGGAAAAACCGTGATTCTCTCTCTTTCGGGCACCCATATCATATCAATATCATATCAGACGAAAATTCCCGGCACCCATATCATATCACTATCATATCAGGCGAAAATTTCGGGCAACCATATCATATCACTATCATATCAGACAAAAATTCGGGGGAGTCATATCATATCATCTGGGCATCATATCACACGACATCATATCACTATCATATCAGACGAAAATTTTTGGCGCCCATATCATATCACTATCATATCAGATGCTAAAAATCGATATCAGGAAATCTCTGATAGATTATAATGAAAATACCGTGGTTTTGCACTTTTCGTCTGTCGTTTATGTTGTCCAATATTTTTTTTGTGTTTTCAGGTGGTCCAATGGTGCGAACTAGGCGTGCTACTATGGTGCAAAAGCAACCGATAAGAAAGTGAGCGAAAACTCAGAGTACGCTGGATGCAAGGATGGCCTAGACGGAAGCAAAGATCTTAAAGAAGATCGACAGATAAGTTGTTAGTGCAAGAGCAAACGAACTCTCTCACAGTTTTTCCCTGGAATCCGAGTACATGTAGACTTTTATCTTTTTAGCCAAATTTAACTCTGGAATGTTCTACAAGACTGAAACCGAACGTAAGACAATGCTAGAAGCTGTGCGTGGATATATCTTCTGTTGCGTCTTCAAAATAATTGAGCGGAATAAGCAGGTGCTTGACGCTGTCAAAAAAGGCAATCCAGGAAGATTTGTAGTCATCGATGAAAAGGTTAGTCATTATTTTCCATTTTGTTCACCATTCTCACATGCATTTAGTGTGCGCAAATTAATCCATTGTATCGCCCGCTTTCTGAAAATGAAATTCTTAGCAAATGGAATCTAGATGCGCTATAGAATCTCGATATGAAGCGACTTCAGCTTGCGTTGGGTGTAGATGCAGTCAGTTAGATGAATCGATTGAGAAAAGCTTTGATGGTGTTTCTCAGGACTGCATCAGCTCGTCAAGACAAAGTCCGGCCGTGTTTCTTCTCTCCTACTGCTGATGGCTCGCCCAAGAAAAGGACTCCGTTGAATGAAAGGTGTTGGTCAGCAAGTCTCAAGAAATGCTCATTTATTCTCTTTGTTTTCTGTCTGTTTGGCGATTTTTTTCGTTGTGTTGGTGCGAGAATAAAGATCTTTTTTTTTCGAAAGAGTAAATCAACTGCTGGTCGTATGTATGAAGTCTCGTCCGTTCAGAAAGATGCATTGTGAAAATTTTGTAATAGAGAATGCAAAAAAATAATATATGAAAGTATATTTTTCGGGTATTTATATTTTTCCCAATGAAAGCATTAACTCAATAGTTACCGTGTTTTCTCTATTAATCCCTCTCTAATAAACCCCCACTCTCTAACGGACATCATGTTTCAGCCTAGAGCAAACAGTCCGCAAGTCTGTTTTTTGCATTTTCTTAGTTACCATATTTCCTCTAATAGAGCACGGTGGCTTTATTTTTCGGATGCACAAAAGTTTTGAAATTGTCAATCAAAAATGGCCCTAACTCTGAACTTTTCACTTTTTGTTAAGGCCAACCCTAAGAGAAAGTATAAGTAGACGAATTTAGGTGACAAAAACACCCAGTACTTTACTTCCGAAAAAGCTTTGTTTCGAAATTTCATTCATTCAATTAAACTTGTCGGTATTTAGTAACTTAATAGAGAGCTGCATAAGTCCATTTTATTCTGTCAAAGCAACAATTAAAATGATGTACATTGAATCAACAAATTTCTTAACTAATTGTTTTCATCAATATCTTCATACTCTTGCCCTTCACTTCTAGCCTGATCAATCACTTGGCTGACATCCATCACTTGTCGTGCACTCGTGGAATAGATGGCTTAGCTGTTACATTGCGAGTTTGCTTCCGTTCTGGCTGAAATAAAATTCCGTCATATAGAAAAGCATCTACAACGATAGGTAAACATATATATTGACTCACACTACAAGTTCGATTATCGTGCCTGTCATGGTAATGTGAAATCAAGCCAACATTTCGCTTTTGGCCAGAAGAACTCAATTTGCTGGCACTTTGATCTTGGTGCTCGGTACGAGATGCACGGTAGCCACTGTCGTTGAACGAAGGTGAGTTGCGGTACGAAGAACTCTGTTCGAAACGTGGACCGTTGTCTCCTGGGCCCTGAAATACAGAAAGGTTTCTTATGGATAGACTGGTTTGACACATACAAACGAAAAACGACTAGCGGAGCCACCACTTTGGCCAAAAGACTGATTCCGTTCCGGCTATAATGGCTTCATTATTAAACAAGATAAATAAAGTACCAAGTCAATTTACACTGACTGAATAGACAACACTTACACCCTTGGAATCACGCGAGCGATCACCCCCGCCATATCTGCTTTGCTGGGGTCGATGTCCACCGCTTCTGTACAAAGCAGCGTGACTTTGCTGGCGATCTTGAAAATTGTCTCGACCGTCACTGCCACCGAATGCAGCATTTTCGAATGAAGAGTTTTCGAATCCACCCTGCTTCTTGGGCGAATCTTCTTTTCTTTTATAATCCTGTGAAAAGCGAGCTTGGCCTTGATTACGGCTGTCCCCAAAGCCAGAATTGTCGAAACACGTATTCTCGAAATCCGATTGCCCACTTTCTTTTACAGTCCCATATTCTTTTGGCATAATCTCCTAAACAGTTATCAATGAAAATGTAAAGTTTCATTACAAGAAACTTTCATGTGTATCAAGATAGCAATGGAAAAAGTGTTGTGACCTTGGAAGACTTGAAGGAGAGACGAGGGACACACGACTTGCTATTTGCTTTACTCTACACAAATTTTTTTTCAGACATTAACATACACAGCACACAACATTTCCTCTCGTACAAATGGTTCGCCGTACAGAGATTCTGAAGAATTGGAATTTAGCTTCTTTCTAGCTAAACGGAATTCTGGCCGAGGAACTTAGACTCTCGCAGGCTGGCACTTATTGAACCTTTGACTTGTCTGAATGTCTGCTCTGCACATGATCGAAAAACATATCACAGTTTTGCGTCTCCTTCCATACTTTGCCAGAAGCAGAGCTGACTGGGAAGACAGTTGCTGGTAGGCGAGACTGATGAGCACAGAGCCGCATTTAATCCTTTTTGATTGAAGGCTGGAACCAGAGCTGTCAGTACTTGCTAGAAGACGAGCTGCATGACGGGTCTCTGACTTTTGAGTTTGCTGGAGTACTGGAAGACGACTGCAACTGATATAATTAATGACTACCAACTTTGAGAATACTAACACTTTGAGAGATTAATAACCGTTCGTTCAGATTAAAGTCGACCACATCCCACGACCACAGGCAGCCTTTTCTATATTCTGAAAAGGCTTCGGACGAGAGCTTGGTCATCTGGAGCTTCAATTCGGAGACAACAAACATATTCAAAGCTGTGCAGTAGAGATAGAACTTCAAACAGTACATCCAATCTTCGAATCTTTTCGAAATACTGCCGTCAGCTGAGAATATTTGTTAGGCAACTGAGTCAGAATTGAGGAATGTCGCAACGCACCATCAAATTTCCGCTTCAGCTGTTGGAAGAGCATATTTTGAGCCATATTTTCCTTCTACTGCACCACCATCAACTGTTGGAATTGACACAAACTGTTTTGAACACAGACGTTTAGACCCTCATATGTATTTGAATCGCTACGAGACAAACGGCAATCCAAACACAGTACATAATAAAAAGTAAAAAAGAAGATTATTATAGTTTCATCTCGACCGATAACCTCAGGGATAACACACACAAAAGAACTTAGATCTTAACTTAGACTAAAAACATGTGCAGAACAAGTTACAAAAAGGTAAAATACGAACTAACTAGCTCGGGGGGCCCGCCTATCGGCGGATCACCCTCGCCTTGGTCAAGCTGCAAATGTAACGACAAAAGTTTAAAATCCATGATATAAAACGGTAATCAAAGTAGCGGGGCACCCACTCTCGCGACTAAGGCCTAATATCATGATTATCTATGATTTTCAACTTGAAAAGTGAACATCAAAATTAATCAACGTTCAATATACAAAAATATATAATAGAGTTAGTAACTAAACAGTGAAAAAGCAAGGCATTTGTGACAGTTGTTAAACTATCTTTTTTATGACTGTCAGGCAGTGTTTTCAAAAGTCAAGGTCAAGGTAAAACTTGACTTTAAAACATCAAGGTCGTTTTTCTCGATTTTTTGTAAGGAAAATGGGTCTGAATTTTTTTCCTATGCCTAAAGTCAGATTTTGCGCTGAACCAAAAAAGTGCTTTTCAGAATAACGATATCATTTTTGTACGATGAGATATAGCGTAAAGTCAAGGTAAAATCACCTTGATTTTACCTTGACCTTGACCCTCGGTAAAATCAATGTGATTTTACCTTGACTTTAGGCTATATCTCATCGTACAAAAATGATATAGTTATTCTGAAAAGTACGTTTTGGTCAGCAAATCTTGACTTTAGAGACTGGGAAAATTCAGACCTTTCACAAGTGAGAAAAACGACATTTTTAAAGTCAAGTTTTACTTTTACTTCTGAATGACCACCTCCCTAAAAGCGTCCATATCCCCGGGTTCTAGTCCTCATTTTTCACCGATCTTTTTTTTTAAAGAAAGCTGAGATTCTGGGCTACATTTTAAGAGTTGCGCACACAAAATCGGCTTTGAGAATTTGGCACTTGAAGCAGAAAATCACCAATTTGCTCACTGAAACCCCAAAAAGCAAACCAAAAAAAAATCTCAAAACCAAAATCCAAAACAATCATACTACTCCTGAGATTCTTAGCTTCAATTTAAAAAAAATTGACCAAAAAACCAAACAAAAACACTCCAAAAAAACTGAAAACATCAAAAGTGGACAGACAAAACAGCTCTAATACTATATAGGAGATATTTCACTCAGCGTTCCAAGAAGACTAACTTTAGGTTTCGGCGGGAATTCGAAAATTCCCTTTTACTGTTTTTTTTCCGAAAAAATTGAATATTTTTCACAAAAAAAAGAGACTTATTTTTTTTCCAAAAAGGCTGATGGACCAAACAATTCTGCACCTGTATACCTATGTCGATTCCGAAAAATAACAATTTTGTTGCTTTTCATAACACAAACTATTTTCTTTAGGAAAGGGACTTTTGTCTGACTTGTGCTGGTAGAGATAAATGGGAGATTGGCATAATCTCAGAGATGGGCTCCATTCGTGACCTCAAGAAAAATCATCTTTTACTATGTAAACTCCGGTAATAGAATTTTTTTATGCGCCATGTAAACACATTAAAAAATCCAAATCCTGCCTTTTGGGCCATTTAAAAAGCGTTGCGGGAAGGGGTTGTCTTTTTTCGGTAAAATTCAGTAAATTATCCTGCACTATATTAGTGAAACTAGAATATGTCGTTGCCACAGATGTGGCTATTCGTAGGCGCCGAGGACCTGCGTGGGGCATACACGTAAAAAAAATGATGCATGCTACCACCAGGATTCGAACCTGTGACCATGCCTTGGTCCCCCAAGGCAATCCAAAAAACACCCAAAATTGCCTTGGTCCCCCCTGTGGTTTTTGGGAACATTCAATAGGCCATAACTTTTTTTTGAGACAGTCACACCCAAGTTTTCATAATTTCTTCAGACAGTAAACCGACCACGCTGAGTCGAATGGTGTAATCAGATTTTCGATCTGATTGACAGAATACCCCTAATCTTTTTTTTTCAAAGTGTGACAGACAGACAGACAGATCCAGCGCTATAGTAAAGGGGGACTAGAATATGTTGTTGCCACAGATGTGGCAATTCGTATGCGCCGAGGAACTGTGTGGTGAACACACGTTACAAAAATGATGCATGCTACCACCAGGATTTGAACCTACAACCATGCCTTGGTCCCCCAAGGCAATCCAAAAAACACCCAAAATTGCCTTGGTCCCCCCTGTGGTTTTTGGGACCTTTCAACAGGCCATAACTTTTTTTTGAGACAGTCACACCCAAGTTTTCATAATTTTTTCAGACAGTAAATTGACCACGCTGAGTCGAATGGTGTAATCAGATTTTCGATCTGATTGACAGAATACCCCTAATCTTTTTTTGTGACATACACACAGACAGACAGACAGACAGATCCAGCGCTATAGTAAAGGGGGATACTGCAGAAAAATGGTAAAACTATGCAGTAAATTATCAAGACACTGCAGCAAATTAGTGAATTACTGCAGTAAATTTTGGGTGGTATTTAATTTTGCCCGCTAATCTCTGAAAAATGCCCGTTAATGGGAAATGACCGCTAATTTTTGATGAAAATTACCGCTGATTTTTCGAAAAAAAAAATAAACGGACTTTTTCCACAAATTAGCGGGCATTTTTCAACAAAAAAGTCAAGGGAAAGTTGTCAAGGGAAAAAGTCAAGTCAAGGGACGTTAGTTAGAGGAAATACGGTAATTCGGAGAAAAAAATCTTCGGAATTTTTTTTGGGAATTTTTTAAACTAAACCCAACTTTAACCTGTTTCTTCGATAGTATAACTGGCTTTTATAGTTAACAACAGTTTTATTTACAAAACAGAGCTCTACACATTTGTCAAAATACTGCCCAAAATCTACAGCAACAGGTCAACGTATTCAATTGTAATAAAACAATAGGCTGAGAAAATTGCTGCAGGCAGAAAAAAAGAATGCAGGTGGATTACATTGCACATAGTTGCAAAGTTTTCTGGCCCAACAAAAATGTGAGACTTACATCAATTGCCTGTTTTGCGCCATGTCCAACTGCTGGCATATGGTCTTTGAACAGTTCACAAATACGCGCTTGACCAGGAGAAAGACCCTTTAGTTCAAGGCATGCTGGACGAGCTGTGGATCCAGCCAGCAAATTGGAAGTACTTAGCTGAGCCACAGATGACCTTTAAAATGAAATAATAATGCGAATTTTATAAATGGGAATTTTAAAATTTAAAGTTAGGTTCTAGTAATAAATTGGGCTAAAGTTCATAATGTAGCCCTCGCCCCAAAATTCCTCAAACGATGTTTTTAGGGTGTTTGACCTGTTTTTCACAAAACGACAAAAAAGTGTTGGAAAGGGGTTTTCGGTTTAAAATTCGAAAAAAAAATTTGGTTTGCCTTGGTCCCCCAAGGTAAAAAAAGTTTTGGGGCCGGTTCTCATAATTTTCATACATTCTGAATTTTTTCTTTTGCTCCGAGTTGTTAAAAACTCTGTTCGGCTTTACTGCAAAACATTTGCTGAAAATTTGCTGAAAATATTTTGAGCAAAAACAAGAGAATGATGCAAATGCAAAAATGTAACTGTAAATAGGTTCTTTATGGTTATCGGGAATACCCGATTTAATGGCTGTTTAATGGCCCTGTTTAATAGCTGTATTGTGCACATAATAAGATAATAAATTGTAATAAAAAATGATATACGTAAACATTTACTTTGTGTATAAGGTCTTTCTCAGTCGTGGCAAGACAATTTATGCGTAAGAATCGGGTATTCCCGATAACCATAAAGAACCGTAAATACTCCAAACTATCCTTGCTAGTAAGATAGAAAAACATTTAAAGCTTTTTGTGTTTTTGTGGGTTGCGGCTTCAGAGTTGACAAACTTAATTTAACTTAAACAACTTAAAACTTGCATAATGCTGGTGTTTTATTGTTCTTTTTTGTCTTGGCAAATGAAAAAATCGAGTAGAACGTTACTTCACGCCCAATTTTGCCCAATTTTTTCCGCAAAAAAATTTTTTGCCCGAGAAATTTCTCGAAAACATTTTGCTCGGGCAATGACCCAAACCTATACAGCCCTGATTCCCTTTAAAAATGTTTTGACGCCAATTTGAAATTTTTTTTGAACATTTCTGCATTTTTATAAGAATAATTTGAAAGTTAATACTTTTGTAGCTTATCTCACTGGTTACAATTTGAGCAGTAACTTGTCTGAGCGTGATTTAAGTAAAAACCACAATTCCAATAACACGAATTAAAAAAAAGGGGATATACCTTTTTGGATAAAATACTGTGGGTCCAAAAACTCACTAACTTGACTATTTAAAGGGGCATACCAGCGAGTTACACGGGCAATTTCCAATTCACAAAAGGCGGGGACCAGGTATATTCAAACGAGAATTATTTTCAAATACAAATTTGTTTACTTCATATGGTTCTATTCATATGGTTCTAATCGTCGGCAACACAAGGAGTTCTACAGAAAGAATTTTCATTTTCGGTTGCAGACATCTTATACTCAAAATGATTGCTAGAATCTAGCAAATGTTTTGGTATTAACAAATTTTTTATCTGATACTAAAATATTTTAGGAATTATCAAAATTATGTCAAAAATCAGCGTGTTGCGCCACTTTCTTGCCCAACACGCTGATTTGCGACATACTATAATTACATATATACCTTTTCGTCTGTATGATCCATTTTTGAATCAGATTAAAGATTTTTAATACCAAAATGTTTGCTAGATTCTAGCAAACATTTTGAATATAAGATGTCTGCAACCGAAAATAAAAATTCTTTCTGTAGAACCCTATGAAAGTTTGTTGCGCGACTCGTGTTGCGCAGGAGTCTGATTAGAGCGCATCGCCTAAGGTCGAAGGTTCTAATCTCTATGGGTGCACACCCAATTTCTTTAACTCTACTTTTCAGCAAGTCTAGGGCCAAAAACTATCGAGCAATCGATTGCAACCATTTCCAGCACTGCTTTACTATCAAAAATGCTCTAATTTTGGGATTTAATGCAAATGAAAGCCATGTGCAGGATGTCATAGAATTATGCATTGAATGTTTTTTGTATTTTAGCTCTAAGTAAATATATACCTTTTCGTCTGTTTGATAGTTCAAATGAGAGGCCAGAATCTTGGCTACATTTTTGTATATGAAATGTGTGACTTGTAGAAAAAGTCAGAAAACATCAACCAAACCAGTTAAAGAAAAACCCCGAAAATGATCGATTTTCGAAATTTGAGTCCATTTTAGCTTGTAACTAAGCTGCAGTAGGTCTGCGCTGATGATCTTATTGGTTACCCAAAAGTGTGAGGATCATTTTGACACCAGACTTGTAAATAAAAGAAAATAAAAATTAAGGTTTGCACCCAGTGGTAGTCGAGCCTGTTACTTAGGCGATGCGTATATGAAGTTCCCACCCCTTAAAAAAACCAAAAACTGTATTTAATTTATTTTTTTAATCAAAAAAGTTCTTTAAACATATTTGAAAATATTTCAAATTTCATCAGATCAACAATAATTTTTGAAAAACTAGGCAAAATTCCCACCACCAAGAAACATCAAGCACAGCTTCAGCCGTAAAGAGAATATCCAGTAATATTAGGACCAGTAGACACAAAAGTAAAGCAAAAGGCGTCCTCCGGCATTTGGAGAGCAGAAGCATTCGATGGCTGGCCTGATAGAATCTGCAATAAAATTAAGACAATAAACAGGTATATATACAAACAAAAAGTTTTAAAGATGAAAAATGATCGATTTGGAGATTAGGCAGGGGATTAGAAAAGGGGATTCCTAGCTGCTGCAGCAACACTCTACAGTCACAATAATAATAATAATAACCGTATTGAAAGTGAGGAGAAAGAGCAGAGAAAACCATACCTATTTTAACCATGCCTATTCCTCCTGCTGCTATTATTAGTATTATTGTTTCAGAGAGAAAGTCATCAGAGAAATGGGGGAGTGGTCAGTCTGTATGACTGACACACAGAGATTAGGAGTTGGCCACAGCCTTTTCTCTAGCTCTTAAAAGGTCAATATTCTTGGTTGTCGAGTGATTGACAATCATGATAAAACAAATATTGGTTATAAACGCTATTTGGAGAAATACACACACTCAACACTATTAATTGCAAGAAACATCAACAAAGTCATATTTTATGACAACAACGATTTTTAATTAGGAAAGCGAGGTGGTTATAAAACAATAAAGCCTGCTTAATTATATTTCAATAGAAAAACACAAAATTTTGCAAATTTTTCATGGCTGTAACTGAAATGCAGCACCAAATTACTGAAATGCATCACCGATGACTGAAATCGACACCTAACTACAGTCGAACTCCGATATAACGCCACCCCGATGTAACGCCACCCCCGATATAACGCCACCCCGATGTAACGCCACCCCCGATATAACGCCACTTTTAAAAAATGTGGTTGGCCAGCAAAGAAAGTACACAAAGTTTACCCCCGTTACGACGCCACCCGATATACCCCCGCTATAACGCTACCTACAAGAAGGACCCAAGCAATAAAATTACCCCCGATTTGATTTTTCAAATTTGGACGCGTAGTTTTTGCAACAAGAACACCGCTGATCCATCCATTCTCGGTCACAGCGACGCTTTGGACAAGTTCTTCTACAGAGAGCGTTAGAAAATCGAAAAGCAGAGTAAACTCACAGATTCTTAAAGGTCATAGCTTTTTTCTTCATCGAAAACTTTGCAATTAATGTCATTTTGTAGCTAAGAAACAGTTCTACAAAATAAAGTATAAAGTAGATAATTTTTTTCAAAAAATTGGATAAAGTCAAGCGGATCTGGACTCTGGAGCCGCATTCGGAGACGATGCGAATGTGTGTTTCTAGAGTCTGGACTCACTCTAATTATCCAAATTTTTTAAACATTTATACTTTATCAGTAGCTATTTTTGCTGATCTGCCCCTTAGCTCCAAGATGACACCAACTACAAAACCTTTCAAATGAGAAATTTTTTGGCCATTTCCGAGTGAGTGGGTACGAAAAAGAGCCGCAACTTTTTTAACTTATTCTGACGAGCAGTGGAAAAATGCCGAAAAAAATCCACTGCCTGAAATAGCATTTAAAAAAAACAAATAAGAATTACATTATTTAATCTAATGAACATTTTTCAAGAGCAAATCATTTCTAACTCTCTTAAAAACTAACAAAAAATATTTTCGAGCCAGAGACAATGAGCAACAGACCAAGTAAACCATACGTCGAAAGTTTGTTACGCTTAGCAACAAGACATGAATAATGCCTTTTTAAGCACAACAAAAAAGGGAGAAAGTAGCAGTAGGGTTGGCCGTTAGCCAAAGGGCAATTTTTTAAATGGCCATTCAACCAGTCAAAGTGGCAGGGTCTAAAAGGGGAGGGATATACTCCATTCCTCCTATAATAATTATTCCTTCTCTAGGTCCAATACAACTAATTTAGTATTCTAGAATGGTTGTTGAGTCAAACACGCTTCCTCTGGCTTTGAAGTATCTAACAGCTGGAGACAAAGCACTATTTACAGCTGAAACAATGCTAGAAACAATTATAGATAGCTCAAATAAAATAAAAATAGCTAAGGTTGCCTATTTTGTAACAGTTGTATCTCGGGCACACTTTGACAAACAAATATTCTGTGAAATTATTCTAAAAGCCCTTGAAGAGCGCTACAAGATAGATCAACCAGATTTTTTTTATAAATTTTACAAATGTCTTTTGTAGCCCTTAGAAATCAGTCATTTAAAAAAATGCTCTGCAAGATTTTTTTTCGGTGCCCCTATTTAAGATAATTTTTTTTCCAAATAAAAAAGCCAATATACTGTTTTGAAGATGAGATCCAGGACTACAAAATGGCATATTTTAAGTATAATTTTTTTGACGTAAATTCGATATCTAAACAAGCTCTCGAAAAAGAGCATGAACCTCTTGAACACCCCGTACCATAGTGACTGCCCTCCCGCACAGTGTCCGGACTGGTCCGCCCAGGCTGGACAATCTAAATAATCTCGGTCAAAGTACAAAAAAACTATTATGCAAAGGTCTAATATAAAATAAGTCTGATATGCAGATGTAGCATACTAATAATAGTAAAAAATACACAGATCGCGTACACCGTCCTACGTTCTGAACACTAAATATGCCTTGGGCCTCTTTAGTTTTCCTATAATTTCGATGGAATATGGGGGAATGGTGGAGCTAAAGTCCAACTAGCTCCCTCCACTGGCTAAGTTCCTTATTGTTAGTATAGTCGACGTTCCATTTAACATACACCTCTCAAGTTCCCTCTAGCTTAATGTCCGACAATTTGTTTACCTAATTCTTTAGACTTCGTCAGACTGGTCTGAAATATTGCAGTGATTCCAATTTCACCAACTAACTTCAATGAGTGTATGTTGAATGAAGCGTCGACTATCCAATAATATATTTGCCTATTAAACCTAACCATCCATACTTTGACCGAGATTCTCTAAACCGCCTGACGGGATGGCCTTGGAATGGCACTAGCTGTGCCTACAGATATTCTCAAAAAAGCAAAAAAATTTTTGATTTTAAAATTTAGGTTCGATTCGGTCAGCCGTCCATACCCTTTTTTCACAAAATACAAATTCAGATGACTGCGAGTTAATAAAAGTGCGAAGCTTGAGTGGGAAATCTTAAAGTGTAAATAGGCTGCACCCAGCCATACCTACTTCTTCCATATGAATTAATGGCCGATCTGGAAGCAATTAATTATTGCCCCTGGAAGAAGAATTAGAAACTAGGGGTGGTGGGCAAGCAATTGCTCTAATGTTTTGACAATTCCAAACACCAGCTTTTTCTCTTTTTGGAGGGCAATTTGGGGGAGGCGAATGCATAGCTAGCAAGGAGTGATGGATCGCTTTCTGCAACCCAAATGCCCCCTATAATGACAATATGCGGAGGGAAAATGGCAGGAACTCAAGCCGGATACCAATTTTCGGCATACAGATTGTGGTAAATGGGATTTTCGGGTGTTCCAAAATAGAAATTAATGTATGCACTTTGGATGCAATACTGATGGTGGCAGAACCTGTTCGCCAGACTTACAATTTATTGATCAATTGTGACAGTAAATAGGTGAAATTTTAAAATTTTCAAAACCACAGTTTTTCAATGACATTTGATACACCAAAGCAATCAGTTTTCAATTTTCCAACTAGGAGTTAGAGGGAGAGGGCAGGGATGTCATACAACAATTGAGTCTGATTTTTTGTGAATTTGTGATTTTCTTTAGGGTGTAACTAGAGCTCGAGTATAATCTAGATTGTGCTCTACTGTATACATTTCGAGCAGAATCATTTTTGAAAAAGCGAAATTATCAAAAATAAATTTTCCAATTTTTCTACGTTTCTTGATTTTTTATCTGCCAGATATATCGTTCTGCATAAGAACTTCTTCTGGAAAACAATATTGATGATGTTTATTCACTTAATTTCGGACAAACTTTTTTTTGTCACAGATTTACTCATTTTTGTCACAAATTTAACCAAGACCACAGGGGGGACCAAGCACTTTCAAAATTGGTCGGATTTTTTTTTCTCAAAACGGCCTAATATTTTTTCTACGACATTTATACCATGTTTTGAGCATTTTTATCAAAAACAATTTTTTTGGCAAAAAATTTTGCCAGTAGACAAAGATCGCATTGTAGCAAACATGTGTTTCCGCAAATAACGTTTCTGCATATATGGCGCTGGTGCAGAAGCGGGTGCAAATTTTTGCCTTGGTCCCCCTGTTGATTTTTTCCACATTTTGCCTTTGTCCCCTGTTGATTTCTGTTTTATCTAAAATTTTTCTAAAATTGAAAATAATATCAGCCTAAATATTGCCTAAATAAACGCAAATGAAATACTTGAATTCCGTTTTGACGGTCTGAACGTTTCACGACCCGCATAATTTTTTCCGCACCTATCGCAAGACATCCCATTCTTCAACAAGTTGAGTCCGACTAAACAGCTGCGCACATCATTGTTTGACACCAGGAAAAGATCGCGTAAGCACAACGAATCGAAGTCCAGCGTTTGGCGAAGGGAATAGTGAGCCACAAGAAGAACAAACATTATTCTACAAAAAAAATCTATAAAATAGCGAAATATCAGATAAAAGATGATAAAAAGTATATAATATGGTGCGTAGCCTTTTGGTCCCTTTTTCCCATTTGGGAAAAAAGGGGCCAAATGCTTTAATAAGGCGTTTGGTCCCTTTTTCCCGAATTTCAAGGTTCTTTTCGGTTATCCGGGGACCTTTAAAATTGCTTTTTTGATTTAATATTACATTTTTTGTCCATTTCTAGCCGCTATGAACTTTCGTGATCTGCCTAAAATCTCCGTTGAATAGTAACGAAAATCTCCGTTGAATAGTTATTTTGTCGTTGTTTGTTTACAATAAAAATTTAAAGAATTCAGAAAATATGTAAAATTAAATCAAAAAAGCAATTTTAAAAGGTCCCCCGGATAACCGAAAAGAACCAATTTCAAATTTCGGGCTCTCAAATTCAAAGGCCAAACGCCTTATTATAAGGGATGGAGGCCTTTCAGGCTAAGCCTAATGGCTAAGCCTAAGCCTAACGGCTACGCGCTGCTTAAAAAAAGGAAGCCCGGGAGTTGACATGTCCGGGCCAAGGGCTCACCCAGCTTTTAAACTATTTTTTTCAAAAGCCCTCAAACCCTCTCATTCGATTTTCAAAAGTTTAAAAACTATGTTTAAACCATAAATTTGATAAATCGAAAAAAGTTGAAAAAAATCAACAGGGGGGGACCAAGGTGAGAAATTTGAAATTCGGGAAAAAAGGGGCCAAACGCCTTATTAAGGCTGTTCGCCAATGAAACCTTATTAAGGTGTTTGGCCCCTTTTTTCCCAAATGGGAAAAAGGGGCCAAACGCCTCTACGCGTATAATATAGCAGTAAAAGAATGAACACATGAATGAAAGAAAATTAAATATTTGTAATGAAATCAACAGGGGGGACCAAGGCAAAATGTGGAAAAATCAACAGTGGGAACAAGGCAAAATTTGCACCCGATTCTGCACTAGCGCCACAAATAACGTTTCTGCATATACTCGTGGAACATATTCATAAGCTTTACAAAGAAGGACGACCTATAAATCATCCTAAAAAATTTTCTTAAATTTTGTGCCTTACCACTTTAGGTGACTTCAAAAAATTGATTTATCTTATCGTAGAAAATAACTATGTCTGCTGTTTAAAAAATAACATTTTGTCATGTGTAAAATTCTGTGTTACAGTAATCGTATCTTATCTTTAAAAGTGTAGTAAAAATTGAGTTTTACATTATCTCTATATAGTATTTGGCATGTGTCCGTCCTACTTTTTAATGGACATTTTGACCACATTCAGGCCATTTTTGCTTATTTTTCCGATTATTTTCGGCAATGTCCCGACGGAACCCCAAACTTCAGACAATTCAGCGTCTTTTTATGCCGAGACCCAGGAAAATGTCTTCGAAAAGAAAAACTTTTGTGGTCCCTCAAAATTGGAGTTGGAGGATTTTGGGGTAGGCCTGGAGGATGGTTTTTCTGCTTCCAACGATGGCCATTTTTGCGATGTCTCGAAAAGAACGTAGACGTAGATAGACGCGTAGTTTTTCACGATGAATGCACTATCGAAATTTCGAAATACTATAGAGGCGCCGATAGGCGCCTGTGGTCCCTTGTAAATTATATTTTAAATAAATAATTTTTTTGAATTTGCTCTGCAGTGTAAGAGACAAAGGCTCAAACAAGAATTATTTAAACTTTATTATTTCCTTTTTTGCAATAGTTCTTTAAAAATATATAGTTTTATTATTAGCTTTTTAGTAATTTCTACACAATGAATGGCTTAACTGAAAGAAAAAGCGGGTTTGACGCAATCCCTGCTGTGGTAAGATTTCATAGCAACAAAATGATGATTTAGAACTACAGGGTGTCCTAGTAAATTTGATACACTTTGAAGAACCATAACTATTTTTGTAGTCAGAATTCTGAAATTCTGCAAACGTAGATTGACTTAGAATCGCTTGGGAATTTTTTTCAGGATATAATGTCCAAAAGCAATTTTTGCTTGGTCCTCGGATGGTTTAAGCCTTACCCATCCAGAGGCCATCCACAGACCAGGACCGAAGCCACGGGAGGACCAAGTGAAATCTTGTTTTTGACATTATATATACAAAAAAAAATATCGAGTGATTCTCAATTGATCCGCATTTACACAACTTCGAAATTCTGACTACGAAGAAAGTTGTGGCGGTTCAAAATGTACCAAATTTCTTGGGACACCCAGTACATTGATTTAAATTTTTAGAATGATGTGCCTCCAGAGGAACAAGATTGCAGAGGCAAACGGGAAGATGTCTATCGAAAACACATTTTCAAGAGAGTTGGCCGTAAACTTTTGTAGTGTTTCTGTTTACAAAATGTTCAATATGGCTTCTTTTAGTAAGGCTGGAAAAATTCATTCAACCGAACAGAACCGAAGAGGAACTTTATAGCAATGACATTCCTGTTGGGCCTGAAATGGAACGACTGACAAGCGCATCTCAAGACCATCTCATTAATGTGGCTGGTGGGGACGGATCAGCTTCTCTACTGAGAAGTTTCGATGACTATCCCTTCTTGCCTGCAATTAGGAAGAACATGATAGACAAGAATATTTACCAGCCAACTCTCATACAAAAGTCTGCCATTCCAGTCATCATTGCCAAAAAAGGTATGTTTCGTGTAAGGTTTTTGCAGTTCGTACTATTAAAAATTTCATCACCTTAAAACACGGCTTTCAGATATTTTTTTCATAAAAAGTATATTTTCATAAAAAACAGTAAATTTTGACTATTTTTGAAAAAATGTCATTTTATTCAGTGATTGTTGCCATTTTGGAGCCAAAAAAAAAGATTATGAGGGTTTAGTTTTTTTCGCTATGAAAAGACTTTTTTGCCGTAAAATACTTTTGGTTACCGCTAAATTACTTTTATCTGCCGTGAATATATGTTCTGGAAATTTAGTTAGATTGGCGGATTTTTTTTTAGTAATAGTAAAAGCGTAAATTTATGGCGAAAAGTAAGTCTGGGTACTTGATCACTGGGAGGGGTTCGCATTTTATAATCGTCGAAAACTCATGTTTAAACGTCCTTTAAGTAATTTTTATGTGCTAAAAACGATAAAAAAAAAGGTTGTTTTTCACACTTTCCTACGTAAAATTGATTTTTTGGAGAAAAATTTTTTTGACCGAAATGTGACTTTTTTCCTTGGGGGACCAAGGTAAACCAGTACCTTTATGATTAATGAAAGGCAGTTCCTCCATTTTATTACTCTGAAAAATTAAGACTAGACCAAGGCTGGATCCTCGAAAGATATGATTTGAACATAGTTTCGTTAGCTGGGGCCTACCGCATAAAAAAACTCTGGTATGCATACCTTTTTATGCATCCAGAGTCACTTTCGAATGATTTGTGTCTAAGGTATGTGGGTGTGCGCATCTCAACTCCAAGCCCCTCCATGCATCCAGAGTCACTTTCGAGTGATTTGTGTCTAAGGTATGTGGGTGTGCGCATCTCAACCCCAAGCCCCTCTATGCATCCAGAGTCATTTTCGAGTGATTTGTGTCTAAGGTATGCAGGTGTGAGCATCTCATTTCTATTCTATTTTATTTCTATTTTTCTATTTTATTATGTTTTGGTCACTGGAGCTGGGCAAAAAGAGCCTCTAAATGCATTTTTGTTCAATCTCTAACCATCCAAGCCCCCTGCTCCCCCGAAGGGGGCGCAGGGGGCTTGGTTGCTTGGGGTTGAGATGCGCACACCCACATACCTTGGACACAAATCACTCAAAAGTGACTCTGGATGCATGGAGGGGCTTGGGGTTGAGATGCGCACACCCACATACCTTAGACACAAAACATTCGAAAGTGACTCTGGATGCATAAAAAGGTATGCATACCAGAGTTTTTTTATGCGGTAGGCCCCAGTTAACGAAACTATGTTCAAATCATATCTTTCGAGGATCCAGCCTTGGTCTAGTCTTAATTTTTCAGAGTAATAAAATGGAGGAACTTCCTTTCATTAATCATAAAGGTACTGGTTTACCTTGGTCCCCCAAGGCAAAAAGTCATATTTCGGTCAAAAAAAATTCTCCAAAAAATCAATTTTCACGTAGGAAAGTGTAAAAAAAACAACCTTTTTATCGTTTTTAGCACATAAAAATTACTTCGGAGACGTTTAAACATGAGTTTTCGACGATTATAAAAAGCTCCACTCCCCTACCCGGTTTTCGGTTAACCGCATTTTGGCGTACCCGGTTTCCGGTTACGGTTTTTTTAGTTTTGCTTCAGTCGATTAACCGGAAAAAACTCGGTTTCGATTATTATCGTAAACTAGCTCGGGGGGCCCGCCTATCGGCGGACCACCCTCGCCTTGGTCAAGGTTCAAATGTAATACTAAAAGCTAAAAACAGCCAAATAAAAATTTAAAAAAAACACAACACAATTAACCTTAAATCATGAGCCTATGCAGAACACTTTAATTGCTTTCCTGCAATGCCTATTTTCCTGCTTAAACCGTCTGTTTTCACTGTTTCACGGCAGCAAAAACATTACAATACACAAAATAGCTCGCGTGGGGCCGGGTGGCTCATACGTATGCCAAGTAAATTGTTATTTAAAAAAACACGAAAAATTCTGAAAAAAGGTGACACGGTGAAATAGGATTACGCCATGAATCACGATCTCCCCAACTACGCCTTGACATACTCATAGTTTATTGAGACTCAACTATGAACCATGCTCCAGTCAAAGCACTTCAATTATTTACCATTGTCGAAGCACTCAGACTGGAGCATGAATCATACTCCAGTCAAGTGAAATGTGATTGAAAACAAACACAAAAAATTCTGGAAAAAAATGACACAGTCAAAAGAGATCACACAATGAATCACGGTCTCCCCAACTACGCCTTGACATACTCATAGTTTATTGAGACTCAACTATGAACCATGCTCCAGTCAAAGCGCCACAATTATTTACCATTGTTGAAACACTCGGACTGAAGCATGAATCATACTTGAGTCAAGTGAAATATAATACGAAATACATAGCATGCTTAAAAAGCTTCATCGAAAAATTTAAGCCTGAACCCGATTGCCCAGATTCACAAAGAAATGAAAAAGAGACAACTGCTCAAGAGGATGAAGAATAAATTAATACGGTCACAAAAAACTGTAGTTGAAATAGAGAAGTTTTTGTCTTAAATCCTCATTAAGACAAATCTTTATTCAAATTCGGTTAAAATATTATAAACTACACATAAAATATCTATTGACATGTCGCTTTACACTTGTTTCCTCGGCTCTACCCTGTTTCCGTCCAAATTGTTTCCGCCAAAAATCGCTATAGCCAACACGGTTACATCTTCAATTTTTTTGTGGTAGTAACAGATAAAATTTATAGATTTAATTGATTAGCTAAGTTACAGTGAAAGCCAGAACAATTTTGGGTGAACAAGTCAACATGTAGGTACCACAAAAAAATTAAAAATGTAACTGTGTTGGCTATAACGATTTTTGGCGGAAACAATTTGGACGGAAACAGGGTAGAGCCGTTTCCTCTCGAGACAAAAAACATTCAAATTCAAAAGAAGACCAAAAATCAAATTCCCGCCAAATGACCACCTCCATACTATTCGCCACGCCCCATTCTAAACTCGTCATTTCTCGCCAATCTTTTTTTTTAAATGAAAGCTGACATTCAGGGCTACAACATGCACTACGCGCCTTGGCCGTCTCACCCACTTAGCTCCGAGATTTTGACTCTTGAACAAAAAAAACGACAATTTGCTCACTAAAACCCAAAAATTGAAACCAAAAAAAAATTTCAAAACCAAAATCAACAACAGCCATTCTACTCCTGAGATTCCAAGCTTCAATTTAAAAAAAAATCGACAAAAAAACCAAACAAAAACATATCAAACTAACCCAAAACATCAATTGTCCGCAGACAGACAGACAAACAAAACATCTCTAATACTATATAGGAGATTTATCGTAAATTAACCGGAATTTTGTTGTACCCGGTTTTCGGTTAGCCGCGTTTTTTCGTACCCGCTTTTCGGTTTTTTTGTCTTGGATAAGCAAAAATAAGGAATGTCACAAATCTGGTGCTGAAATAAAATTTGATCCAAAGAAAAGTTTTTTTCGGTAAGAAAAAATCTTGAATAATCACTATTTTCTTAGCAAGCTGAAAATCATGTTTTCGCTTTCTCCACAATCTGATTTTAGAGTATGATTTGATGGGACGTGCCCAGACCGGAACTGGAAAAACAGCAGGTAGTGAATAAATTAAACATGATTTTCGTGCGCTAACCACCGATCTTCTAGCGTTTCTCCTTCCTATCATCGATGAACTTTGCAAGCTTAAATCCAAAAGGGCACTTCCTTCCATTGGTCCATTTGCTTTGATTGTAATATTTTTAAAATTTGATTCATTTATTGTTCAAAAACCAATTTTTAGGTTGCTCCTACTAGAGAATTGGCTCAACAGCTGGGTGATGCTGCTAAAGCCTACACTAGAGGTTACAATTTATTTTAATTTATTTCCGTGAACTCTTTCTTTAGATCTATCACTTAATGTTGTGACTACTTATGGTGAAACTAGTGTGCATGATGGTAAATAGTTGAACTTTTTACAACCGAGAATTACCTTTTTTTCATTAAGCTATCAGAGAGATTAGAAGAGGCAGTGACATTTTGGTGGCCACCCCTGGTCGACTGAAACAATTTATCAACGAAAAAATTGTAGGTTTTAACTTGTCAGTATCTGTGATACAATTTCT
Organism: Ditylenchus weischeri; assembly: GCA_029231635.1. Classification (NCBI taxonomy): domain Eukaryota; kingdom Metazoa; phylum Nematoda; class Chromadorea; order Rhabditida; family Anguinidae; genus Ditylenchus; species Ditylenchus weischeri. Next base: position 137,512 of record JAMRYI010000007.1, read on the forward strand.
ACGCATATTTTCCAGTGTTCGCGTGAGCTCACTCAAAGTGAGAATCTCAGTGAGTGAGAGTGAGAATGAGCTCACTCCCTCTCACTCTCACACTTAATTTTCGATTTTTATTCCCACTCACTCTCACTCACTCTAATATTTTCATTCTCACTCTCACTCACTGCCTGAAAATCAGAGTGAGTGCAAACACTGATATTTTCAGCTAAATGTCAGCACAGTGAGGTGGCTAATTTTGGATGAAGCTGACAAACTGCTGCAAGATCAATTTAGTAAAGACATAGCCCTATTAAAAGAAACACTTGCAGAGGTAAAATGGCATAGTTAAATGACTCCTTCAAAAAAATTAATGAATTTCAGCTGAATCCGAACCATCGCACCTTCATGTTTAGTGCCACTTTCGACAGAAACATTCAATATCTAGCAGAAAGGTTGCTCAATCCTAATTTTTTCTATGTTTCCGTCGGCTCTGAAAATATCATATCTGAGACGGTTCAGCAGAATTTCGTTGAGGTAAATTAAGTTTTTTTTTAATTTTCTTAAATCCCATCCTTTGCAGGCAAAAGGATTTAAAAAAGTAGAAATTTTGCATACCGTGTTAATGTCATATTCCCGTGGCAGCGATACTGATTCCAGAGGACTTGGTTTGCTTATCTTTTTGGTCGTATTCTGGAATCAAAATTTTGTTTACTATTTTCAGAATGGGATAGAGTGACTAAAACGTTGATTTTCTGCAACACTCGTAGAAAAACCAATTGGCTAGCTTTGCAGTTGTCGCTCAGAGGGATAAAAACAATGTGCACCAATGGGTATGCTTCAGCAGCACCTTTTTGCTTGAAATTAATATTTTCTTACATCTAGCGATAGAACCCAGCAACAACGCCAAGAAGCCATAGATTTGTTTGAGAAAGGCGAAGTAGACGTTTTGGTATCTACAAACGTGACTGCTAGAGGTTATCTAATTTAAAAAAACGGAAACTAAATTTTTAAATTTCAGGATTAAATATATTAGGAGTCACTCACATAGTAAGTGACTATCATCAACTACAAAAACTCACGGGAGCGCAAAACGTGTGTACTTGGGTTGTTTAAGGGCATCAGTTCAAGTACCCCTAAATCTAAAAATGAGTTTGGTCACTCAAGAGGTAAAAACTCACAGCTGTGACTAGAACTCAGTTACTACATCCATTCCACAGGTGAAACTAGATGCATCTATGCATCTAGTTTCACTATATTCACCAGACCACTATATGGTGGCTTGACTATAGAAAATATTTTGTTGAAAATTCACATGAGGCACCAAGGCAATTTTGGTCTGTTTTGACATGTTTCTCGAGTCCCCAGAATATATTTTTTCTGTCTGTTAGCAAAAAATATTAAAATTTTATGTATTAAATCAACCATTCTCTACAAGATGGTGTTGGCAGAATTTTTGAATCGAATCGTACAGTTCGATCGGTTCTCTTGTAAGTTAGAAAAAAGACTTCAGCTTTTACGGTATTACTTCCTAGTAAAACTGGGGGCGTAATCGTTTTGCCAATCACATATTCACATACGGGACCCAAATGAGTGTCAGCGCCCGAATTGGCTCCCAATTGACTCCCGATTGACATTTTTTTCAGCACAACTTAATTTTCCGTGCCGTTGGCGTGTGATGTTTTGTTGACTCCCTCAATAACGCACCACCCTAATGACGCACTCCCCCGAAAACGAACATCTTCCAGTTGAGAATGGCCGAGGGGAGTCAGTTTGGTTTTTTAGCAATAAAATTGAGGGAATTTCCCTAAATTATTGTCGAACTCTCTCATTAGCCCGGGCTCTAGAGCGTTAATTATTGGCAGAGTAAAATTTTTTTTGATCCTCAGGGGGTATGATGGTTTATTTAGTCAATATTTCATAATTTAAATTGGCGCCTTTTGAATTTTAAAAATAAGGACTGTATAGGGTAGGGAATAAAAGGGGCCACTAATCACACAGGGCCCACTAAGAAAAAGATTTTGAATATAGTTTTGAATATTGGGGCTCGCATATAGAAACTCTGGTATGCATGCTTTTTCATGCATCCAGAGTCACTTTAGAGTGATTTATGTCTAAGAGATGCGCGCACTCACTTACCTTAGACATAATTCCGAGCAAGACTCTTGATCATAAAATGCATATGGAGTCTCTTTTTACCACGGCCCATGTTGAAAAACATACGAGTGATTTGTGTCTAAGGACTCGCACACATTGATAGACTGTAAATTCAACAATCCTCACTCAGAAATGAACATACCGTATTTCCTCTAATAGAGCCACCCCCCTCTGATTCAAAATCGTGTTCTTGGCATTGCGTTTTTAACCCACTTTTCAATTACTTTTCTCAGGCAAGTTACCACTCATTCTGTAGCTCATCTCACTGACTACAAAACGGGTGGTAACTTGCTGAGATGAATCTTTAAAAAGTTGGTTAAAACGCAATGCCAAGAACACGATTTTGAATCAGAGGGGGTGGCTCTATTAGAGGAAATACGGTAACCTTTTTTTTTAATTTTCCGAAAATTATTCTTTTAATGCCATCTTGTATTAAAAAATAAATTTCATACCAACTCGACCAATAGCCTATTTAGTAGCCCTGAATCTCAGCTACAAGACGGCACCAAAAAATAATTATCGGAAAATTTAAAAAAAAGTTATGGCCATTTCCAAGTGAGGATTGTTGAATTACAAGACCTAAGGTATGTGGGTGTGCGTATCAGAATTGATTCTATGGTGCAACGTGTGCAAGGAGCCAAAATTACAGAAAACACGGCTACCCAGAACCTTTGGGGCCCCACTCGCCAGAACCTTAGGGGCCCCAGTCTAATTTTCGCCTAATTTTTGCGAAATTTAATCGATTATGATTTTGCGCGTCACCTTGAGTGAATGATGATAAGCTTGTGTTCAATGAAATAATGTAATCCTTCTTTGTGTGTAAAAAAGATGTTTATAATAAATACTACTGGTAACTAAACCTCTATTTTAGAGTAGGAGGTGGGGTTTAATGTGATATGACGACTAAGGTTCTGGCGAGTGGGTCCCCTAGGGTTCTGGCGAGTGGGTCCCCTAGGGTTCTGGCGAGTGGGGCCCCTAGGGTTCTGGCGAGTGGGGCCCCAAAGGTTCTGTTGCTCCGAAAACACACATGACCGCAGAAAAAACGCAAAAATAATGAAATTCAAATTTTGAAAGCTTGACGCTTTGTTAAGACAGGCGGTTTTTGTGTTTACGATGATAAAATGTGACATTTGTCACGCCAACTGCCCTAGATACTTTTTTTCATTGAAATCTCAAAGATTAACATTTAAGTATGCTAAGTTACTGTCTCGGAATTATTTTTACCAAGGAATCCTGTAAAAAGTATATGAAACACAAACTGAACGAATTCTTTTACCCATTAATGCCGGTTGGTAAGAATTCCTAACACAAATTGCCAATTTAAAAAAAATTCGAAATTTTTTTCTTCCTTTATTTTTTCCTTGACACCTAACATTAGTAGCCATGCATGAAAGGCAATTTACGATGATAAACGATTCTAGAAACATTCAACAATGCCCATTTTCTCGCCATCCTAAACCGGGATATCATTTGCATTAAACCCCAAAATAAGGGCATTTTCTGACAGTAAAGCAGTGCTGGAAATAGTTGCAATCGATTGCTCGATGTTCTTTGCACTTATTACAAAGTAGAGTAAAAAAATAGGGTGTGCATGACTCTTCTTTTGCGTTCTACGTGGTCCACGAAAGTTTTTCGATCAGGCCGGGTCGGATTCCGAAGGATTATCGTCTTTGAATCGTCTTGGTTGCTAAAAGCTAAACTTCTCGGGTCAATTTCTCACATGGTTACTTATCAACGGAGCACTTAACCTTGACCCCCTTCACTCAATTCAGCTTGGGTGACCAAGGCAAAAAAAATGTTACGTTGGTCAATACTAATAACTTTTTGCACAAAAAGTGTAAAATAAATGATTTTTCAGTCTTTTTAATCATTTTTACGCAAAATTATTGGTATTTAAAAGTGTAAAAAAATTGCCTTGGTCCCCCAAGCTGAATTGAGTGAAGGGGGTCAAGGTTAGGTTAGCCCTTATTAACTAATGAAAATGAGTAGAAGAAGAACCCGACAGAAGAACAGCCAGTTAAAGGGGCATTACACCAGCGCGTTACACTTCAATTAAGGCGGGGGGCCAGCAATTTATTTCTATCATGACTCTTCTTTTGCGTTCTACGTGGTCCACGAAAGTTTTCTGCCTTTTACTTTTTAAAAGGATAAGGTCATAAATATCAGATTTGACTGGAAACGAGTGAAAATAAGGACGATTTTTGAATAATTGCTGGTCCCGCCTTACTTTGCAGTGTAGCGCTCGTATGCCCCCAGAACTAACCGCTTTTATTTACTGTCCAGTAAAGAGCTAAACGGTAGATGAGTTGTCCGGTAGAAGAGCTGTCCGGTAGAAGAGCTGTCCGGTAGAAAAACTGACCAGCAGAAGAATATGCGGCAGATGGATGTATATGGTTACATATGGTTTTAACATATGGTTACTTTACTGATTAATATGGTTACTTACACTTATTAACTGATGAAAACAAGCAGAAGAAAAACCCGATAGAAGAGCAGCCAGTTAAAGAACTAACCGCTTTTACTTACGCGATGGAATACGCCCGTAGAAGAACCGTCCAGTAGAAGAACTGACCAGCAGAAGAATGGACCGGTAGAAGAATTAGCGGTAGAAGAATATGGGTGGAGCCCGTCTTCTCTCCTAGTGACAACAGAAACCCAAGATCGGAAACATTGATGTCATGCGCCTTCGCTAGTTTTCAAACCTCTTCACTAATCAAGACTTTCCTTCTTCTCAAAACCATCTTACGACAACAAATACATCTTCACAACAAAGATGCAACATCTTTATTAATGAGCAAAACACATAAAAATTGAAAACGATGATCATAAAACGAATAAATAACAAGTCGAAGAGGATCAGCACCACTTCCTTGAGATTCTCAGTATTCAGCATCCCAGTCATCGTTGATGGGCTCCTCCGGCATGCTTGGACCACCAATATTCATCTGAGCCTGATGCTTGACTGCAGGATACACCTCTGAAGCCTTGTTAGCAACGCTGACGACAGGATCACTGTAATGAAACAAGCGATTAAAACACGCAAATATAGAAAAGTAATTTATACCGAAAAACACTCGACTCCGCTTCGGAAAATCGACGACTGAACACCGACTTAACCTCAGTCTTTTTAGGATCATCTCCGTCGTATTGGTCCCTAAATACACATGTGGCATACTGGAACTGTTTATCAAAAAAGTACCAATCCGGATTCAACGGTTCCTCGCCATGCTTCACCTGAGCGATATCCGCAGCGTCCACGCCGTAGTCTCCCTAAACGCACGAATACATAACCAAGTATAAAATTGGAAATAAGAAACTACCAGTCGGGATTGAGCTGCTCGGCAGTAACCAAAGGAGAAGATGGATTTAGAGCACCCGTGTCCACGACCGGAAACTTGAAATTCAATCCACGCATATATTCGTCGATATCGGCATAATCCGTCCTACGATTTTAAAACGGTCTTAGAACTAACATAATGCAACAAAACAACAAACCAGTCGTAGGGATTATAAAGCACCTTCGGCCGCATGGCACGCAACTTCTTCTTTCCCATCTTTCCCTCCTTCTTGTTAGCCTTGATGCTAGAAAAATTAGGCTAACATAGCCGAAAAATTGAAAATTATGACTTACTACGAGGCTTTCTTCGGGTCAAATGGCTTCTTGAAGGATTGCACGGCAAAGCCACTAGCAAACTTGACAGCTGGAGGATTGAAATCCGGATTCGCCACCGAAGGATTGCCACCGAACTTGACTGCAGCAGGAGCGCCACCAAACTTGACCATAGCGTTGTTGTTAAGCTCGACAAAGTTTGACATTTTTCAACTAAAAATATAAGGATTCAAAAAATGCTTCCAAGATTGCGAAAATGGCGAGCACAATTTTTAATTAAAAGACACAATAACATTGCATGGTTGCGCTAGCAATGGGTCGCACTATATCGGGACTCGACTGTATTAAGACTGCAAAAATCCACTGCTTAGATAGCTGTATAAAAAGCGAAAATGTGCACATGCGCTGTCAGTGTCCAAGAAGGGTTCGAAATTAGTGCTGTTTTACACAAAAAAGACACTACGGTCGACGCTCCCTCTAACGATTTTCTTTTGACCGGCTATAACTGAGTCGTTACAGAGAGCTTTGATACAAACAACGTTATTTTAAAGTAAAAAAGTTGTTTTCGACTAAACAGCTCTTTTAGCCATGTCGTTATAGAGAGCAGGTCATTATAAAAAACGTCGTTAGAGATAGAACCGGCACATCGATAGCATTAGATAGCTTAGATAAATATATGATCATTATCATAAAAATGGCGCACCCCGAAAAGGATATAAAATATTTTGGAAAGAATCGATTAGGAAAAAAGCCATTTGAGAAAAAATTTAAATAATAAAAAAACTGATCTGGCACGAATTGGTTCGGGAAAATTATTTAAGTGTGAAAATAAGGCTCACCTAAATTATGAATGAAACTTTTATGGAAATCCATAGAACAAAAAGTCTTTTGGCCAATAATTAAAATGGCAAGAAACGTTTCATGACAAAAATTGTGTTGGAATTAATTATTAGGAAACCAACTAATTATGGAAAAAATATAATATTGGATATAGCTTTCTGTAAATAATTATCTATGCAACTCATTTCGCAGGCTTTGTTGCTATTGCCTACACTACAGTAGCGGAAAGAAAACTTGCACCAAGCATGTTTCTTGCAAACTTTGCCCCGTAACTTTTGATAAACACATTATTTCTTGTAACCGTAAAAAACTAAAATATTCTACAGGATCTCAGCTACATTTTGCGCTCAAAAATTTTGACTTGCAATGAAAATTTAAAAAGTACGTGACGCATTTTGTGACTCTGCATAATTTTCAAGGCGGAAAAAAAACTTGCACCAAAATTATTCCTTGCTGTTTCAACCCTACGAAGGCACAATACAAAGTACAGCTTTGATAAAAAACACTTTATTTCACATCAATACTTCGTGGCATATTCTTTCGCGTCAATAACAGCCTGACAACGACCGCCCTCTGCAAGTTTGGTGTCAAACGAAAGCCCTGGATCTGAGCTTCAATATGACACCAAAGTTGCCAATAAAAATTAAAGTTATCTGGCTGAAAAAAGCTAAAAACACTTCGAAAAGGTTGAGGATTGGATTTGCATTTTGGGAGAGGCCTTAAAGGAGCATACCAGCGCGTTACACGGACAATTTCAAATTCGAAAAAGAGGACCAGGTATATCTAAACGAGAAATATTTTTAAAACAAATATGTTAGTTTATTTAAAAAAGTACGCAGCGTGCTGGAAGCGAACCCTACCCAGTTCGGACTACGTCAGCACTCACACACTGAGCCACCGAAGCGTTTTCACTGTTGCAGTGTTTTTCGTTACTTATTGCCCTTTGCAAAATGAAAAATTTGCATTTAAAGGTAATCTTCGTTTGAATATATTGGGTTGGCCGGAAAATAATGTCGTTTTTTTTCTAACGCTTACCATGCTGTGGTTGTTTTTATCATAATAGAGCATTATATACGAAAATGAAGCACTGTTTTTCTTCTTCTAATATGTTTTTACAACTTTCTTACACGTAAAGATTTTAACATGGTTTTAAGCCTTTCAAATGAACTGTCAAGTTGATGAGAAAACGCATTTTCGACACATCCTCCTTTTTGCATTCAACCAAGGTCAAAAAGCGACTGAAGCGACTCGGGAAATCTGTCAAGTGTACGGAGAGGGCTCGATGGACATAAGGGCAGCTCAGCGTTGGTTTGCAAAGTTCAGAAGTGGTGATTTTTGCCTCGACGATGCTCCTCGTTCCGGCCGACCATTTGAGTGTCGAAAATGCGTTTTTTCATCAACTTGACAGTTCATTTGAAAGGCCTTAAACCATGTTAAAATCTTTACGTGTAAGAAAGTTGTAAAAACATATAAGAAGCAGAAAAACAGTGCTTCATTTTTTTTATATAATGCTCTATTATGATAAAAAACAACCACAGCATGGTAAGCGTTAGAAAAAAAACGACATTACTTTCCGACCAACCCAATACTTTGAATATAAAATAAATCAGAACCAGATATCAAATGTCGAAAAAAGTACGGTAATCAGAAAACGGTAATCAGGAAGAATCAAAAAACTCATAAGAGGTATCAACTATATAATTTTCCAAGAAAGAAGGGTTTTTTTGCCTTGGTGCTTTGTTGTTCTTCAGCAGTTTTAAGGCTTCGACAGGGGTTGGACGGACTCAAATATGTTCTTCGAACTGCAAAAAAGATCTGATTTTGTCTCAAAACACGTTGGTGAACCCTCAACAATCGAATATTCTGTAGTTATTAACGTACAGTTAATAGAGTTATCAACGTAAAGCTAACTCACGATAATCGGGTGTAAATTACAACTTGACGCTATCGGTCGATTGTTTTGATGAAAATTTGCGAAAAAATCATGAAGGCTTGCTAGTTGATATTTTACCACCCTAAACCATTGTTTTAGTCAAACCAACCGGTATAAATAGCTTCTTCTATATCAATAGACTGTTCACCTGTTTATCAATTCTGTATTCAATGCAAAAATATGAAAAATGCGAAAAAAATAAGAGGTAGGAAAAAAGAAAAAACAATCAAAAGGTAGTCAAAAAAGTATGTATGCTCGTAATGTTATTCGAACCATTCGGACCAGAAAATGTTCCCTCCCTTTAATAAAACATTTCAAAAAATAAAAAGCTAAAATAAAGAAAAAAATTAAAAAATATCACACATTAGGGGCTGTATTGGCTTTCGGCATTAGCAGTTTGGAAAAGCGCGAGTTTCAAAAATTTCCGTTTTCGGCATTTCCTGTGTTCGGCATTTGCCGCTTTCTGTGAAATAAGTTGGGCTTTTACCGTTTTGGGACAAATTATTTTGGAGGTTTTGGGTTTTCTATAATATTTTTTTGGAATTTTTCTGTTTACAGAATAATTGGTCTGGAATTCTTCCGTTTTCAAAAAAATTAGTTCGGAAATTCGCTAATATTGCAGAGTTCTGTCTTCAGTCTATACAGGGTGCGCCAAAAGTCCTGACACGGACATAAAACTTAAAAAATCTCTATTAAAACACAGCAATATCAAAAAAGCAAAAACACCATAAGAAAGCCCAGACAATTCTGCACAAGATACATCATTCGTATCTCGAAATAACAATCATTTGGTTTGACACAGGCATGCCTTCTTTTTTCGCCAACTTTCGACCTTCGCCGTCTTCCAACTTTCGAGGCGAACAAATTCAAATTTAATTTAGTTGTTTTGCCACACTCTGTGTAACAGTTGTGGTCAGTTTAGTTGTCATTCAAAATCCCGTGTTCTTGGCTTCAAAATAAGTGGTGAGCGAGATCGTTTCGTTGGGTTAAGAAAAAGATACAAGTGTTTTGATGACTTCTATCTTAATTTTTCTTAACGTTTGCTACATTTTTTAGATTTTGTGCTAAAAAGTGACCTTCATTAAAATCGTCATATCTTCTTGTATAATCGAAGAAAAAATTGTAGTTCAACACAAATTTTATAGACATTAGTCAGGGCATTAGAATGCTTCTTTTTGAGTTACAAGCAAGTGCAATTTACAGGGTGCGGCAAGCCAATTAAATTGTGAATTTGTTCGCCTCGCTGGTCGAAAGTTGGCGAAAAAGAATGCGTGCCTCTGTCAAACCAAATGATCGTTATTTTGAAATCCGAATGATGTATCTTGTGCAGAATTGTCTGGGCTTTCTTGTGGTGTTTTTGCTTTTTTTATATTGATGTGTTTTAATAGAGATTTTTTAAGTTTTATGTCCGTGTCAGGACTTTTGGCGCACCCTGTATTTAGGATATCTTTGTTAGATGTCACCCTGAAAATAAAAACAAAGCATTTTTTCTGATTAAAAAATCATGTGGTGAACCCAGTTTGCTTAGACCTTTAACTTACCCACACCCTGAAACCTGATTTGGGTACCCTATGGTCAGGTGGATATACGCCTGGACGGCCTGAAAAAAATATAGTCAAAACCAAACCAAAATTACGATTTCTAACCCAAATCTTAAAAAATCCGGGGTAAATAACCAAGGGTAGATGGACATCCACCTGGATGCTCTGAAAAATACGAACTATTTAAATCCGACAAAAAATCATTTTTAGTACGTAAAATTCTTTGGCAAATCCGGTTCGATAAGACCGAAATTTCGATTTTGCCCAAGCGAACCCCAAAAACCTGGTGTAGGTACTCTATGGCCAAGGGGATATCCACCTAGATGACTTGAAAAAAATTATTGCCTTGAAACTAGGGTGGTGCACGGTCGGTTAACTGACCCGGACCGGTTTTAGACCAATTAACCGGAACCGAAAACCGGGTACGAAAAAACCCGGTTAACCGGAAACCGGGTAAGGCCAAATTATCCGTAACCGCACCACCCTACTTGAAACGAAAGCATTCAAAACACACTTTTGGTAGGAGGCGTTATGACGATGTCCTGCCATAATTTTTTCTGACACAAATTTGTGTAGGAAATTTAGTTTGTTAGGATCGAAATTGCTACTTTATCCACCCGGATTCCAAAACCTAGGCCCGTTATAGGGTAGGTGCCTTATAGGTATCCACCTGGGTGATCTGAATTTTTTCAGGTATAATCTAAAACAAACCACTATTTCCAACTTTAAATGGCATCATGAATCGGGTTTGTTAAGACCGAAATCGCGATTTCACCTACCTAAACCCCGAAACCCGGCATAGATAGCCTAGAATCAGGTGATCATCCACCTGGATGGCCCAAAAAATCGTTGAAAAATTTAAAACAAATCTAGCTGTCATACTTAAAAATTGCATATGAAACACGATTTGATAAGGCCAAAGAATTTCACCAACTGCAACACCATCTACCCCGATGGGTACTCGTGGGTTAATAGATATCAATCTATGCCAGTATGGAGGGCAAGCATGGCTGTATGGTAGGTGGGTATATCAGTAGGGTGGGTATATCAGTATGGTGGGTATAAACACGAGTAAGGTGGTTACCGTATTCTCTCTATTAGTTCCACATGTGGGATTATTTTTCAATCGTCCGAAAATCGGAAAAATTTGGGGTCGATCTCGAGATTTTTGGGTGAAAATCCAAAATCCAAAAAACAGAATCGGTAGAGCTTGTGGGAGTTAAGACAATGCAATAAACAGCTTTGTTGAATTTTTTCTCTGAGATGAGATACAGGTCCTCAAAGTTGGGGGTGTGGGTTTAATAGAGAGTGTGGAACTAATAGAGAGAATACGGTATGTAGGCTTGAAGGGAGAAAAGGTGAAAAAATTCGAGGCTTCAACAATTCCTATGTACATATACATGAGCGGCAAATGCCGAAAACAGGAAATGCCGAAAACGGAAATTTTTGAAACTCGCGCTTTTCCAAACTGCTAATGCCGAAAACCAATACAGCCCCTAATGTGTGATATTTTTTTATTTTTTTCTTTATTTTAGCTTTTTATTTTTTGAAATGTTTTATTAAAGGGAGGGAACATTTTCTGGTCCGAATGGTTCGAACAACATTGCGAGCATACATACTTTTTTGACTACCTTTTGATTGTTTTTTCCTTTTTCCTACCTCTTATTTTTTTCGCATTTTTCATATTTTTGCATTGAATACAGAATTGATAAACAGGTGAACAGTCTATTGATATAGAAGAAGCTATTTATACCGGTTGGTTTGACTAAAACAATGGTTTAGGGTGGTAAAATATCAAATAGCAAGCCTTCATGATTTTTTCGCAAATTTTCATCAATAGTGTCAAGTTGTAATTTACACCCGATTATCGTGAGTTAGCTTTACGTTGATAACTCTATTAACTGTACGTTAATAACTACAGAATATTCGATTGTTGAGGGTTCACCAACGTGTTTTGAGATAAAATCAGATCTTTTTGCAGTTCGAAGAACATATTTGAGTCCGTCCAACCCCTGTCGAAGCCTTAAAACTGCTGAAGAACAACAAAGCACCAAGGCAAAAAAAACCCTTCTTTCTTGGAAAATTATATAGTTGATACCTCTTATGAGTTTTTTGATTCTTCCTGATTACCGTTTTCTGATTACCGTACTTTTTTCGACATCTGATATCTGGTTCTGATTTATTTTATACTAGTGCTTGGCGGCCCTTCGGGCCGCTCTCATTTCTACTGTAGCTTTTCAAAGTATATTTTAAAGCGTAAAATCAATAACTGATTACATCTTCACAAATTTGTTTTTCACTTTTGTGTCGGTGCATAAAATTAAACGAATAAGAGAAAGTAGCGAGGGTTATTTTGCTTTTAAAATGTTATATCTTTAATTTATCAGATCTGGATAGACAGTTTTTTCATTTTTTCTGATCGCAGTAAAAATGTCTCTGACATAATACAACTTTTTACGAACGAAATTAATATGTCAAAAATAGTGTCCTGAAACTTGTCCTAAACTGGACTAAATAAACTAAACCTCGCGCCTTTTTTAATTAAATTTCCGACTTATTTTTAAAATTCTATTTTTCCTCAACTTAACATAACCTCAACAGCCATAATCTTTGCTTCCGTCTCATTGAGGAAACTCATATTCACTCCTTTTCACACTTATAAAAATGCTCATTGCCTCGTGTGCAGATTGCACGCGAACAGACAGAAACAGACAGCACACAGAAATAGACAGCTTTGAAACAGACAGCTTAATAAACAAATGAGCTGATTCAACGAATGAGATATATGTGCTGCATAAAATATACACAGAAAGTAAGACCTGAAGCATGAAATTAAATTTCTCATATTTGAACGATTCAATTTTCGATGCAACCTACCACTGGACAGTTCACAGATATGTGACTTAACTACAAAAGCATCGAATCAATCCAACTGGACTGATCTATGTAGTATCACAAAAGGCACCACCTTGAGGCACCACACATGAGACATATACAATGTGAACGGACAAAAAATTTATTTCACGAATACAAACAATACAGTAAAATTATTAAGATTTTTCGAAGACTTTATTCTTGTGCGAACCACCAGGAAGTTGCCGTCACCAGAGAACCAAACATGCTTGAGAGCACCAGATCACCAAGGAAGCCGACACTTGCAAATGATATAAATACAGAATTTTACAGCACAACCTATTTAATGCATCACACATGGGACATTATACGTAAGACATGAACGATAACACATGAGGCATGAACCACAAATAATGCATGAGACTCTCAGAATTAAGAATTAACCACGCTCCAGTGTCAAGTCCAAGTCCAAGTGTCTCAAGTATTTACCATTATTAAGGCACTTGGACTGGACTATAATTCATACTTAAATCAAGACAATGTGATTCATGATCGTGACCAAAAGCGATCACTCTAATGAGATCACACCTTCAATCCCAATCCAAGTCAAGTTACATGTCTTTGTTTGGCTTCAATCTGAGACTCAACTATGAACCACAGTCCAGTCTAAGCACTTCAAGTATTCTTTTACACATATTTAACTTTTATTACGTAGAAGTTGACTTTATCTGCAATCGTCAACGATGGATCCTCCAGGACTTGCACCTTCGAACCGTTTTTGAAACTGAGAGCTAACTTTACATTCCCCATGTTGTAGAGTTCATTTTTAGGCGAAGCAACGACAGCTACATTTTTCAGAAGGATGGTTTTCCCCTGAAATGTGCGAGTAAATGTACATGCTTTTGCATTAAGCAAAAATTTTGATTATAATACCAAGAGAGAAGTGAAGGCATCAAAGTCACTGCTTGATGACGACTGTGAAGATGTGAGGGAAGCAAACACATCTCGGCAGGAGTTCCATGCACTGATTTGAATGAAGTTCGGCGGCTGCTTGTCATCACTTCCAACGACTGAGCGAATTTTGTCTTTTTTGTTGAAGCTAAGTACACCTTCCAAGGAAACAACTTGGAGCTTTATGTCACTACAAAAATTTCATAATAACTTTCTTAAATGTGCAGGAATATACCTACATTCTACTCACCACCATATCTGCTTTGCTGAGGTCGATTTCCACCGCTTCTCTCCAAAGCAGGACGACTTTGATGGCGATCTTGGAAATTGCCTCGACCGGCGCTACCACCGGACGCAGAATTATCGAACGAAGAGTTTTCGAAACCACCTTGTTTCTTGGGCGAGTCTTCTGTCTAAAATTCACTTTATTTCAGCATATATAAGATTTAACATTCCAAGACTTACATTCCCAGTATCACGCGAGCGATCACCACCACCATATCTGCTTTGCTGAGGTCGATTTCCACCGCTTCTCTCCAAAGCAGGACGACTTTGCTGGCGATCTTGGAAATTGCCTCGACCGGCGCTACCACCGGACGCACAATTATCGAACGAAGAGTTTTCGAAACCACCTTGCTTCTTGGGCGAATCCTCTGTTCTCTTCCAATCTTTAGAGGAACGATTTCGCCCTTGATTACGGCTGTCCCCAAAGCCAGCATTGTCGAAGCCCGTATTATCGAAGCCCACTTGCTCAGTTTCTTTTGCAGTTCTATGTTCTCTTGCCATAATCTTCTAAAATATAGGGCATGAAGATGTCAAATTTCACTCAGCAATCACTGTGCCTTGGTCCACCCAATGTAAAAAGTCAAATTACGCTCATCTTTTTCGTCAAATTTCAACAAAAAAAATTTGAGCAAAATTTAACATTTTGTCTTGGAGGACCACATCTAAGCGAGTGATAAGGCTCAGGTACAGGTGACCGAGAAAGTTCTGACCGAAAAGTATCTGACTGGAAAATGACTTAAATGTCAGTGGAAAAATATCCAGTCCCCACACAAATATACTTGCGCGGTATATTTGTGGGAACGAGCGCGTATAATTTTTTTTTTATTAGGAACAATGTCAATTTACTCTGCCCAAAGATACAGACCCTCAAAGTAGAAGGGGTGGTTTTATTAGAGGAAATGGGCCTATTAGAGGAAATATGGCAGCACTTTAAAAACACCGGCGCTCCAACCGCGGAGGCGGCTAAATTTTAAAAATGCCGATGGCGGCGCCAAATTAAAAAAAAATATCGTTCATAACTTAAGAAATTTCAGAAACTTAAAAAATCATAATTTTTGTCTCGATCCGAAAATATACCAACTCGAATGATTTCAAAAAATATACTCCCTTTAGTACTCTTTTAGTCATTTGTGGGCACTTGCGCGTTTACCAAAAAATAAAAATCGGGGTTTTTTTTAATTTAGCCGGTACGTGATGAAATTTGACCGCGCCAAAATTTGCCCGGAACTAAAATTTGGGAGTGCGGTAATTCGTCCACAGTCAATTCGTGCGCAGGTCAATTCATCCATAGGCCAATCCGTCCACAGTCAATTCGTACACGGTCTAACACCTTAGTGCCTATACTTAAGTACAACAACCTCAGCACCACCTGGATGCCCTAAGGAGCTTAAAACTACTACAAAACTGAAGTTCTTGTAACTCAAATCGCTATTTTAGCATTATAAAACCATCTTCAGAACACAATTTCGGATAAGGTACATTCGGACATTGATTTTTTATTACCTACAGCTAAATACAAAATTTCGGATTCTGGAGATGGACTCATACATATATGGATATATATGGAGGTATAGTGGTACCTATATGGAGGTACCACTTGGTTTTCCCACCCACCCTGAAGCTTACTGGTCGACCTTCGACTTATGATTTGGAGTCGTCCACCTCGGAGTAGGTACTGTTCTTCAAGAAAATATAATGTCTGCTACCACCAAGATTCGAACTTGTAACCTCAAAAATTTGGAGGTCGCTCCGGGTGGACATCCAGCTAGCTGACTACAACCTGAAAACTTGGCGACAGAAAAACCTTTTAATATTCACTAATGTATTCAGGACATCGTTTCAGTCAAGATAGAAATGATTATTTGCTCATTCAGAAAATTTTGGCAAATTCACTGACCGAGTTATGAACCGGCCAAATTCCGGACTAGTACCCAAATATAAAACAATCAGTTCGAAAGTCCTAGTAGGGTGCTCACAATGGAAATCGGAATTTTTATGTCGAAGTGTTCCTGTTGCGAAGTATTTGGGGTCTCATAGCTCTGCGAGTTTTCTACACTGTGAAATGATTTTATCTATTCTGAAGTTCCTTGCCCAGAGCACGTAAACTCTTTTATTAATAAGATTTGTCCTTATTTTGGGACCCCAAATCTTACTTTTTCTAGAATTTTTTTGTCAAAATATTATTTTTAGCACCAAAAGAGCAATAAGCACTGGATAAAATAGCACTTTTTGCCAAAATACCCGAAAATGTCCTTATTTTAATAAAAAAAATTATACGTGCCCTGTCCATACCCAAAAAATAATAACTTTCTAAAAGTAGGACCGAAAAATAAAAAGTTAGTATCGCACTATGCTTCCAGCTTCAGGGTTGTTAACGAACATTTTTCGCGTGAAGCCTTCACCTTCGACTTCAGTTAAAATTTTTTTCCATCTGACTCCTTCACCTCAAGATCGAAATTTTTTTCGTGTGAAGCCTTCTCCTTCGCTCCTTCAGATAAAATTTTTTTTGGCTATCTTTTGAAGGACCTTCTCCTTCAATGAAGGCCTTCATTGAAGGGTTAACAACCCTGTCTAGCTTCGTCATCCAACTTCCTACTTCCATTCTGAGCGAGCCTTAAAATTGGTCCGAAATTCCGGTTTATTTCGGTAAAAGTGTTTTATGCATTTGGGCACAAATTTCTAATAAAAAGCCGTCGTCCAAAACTGGAAAATACGATGTTATCTTATAAAGGTGTGTTTTTTGTCTTAGTCATCCATGTGATTTTTTGGCTTGTGCTTAGGCGCAGGTTATATTGGTTCGTACCGTATACTGTCCAATAGTTGGAAAGACTCATTTTTTTCAACCTACCGTGGAATACCCGATCATTAAGAATTTTTTAAGTTATTTTAAAAAGATTGTTAAAGGGGCATGCCCGTGCGCGACACGAAAAAAAGGCGAGCAAATCTTTTATTTCTCAAGACATTCAAGACATGATTTCTCATCAAGATTTTTTAAGTTTTCTGCCTAACTTTTAAAAGAAGTATAAGGTCATCAATATTAGGTTTGATTCAAAACGAGTGAAAAATAGGACGATTCAAAAAAGATTGCTGGTCCCCGCCTTAACTTTAAAATAGTGGTTGTATTACTAACCCAAACAAAAACTAATCGCGCCTAAAATATATTAAAACTTCCTTTAGATCAATTATGAGTTACCTAAAGACTACGGTTGGTGTTCTTTTTTTATAGTTCATTCACTAGCAATTATTAACATTCAGAAGACTACGTGCATAGGATTGGGCGTACAGGAAGGGTTGGAAACCTTGGCTTAGCCACTTCTTTTGTGGATTGTGAATGTTCAGATGACCGCAAAGTTGCCAAACACATCGTTTACGTAGGTTTTCAAAATTAATTTACATTTTTGTACGACATAAAAATTTGGCAAATGGCCGTTGTCGAAAAGGGATGTTTCAATGACCATAAAAAGTACATAAAGATAAAAAATTTAGTGGCGTTTTCTCCGCTCCAATACACGGGAGGAATTATCAGGATACCGTATTTGCTCTAATAGTGCAAGTCCTCATAATAGTTTGCGGTACTTTGACGAGATCTTTTTTATTTTATTTGAAAGCTTAACAGATGAGAAATTGAATGACACCAAACTTATTAATTTTCGTGTTTGTTATCAGTGTTAAAAGCATGTATGAAAGAAAAGTTAATTTTTTAATTTTTAGCCATGGTCTACAATGCTCAAGAGTAGGCAAATTGTGTCGAATGGTTTATCGAAGAGGGTAAAAGCGTGTCAGCATTTAGCATTCGTTATTGAAGAGAACTCGGGCTTCATGCTTAATTGCCGGACCGCAGCAGGATTCTCGACTGGTACAACAAATTCAAGGTTCAAGGAAGTGTCGAAAGAAAAAAGAGACCAAATATCAAGGTTTGATTTTTCGCCATTATTCATTGGGCTTCAAGAATTGTATCTGCCTTTGCAACCCTTTCGGAACAGATGGTCAATAGAGCTATTGGAGCTTACGGAACTCGTCTCAAATACTGCATAGAACTGAATGGGAAAGGACAGAACAGGAATATGAGTGAAAACATAGTTATTTTTGTTCGTTAAAATTTTGGGCGTGTCCAGATAGAGACTTCTTTCAATGTTCGGTGTCATTCGATTTCTCATCTATTCAGTTTTCGAATAAAAAAAATCTCGTCAAAGTACCGCAAACTAAAAAAGTTATGGCGAAAATGAATTCATGCGTTTATGCGTTGGGCCGCTCTGTTGACCGTAAATCAGACATTTTAAACAGACCAAATTAACGAAGTGTAAACAAAAATGATTTGCCAAATAAAATGGACTAAAAGTTTAATAACAAGGATGACTGACAAAAAAAAACAATACAAACAAGCTGATGCATGACTCATTTTTTACTCCTTCCTTTATTTAATCCACTTTGCAAGTGAAATTTGATCATAAATAAAAAGACTGCGTAAATGTATTGCGGCCAATGGTGGTCATTTTAATGAGTGAAATAAAAAGTGTATATGTCATTTTGAAGAGGAGACAA
The DNA here is from genome assembly GCA_029231635.1 of Ditylenchus weischeri. Classification (NCBI taxonomy): domain Eukaryota; kingdom Metazoa; phylum Nematoda; class Chromadorea; order Rhabditida; family Anguinidae; genus Ditylenchus; species Ditylenchus weischeri. The sequence continues at coordinate 156,197 of JAMRYI010000007.1, forward strand.
AGGGCTACCAAACCTATTATTTGAAAAAAAATTATTGAAAATTTTGTATTTCCAAAAGTCCGCCAAGGACTTTTTGTCCACCAGTTAGTTCTTTTACGGCGGCACAATACTGCATCCCATCAAGGGTCACTGAAAAGCGCCGCGCTGCAGTACCACAAAGATCAATTTCTCCAACACTATTAATAATCTTAATTTCAGTATTTACAAATGTCTGATCAACCAATCCCTTCTTTCTTGCTAGCCTTGGCAAAAAATGAACTGCTTTTACCGCTTAATGAGAAATAAATCAAGCTTTGTGTTTAATTTGACCTTTATCCATGTGACTCTTACCTTTTTTCTTCTCATGTGACATGTTGTTTTGCTCAAAAAGATGTGCTTTGAAAATTCTTTTTGATTATATGGTTATTTTTAGCAGCTGTTAAATGTTTGATGTCTAATTCATGAATGTGGAATAAAATTTAAGTCTTCCGGAATACGTTAATGCTTTCCCAGTTAATTATAAAAAAAATATAATTTTTAGTCACAGTTTAACCAAAAATTAGTTGACAAGCTTTATTTGATGTGAGTGGGGTATTAAAATTGTTTTGAAAGTCACGCAATTTTAAAGTTTTTTAGTGGTTTTCTAATGTTGTTAGACGAGTAGGAGTATTTCTTTTTTAGTTGTTTTTGCTCTTGGACGTTTCAATTTAGTTTAAAACAACAATAAGGCGATAGGGTTGGATAAGTTTGTCCGAGACACAACTAACTCGCCAACGTGAAAACTCGCCAACGAAAAAACTAGCCATCGGAAATCGGTTTTTCGTTGGCAAGATTTGACGTTGGCGAGTTTTCGCGTTCGCTTTTGCGCTAGCGAGTTCTGACCTTGGAGAGTCTTTTGCGTTGGCAAGTTGGTTGCGTCCCGTTGGTCCTTCTAAAACAAGATAAGTCAAACCGAGGTTATCCGTCACTTCAGTTATCCGGCGCGCTCGATTATCCGGAACCCTAAATCTACTCTTTTTAGCTGAGATTGTCAAACAGAGCACTGTTCTTGTTGAGACCCCCCAAAACATCCGACTTTTCGCCTTGGTTCCCCTGTTGTTTTTGTAAATATTCAGGATTAGGCTTAACCAAGGGTTGGTCAGTGTATGTAAGGACGAACTCAAAAGTGCTAGAAACTCATGTTTAAGACTGTTCTAACATACGCTGGCCAACCCTTGCCTAAGATTAACCCTAAAAATGAATAGAAATGGTAAAAACAACAAGAGGGACCAGGGCAAAAAAATTTGATCTTTGTGGGAGGGGCGTGAGGGTGTCCCGGCCGTGGTCTCAACAAGAACAGTGCCAGATTGGCTTTTTCTCTGTGATCCAGTTATATAGATATGTATATGTTTAATTGCATCTGGCACCTCAGTTATTTGGCACCCAAAAACCAGTCCTTAAAGGTGCCAGGTAGCCGAACTTCGACTGTATGTCTTTATTCAAACTATACTATCATATTGTATTAGGTTGATCCAAAAGTTCTTGGGCACCTTGAAAAAATTTATTTTCGATTTTTTCCGACTTCCATTTATTTCGCTCGATGCAGCACTTTTTGGCTGGCAAAGAATACGCAACAGAAGAAGCAATTTTAACAGATCTGCAAGTTTATTTTGATTCGAAACCGATTAGATTCTTTGTTAAAGGTATTGGGAGATTGCCTGAAAGATGGCAAAATGTTGTTGATGTTGAGGGAGATTATTTTGTTGAATAAAGATTTTGGAGAGCTGTTTTGTTGATGTGACTTCGAGTGATATCTCCTCTGAATTAGATCTGCAAACATTGGAATGATAAACATCATGCTAAAATATTAACACGTTAATAAAAAATCGAAAATAAATTTTTTCAAGGTGCCCAAGAACTTTTGGATCAACCTAATACTAACAAAAAATTACAATTTTTATTCTATAGCCAGATTTATTTGAATGTATTTATTAACCCGGAAAACTGCTAGATTATTTAGTATTTTTTTTTGAAAGTTCAGAATAATCAGCTTGGTGAACTTTGTTATCATTATTATTTTTCTTGATTTACCAAACAGATTTTTTTTAACTAAAAAGGGTTTTACGAAATTCTTTCTAGACATTATAAGTTAACACGGGCCCTATACTAGAAGCGGGTAGTTTTTTTTTGCCTTGGTCCCCCTTGTTCTGTTTTTAATGTCGAATTGTTAGAATTGTCGAGCGAAGAACTGGAATTATTTGGAGAAACTCGTTGAGCAAATGACCAAAATTTATGATTAGATCCGTTGTTGTTATTGTTGATATGAATTTTGTTGTTGAAAATGTTGAATAAAATGAAAAAAACAGAACAGGGGGGACCAAGACAAAAAAACTACCCTAACACGGGACAGGTTAGCTATAATGAACGTTTACCCTAGAATATTTTTCATAATAAACACGAACATTAAAAAACCAGGTGTCAGGAGTTTGCTTACATTCCAAAGAATTATCCCAATTAAAAATGTAAAAGAACCAAATAAAGGCTTTTTGGATAAGTGAAAATTTTAGAAACAAATGTGTAACTGTAAAGCGACTCTATGTTCGAAATCAGCACAAAAATAGGGCCTTATAGTCAGGGACGAAAAAGTACATTTTCCAAAAAAAAAAAGATTTTGGGGCCAAAAAAGTACAATTCAAGAAACTCAGTAAAAGCGCCTTCAAACATTTTATTTCTACACCAATGAAACACATAACACTTTTCAAACAAATAAAACAATTCAATCATATTTTTCGTTACTTTGAATTTTCCTTCGAAGATCTTCCTCTTTCATAAGCAGTTTGTAGACGCCTGCGCAATCGATATCGTAATTGACACGAACTTGGAGAAGAGCCTTGACCATTTCCACCTGAAGGAGATTCCTCGCGTCTGTCCACTGAGCTTTGCACAACGAAAATACCCGCTCCACAAAAGCATTGGCCAGCTGTATTGAGAGGATGGTGCTCACGAGTCGGTAGAGGTTGTCCTAAAGAAGAAGTCTGAATTCCGCCACAAAACCTTCGCTCACCTTGAAGACCTTCTGCTTCTTAGTTTCCGCTGGATCCGCATCAAAAAGTTCGTCCAGGATTTAGCGCAACATTCGGTTCACTTCGACCACCTCGTTGAAAAGCTCATCCTTCTCAGCGATTTCTGGCGCCATCTGTTTTGCAAGCTCCACTACTTTGGTGTAGTCGATATTCTTTGTCTTCAGCATAATTCACGAGATGTTGGTCGGCAGAAACTCCACTCTGAACCACTTATTGATGTATTCGATGACGTTCGTATAGAAGTCCTAAAGAAAAAGTTACAATTCCCCAACCCTTACCAAGCAAAAAAACCTGGAAACTTGCGCTCAGCCTCTCCTTCACTTCCATGTCCAAGCGCGCGAGAGATATTGCAGTAGCAGCATCGTAGAACTTGTTCGCTTTCCTTTCTTGGATCTTCTGTTTGAATGAGTCGACAATGTCCATCAGCTCTGGAAGAAGCGCCTTCGATTTATGAAATCAGTTTCATTAGCAGAGATTAGCAGACCAAACGAAGAAAAACCTGAAGTTGGAGCAAAGGCACCCTTCTCAAACACACCCAGAACACTTTGAATGAATCGAAGAATTGACATCGATCCCACGGAGGCGAAGAACCTCTCCAGAAAGAGCGGCGCTTTGTTTCCGAATACGAAGGTAGCAGTCAGTGGTTTCCATAGCTTCAAAATTCTTTTAATCACTTTGCCCAAAGTCAGCCAGTGCGTGTGACTGTGTGTCGGAATCGTCTCATAATTGGTCTGAAAGCGGAGGACATTGTTAACGCGAGTCAAAACGACAAACTTCCAAGAAGTCGCAGATGTCCTTGAACTGTTCATGTGGATCCCTTGAAGTAGCTGGCTAGTTTAAAGACCACAGTTTCGGTATCAAGTGGAATACGATCAGCACCCTTCTGCACAGAATTGTGAAAGATATGAGCCGGGCAACCAACGGGAATAAGATCCTTCTTCTTGGCGAGTAGATTATTGAAAATATTGTTCGGCCCTTGCATGCGCGGTCCATCGAAATTTACTGGAGCGTTGTCGGCACAAAAAGACACAAGATTTGTCCACTTGAGAGCGTGCTTTTCCAAGATTTGAGCGATGAAGTCGGCCACCAGTTGCGAATCTTCCCCGGGCAGATCCCTCATGTCGAGTAGGCGGACTTGTACTCCCTTTGCAGCGGAGAAGAATCTAAAAAAATTTCAAACAAATAAAACCAAACTGATGACGAGTGGAAACATTTTGATCTCCTTGTGATTCGATGCATCGGTCGAGATAGAGAACGGTTGGCTGCCCAATTCCTTCAGAACACGTTCGACCGAGTACGGAGCCAGCACGCCTGAAGATCAGGAATCAATAAGGAACCCAAAAGGAAACAAAACCTGTCAGAATCGCTTTGGTTTTCAGTCGACCACATCCGAACTTCTTGGCCACCTCGGAATCGGAAAACATTGTGCGGAAGAGAGCATCGGATGAGTAGCAATCGGCCGAGGAAAACGCTTGGTTGTGAGTCGCGACATGGAACGCCCAGGCACCTTCGGCAGCAGAAGTTTTGTCATCGATTGCACTTGGCGCAGTTCGGCTTGGAATGAAGTTTGAGATAGTTCTAAAAGTCCAAACGAATAACAGAAACAAATAAAGTAAAAAAAAACCTTATAGTGTTAGCGGCCCTGACGTTCTCCTTGTGCTTTGACTTCTCCTGATGCTGCTTGATTGCGGTTTTTCCCATCGATGCCAAGTTGATCTCGTCGTTGCACGGAATGCAGTGAGCGTTAAAGTCGTCCTTTCCTTTTCTGATTCCTTTGAACTCCCTTGCAAACTCGACTTTGTACACGTTCTTCCTTCGAGGCTGAGACATTGCGTTTGAGATTAGCACTGCAAATTTAACAATTTAAACAAGCGAAAAAAAGGAAGAAAAAGCAGAGACAAATGAACAACACAAAATGAACAGACAACTGGAAATTCGAATGAAAAACTGTGCAGCAGGCGAAATTTTTAAAAAATTCGAATGTTTTCTTACATTTTCGGCGCCTATTCGAAAAAAAAAGTACAAAAAAGTACATTTCTCCAAAAAAAAAGTACAAATCTTTTTAAAAAGTACATTGAAAAAAGAAAAGATTTGGAGTTCCAAAAAAAAAGTACAAATCTTTTTAAAAAGTACATATATCATCCCTGCTTATAGTGCTTCAAAGTAAAAAAAAATTAAGCGAAATCCAAAAAGTTTGAGGGGGTTAATACATGTTTAGGGGATTATCCACCATTTTTTAAAAATGCCCCTACTTTCTATACAACATAATCTCAGTCTTTTAGTGATTGTCTTCTTTTATTTTTATTACTTTTTATTTAAATCGTGAAGAAGCACACTTTCTAAAGCAAGCAATGTGGATTGTATTGATGCCAAAGCAATATTGTTTGTCTGCTCGGCTTTTTTGTCATAGGTGTAAGGTTTCAATGAAAGCAGCAATTTTAGTTGGATTAGATTGGATACGCTCCTAGTCTTATCCATGCTTTTTAGGTTCATTGTTTTAAAATTATAGCAATGTTGTGGAAGACAATTTTTCGCATTCTATAGGCAATAATATCAATTTGTAGCAGAAAAAATACAGCTTTGTTTGTGTGATTTTTTAAGCAATAAACGTCAAGCTGAAACAAGTATTTTTTTCATTTGTCACTTTTGGTCATTTTTTAAATTTAGTTCTAATAATATCTAGATGATACCTTTTTTTTTTAAATTCCACGATTTATGTTACACAGTAGTTTATCAAGCGTTGAATTTCGTTCAGAAAATTTTTACGCTCATGTCAACGGCTCAAATTGTTTTCACCCAGTAAAATACTACTTTTCACCAGTAAATTTGAATTTCAAACAAAATACTTATTTTTACCAGTAAATTACTGATTTCTACCAGTAAATTTGGTAATTTATGGTAGAAATTAGTAATTTACTGGTGAAAAGAAATAATTTACTGGTGAAAAGTAGTATTTTACTGGGTACAACTACATACAGCCCATGTCAACTGATTTCGACAAAATTCGACTTTTTAAGTCACCTCACGCCGAAATCAATTGACATGAGCATGAAAATTTTCTGAACTAAATTCAACACTTGATACACTTCTACGTAGCAAAAATGGTAGAATTAAAAAAAAAGTATCGTCGAAAGTAAAAACAGTGCATAATTAGAGCTAAAATTTAAAAAACATCCAAAATCAGTAATTCTCAGGGTTGCTGCATGGAAAGCTTCCCGGAAAACTTTCCGGACATAAAAGAACGCGGAAAGTTTTCCAAAAAATGGAAAGAAATAAAAACAGAAGAAGAGAAACTCTCTGTGGGCCGAACCCGTGTTACGCCTCGTTATATGCGTTTTCACTAGGGTTGTTTAGACGGTAAGTTACCACGGTAACTTACTACAGCCTGTATAACTTACCAAAAATCTGTAAGTTTAAAACAGTTAACTACAGATAACTGTACAGTTAACTATACAGTTAACTGTATACTACCACCTGTACAATACCTTCTTATTTCTGTTCGATTTCTCGCCGCGAACCAAAAAAGTTTCAAAAAAAAAAATTTTTCAAAAAAAATTATCCAAAAATTTGCCATTTTTTCGGATACCGGATATAAAAAATGGCCGAATATCGGACATTCGGTGCAGCCCTGCTATGTGATGTTCCCTTGATAAAGGGTCATGGTCGCGGCCGAGGGGAACATTTTGAAAGGCGGGTACCAGGTCAATTCAAACGAGAATTAATTCGACGCGATTTGGTAAAATTCGAGGAAAAACTTTACTTCGGGATTCCCGCTTTGGGAATCCGGAAAATGTTGACTTTCCCATTCCCGTTTCCCTCCGGTTGAATGTTCAAAATACCGTTTCCCACTCCGGTTGAATGTTCAAAATACCGTTTCCCACCCGCTGACTTTTCAAAAATCCCGTAATTTTCCCGGAATCGAAATTTTCAAATTTATTTAGTCTCAAAGCAAAAATAAGTTTGCTTTCGAACAACTGTTTATATAATTGGCCAGCTGATGACCATTTTGACCACAACATGCCTCAACAAAAACTGAAAATTCCGCAATTTGAAATCGAGGCTAAAGTTTTTGTTCTGATTATTTATCAACAACAATTTTTCAGTTCCATAATGTTTATATACCGCAGGAGAATTGTCAGGGCTACAAAATGACATATTATGGGCAAAAAATCATAATTAAAAGTGGTCTAATGGCACTGTCAAAGTTTGAAGATTTTTTATGGGCACCCTGTATTTATATTACTTAATAACGACCACCAAATCGAAGTTCTCGCGATTTTCGGGAATAGACTGACCAATCAGAACCAGCGAAAAACTTTAAAAATGGGGTAAAAAGTGTATGACTTAGCTTGGGAACGAACTTTTAAGATTTTCACACAGTTAATTCGAATAAGCTTAATATTAAATATTTTCTCAACAGTTATTGTGAAATTTTAAAAAGTTATGTGCATATCCATGGAAATTGCAACTGTACTCCATTTCAATTGAGCAAACATTATGCTTGTTTTCCATTTTCCATCATATTTATGACATTGAATTGCTGTTCTGAGCATTTAATATGGAATGTATCGTTCAATTCTTAAACACTTCTAAAAACCGCTTCATAGGTTATTTGTGCGGCTTAAAGTGTTATTGTGCCATTCCTAAGCACACCCCTATTATCCACTTTATATGAGTCAACCACCATATGAGTTAGCCCATTAAATAAGGTAATGTGGTCACATTTCCTCAACAGTTTCTTTAACTTTAGTAGTTCACTATATTTTTTCCTAGTTCTGTCTGTTTCCTTGTCATATATAATCTTTTTGTAAATGAAAAACACCATTATTTGTTAAGCCGTAGTGATTTTCTCGAGTACAGGGCTTAAAATCTTAAAAACAGGCATTAGTTGAGCAAAATTAGGCTTTTCAGTCACCGCTTTTAGAAATGCTTCATTTTTTTTAATTATTGAAATTTATTATAATTTATAATTGAAATTTCACTCGCTGGTGGCAAATGATTGCTTAGTTTTGCAATCATATAAATAAATCAGAAGGTGTAAACTTTATCAAGTCACCGAAGACATTGGGCATAATTAACAAAATTAAAAATACTCTTAAGATTGTTGAATTTGCCTTTATGCAAATTTATTTCTCAAAAGATATATTTTTTTATTTCTCAAAATGATATAAGATATTTATTTCTCTTGAAAGTTGTCTCCCCACACTTCAAAGCTTCCTTTTTTTTTTATCTTTGCTGCTAATTCTAAAAAATAAAATATTAGCTTTTCCAGAAAGTATTGCGACTTAATTTTAAATGCTCGCTTCTCACGCAATTTTTTACATTTTGTGTCAATCTTTTTTTTTATTACTAGCCTTGAATCTCCTTAGAAGTATCTCCTGAGAAGTTGATGAGCCTTTTCATCACTTTAACTGATCAAACGCTTAATTCAGGGTGTACCGCTTTAACAACATCTTGGTGCTATCTTGTAGCGCATTTCAAGAGCTACAAACCCCATTTTACACAATAATTTTTGAAAGTTTAAGTATTGAGACTGCCTTTTGTAAAAAAATCAATTTCTTTAAAGAATGACCTAAATTCAAGCTTTTTCAACTTTTTGGATCTTGCTCATTTTTTTTCCAAAAGCCATATCTAAATGACCAGATTTTCAAAAATTATTTTTTAAAATTGGTTCTAGCTATTAAGTGCTAGACCCTGAATTAAACTTTTGACCAGTTAAAGTGATAAAAAGGCTCGTCGATTTTCAAAATGACCGCGAAAGTGTTTATAGCCAAATGCTGACTTTTTTTTTAAATTATTCAGGCAATTTTTGTATGAAGAAAAGGAGATTCTGAAAAGGAGATTCAGGGCTGGTACTAAAAAAAGATTTACACAAAATGTAAAAAAAATTGCTCGAGAAGCGAGCATTTTAAATTATTTCGCAATACTTTCCGAACGACCTAAGATTTTTTATCTAATTAAATGCTAGTAGCCCTTTTTTCGTTATATTTTTTCTTGCTAGCTTAGACGGAAATAATTTTTACTTGCAAAAGAAAGCATTTACCTAGACGAATTCAAGCTTGCATCTTAAAATAGTTATTGGTCTATGAGGTCTATAAAAAACTGTTTTTGTAAGTATCGTGCGAAATTTTCTTTTTGGAAATAATGTAAAAAATGTTCCTAATTTAAATTTTTTTTAGTTGTAAACATTGTTTTTAATAAAAAGGTGTATCTTTCCACATTAAAACTACCATATAAATAGAATTGGATTTTACTAGCAAATTTTATTCTTTCTAAAAAACAAGTTGTGAGTCTTCACGACCTTGGAAATTTTTTCGATTTGCCATCAACAACATCATTGAGAATAGTGGTCTGAAATGGTAAGGATTCGACTTTTTTACTTTTCCACTTTTTTATTGGCGACCCGTGAAGGTTAAGGGTGAGAGTGTCATTTTTGAGTGAGGGTTCAGATTTGTCATTCGGGACAATAGCTTAACCCCCCAGCACAGACTGGAACAAATGTATTGTATAACCACCCACGAACTTATGGACCAACCCAATATATTCTGGTAGACTGTTATTTTTTCGATATTCGTGCTCTGCTCTTTCAATTTTCGAATTTTCAAACTTTTTTGTCTCGATACGAAAGTAGAAAAATTGCTGTATCTCTTCATACACTCAGCCTTTTCATGTTCTGTAAATAGAATTTTGTAGAAGAAGAATAGAGCTAACTTTCGATTTGACCGGCGAAATGTTAGGCATCAGTCGGGAGAGTTTTTGGGTTTGGGCTGCGGTGCGTCGACGCGTGTGTGTGCTGCTGCTTTGGAAGTCTCTGTAGAAGTAAATCATTCGGTATTTCTTTTTGCCGCTGATCACACATTTACTGATTACTATTTTTAAGAACGTAGATCCAAAGGCTCAACGCATAGTTGATGATTACCTAAAGAGACGAATCAGCAAGGATAAAAAATTTCAAGCAAACGATTGACTAAGCAAATCAAAACTGTTGGTTAAATAATGTTAATCGGATTCTAATCGAATCTTAATAATCGGATTTTTCGTAAAAAAAAACTTTTCAGCAAAAAAATCAGATTTGGAAAAAGAAAGTTTAAGCAAGCACGAGTCGTTTTCACATTTTTTTTTACATTTGTCCTCGTTTTGTCCTTCTTTACATATTGTCCTTCTTTACATTTTGTCCTTGTCCTTGCCCCTTCGTCCTCTTCTTCGTACTTGTAATTTTTGAACCTCGTACTTCGTCTTCGTAGCTCGTTCTTGGAGGTGCTCGTTCTCGTAGTACGAGGACGAAAGACAAGGACAAGTTCTCTGCACTGTATTTGAGACCCGAAATCTTCATAATTTTTTAGATTTTACGTCAAAATCTTTATTTTTGGTACTCAAAACCAAGTAATCCAGGCCTCGCAGGTGTGCTTATTCCAAAGAAATGTGCTTATTTTCAAAAAATTGTCTTATTTTCGGTTCAGGACTAAGGAATTGTTCTTTTTTTGTTATAAAAATATTTCACGTCCTTCACAATAGAACGGTTAAATGTTTTTTCTGTGTTTCTGTCGTCTTTTACATTCTCTTATTGAAAACCAAATTTTCAGCTTGCTTAGATGCCTCTACAGGAAGTAAAGCTAAAAATCCGAAACCCTTTTTTATTTCACTTTAAAGGGGCATTCCCAATCTATTACACGTTATGCCCGCCAATTCAATTTTTTTTCTAATCATTGAGCTTATGTACGAATTTTTCAACTTGGTTTCTTACAAAACAAGGCCTAGAATTAAATTTTAGGTATAGTTTTGTAAGGCCCTGGCTATACTTCTTTCAACTTTCATGAAAGTTGAAAGTTTCAACAAAAGTATAGCCACAAAATACAAAAAACTTTCGCTTTCAACTTGCAATTTAAAGAGAAAACTTTCATGTAAGTATAGCCAGAGCCTAAGAAACCAAGTTAAAAAATTCGTAAATAAGTTTAATGATTAGGAATTTTTTCGAATTCCCGGGCACCACCTATAATAGCGTGGGTATGCCCTTTTAAAGCACTTTTGGGTACATTTTTATTGCTCCATGAAATGGTATGAACTGTTTACTCAAAGACGTGCTTCACACACACAATGTATCGAATTTTAAAATAATAACAACGTCTTCGAAAAATGATTCGGAAATAAAATAATTTGAAAAATAAAGCGTGAGCAACATACATAATGTGTAAAAAAATTTTTAGATTTTTAAAGTTTTTTTGTGAAGCAATTAAAAAAATTCTGTTTTGCTAATCGATTTTTCTTGCCGACAATATTTTTTGGTGTATTGGGTTGGTTGGTCCATAAGTTCGTGGGTGGTTATACGTAGCAGACCATATTTATGTATGGGTTGCAAAATTTTTGTCAAATCAGGATTGGCACTCAATTAATTGCTGGGTTTGAAAATCGAAATTTTGACTACACAATTTACGATTTGAAACCCATCGGTTAATTATTAATTAATTGAGTGCCAATCCTTATTTGTCAAAAATTTTGCAACCCATACATAAATATGGTCTGTTACGTATAAACACCCACGAACTTATGGACCAACCCAATATAATAATTACACTATGATGTCAGAAACACAACTTTTGCTTGGTTCCTCCTATGGTTTGAGTCCTGGTCATATAAAAGCCATCTAAAGACCAGGACCATAATTGCAGGAAGGACTAATCAAAAATCGTGTTTTCGACATACACAAAAAATATTGTCGGCGAGAAAAATTCATTGGGAGAGAAAAACGGAATTTTGAAAACCGCTCCACCAAAAAAGTTTTGGCAATTTTAGAAAGCTAAAATTTCTTGATTTCAAGGTTTTCGTTCACAGCTTTTCTAAAACCTAACTGCATTTCCGTTTACAAAATTCCGTACTAGTTTAGTGTTTAGTGTTTCTAGATTGCTTAAAAAATCCAAATTAAAACTAGGGACTAATGTATATGCATAAACCTTAAGTCTCATTCCTAAGTCAAAAGCTTAAAAGACCACTTACGACCAAATTGTTTAAAAACAATTTTTTAATAAATAAATTAGAGCCTCTCACAACAAACATGTCTGCCGAGTTCAGCACACTTATTAATTAAATTTTTCACATTTCAAAGTAACAAAGATGTTGTGGTTTCGGGTAATTTCAAAAAAGAGGGAAAGATAGATTGCATGCCCCCCATTATTCACCGCTAAAATCCACATGCCAGATGGTTTGTATTTTGCTTTTAAGAAAACGCATATGTGTGGGGTATCAATTCTTGTTGTTAGTCAGGGGGACAGCACACATCCGCTTCCATGTGCACTGAATTATGAATAGAAAACATATTGTTGAATTTGCTTTTCGGCAAATTTATTTGCTAGTTCACATAATAAAACTTGAGATTTCACACCTGAATTCCGAAATCCAAAACTACTGCTTGCAAATTATTTTTGGACCAAAAGTCTATTGTTTTTTAGACTTGTTCTTTTGTTATGGAACTAGAATATTTGCTGTGTTACATCAAATAGTTTTTGCATTTTGTTAGGTTTTATTGAGTTGGTTCAAACAAAGGCATAGGATGTTCCTTTTTATAAATTTGGATCGTGGCAGTATGCAGTGAATAGGCGTTTGGATTAACAGTTCGACTTCTTTGTGCTAAAACAATTTATTTGTTAGGGTTGGTTGTTGAACAGGGATTCATTGAGAAATAGTGGTTTGTATTCTATACTAAAGCCAAAAATTTTATTCTGTCGTATTTTCTCTAATAGGTCACCCCCTCCCCTCTAATAAGCAACTCTCCTATACTTTGAGGACCTATATCTCAATTATTTCTCACCGCTGCTCATTGCGTTTTGTCAACTACTAAGAATTCAGGTTCCGCTTTTTTAGATTTTGAGCATCAAAAAATTTTGAAATTTCTGATTTTTGAGAGATTAAAAAATAAGCCACCCGGTTAGTTCATTTAAATGGAGACGTAAAAAGAGGAGTTAAATTAACTGAGTTTCTAAAAATTTCATTTCTAGTAAAAATAGTCGACCATCCCTTTGACACAAACATGAAAGACTAAAACGTGCAAAATCAACTTTTTAGTGTAAGTGTGATGACGACAACAAATTGGCATAATAAAGAAGAACCATAATAACTACAATCCTGTAGAAAACTACAAAAGTTGTGAAAAAGACGACCTTAGCAACGCAAAATCGATCATTACAATCTTTTCATTTAGACTATGTTGTGAAGACTTATTTAAAGGACCATAGCCGTCGCCGACAATGAGAATTTCACACGTTTGAATGCGCGCGGGACACTATTTTTACTCCGAAAATGTTCAGCATTATTTTTCAGTAAACTAATAATGAAATCGTCAAAAAAGCAAAACCGGTCAAATGCAGAACCGGCACGGGAAATCGAACCCACTAAACGTAAAAGCCCAAGTGCACCACCCCCTCGAATTTTTTTTTGTACTTTTAAATAAAAGTATCCATTTTCAGCTGAAAATTTTTTATTCTGAGGCGAAAATTCCTCAGCAATCCGAATCATGAAGCAGAATTAAAAAAAATACTTAGTCGCTGAGATATGACCTAAAGTTGGAGTGTCAATATTTTAAAAAAAGACCATTTAACTTTACTCCAACTTAAAGTCATATAAAGTCATACTAAGTTTTTTTTTCAAATTCTGCTTTACAATTCGGATGGCTGAGGAATTTTCGCCTACTGGGTGCCTCAGAATAAAAATTTTCAGCTGAAAATTAAAAGTACAAAAAAATTTTCGAGGGGGTACCTTACTGTCCCCACTAAAAGCGTTGACAAGCCGCCGTCGCTTTACCACTACACTACCAAGTAACTTTAATGCTGCAGCTATTTTAGCCTAAGTAACTTCATTTCTAAAACACTTAGAAATTCAAAAAAATAATGCTGAATATTTTTGCAAAACAAAATTTCCCGCACACATTCAAACATGTGAAATTCCCATTGCCGGCAACGGCTATGATCCTTTAAAATTTATGAAATTAAAATAAATTGATGAAAAAGTTTTGCCTAAAGATGTTTTACTCGTAAAACACTGATTTATTTTACGCTCTAAAATCCTACTTTTGCCAATCAATTTATTCTTCTTTTTTGCAAATTTATAGTTGCAATTGAGCCTATGAAGAAGAAAATTGCCAAGTGGACTGCTAAATTTTATCCTTTTAATTGAACTTTGAGGCGGCCAACCTCCTGCAAAACAGACAGAAAAACTTTTGTGGGCAGTCACACCGTGCTTAGCCTAGTCTTGCTTAATTAAATTGTTTTTATGTGTAGCGGGAGATATGAGTGCCCTTCCCCTTCATTAATAATATAAAGTGAAGAGGAGCAGAAAGTGGCATTTCTCCCTCTCTTTAATATTCTATCATATACGCGAAAGTTTTTTTGAGGTGCGAATAATCAGTATCGACTTGGTATATCATTGTTTCTTCCACTTTTCCCTTTGAAAAATATAAGGAACCAATTCAATCGCAGCACCCAATTTGTGAAATCCAGCATCTAATTTATTTTTTCTAGCACCTTTTACAAATCTTCAAATAATAAAATACAGCGCCCAATTCCCTATTCTTGCTCATGCAAAACCAAGAAATATATATTTTATCGATTTTTTCATATCAATACACAATAACAGTGGAGTGGCCAGGGGTCACGTGCCGGCAGGGTGCCCATTCGTCAGATTTTTTCAAAACGGCTCAGATAAAATGGCTTCGAAAATAAGAAAAAAAGTGTATGTAAAAAGGTCTAAAAAATTCTAGTGCCTCCCTCCCGTCAGAAATTTCTGGCTACGCCTCTGCACAGTAAAGTTAAAAATAATGAAAAAGACAACAAAATAGCTTAAATTTGTGATTTTACACATTAAATTGACCTAAGCCTGAGCAAATATACGAAATTAGGTGCTGGATTTCTCAAACTAGGCGCTGTATTTTATTGGGTTGTAACATAAGTGATGGTGGTTTTTTAGTAATGAATTTTATTCGCTAATTATCACACACATGCGATATACTTTACATACCAATGGAAAGCTCATTCTTTGCTCTACAAGATCTTTGTTATTGTTTTTCTGGAATGATCAATTCTTGGTAATTTGTAGGCATAAACGATGGAGTGTCAAGTGGACAAGGATTTGCATTTTCGACATCACTTGCTTTTCGCTTTCAATCGTGGTGCTAAGGCTACAGAAGCAGCTAGGGAAATTTGTGCGGTTTACGGAGAAGAGCCGTTCTTTCTGGCATAGTATCTTCTCCGTAAAGCGCACAAATTTCCCTAGCTGCTTTTGTAGCCTTCGCACCACGATTGTAGAGCAAAGAATGAGCTTTCCATTGGTATGTAAAGTATATCGCATGTGTGTGATAATTAGCGAATAAAATTCATTACTAAAAACCGCCATGACTTATGTTACAACCCAATATTATTTTTTACTCAAATCTAAAAAAGGTGCTGGTAAAATAAATTAGGTGCTAAACTTCACAAATTTAGCACCGTATTTCACATACAGCCCAAATATAAACAAAATCTAAAAAAAGATTTGAACTCAATGAGAGACAAATTCATTTATTTTCTTTAATTACATCCTATATCCACGCAACTAAGTTCTTTACTTCTCAATTTATTTTAATATTGGAAGCTAAAAGACTTGTTGGCTATTAATTATTGTCAATATTTTCAGAAGTGGGAAGGATCTTTATTTTAGCATGCATCAATGCAATAGTGTATTGTAGAAATTGAATTTTGGGTGGGTGAATATGGACGATCAACTTCCGTCAGTATCTGCTGTCGGGGCTAGAAATGTTGAACAAATTCAAAGGTATTCAGTGGATCTATGGCCTAATTTGTTGTGGCGCAATCACTCAGCTTACAAATGTATACCCATTCAGGTCAGATATTTTTACTTGGCTCTAACGTAATGCACCGATTCAATTAAGCGATTTCCACGCTAAATTTTTGAAACGTTGCGTTCTCGATCATTCACAATCAGTATTGTAATTTTTTTGGTTTAGCATAAGGCTCTGCTATTTTACTTTATAATAAGATACCAACTGGATACCAACTGGTACCAAGATACCAACTCTGGATGCATGAAAATGTATGCATGCCAGAGTTTTTTCATGCCGTAGGTCTCAGCTAACAAAATTAGGGTTGTCGATCGATAATCTTATTCAAAACCACGTTGAGCATCTTTTTTTACACAAAGTGGCCCCTTAATGTCCCTGTCCATTTCAATACAGTATGTTGTCACTTTGCAGGGTGTCCTAAGAATTTCGGACGATTTTAACTGCTCATAACTTTTTTCTAGAACAAAATTCGTGATTAGAATAAATATTATTAGAAAAAATATAGCATTTTTGGTATATAATGTCAAAACAACGATTTTCACTCGGTCCCGGGTCCTGGTCTGTGGACGGCCTCTGGAAGAAATTATTGGGACACCCTGTATAAAAGGTACTTTTAGGTGACCCCAAAACTCAATTTTTAATTGAGTAGGACTCAAAAATAGTGTGCTTTTTCGAGCTTCTAAGGTAATTTTGGGTCGATATGTGTTGTTTAAGAACAGTTTAAAAGAAATTTATTGAGTGGGTATATCCAAGTAGCGCCGAAATTTTCTAATTTAACTCATTTTTGCCGAAACTTTCTTTTAAATATTTTTGACTTTCCTTTTTTACCTACTTTTTGCATTCCATTCTAAAACAAATTACCACTTATTTTGTAGCTCATCTCACTGGCTACACAACGAGTGGTGATTTGCCTAATAACAGTCTACAAAAAGTAGGTGCAAAACACAATGCCAACAACACGATTTTGAATAGGATGAAGATAGATTTTTAGAGAATTTACGGTATAATTTTTTTTTCCTTGAGCAAAATTCATTTTTCATCTTTTTTTTGATTCACACACGTTACGCCTAAATTGACAAAATCTGCTTTCCCGTTTATTCACACTCGGCTCCGCCGACTACTGCTGAGAACAACCAGTTTTACCACTTTTTAGTTTTACCAATAAACCAATTTTTGACAGAATATCAAATTTTCATTGAAAAGGCTTGCATTATTATTACATTTTTGTAAGAAAACCTAGTATTGCAGTTTATTCAGGTACGATATTTTTGGTTGAAAAAAAATTTTTCAATTTTTATACAATTTTGAATCAAAGGGGGGAGTAAGGTAATTTTATGTGCCGTTTTGGTACACGTCGGCACAAATGGGTTAATGTGTAAGTTTTCATAAAGTCTTTTTTATCTCAAAATAGTTATAATTAAAATAGTTATTGATAAATTGCTTACTAACTTTTTGTATTTGAGGCTCAAATACCTGAGAAAGTAGACTTGCTGGAGTTTCAAATGATATTCTCTATACTATATTTATTTGTATGGTCCTGCGCGTTGTTAGGCAACCTGTCTGTGATATATGTGGTGTCCTTGAAACAGGTGAGATATATCATTGAGCAAAGTCGTAAGAAAAAAATATTTTAATTAGCAGTTTATTTTTTAATTATGACCCAGACGTATCTTGACATTTTTAAGTAGTCGTTTGATTTCGTACTTTTTTCATCAAATACAAAGTCTGATGTTTAAGTTTGATATTTAAAAATAGCAAGTATAGCAAGGTCAGAGTCTTTTGCACTGAATTTATGCTTTAATAATATTTGTGAATCGTAGGGCTAAAACAAGCATTTCACTCTTAACACCTCGTGGACGGTTTGGAACAAATGTATATTCTGATACAGAATTTCATAATGAACAACTCTGCAATTTTGCTCGTCTCGAGTCAGAAACTTGAAAAAACACCCCCTTAAAACTTTAGTCATAAAATCAGGGTATCGAAACGTACTTTTTAAAAAGATTTGTACTTTTTTGGAACCCGATATCTTTTTTATTTTCGAGGTTTTACGTCAAAATCTTTTTATTTCGGTGCTCAAAAATCAATAAGCGCCGGATAAAATGTCATTTTTTGACGAAAAATGACCAAATGGTACTTTTTTTTGGCCAAATGTACTTTTTTAAAAAATTATGAGTTCGCAACCCTGCATAAAATGGACAAAAAACTTTTGAATTACAAAATATTTAGCTTTTGAATGTTTTTTTGTCTCGAGAGGAATTCAAAACATGACAGTCAATATCGAATTTTAAAAGTGGTTTTATTAATTAATCATTAATCATGGTTGTCAAAAGGGATAAAATAGAGCAAAAGGGATAAAACGTTCAAACGAGAATTGTTTATGTATTTAAATTTTATCCCCTTTTTATCGGTTTTATCCCTTTCTTTTTTTTTCGCTGGTTTGTACCCTTTTAGATCATTTTTTATCATTAAAACGATAAAGTGAGGTAAAATAAGAATAGTAACAATCTCTTTTAAAAGCATCATATAGATTTCTCGGAGCACTTTCAACATCTTTACAACCTATACAAACCTATGATTTGCACGATGTAAACCTATATCAACACAATATTTAATTTTTGAGGGATTATAAGAGCATTAGAGCCAGGATGCGCCGGGAGAAAAAGCGTAGTTATTTTCTACTCAAGAGAAACTGCATACCATTCCGACTTAATTGCCACAAAAAAACATACTAACACCGAAAACAGTTAAGCAAAGTCTTTCATAAAAATGGCTCTCAAGTGTACTAGGGAAGCTATTCTTGGCCTCATCCTATTTCTCTTAACTCACATCTTAGCTCTTTGAACGCTCGCTCACTGGGAGAATTGGAAGCTTGAACTGCGAGAACGAGATGAGCAAATGGTGCCAAAAACGGGAAATCCTGAAAATTCAGTTACAGGTATTAAATGGTAGAAATAACCTGCTGACTTGTTCATGCTTTATCCAGAATATCAGCGGACTTTCTTCCGTCAGAGGGAATGAACAGTAGGAATTTAGTTTGGTCTCAATAGAACTTGGCTGTACACATACGAATAAAGATTTTTTTGATGAAATCTTCAAGAGTCAAATGACCAGCTTCAGCGAGAACCAGACCCTTCATCTGCAACACAATTACAAATGATTAAATTTTGAGTGATAAAAACAAACTTCGTGGTAATTTAAAGCAGGTATTTTAGCACACATACTTCTTAATCGACCATGCATGAACGGATCCAAAAAGAATGAGCAAACCAGAATTTTTTTGTTGAGCTTTCCATCCAACGATTGCAGCCAATTCTTGTTAAACCAATCACCAATTTTTTTTTGTTGAAACATTCGAGAGCTGATTCTGCCATTGCGATTCCGTAGAGTGAATTCCCATCTATTAGATGTGGGCTCAGCTTCATTCTACAAATCAATCAATCATGGTGAGAAACAACATGCACTTAGTTACCTGCGCATCAAGTACCATTTGCGCTGACTAATACGTTCTTTCAGTGGAATTGCGAATTGAGGAGAGAACTGTGCCACTGCTTCTTGTAGGACATCTAAATGTTTGAGAACTGCTTTAACCATATTGTAGTAAGACAGCCACCTGGTCTCGACTAGTGCTTTGAGAGCTTTTCCTGACGCGAGGACAATTTGATCAAACTTTCTAAAAGCATGATTGAAATTTGTAGAAAAAGGCAAGGATGAAAACCTCAGTTTCACGACAAGTTTTTGAAGCGGAGTTGCAAGTTTTTGTCCCAAACCTTCCTCGAAGTGTTAAAAATCAAAATTTTCTCAAAAAAAAATTACCCTCCAAAAGGTCTTTAAGGTACTTTCACTTACTTATCTTGGATTAAACTTGACCTATTTTTAAACTGCAGTCCACTCTCTCTATAATGTACCCGTGGGGACCGATCTTAGGGTACGTTATAGAGAAGGGTGCCTGATAGCCTGATAGCCAGATGGTAAGCTATAAGGAGAATAATGCTTTTATGCCGGTAACCGTACGTTATATAGAATTTTCTTGGAACTTACGTTTTTTGCAGTTTTAATTTACTTGGTCATTTACAACCTTATGCTCAAAATATAGCCCTGCTTTCTGGCGTCATTTGGAGTGTATGGTTATAAATGATCATGTAAATTAAAATTGCAAAAAATGTCAGTCCCGAAATAATACCGAAATCCTACCCATCACGATTATACACTTTTCTTCCTTGGTCAAATCTTCGCTAGCTACCCAATTTTCTGAAGTGATTTTGCGGTGGAAGTTTATGGAATACGCAAATCCCTTGCGTATTCTACCTGCTGAATAGTCACCTTCATGTAAAAAATGAAAAAGTTTAGAAAAAAACAGCAATTTGTACTGCAACTCCGAGTGTGACTACAACCTTCAACCACATTGTAGCCATAATATTCTTCAGTCATCAATTTCTTTTGCTATAAAATCAAGTAAAAATAACAAGCAAAATAATTGAAAAAATGGCCGGAGTACACCCCGTCGGTGTCGCCCAAAATCGCCAAAAATGATGTTATTTCGATGTTCTGACCGCCGAAACGTGTTTAAAACACCTTGTTAGGATTGGGAAGAGAGTTTTTGAGACTATCCAAAAAAAATTTTTTTGGTACCACAGGGGGGACCAAGGCAAAAAACCCAAAATTTGACTTCGTCCCCCAAGGCAATTTTTTTTCCTGACAGGTACTATTGACACATCGTTTTCATTGCAAGACGAAAACGAAGTATAGCCTAAGCCTAAACCTACGCCTACGCCTAAGCCTAAGCCTAAACCTACGCCTACGCCTACGCCTAAGCCTAAGCCTAAACCTAAGCCTACGCCTAAGCCTAAGCCTATCCTAAGCGTTTATATATAAAGCAATTAGAAATTTAAGGAGCAGGGAAACTTTATTGCCTGTTATAAAAGAATGGATTGCCGATGGAACAACAATCATTTCCGCCTTGGGGGGACGAAGTCAAATTTTGCGTTTTTTGCCTTGGTCCCCCCTGTGGTACCAAAAAAAATTTTTTTTTGGATAGTCTCAAAAACTCTCTTCCCAATCCTAACAAGGTGTTTTAAACACGTTTCGGCGGTCAGAACATCGAAATAACATCATTTTTGGCGATTTTGGGCGACACCGACGGGGTGTACTTTAGCCGAAAAAATATAAATAGGTAAAAAATCAAATAAAAATTTCAAGTCAAAATTGAAAATGCGACTTCAAACAAGTAAATCAATCAATTCAAACCATTCGCAATATAAGTTGTACTCCCCCTTTAAAGAGAAGAGTACGTCCCATAGAGTGCACGTTTTAGAGAGTGTCGACTGTACCGGCAAAATAAGAAGGCGAATTCACCATCACCCAACCCTAGTAAATCTTTCTTAACAGGGGGAAGCCCTCACTGTAAGACCAAGACATTCTGGTGCAAAATTTCACAGAGAAGGCCGCTTGGCTCGATTTTCCGACCGATTTCTGAATAATGTCAGATGTAACTTGGGTATGTTCATAATATCAGCTGGTACTCAAATACTTCATATACACATGCATGACTTCGATAGGTCGTTAGAAAAGGCACAAATTAAGCTTTTAAATGACATATTGTTCAGGCGTTTATGATCACTACATATAAAATTTTTGGCCTAAAGAAAAAATTGTGTCATTTTTTCCAAAAGGTTTTTTTACTTAAACGTGCAAAATAAGGTGTGATAGATCTGTTTGCTCAGCAAGACCCACATACTGTTTGAAAGAGCAAACAAAACTGCCCCAAAAAGTGCTTTAAACTAAAACTAAATAGAGTTTTAAGGGTGTTAAGCAACAGTTTAAAAAACTAAGATATAGTTGAAAACATGAAACTTGTTTTTCGCTAAGCCAACCTGCAGTTTAGACGCCGGATTCGTGTTCAGCAGGGCCGATTTGCTTATAAAACTAGTCTTAAAATTTAAAAGTCCTTGTCAAAATTAAAATTCCTCTCGAGACAATAATTATTCAAAAATTTAATTTCTCGCAAGTTTAAATGTTCAAAAATCTCTTCTGGGCCGGTATTAATAAAGGGTAAGGGTAAATCGATTATTAATACCGGCCCTGATCCAAACCATTTTAGGTGAAAATGTCTTCAGTCCGATCAGTATTTATTTGTTCCTTGGCTATAAGTGATGTTTTGATGTCTTTAACAAGTGTGCCGACAGCTGTCAGTATATTCACCAGAGACTGGGTCTTTCCTCACTTTTTTTGTAATCTCATGGGAGTTTTCCAGGTAAATTTATCTTTACTCACATCCCTAATATTTAGCATAAATATGAATTTTAAGGGCGGAAGTGTGTTTGTGTCCAGTTTCACTTTAACAGCCATAGCTGTGGATCGCTATATTTTGATTAGGAAACCAGCTTCCGAAGTAAATATTGCATAAATATTTTTTTTCCATTAATCTGCCTGCCTTTATCATGCTCAGACATTTTTTAAGCGCCTTTAGTCACATCACAGATTTGTAAATTCCTGGCACTCTTCACGTTAAGGGGACTTGGCTGGTCGAGTAATTACCGTATTCTCTCTAATTATAGACCCGTCTCTAATTTATAGCACACCTCGATTTTGAGAATGTGTACCTCGAAGCAGAGAAAACACTTTGCAAATATGTTTTTTGCGTTTTATTCAACTCTTTCGAGCTCTGCCGATTACGCTTTTTAGATTTGGTTTAAATCGAAAAATTGTGAGATCTACCCAAATTTTCCGATTTTTGGCTGATTGAAAAATTATAGACGCGGATCTATAATTATAGAACTAACGATAGGGTTTTTAGATTTTAGATACCGTATTTTTGTAAAAGAGCCACCGTGCTATTTTATTTAAACCACAAATAAAAAAAAAAATGTGAGTTCAATCTTGAGATTTTCAGATTCTCAACCAAAATCAATAGAGAAAAATCGAGAGAGCTCGTTGGAGTTGAAAAAATGCAATAAACTGTGGTGTAAATATATGCTCTGGGCTGAGATATATGCCCTAAAGCCAAAGTGGGTAGTTTTTTTACAGCAAATACCATACATAATTCTGGTGATAAATAAGGGGGAACTTTTATAACTCCCCTCTCCCCCTCCCCCCCATACTCGGATTTTTTTGAAAAGTGACCCAAAATTAAGTTTATCACGTTTTGTAAATGCCCTCGCTTTCTATCGGCTACGCACCTTAATACTTGCTGATGCACGAAAATTTTCAAATTCACCCAAAATTTTAGGCAAAGATTGGACTTTTCGAATCGGTCGCACCATCGATCTAAGCAACTTCTAATGGCGTGATTAGTCTAACTCTTTTACTTAAAGTGATAGTTATGAAGTTATAATAATTTTTCATTTTTAGACGATATCTTTCAAACGGGCCATCTTAATTGTAATGCTTATGTGGATCGTTGGCTATTCTTTTGCTCTCCCTGTGGGCATTTTCTCATCGGTTGAAGTGTACCCGCCTTGGTGTGGACATTTTTGTGATGAGTTCTGGTAGGCTTTGTAGCGATTTAGCATTTTTGAATTTGAGCTGTGTTTTTTGCAGGCCTGATGGCAATGAGTTTGGAGTAAGCCGCCTGCGCAAAACATACGGCATGCTAGTCCTTCTTGTTCAATTTGGAGTGCCCACAGTCATCTCATCTCTGTGTTATTGGAGAATTGGCAAGGTGATTGGCTCACAATTGGTAAGTCAGTTTTATATTGCCGTACGTTTCTTTGTGAAACCAACCTAAAATAATTCCTTGCCCCCATAAGAATCATTGACCGAAGCATAAACGGTGTTTAGTCCGCCATCCCTAAGTTTTAGTCGGCCTTTTTCGCCATTTAAACGGTGGCTGAAGACAGAGCCAAAAAAATAACGGCGAAGACGGAGAAGAGATCTAAAGCTGAAAAAAGAACAAAAGAGAGAAGATACCTCCGGCCAGTTCGCCGTCCGGACGGCAGGTGTCCCTGCTTGTTTTTTACTAAAACTCAGACTAGAGCAATCAAAACTCAGACACTTATACAGTCGACTCCCGATAACCCGCCACCCTACTTTCAAAATAGAGTGGCGGGTTATCGAGAGGCACGAATCTTAGTGACCAAAGTTTTAAAATTTTCAAAAATGATCGGCAAAATCAAAATCCTTGCAATATTTTGCAGTAGACTGACGAATCATATTCGGCAAAAATTTTGAAAAATTGAGGTAAAAAAAGTGTCGGACCTTAGGCGGGAACGAACTTGAGGGGGTGGCGGGTTATCGGGAGTCGACTGTAGAAATAGGCATTTTATCCTTTTTCGACTAATAAAGAAGCTAGATTTATCAGGCAATCTGGGACTTCTGCCGGACGGCTCAGTCATTATGTTAAAGTTAATTTAGATAGAATTATAGACAATGCTATTTTCTTAAGTTTTCTTCAATAATCTATCTTATTTTCTAGGAAAAAAAGAAAACAACAGCAAGTTATGCTGCTAGACAATCAAAATAGGCTAGAAAACCGAAAGAACAGATCAAATAGGTAAAACACTTTTTGATTTGCAAGTTGGATCAAAATTAATATAACTTTTGTATTTTTACAGAATGATGTTAACTATGGTGGTTGGATTGGTATTAGCCTGGTTGCCTATGAATCTAATAAATTTGTGGCGAGATTTCGACAATATTGAGGAAAAAACTTCAGAGTGGTACTCATTAGTATTTGCACTTTGCCATGCTATAGGTATTTGATTGCCAACTCTTAATTTTTGTCAAAACCTTTTTGTTTTAGGTATGACTTCAGCAGTGTGGAATCCAGTGATCTACAGTTGGTTCAACCCTCAATTTAAGGAGACTCTAAGGAGTTCATTGAAAAGACGAAAATCACAAGCAGCCATCAGATGTGACTCCATTCGCCGAACATCTACCCGCAAAGGGCTCACCCCCAGACCTATGCCCACTATCCTGCCTTCTGAAACATCCCATTTGGTAACTCCCACTGATAAGCTGCTGGACCTACCTGATACGCCTGAACGACCCACAACTCCCACCTTTTAAGTTTTTCAGGTTGACAATGAAAATTTTTAAGCTGCCTTAGGATCCAATAATAATTTTTTCAGTTCACTATAGAAAATTGATGTTTTTATCAGCTATTTTTGGGTATTTACAGGCGTTTAGCAACTTTCGTATAGTTTTTTGAATCAATGGAGTTCTGTTATTGTACTTCTAGGATAGTATTTTTTTCAATTTTTAAGGCACAGGCTAGGCCAGCGTGTGTTAAGATGAACTTAAACGTGTGTGCTCAAAACGTTAAAATATGATAAAACAGAAAGCCGAACATTTAAAAAACAATACGAAAGTTAACATACGCCTAAGCACGTTTTTTTGTTAAAATAATGTAAATTAATTATTAAAGATAAAAACTTTTTTTCATGTCATGTAACGTAACCAAACAATCCAACTTTTTTACACTTTTTCCTGTCAAAGCATGAGCATGGAACATTCATTTTGCATGGCTATTCTTATGAGATCATTGCTGGAATGCACCATTATAAAGTTCAAAGTTTTTCTAATGCACCATTTATAAAGTTAAAGTTCGAAGTTAAAGTTAGAGTCAATTGGTATGCACCATGATAAAGTTCAAAAAAGGGCCTGAACTTTAAACTTTAACTTTTAACATTGAACTATAACTTTAACTCTACAGGGTAAATTCGCCTGATTTCAAACCGTCATAACTTTCTGTCCTGATGCGATTCCGAAATTCTGTTTTCGCAGAACATCTTAGAATTACTGGCGCTGTCACTTGACATCAAAACCGGAGGGAAAATTTTTTTCGACAATTTTTGACTTTTTTGCCTTGGTCCCCCCTTTGGTCCAAAATTAGATTTTTGACATTTTCCTGTTTTAGGCAGAATGGTGTTCACGCCGGAGCAAAAAGCGTTTTGTTGAGTGTTTGATTGAGTTCTATCGATCTTTTTGTTGTTGATTCATTGTTGTCAGTTGAATAAAGAGATAGGATTTCTCTTATGCTTTGGAGCATTTCACGGCTGCAAAAGCCTAAAACAGGAGAATGTCAAAAATCTAATTTTGGACCAAAGGGGGGACCAAGGCAAAAAAGTCAAAAATTGTCGAAAAAATTTTCCCTCCGGTTTTGATGTCAAGTGACAGCGCCCGTAATTCTAACAAAATTTCGGAATCGCATCAGGACAGAAAGTTATGACGATTTGAAATCAGGCGAATTTCTTGCGCCACCGTGTATAATGGTGCATTTAACTCCAATTTTCAGTGGAAAAAATCGAACTTTAACTTTAAACTACCTTTTAAGAGTTTAAAATTAAATTTTTGGCTACTACTCATACCAAACTTTTAGACGGGCATTTTTTTCACCTAGAATCGTGCGAAAAACGCAATTTTCAAGTCGGAATCGCCATTTGACGCCATAAATTTTGCGAATTCATGCCCTAACCCAGATCTAACCACTCAAACATCCCCGTATCATCTCAAACCACTCCAAACCACCCCGAATCACCTGAAACACCCCAAACCACCCAAAACCAACCCGAATCACATTTAAGTTTTCAGTAACATTTTAAGTATCAAAAAACGAAAGCGGCTGATTAGAGTTTGCTGATTTGAGATGACTGGACGTAATTCGGCGGCATTCTTAGCAACGCATTAATGCTGGCAAGATAGATTTTAAAAATGACAATGTAAAAACAAATAAATTCAATCGAGTGATGATCGAAAAACCCGACTTTTCGATAGTTCAAGATTGAATCGTCAACCATTCACATTTTCAAATTTTCGCAATTTGTCAGTTTACTAATTTACCTGTTGATAAATTTACAGTGCCGCTTTTGCCAACTTTAGGTCATATCTCAGCGACTAAGTATTTTTTTTCAAATTCTGCTTCATGATTCGGATTGCTGAGGAATTTTCGCCTTCTGAGGTGCCTCATTATAAAAATTTTCAGCTGAAAATTGGTACTTTTATTTAAAAGTACAAAAAAATTTTCGAGGGGGGGGGGTGCACTTGGGATACTGTCAAGTCCGACACTTTTTTACCACAAATTTTGGATCCATTCGCTGAATATAATTGGCCAGCCTTGTGCGAAAAATCGTAAAGATTCCGATCTTGCCGATGGTTTTTGTAAAGCACTATAGTTTCACCATTTTGACCCGCAACTCTCCCAATAACGAACGCCTATTTCGGACATATGCGTTCGTTATTGGGAGAGTGGACTGTATGTGCAAAGCCTTTTTTCTTAAAGTTTCTATATTGTTGTCGCCACAAGAACTTAAATTAAAAACTTATTTAATCAGTTAGAAATCCTTTATTTTCTGGTTCAAATCATAGAAGTTTATTTGTGCAAAGTAAACAATTGGCGTAGAAAGAGCAAAAAGACGAAAAATATCACAATAAATGTCGACAGAAAACAGATTAAGTTCTGCCAAATATAACTACCACATAACCTTTGTTAATTCACCTCACTAAAAATTCGCAAACCCTGCAAAATCGGTGTTAGGCGTCCTTTTTCTACACAAGGCTTTTGTAAAGAGACTAATGATTACAGGTCTTTTAAGTTTGATTGTGTTTTGGTCAGGTAAGCAACGTTTTCCCATTGAAAACCCCATGCTCACAAGTCCATACACAAATCTGCAAAAGTTTTGTAGGTTAGAGTAGAAAAAACGCCAAAGAACGATTTTGTAGAAATCTATAATTTTGTAGGTTTTGCGAACCATGCTTAAAATGACAAAGTGTAATTGAAGTAACGGTTCTTATGAGTTGTGGCACCCCACTTTAAAAATTTTGTGAATGTCATTGAAAATGTATTGAAAATGAGATAAATCTGCCATCTCCAATCCCTTGCAATATGAAGTGTGCTGGCCTTCGCCGGGTTCGACAATCTGTATAGCTTTAAGGTGACCCCTATATATGTAAAAAAAATTGAAAAATGGGGTGCGATAGGCCATAAGAACCGAAATAACTTTATTTCCAAGCTCGGCTGGAATTCGTTATACCACATCCTACCAAAAGTTGATTTTGACCACTTATTCGTGCTTTTCAGGTCGTAATTAGTCGAAAAAACATGTTTCTGGGATTGGGAAAGACATTTGCAAAAAAAAATTTTCTGCAAAAATTTTGACATTTTTTTGAAAACTTTCATTTTTAACCAAAATTTACCAATATCAAAAGAAGAAAAAATTTATCCAAAAAATTTATTTATTCCTAACATCACAACCCTAAGCCTAAGCCTAAGCTGAAAATTTATGAAAATTTTCAAAAAAATGTCAAAATTTTTGCCGAAAATTTTTTTTTGCAAATGTCTTTCCCAATCCCAGAAACATGTTTTTCGACTAATTACGACCTGAAAAGCACGAATAAGTGGTCAAAACCAACTTTTGGTAGGATGTGGTATAACGAAGTTTAGCCCCAAGCTCTCTCCATCCAATATTTAATTTTGTGGCCATTCCCTTTCGACCATCCTTGGATCCTTCAATGTTCTTCTTGTTTCCTGTTGCTTTACACTAGAGAAAGTACAATTTGTCACTTTTGGGGAAAGGGATTATTACAGGTTATGCAAAAACTTAATATCACATTCAAGGAGGAAGAGTATGCTACTACTATCGTGCAACTCAAACTAATTATTCAATACATTCTTGAATAATTGTTAGTAGCAATAAATTGCTTGAGATCCTATCGGCCCGTCTTGCATTGGCAGTTTGATTGAGTGATTGTATTTAGTACCATAATTCTGGCCATAAAAACCTAAATTGCAGAAATATTCTAGTTTACTGCAAAACAACAATGATAGGAAAACCTACATGGTAATATTCAGTGCTATCAGACCCAAATAAAAGCTCAAAGACACACTAAACGTGGAAAATTAGAAAAGTTGTCAAGCGTCAATCTTCTGTTTAGGCCATTTGGAATGTTTTATTTAGTAAACAGGGTATTTTCGCGGTTTCGGCCCAATCAACCGGAACCGAAAACCAGGTACGAGAAAACGCGGTTAACCGAAAACCGGGTACAACAAAATTCCGGTTAATTGACGACAAAAATAATCGAAACCGAGTTTTTCCCGGTTAATCGGCTGAAGCAAAACTAAAAAACCGTAACCGAAAACCGGGTACGCCAAAATGCGGTTAACCGAAAACCGGGTACGCCAAAATGCGGTTAACCGAAAACCGGGTACGCCAAAATGCGGTTAACCGAAAACCGGGTACGCCAAAATGCGGTTAACCGAAAACCGGGTAGTGATAAATTAACCGTAACCGCACCACCCTACTATTAACCTTAGAAGCCTATTACCCTTTAGAGCTTATTGTTACAACTGATTAATTTACTTACTTCTCCAGCCTTTTGAGCACTCTTTCCCAGTAAATAGGCAGCTGATTGCGATTGCGTAGTTCTCGTCTAAAAGAACTGGTATCATCACCCATTTCAGATTGTTATCAAAACACTTGCCTAATCTCTAGAAATTCCCGCATTAAAGAAATTAGCAAGTCGAGTTTTTGGTGTTCTAGAGGAGGGGGTTGAGCAGGAGGTTCTAGCACAATTTCATTGGACATTTGTTGGGCACTCGTTTGTTGATATTCCGTAAAGTTAAGCTGAAATAATTTTTATTTTTTAAAGCTGTGTGGTTATGATTGGTCACCTCTGTGGGGATGAGCGTGCGAAACGCTGTGGAATCCATGCTCGAATGGTTTGAGTGCACCTTCACACTCTTGTTCCTGCTAATTCCCTCGCCCTTGTTCATCCTTAATCGACGAGGAGCGTAGCAACACAGCAACTATAAAGAGTGATACTAATTTAAAATTACGCCTAAACTATACACTTGTGAACTGACCTAATTTTTATTTCGGTGCTAAGATAGCACCGAAATGTGTTTTTCAATCGCTCCAGCTCACACAACATCTTTAAGAGCCCGATCGATTATTTACGGAAAATTTTTTGCAAGAAATTGAAAAAATTATTAAACCCCGACCCTCGTATTAGATTTTCGGTCAAAAACTTTTTTCGCAAAATTGTCGAGCGGTCCTTAAAACATGTTTTAAGCCCTTGCTGTGTGCTAGAACGATAAAAAAAACACGATTTGGTGCCATTTCAGGTCAGGTTACAATTTTATAGTCCGTTCAAAACTACCGTATAGTCTATTTAAAAGGCCCCCTTTCTAATAAAAGCCCCCCGTAAATAACCTATATATCAGCCCAGAAAAATAATTTTGCAAATCTGTTTTTTTGCGTTTTCTTAGTTAGCTCGAGTTTACCTAATTCCACTTTTCAGGTTTTGGTTGAGCACCTGAAAATCTCAAAATCGACCCAAAATTTTTCCAAATTTTTTAAGGTTGAAAAATAGAGGCCCCTGGCCTTTAATAGAGAATATACGATATTTAAAAAAAACCATCTGAGAAACCTGTTTTGCCGCCAAAAAGCGCATCCAATAGGGGATCGCCTAAAAGAATAGCTAGTAATATAAGTTCAAGCCAAAAGTAGAGCTATTTACAGTAAAATGAGGGTTGCGTATGGCATATTTCTCCAGGTGCACGAAAATGTAAAAAGGAAAACACTATATTTCTCAAAACTTTTATAATTTCACGCAAAAACTTATAGAAGAAGTGCAGGTTGCCACAGAAATTATCAATATCAATGACATGTAGTAGATTCCTGAACAATTGAGATTATTTAAGTAAATGGGAAAACGAAAATAAATCCAACCCATTAGAGGAACATCAGAAAAAGAGCCTCTTTGGCCGGGAATGGACTCACTAAATCCAATATATCCAACTATTTACGTAGTGGTTATCTTAAAAAAGTAACAGACAGTGCAAACTTCATCTCGTCCACTAGCATCAGCAGCATTACACTCAGAGACAGCAAGGTCATCACACCCAATCGGAATTTGCTTTCCCTTCTGCCTGTGGCATTGATGGGAGCGTGGAAACCGATCACAGCCACCAAACTCACCTGAATAAGCGCTTTTTTATTGGACGACTGAGAAACAGGCAGCTGAACCCACCAATGTGGTAGGAAAGACTAGATTAAAAACATAGTAGAAAGACTGCCGCCTCATCAGAAAGCTCATCAGAACCTAAAATTAAGATTTCTGAAAAACTGGCAACCATACTATTAGTAGAAAATGTCGCGCAACAAATTTTACTAATAGTATAAAATGTCTGGTTGCCTGAAAAATTGGATATTTTGAAGGGTCGCTGAAATGGCCGGCCATAATCTTTTCAGGAATATTCCCGGCCATAATTTTTTTTTGTTTGCTTTCGGCCGTATTCTTTTAAAAATATACAAAAATTTCGAGAAAAAATTTCATTTAAAAAAATTATAAACGATTACGGCCGTTTTAGACTTACTCGGCCATATTCCGGGAAAGGTATATTACCGGAGGGTATATCCTCGGGAATATTCCCATTCAGCATCCCTAGTATTTTTAAATTCTTTTTAGTGAATTTTGAAAAAAACGAGCAGCTCTCAAAACAATTTGTTCGTTGTTTAAAATTTGTGCTGACCATGGAAAAAGACTCGTTCCCCAAATAGGTCATAGAGCCATTGAAAATTGTGGCATCCATCTAAAATGAGAAAAGTTTAGCAAATTTTTTGAAGAAAAATACGACATACTAGGAGCCATTCTTGATTGTCGTAGAAATCGCCTAGAAAGACGTCTCTGTCTTCCACAATCAGCTGGATGTAGTTGGATTGGTAAGACCATGATCCGATCTAAAATAATTATCTTTGCTTTATCGAATATTCATACAAAGATGTTTTTTCTTTGGATATTTTTCGATGTGATATTTTTCGTCGACTAAACGGTAAGATAGCAAACTGACTAACCTAACCAAAAAATAATAAAGCAAAATCAGATAGAGCCAAATACTGGTTTACAAGGGACCACAGGCGCTTATCGGCGCCTCTATAGTATTTCGAAATTTCAATGAGGGGCTATGACTTCATTCATACAAATAGGTATATCCCCTATTAGAACTCTTTTTTTTTCGCCTGTTCTTTTGTTAAAACAAAAGCTGACATTCTGGGGAACACGATGGTATTAGCGACAAAAGTGATTTCGCTATCTACGACCCGTTCTGGCCTTCTAAGTAAAAAAGCGTTACCCACCCACACACACGTTTAAAAAAGTAACTGAAAATCATAAAAACTGCAGTTAGTAGAAAGACTAGAAAGAATGCACCAACCCACGGCTTATTAAAATCTAGAAAAGTCCAGCTCCACCAAAAAATTGTGAAAAAATCGCAAATTCATTTATTGATTCATATTCAAACAATTGAAAAACGAGTTCTGGATTTCAAACAGCT
Source organism: Ditylenchus weischeri (assembly GCA_029231635.1). Taxonomy (NCBI): domain Eukaryota; kingdom Metazoa; phylum Nematoda; class Chromadorea; order Rhabditida; family Anguinidae; genus Ditylenchus; species Ditylenchus weischeri. Next base: position 188,331 of record JAMRYI010000007.1, read on the forward strand.
TCTAGTTTTCCTAGATTTTCGATCTTGCAAAAATCACCTTCAACTTTGTAGACATCATCCACGGCTATATTTTGGTATCTGTCTCGGTATTATCAATGTACTATTTTTAATGCGATTAAAATTGCGGATTATCAGAGCTTGAGAATCCCAATTTGAGAATCTAAACTTGAGATTGTATCAGCTTAGTGTTACGACTGATCCTGTGTCTTGTGGTTTTTTTAAATATTTTCTAGCGGATTTTTGGGGCTACATTTTGTTATTTAATTGTTGTTTACCAAGTTTTTCTCCTACATACTTTAGGCATTAGATTACATAAGTAGAATTTTCTAATATTTTACATACGATCCATTGCACAATTTCACTCACAACTGCGAACATCAATCTACATAAAATTTTCTAGCCAACTTAAACAAAACCCAAAAAAGTCTCGATTGGTCTAGTCATTGAATAAATCTTAGAGGCCAATTTAATGTTCCCCTTCCTTCCTGCATTCAATAGCCCTAAACTCTTTGCCCTCCCCCCCTTCCATAACACATGGCAATTCAGGGAGAGGGGGGCAGTGCAAAGGTAGTAGATGGTGGTGCCTGGGAAGGGGGTGTGCGCCACCACCACACTCCATTTGTTAGCTGACCTACACTCGGCTCTAGTTTATTTCCAGGCTGTGCTCTAATTACTATTGCTTACTCATGCTCAAGCTGGTGGTAATGACGGTTGCTGTTTTTCTGGCTGGGTGTTCAGCCCAAATTCACCCTATTACACCTCAACCAACTATTAATATGGTGAGCAGCAGCTCGAGACCAGTGGAAATGGAGCTGGTGGACCAGATTGAGTCAATTGATGTGACGTCGAATCAAGTGGTCATCTCCACATCTAGAATGGGCCCTCCTGAGTCTATGAAGGTAGACTTGGAATAATTTCGATAAAATTTCAGCGTAATTTCAACACAGATTTTTTGAAGGGTAATACTTTTTGGCACCAAATTTACTTTTTTGTGTCAAATTTTTCTTTTCTCTTTGTTTTGCCTGTTTCTTTTTAATTTTCTAACCTTTTTTGCAAAGTGATAACACCATCATTTAGCCCTGCGATTCTAGTTTCTAACAAAATATAATTTTTTTTCAAGATAGAACAATAACACATAACGTAATAATACGAACAAATAATACAAAAATAATAATACAATAACGTCAATATAGAACAAAAAATTAAAAGTATAGACAAAATTATTTTTTTGACTTGGCTCACACTTTGAATTTTTTGATCAACATTTTTTAAATATTTTGCGAGAAATTCTACTTTGTCAGAAACTAGAATCGCAGGGCTACATGATAGTGTTATCACTTTGTAAAAAAGGTCAGAAAAGGTCTAAAAATAAAGATAAAAGCGCAAAAGTAAATGTGGTACAAAAAATATTTGAGCACATTTTACAAAATATAAAAAGGTGTCACGACCATGGTGGGGAAAACCAACAAAATGAGCAAATACCAAGAAAATTTTGTGGCGTTTCGTTTTTTAGAAGACTAATGAAACACCAATAAAATTTCAAATTAAATTTTATTAGTGTTTTACAGTCAACCCTCGATTTAACGTTACCCCCAAGGACCGGTCCTAAGGTGACGCTAAATCGAGGGTTCACTTAACTTCACTTCCCTAAATTTTAGTCAAGGCCGACCAAATTGGTCTATTTTTGAGTGACGTTAAATTGAGGGTGACGTTAAATCGGGGGTTGACTGTATTGGTTTTTTATCGGTGTTTTATTGGTCCTTGATTTTTACTGGATACTAGCCAAGATTCACCTGATACTACCTATATTAAAAAACGGTGTCGTTGTATCGAGACCTGCGAACATTTTCAAAACTCACGTCATTTGCAAAAACGACCAGTAAAATCGAAATCCTTGCAATTTTTGTACATCATCAACTAAAGACAACTGGCAAAAGACTTCATAATTTGCGGTAAAGCAAAGTATATGACACTACGCAGGGACAAACTTATGGGGTGTCACTATACCGAGGTTCAACTGTATGTTTTTATATAAATTGTTTACTTTTCACACTTTTAGGTGTCCATTGGAGTAGTTGATGTAGAGACAGGTCAAGAGCTGCCACCCACTAATTTAACAGGCATTTTGTTGTTGTTAACTAGAGGTGAGAAATATATTCTTAAAGAGTCGAGACCGAACCAAATTTTTAGATTTTCGTAGGGTTGAAAAATGAAGCCTTCGAGGCTCTCTTAGAACATTCCCTGTATCCTTCTTTCGACACAATAGATCCGCATTTGTTGGTGACAACATAAGGAGCGTCATTGGTGTAGTGGTAACATTGTTGCCTTCCAAGCAATAGCGCCGGGTTCGATTCCCGGATGACGCATTTTTTGAATTTTCGGAACTCTTTTAAAAAGTACCCGACACCACCGACCCTACCCCAATAACCAACCCACCTACCACCAACACCACCCCCTAACTCCCATGTTTTAGCAATATTTTATTGATCAGACAAGCCGAGCATAGACCGGAAAAATATTTAAATTAAATTTTTAGTTTACAACAAAACTGTTTAAGGTCGCTATACGATCAGTTTTCTAACTCCGAACAGATGGTATGGTATCAGGTTTAGATGCGAACAGCAATATGGTGGGCCAGCTGGCACTATATATGTGAACCAAGAGGAACACTTAGTTAAGACCCATAAAGAGGTTGGTGTTATTTAGAAGTTTGCAGATTGAACCTTAACACATTACTCCATTCTAGGATGGCTCTAATTTGGATTCACAACCTCTGGTCACAGTTTCCACTAAACGCTATGGAAATGGAGGCAGGTCTTTGGAAAATATTATTATAACTGTGAGATGGCAACAACATCCGGATGAAAGGTTGGTTCTTTACGCTTTTTGCCCTTGTCTTTTTTATTCCAATGTGACAAAACAATGTATAACAAAAAATTCAAAACAACAGTAATCCATTTTCAATAAAATGTTTTCTAAAGTCTTCTTTCTCGATTCAGCCCACCAGCTGGCAACGGTTGAGGCACACGCGCTTTTTTCGCACTGCTTTTCTCTTTCTTCGACGAGCATTTTGATTGAGACCGGCATTCTGCACTGGTTGAACAAGGGGGGAGGCATAACTGGCGGTATATTTGCAACTAAATTATTATTGTTGACATACAAGCTAATTAATTAATTCTTTCCTGATCTAAGCACACTTGGTTCCAACGTTTTGAGAAAGCAGTTTGTGCAATCCGAGCAAGACTCAACTGGACATTATTTACATCGAATAGGCGGACAGAAGAGACACTTGTTCTGGACTTGCAGTTCGGACACAAAGAGTATTGACCACAGAGAATATCTCCAAATACCGAGTTTTTGCATGACAGACTAATACATTTTACACTACACATAACAAATTATATACATACATAATTCATCACGAAGAATACCTCCGCCATCCGAATTGCACGATCAGTGATAACGTTTACTTCCATTTGAATTGGGTCTCCATCATGATTATGCTCTTGAGTTGTTTCTCTCAGGTATTCTCGTTCACCAGCGGCATTGACTCGAGACCAGGTTCGCTTCTTGCACCCAATTTCTTTGCATCGATACATCACTTCCGTAAAGAGGAACATTTCATTATCGTCAAGCACGTCCGTAAGGCCGAGTTGATAAAGCTTGTTGATAAAGCTTGTAACCTATAGCAACATTTTGAAATGTAATTAAATCAATAAAAAATTTAATCACCTGCATATATCATCGAGAGTTGCTTCTTGCGCTTGCCAGTCACGAAGATATTTGGACCGATAATCGGTCCAAAAATCCTTCCGATTTCGAGACATCATGTGCCCTGAATTTCGGCACTGGGCTCAAAAATGGGGCCATGGCTTAAAAAGCAATAAGATCGGCATTCCTATGATTCATCCATATAGATGTTCATCTCGTTTTTAATTTGACGTATTGTTAATTGTTATTATTATTAACATGTTAACTTACAGAATTGCAGAATTAACTTACAGAATATTGTTAACTTACAATATATTGTTATTGAGACACAAATTACTCGAAAGTAACTCTAGATGCATAAAACATGCATGCATACCAGAGTTTCTTTATGGGCCCCAGTTAACAAAACTATGTTCAAATTCTACCTTTCTGGTTTTCGGGGGCATCCACTTACCTTTTTAGGTCAAATTCGGTGATACTTACAGGCAAAAAGTCAAAATTAAAGGACCATGGTTTTGCGCGTAGCGGCATGCGCAAAAATTGTATTGGCGGGGGACAGTTCTCTTTCGTCTCTCACTGCACTCTTTTACAGAAAGTGCTGTAACCCTTTTTTAAGGGGAGTTGGTATAATGAACTTTAGCTCCAAGCTCGAAAAGCGAACCCGATAACTGAACATAAAAAGGGTTCAAGATCTAACATTCATAACGCAATTCTTATTTCAGAAAAAAATTGGATGCAATCACTAACATCACACTATACTGCAAGGAACAAATTAAGTATAAACAACTAAAATTATATGGAAGAGAGTTGGAGAAGTAAGTCCATTCATTTTTGCCCTTTTTAATAGCTGTGTCATATAGGTCAGTGGAAGTGAAGGTAACTGTTGTATTCAAAAGGTTAAAACATCATTTTTGCTAGCCCCAAATTTAGCTGGACAACCACTTCGAAATAATGGAGTTTTACAACAACAGTCGGCAAATAATCGCCTCCATAACACCCAAAAATTGTCCCAGGTAGTAAATATTGATTATTTAAATTTACAGTTGGTTGCTTTAAACTAAATTCCGTTGCAGTCGACTCTCGATTTAACGACACTCTCAAAACGATTTGGTTGGTCTTAGTCAAATTTGATAGAAACTGACCCTCTATACAACGACCCTCGATTTAACGACACATTTTTCCGGTCCCTGCTAGGAAAAAGACTCTCAATTTAACTACTCACAACTAATTCTTCTCGTCTCAACTCGAAAAAAAGCTTATATTTTAAATTTTGTCACCATCGTGTGTTGCTTTCATTATGATATGATTTTTACTAGAACTTAAAAAGCAAAAAAAATTAAACTCCAATATCTTGAAACTGACAGATGTGTGACAAATTTAATCATATGTTGAATGAAGAACGTTTGAAAACTTTGAAGCCGAAAACTTTTGACAACTTTTTCGATATTGGTTGATATCTTCTAACATGCTTGATAATTTAACTGTTTTCAAAAATCCTTAATAAATTGTTCAATTTAATTGATAATTCTCTTGCCTTAGAAAAAAAGAGCTCGATATACACTGATAAGGTCATAGCGACTATAGCGACTATTCCAGTGTAAGAACATTTTACTACAGTCAAACCCCGATATAGTGCGACCCCTGGGGAACGGGGAAAAATCGCACTATATCGGGGTCGCACTATATAGGGAGTCGCACTATATCGGGGTTTTATACTAAAGTGGTTGTAAAATCGCACTATATCGGGGTTTTACTGTACAAAGAGTCTGTTCAGCCATCCATTGCTCGCTTCAAAGTCTACGATGCCCAGCTCAGCTGCAATGACGAGTGCCTTCTCCTGTAAGAGGCGGATAAAATCAACAGAGATGTATAAAAATCAAAAGTGGTGGATAAGATTGCTAAGCTTCATCAGATCCCCGCTAACTGGAACATTGTTGCTTCGAACCTGCTTGTGCCAGACGATGAGAGCCGCCTCCATTTGGTCATACTTGTCGGTCTTGAGTCGCGCACGTTTTGGTTGGCTGCCTTCTTCGATCGCCCCGAGCACTGCGTCCTTGTTCTTCAGAATCGCGCGAATTGTCCGGCAATTTGCCGGCAATTTGAATTGTCCGGCAATTTGAATTGTTGAGCAAGCTTCGTCTTGTTTTTGTCCTTCTCGGCCGCTTCGATGATTGCTTTCTTCTCTGCCACCGAAATCATGCGTCGCTTTTTGGGAGTGCTCATCTATAAAACCAATTTCAGAATTTTATTTGGAAATGTGCAAAGAAATTGAAATTCGCACTATATCGGGGTTTTTTATTAGTCAGGACCGGGGAAAAATCGCACTATATCGGGGTCGCACTATATCGAGACCATAGTTTTCTCTATTTAGAGTGAATTCAACCAAATCCAGCTCAAGGTCGCACTATATCGGGGTTCGCACTATATCGGAGTCGCACTATATCGGGGTTTGACTGTATAACAATACCCTACTATAACAATACCCCCAAAGCTAATCAAAAATAGTGCCGTTATATTGAGTGTTGACTGCCCTCACTGATTTGGTTATGTGTTTGAGTAAATTCTTAATTTGTTAGTGAATGACTAGAACATTTATCAAAAAACTCGATTTAACGACAATTAACTTTATTTTTGACTTAAGAACCCTCGATTTAACGACACCGTTCCCCTGAGTGTCGCTAAATCGAGGTTTGACTGTATTTACAAAAATTCAAATTTCGACCTGTATGTAGGGCTACGATCTGTCCAGTTAAAAAAGATTTGTTTTATTCTTAATATTTTTTTCAGTTTCAAAATGGCAATAAGCACTGGATAAAATGACTCTTTTAACTTCACAAAATCGTCGAACAATACATTTTTGGAAACAATTGAGATCGTATCCTTACCTGTATTGCTTATATCTTTTAAACACTTTTAGAGGGTCTGGCATTAGTTTGCAAGCCAAATGAACAACAGAAAGTGATAATAAAGAAAAAGAAAAAAATCGGCTCTAGTGTCATACAAACCCCCTCCTCCCAAAGTGCTAGTGTCATATACCTCCCCCTAAAATAATTTTGACATAGGCCTGATGGCTTAGGCTTAGATTCAGGGTCTTGGTCGATACTTACAAGTATATTCGTCGACTTTTTGTGGAAAATTTTGGTTTGCGACACTTTCCAAAAATAATTGGCCGAGGAGGTAGTATATTTTGGAGGTGGTATATTACGACACTAGCTTTTTGGCATATTTTATGATTAGACTTTTTCCTCTTTTGCGTTTTTTACTTTCGACTTAATCCTAAACCTCTTTAATTACCAAATAATGGCCTCCCAAATTTCTACAATTAAAGAGTTTCGTCCGTTTTCCAATAAATTGTCAGAAACCCATTGTCATTTTTGTGTGCTAAAATCAATGTGAAATAGCGAGAACACACTTTTCTAGATTTAAGGGTTAGTTATCCTTAAATAGGAACTTAACTGGTGAGTTTCACCAGCAAAACTCCATTTCCTGCAATTTTCTTTAAATAATAACTTCATTTTTTAAAAGGATCTGTTGGAATGCGGAACTGGTGGCGGAAACCACTCAGGGTTTTCACTTCCGACGTGCCGCCACCCATAGCTGTGAGGATATTGAAGCTGTGTCTGTGACCACCAATTTGAGGGATTATCTCAGGTATTTCTGCTGAGTGGTCGCAGAAAATAACATTTTTGGCATTGCAGCTATGAAGCTCACTCCAACAAACTGATAGTACACACCAATTACTCGGATGTGGAGCACGGAAACAAAGAGGCAGACGCCTACATCCAGATGACTGCTATTCCGTTGCCAGAGTCCAAAAAAGCTGATAACACCACTATCCGCTTCAAAACTTATAGGTACTACTAGAGTTGACTAAATGACTGGTCATTTTCTAAAGCGGTCATATGACGGTCATTTACTAAAATGACGTCATTTTCTCAATTTAACATGTTGCTTGCAAATAGTATCAGTTTTTTACACTCTCATACATATATATATATATAGAGATGTACACGGGATCGGGATCCATCCTGAATCAGGATCCCGATTCCGAAGATTTTAGTGGTTAATCCCGATCCCAAATCCCAATCCCTATACAGTCATTTCTCGCTATACACTTCACTCTCGTTATAGTAATCTCTGTATGGTGCTGTTTTCCGTCGCCACATGGCAATCTAAACCCAAAAAAAAAGGAAAAACCAGTTATGTAATAACTGGTTTAAACTACAATATTCGGCGAACTAAACATAGTGACTGTCGTAAGAAAATGACCGAAACCTACATGGCCGGTCATTTTGTATTAAATGACCGGTCATATGACTGGTCATATGATCATTGGTCAACTACTACGATCGAAAATACTATCTTGGTTCTTGCTGAGTCATTTTCAAAAATATAAGTTTTGTACAATCTTAAAGCAGCTAAGATTTTGATCTTTCCAAAAAATTATAATTTCTTCGATTAAAATATTGGCTTTTTGAGCAAGAACTCATTTGAGATCTTACAGAAAATCTCGTTCTCGTAGACTCACCTGGCCACCGCTCTCCAACTCTAATTTTTTAATTCATGATGATGACACCTAGATATTCACCGTTTTAAAATTTATATTTATTAGCATATTTGAAGAGGAGAAAATCGGGTCAAAATTTACTGGAAGATGTTGGCTATGTGCAAGGTGGTAAACCTAAAAATTCGTGGGTAATTCTAACTTTGAGTTGGCCCAATTTTCTCCTCCTCCCGCATATTTAGCAGCCTTTTTTGATTTAGTCGTTTTCAAAATTCCTCACGAATAATTAGTGGTTGGTTGAACGGTTTCAGACAAACCGCTACTTTTTTAAATCTTGCACTTTTACTACAGTAAAGTTTGAACGTAAAAATACATATACGATCCTATTTGAAAAGCCTTGTGTTCGTTGAGTGAAAATAAACTTCTAGTAAAGTATGACCACCAATATAATAAGACCTGGGTTTTCATAACTTTCATACTTTCCTAGTTAAATCATAATAACTTCCAGCACTAACAAGAACGAAAATGACTTCATTGTGGACCACTTAGAGCCCAACAAAATGTATGCAGTGCAATACACTTATGGTAAGTTCACTTCAAGACGTATAAAATACAAAGTCAACACTTTCCAGGCAAACAGTCACCTTTCGCCTATGCGGAATCTCAGCGTTTCATCGTTCAGACCAAGTCTTCTGATGGTTCTGCGGCCCATTCGCCACTCAAACTAATGTTAGAGCAGTCCTCCACTTTCTCAGAGCCCACAACCAACACTTCCAACAGTACATCTGATACTCCCTCACCACCCAAATTGATCATGCGGCTGGACCCCCAATTCAAGAACTATGAAGTGGGGGTCGACATTGAGCCGTTTTGCAACCCCACACCCAATGGAAGCCATTTCTGGTTGAACAAGGATAAACCCAGCAAAGAATTAAAGGATATTAATGTGGTGGACGCCCTTTGTGATCAGGTGGCTAGTCACCTGTTTTGTGACAACCCTACAGACATCAATTCAACTGTAGAGAGGAGAAAAAAGTGCTCACTAGGCTCTGAGCTGTGCTACACAACCAGTATAGTGGTTCAGGAGAAGATATATTCAATGAACAAGAAGTGCATAGATGTTCCTAAACATTACCACCCTCCTCAACCATCCACAAGCACCCTCGCTGCTGAAAATTCAGCTGCTGCCTTTATCTTGAGTAGATTACGCCTGATTTCTATGTTCTTTTTACTTATGCTTGTTAGATTTAACTTTGTATGAAAAAAACAAAGCTTTGGAGATGGATTCATCAAACCCCAATTGACAACAAAAACATGGTGTATCAAGAAATTGTAGGGTTCAAAATAGCGATAACTTTTTTCTGATGTGATTTTCATAATTCTGTTTTCGCCATTCAATTGATCTAGTAGACAATATTTTTTTGTGTATAATGTCAAGAACACGAGGATAAGGCGGCCAGCCGGAATAATGAAAAATGGAGAGGGAAGAGCGGACAGGGCACCGTCCGGTTCTTGAAAAATGTGATCACTGACCACTTTACTACCTTACTAGCGAAGACTTATTGAGAAAAATTTATATAGTCCAATGCCAATCAAGCTTTTGAAAACAGCACCCACCAGAAAAGAGCAATTCTGAGTGTCATATGGAAAGTATTTGACTAAAATTCAAAATTTGGTTCTATAAAATAAGAACTTGGCGGACGATACCATTGATTGGACACAAAGCACCTAGAAACAATGGAGTACATTGTATTCGTAAAAAAGGGGCATATATGTTTTACGTGATGTGAGTGGAACAAACAGACGGATCATACCATCGTGTCTAACCTCCACCATGGCACTACTGTCGTATTCTGGTGTGCGACCTGCGGAAAAAACAAACCGTAAGACTGGTTAAAATGAACTATCAGGTAATGAACCTTGTATAGAGTGATAGAGATAGAACTCCGGCTTCCAGATCCATTTGACAGGCACAAATGTGTGGGTGATCCCATCGAAATCTGCAAGGGCAAAGGGGTTTAATTTTCTGGAATTTATAGCCTCACCAGAAATGTTCCAGGGAATGAAGGCATCCATCCACCAAACATCGAAATATGCTGAGAGAGTTGCTAAGTTGTTACGCTGGTCCTAAAACTTTGTATCAAATTTTTCTCAATTTAAAAAGGTTTAATCCTACCAGATCAACAATTTGATATAGACTTGCCCTCACATGAACCTCAATTAGGTCGTCTCCATGCAATACCTGAAAAGTCAAAATTGTAATAGTATTCCTCCAATTATCAGACCCCTCTCATGGACATATGCAGTCGCGCTAAAGCATGCCCTTCCGAATTTTTTTGAATATAAAACCAGCATAAAAGTCAAAAACGGTATAGGTAAAATGACTTCTGGGGAGTTGAGGGGTGTGGGTGGTTTGCTTTCAAAGGGGGCTTCGGCCATCTAAAAAGCAAATACTCACCGGTCTTCTGTATGGTTTGGCACGTGCTCTGAAAATTATTCACATCAAAATTGAGGCCTTTTGTTTGCTTAGGCCCGTATTTTTCAAAGAAAAAAAAATTAGCATCAGGTTATAAATGAGAAATGCTAAATTATGGCTGTACCGCTTTTTTACTCGAATTAAACTTTTGCACGACCTATTTATAAGTCAAACTGAAGTTTCTGTGCAGTTTTTAGTAGTTTTGAGTTAGAGCTTTGACTCAAACTTATTAAATTTATATAAACTAAAATTTTTGAGAATTTTTAAAAAACAACAAAAGGCTGATCCATAACTGCTAATCTAACCCTACTTGATAAAATTGGAGAGTTGTGAGTTGGGGTCATCAAACAAATCGTCGTCGTCCATCTGACTGTAGGACTGTCCATTCCACCTGAGCAAGTCAGCAGCTTCCTCATCCTTTGGTTTTTTTCTAAAAGATTCAATGTTGGCAGCTGGTTTCTGTTGTGCTTGTCTGTTCTTCTTTTTGGAGCTGATGAATCCTGCAAAATTATCACTTGATTTATAATTTGTTTTTCTATCCACATATCCTAGGCAAATATTGTTGTTTTTAATCAATAATTGCCCACTTAAATCATTGGTTTTGTGCTGCAGTTGTCAAATATTATTTGTTTTTTTGTTAACTTGAAATGATTGATATTAGCCAGTGATTACAACCACATGCTATGACTCAAAAGACTAACAAATCATGTTAGTTGTCAGTCTGCTAATAACCAAAATGTATTGCTTGTCAAAGAAAACAAGTCGATCATATTTGTTTCATTTTTTAACCTTTGAGCTTCAAAATGAAAATATTCTCACATTTACTATATGGCCATTGTCGGGTCTGTCGTCGGTCACAAAAAAATGTTTGGCATGTTCCGCTAATCAGATCGGAATTCTGTTAACACCATTCGACGCGGAATGGTCGATTTATTTCTATGAAAAACTCTCAAAAGTAGGGTGTGTCCGAGCCAAAAAAAAGTTATGGCTTTTTTAAAGTTTGGTCCAAAACCACAGGGGGGACCAAGGCAGTTTGGAGTGAATTTTTAGTTTCCTTTCAGGACCAAGCCATGGTTACAGGTTCAAATCCTGGTGGTAGCATGCAACTTTTTTAACGCGTGTACCCTACGCAGGTCCTCGGTGCCAGCGATGGTGCCGCATCGCGGCATCCCCAAATTCTAGTCCTAGCATATTAAAGGACCATGAAACTTGATAAGCACAGCAATTTGCGAAATTTGAATTCGCGCGGGCCAACCTAATTTTGTCAACAATGTTTTCGAAATATATATGGACGATACGTAAAAATGCTCGCCTTTTGCAAAAAAGTGCCCGCTTTTTTGTGAAAATCCACTTTATCAAAGACTGAATCGCCATATTTTCGCCCATTTACTGATATTTCAGCTTCAAGAATTACACTTTACATAGAGCAAAATAAATATTACACGTTATATCCAGAAGCGGGCACATTTTCACAAAAAGCGGGCACTTTTTTGCAAAAGCGAGCAGATTTTTACAAAAAGCGGGCACTTTTTTGCAAAACGCCGGCACATTTTTGACTTTTTGACTAAAACGAAAAAAAACGGGAACTTTTTTCCCAAACGCGAGCATTTTTCCGTTTTGACCATTATATTATTCGTGTGCATTTAAAATTTGAATTTCATTTATTAGTCTATAGGCTCCCCTAGACTTCGCCGAAACACCGGAACAGAAACGTATTTCGCCGGAACACCAACCGAAACATTTATGTTCTGCCGTTTCGGTTGTTGTTGTTGAACAAAACATCAACTTGTTTCAGTCGAAGTGTTCTGCTGGAACAGGGGTTCCGGAACATTGAGTTCAGGTAGCTAATTTTGGATTTTGTAGAGGTATGCATTGACATGCGATCGCAATAGAGGCCGAAACTACAAATTAAGGAAAATTGCTGCATGTGTGCATTGGTTGGGTTAACTTTTATCTATATTACCAGTGCTTCCAAAATAAAAATTTTCATTTTCATTTTGATCGATAAAAATGAAAATTTTCATGAAAATTCACTTTCACTGAAAACTTTAATTTTCATTCCATCACGTTGACATTTATGTCTTCTTTATATGTTGCTCTCAACTTCTTTTGACTGATTCCTGTTTTAGTGAATATCGCAAAATATATCAATATAGGAAAGCGCGAATTGTTCATTAACGGCTGCTTCACCGAGTCCGAACTTGTAAAGTAAGCGGATGCATCTAATTTAAAGCAAGTTTGACGAAGTATCGAAGGATGTCTTATGCCTTCGGTGTATAACTTGCAAAAAGGTACCGTCTCTGCCCTTCTCCTTCTTCTCCTGCAATTTTTCGAATGTAATTACACTTTTAGCTGCCGAAGATCCACAGTACATTGAAAAGCAGGCTAATGAATCGATTTGAAGCGAATAAAAAAAATTATGAGGCTTCGATTCAGTGCATTGAAAACTCGACCGTCAATCACAGCAGACATCTGGACTGATGCTTCAATGAGGAATGCTTATCTAGGTCTGCTTTTTGCAATTATAAACTCTGCACTTTAAGGCGTGACATTGCACTACGTTAACGACTGCAAATTACAAAAGGCATTCTTGGGTCTGGTCAGCCATCAGGGATTTTCACACACAGGTGACTTGGTTCTCAAAAAAGTCAAACACAACTGATTATGGTCTTGATCTCTCACACGTCTTCAAAGTGATTACAGATAATGGCAGCAACATGGTCGCTGCATTTACTGATATTTTGAAACGTAAATTATCTATTTGGGCAAAAACGCCGTGAGCGTTATATGTTTTAGGGCCGGATGAATTTGATGATGCTTTGGAAGACGACAGTGTGAAGATGATTGCTATAGGCTTGTACATTCCTCAGAGACTCCGGACGAAAGCATTCTTTTGTACGTCGGCTTTTGTGTGTTTCCTCATTAATAATTATCTCTCAGGTTTACTTTTCCGCAGAGGATCGCATGTTACGCACATTCACTACATCTGGTGTTTATGGATCTGTTTAAAGAATCAATATTTGGCACTTAAGACTTCAAAGCTATATTAATTGATAGATCAAGATTTTGAGACCAAGGGATTTTAGAGCCAAATAGACCAGGTTTGGGGCGATCCGAAGTAGTTTAAAGTGACTTGAGAAGGTCGAAATACCTTGAGCGAAAATCAAAACAATTGTCTGTGTCCTCTAAAATCAAGATCTTGAGACCAGGAAATTGTATAGTCGAATGCACCAAGACAAAAATTTCATAATTTTAAAACCGAGATTTCGGTACTAATTGTAGAATTCTGAGCTACTAAGCCCATCGGACTAGAATTTTGATCCGCTCAATCGGTTTTTCGCAAAAAGTTTACTCCTCCTATAGTAAACCCCCGAAAAACCAGTTATTTTTGGCTCTTGGCCACTCTGGATAGGGCTTTGAGCGTTTCTTAATGGGGAGGGTTCGATGTATAGCCTCAAACACGCATGGCCGACGTTGCTGGTTCGACACATTATTTTTTGACCACCTTTTTCGATATAGGAACTTTATTATCCTGCCAAAATACAGCCAGAAAAAAACGAGTATGAAGGAATATAAGTGCGACATTATTCGCTTTTACAAATTTCGTTTTTGAAAAGTTTCTCCTAGCCTGCATTCAGCAACTTTAACAGATTCGTAGCCTAATCGAAAAACACATTTTTACATAGTGTATGGCATGGGTTCCTAAATCTAAATTTAACGAAATTTCAAATGCTAACCAATTTGTCATCTAATTTCTTATTGGAAACATGATTTTGTGTGACGCTGCTGAAAACTAGAGACTCTCAGCTACTATAAAAGTATCTGAGAAAAGTTTGAGTTAAAAAAGTGTTAGGAGCCTCAAGCTTAAAAACTTTTAGGGTGGATTTTTGAGAGAAAAAACAGTACTCGATGTCGGTGCATAAAATATGAAAAAAACGACAAAATATTAGGCTGTGTCATAAGTTCTGTTCACGATATTTTTAACTTTTCAAAATGAAGCTTTTGTAAGCATGTCATATACTTTTTGTAGCCCTGATCCATAGCTACAAAACGTGGGGTCGTTCATACTCTGAGTATGACTAAATAAAAGGCTATAGTCCATAGAACCATTTTAGTTGACTTTTTCCAAATTATCGCAAAATTTATATCACTCAAACGCATTGTTGCATCCAACCTATTCTTGAATTTCCAGATTCATCAAGCCAAGATTTAATTATGGACATTATTCACATTCCTCAACTGCCCTTCACCGGATATTGCTCCCTCGTATTAACATCTCTTCCGTTTGCTTCAACACTTTACAGGACTGTCGGAGGAAATCGAGGTGGATCTGATACTCTACTTCAACTTTAAGCCGGTATGATTCTGGGTCAAGAGAATTACACGTCTTTCTGAGAGCTAAGTGAAGGTTCTGAAGTTTGAGGGTGACTACTTTGTTGGTTAAATTTGCTAAGGCTGGCAGGCACTATTCTTGTTGGTACCCCCCCAAATCATAGGATTTTTTTTCAAAATTTTTTAAGCTATTTTTTGAATTTTTTTGAACTGAAAATCATTATTAATGCTTTTTCTCATGGTATGTTTGTAAACGCTAACATTTTATTTCATTTTTCTGTTCCTGGTATCCTGTTCCTGGACACTGTCTAGTTGTAAAAAGCAAATTCTTAGATTGAAGCCATTTGATAAATTGGTCATCAGAAAAAGCCAAAACTTCGTAAAGACGCTTCGTATTGAATCCTTTTAACTCGTCCATGCTAAATTAACCACACCATTGTTCAATAAAAAGCATTAAAAATGATTGAAATGAAATTTTGAAAAAAAATCCTATGATTTGGGGGGGTACCAACAAGAATAGTGCCGGCTGGCAGTCAATAAATGTTAAAAGTTGATCATTTTGTGTAAAAACTATCGAAAATGGTCCTTTCGACCATAACTTTTTTATTTTATCATAATCTGACTATGAACGACCACACCTTTTAATAGCTATGGATCAGGGCTACAAAATTGTATATGACATGCTCACGAAAGTTCAATTTTGTAAATAAAAAAATTCAAAAGTATCGTAAATAAAACTTATGACACAACTTAATATGCTCGTTCCTGCCTAGTGTTTGACTATTTTTTGCCACAGATTTTGAAGTCTAAAGTCAGTTGTATTTGGTTGATCTACATAGTTACTGGAATTTACAGCGACAATTTAAAAAAGGGATATTTTTTTATTGTTCAAACCTATTTCCCTTTTTCGCTATCAAAAAAGGGGGAGTAGCCCTTAAAAGAGGAACTTTGGTCGGTACTTATTGGGTTGGGGGAGGATGTGATGAGGGTTTTTTTACTTTTTTGAAAACCATGTTTAAACGTCGTCTAAGTAATTTTTATATGCTTAAAACGATAAAAAGGATAATTTCTGACATTTTTCTACATAACAAATTGATTTTTCAAAAAAATTTTTTTTGACCAAAATAGGAGGTTTTGCCTTGGGGGACCAAGGTAAACCACCTTATATAAAGGTATTCTACCTCGTTTTCTTAACCGGAGTTAGGCAAAAAGAGCCTCTATATGCATTTCATGATCAAGAGTCAATCTCGGAATTATGTCTAAGGTAAGTGAGTGCGCGCATCTCAACTCCAAGCCCCCTGCGCCACCGAAGGGGCGTTTTTTATGTAAAATGTCAGAAATTATCTTTTTTATCGTTTTAAGCATATAAAAATTACTTAGACGACGTTTAAACATGATTTTCAAAAAAGTAAAAAACCCGTCATTTTGAAATTTTCGGGTGGAAATCCAAAATCAAAAAAGCAGAATCGGCAGAGCTCGCGGGAACTAAGAAAACGCAAAAAAAACTTGCTCGAAAAAAATTTCCTGCTCTGAGATACAGACCCTCAAAGTCGAGGAGGGGGGGCGGTAATTAGAGGAAATACGGTATGTTATTTTGAGAATATTGTCATATTGACACTTGACTGTTTCTGGCGAAAAAAAAACATATTAAAAATTTTAAAATAGCGTACAACTTTTTTTGCCCAAAACTCTTAAAACCCCAAAAAATAAAAAATTAGGCATTTTTCTTTACATAATTGCATGCATTTCACGTAAACAATACAGCAACATCTGCTAACCATCCACCAAATAAAAAAAACCCAACTCACCATCAATTAAAGGCGTCTCAATGGCCAATAAATAGAGCAAAAAAGCTATCTTCAGGGGGGCACACCAGCCCATGCTCAACAAACAGAATAGCAGCGACAAAGGCAGGAAGAATTAATTAGCTATTCACGGCTACTATAAATGGGGGCAAATGAAACTAGGAATTAGTCAATACTACTAGTAGTGGTAGACCAGGAATATGAGAATAAAACTAGCTATCCTCATTTCATGTAGGTAAGATTGGCAAATGTCTTTTTAATAAATATTAGAAATAAAGTAGATATTTAATGAGTGGGATACTCTAATACCATGCTCTCACACCGCCACTAACACTACCTATAGCCAGCAGGGCTCTAATAGCCGGATGGGTGGAGCCTAATGAATAAAGGGCTAATACACAACGACAACTGGTCCTACTACTAACACCCTACTGGTAACCACACAAACTATGTTTTTTGTAACTGCAGTGGTAGGTCATGTGGCCAAAGCTTGGAGAGATGGATAAGGCCTCAGGTGCTCTTCTTCCTTAAAAACTGTAAGTTTGGCTTGTTCAGGCAAATAGCAATGAGTTACACATTATATTTGAGAAAAATACAAACAAATTTTTCGGTAAAAAATACAGCCATGCCGCTCGTGAGTGTTAGGGATTGTAGCAAAGTCTAGCCAAACGGGATCAAATTAGGACTGGGCGTAGAAAAGTGCTCGGCTAAAGTACAGAATCCTTACTTGACCCAAAATGCCCTAAACCATCTTTTTCAACCTTTTAGCACTTGATTCACGCTTAAAACATGTTTGTAAAAATCGCAAAACTCTCTTCGGGATGGGGGGGGGTGGAGCGGAGGGCTGCTCGCAGGAGGCTTGAAGGGTGAGAGATGAGCACACACACATATCTGAGACATGATTCCAAGCAAAACTCTTGATCACAAATGCATATAAACTCTCTTTTTGTACAGCTCCAGTGATCAAAACGGAATAGAATACCACAACATACGGTGCTTTAAACTGGTCACCCAAGATAAAAAGTAGGGTTGGCCTACCTAAACCCCCTGCTCTTGGACCGAATTTTTCTTATACCTCCACCCAATCCACGCCACCCCGCGCCCCCCGCGAAAAAAATTGGCCACCTCTTCCCCATTTCTGCCCCCGTCACCCCCTGCGAAAAACTTTTTCATCTTAGTTCTTCGATTTAATGGACTATTCGAAAAAATGACAATTAATGGAGTCAGTTCGGCGGAGATTTGACCGAGTTTGCATGAAAATGGTAGTTGTTTCAATCTTTATCTTCATTACATCTTCATTAGGATTACTTTTTTCTTAATTTTTTAGTTAGAACGCTTGAAAATTAATTTTTTTATTGATTTTGTGTATTGTTTATTTTTTTGGAGAGGGGCCGTTTAATAGGGAATATAAGGTAATCATAATTTTACTGTTCCCGATTTCCTCTCCGCTTACCGTATTTCCTGTAATTATGTGGCCGGCCGCCCTATTTTTGGTTATCCTCCAGAGGGTCGTCCAGTTACAGGCTGCCCTCTTACAGGGGGCCGCCCTACACTTGGGAGGCTTGTCGAACACTGTCAAAACAAAAAAGAATTACACACAAAAAATAACATCCAGGACTGTCCATTCGGTTCTAAATCAAAAAACTTTTAACTGATGTAGCTTTTTTGCCGTTCTTGATTTTATGATCCTATTTTATGATTCCCGCGCATTGGTACCGAAAATTGACTTGGTCCCCCTGTTGTTTTTTTTTTCAAAAATTTTCAAAATTTTTTAAACAGTGTTTTGGGATTATTTTTCCATGTTTTTTTTTAATTTTTATTTTTGGTGACCACATTCAATTACTCAGCTGCAAAATGACACTAAATTTGCTTTATTCTGATACGAAAAATAAGTACAATAAACTTGTGACCGAAAAAGTTTCAGAGGTAAAAATCAAATCTATGTCTTTTCCCTAAAAAATGCAGTTTCAGTCACTAAAACAAGTTTTTTCTGCAAAATATTTTTTTTCATTTCAACGTTTATTGAATTTGCTGCAAATTGATAAATAGATGAAAATTTGTCACAAATTGAAACTAACGTTAACTGCGTTCCAGGAGAAAAAATCGAGTGTGGGCTTGGGCTTAAACTATTAAAAAAAGAGATTTTTCAAAAAAATTCGGCCAAAAATGGGTTAATGAAATAACACTGTCTAAAATGGCCCTAGGGCCGCCTTACTAGAGGGGCCGCACAATTAAAGAGGCCCGCACTATTACAGGCAATTCGGTAATTATGTGGTAGTTCCTGTTCGGTTGATTGACCGCCAACCACTAGAATCTTATAACCCTTATAGAACCCAAAATGCCTACGAGGAAAAGACTTTCAGACTTCCCCCCAAGTAGGTAAAGGCAACTCGCTTAAATCGCCAACCACCAATTACCGTTACCCCGGGGGCTTTATTTTTTGGATGCCCGAAAATCGGAAAATTTGGAATTCGATCTCGAGATTTTTGGGTGCTCAACTAAAATCTGAAAAATACAATTGGTAGAGCTCGTGGGAGTTAAGAAAACGCGTAAAACAGCTTTGTAAAAATTGACTCTGGGCTGAGATATAGGTCCTCAAAGTTAGGGGGGGGGGCTCTATTAGAGGAAATACGGTAGTTGCATGCAAAAAATTATTCCCTGTTAGGCACATCAAAATTTTGTCTATCGACTAAACAGGCATTAATGCTACATGAATCCATTGATAAATTTTTTTATACACAACCCACAAGCTGCCAACAAAATGATAAAGGAAGAGGCATTTATTGAAGTTTTCTCAGCAACTAAAGAATGAGGAAGCTTCAATGGAAGAAGCAATCCTTTTTCTAGTTAGCAAAAGGAGAGCTATTGTTTTTGGTTAGCAAGAAGTCTACTACTACACAGCCAATTGATATATGGTGTTATAGCCGGCTTTCCAAATATGGACCCAAATCACTCTCCAGTCTTTGGAGAAGTAACTTGGCCAGCCAGCCTTTTTCTCTTTTGCTTCAAAGAAGAGGGGGATCAATGCTGCATAGGCATTGGCATTGTTTCATCCCACTGACATTTCATCGATAAGTTGCAAAAAAGAGGGAAAGGAATGACCAGCAGCACTGGTGAGGACGACCTCCTACCCAAATATACATACACATATCCACCCCTGATGACGTAACATACACACCAATGCCTCACTATAAGCTCAAATGGAAAAGAATAAAGCACGGATTTGGCTGCATAGAAATTCAATGGAAAAATTTAGACCTAACCTAATAAATATAACGCAGATAGCTGCGAAACACAAAATTTCACAGTTCGGTTTGTGAATACACTACACAACTTGTTTGTAGAATTAACTAAAAACTGTGACCTACAATTTTGTTAGAAGGGTACTAGAAATTTTGATAGTGAGTACCGTATTTCCTCGCGCCGGCGCGTTTATTTTTTGGGATCCCCGAAAATCGGAAAATTTTGAGGTCGATCTCGATATTTTGTTGGACAAAAATCCAAAATCCAAAAAGCAGAATCGGTAGAGCTCGCGGGAGTTAAGAAAATGCAAAAAAGAACAGATCGAAAAAAGTTTTCTGCTTCGAAACACACACCCTCAAAGTCAGGGGTGCGTTAATTAGAGGAAATACGGTATCATTATTACAAGTTCTGATGTCATTCCATATCCTCCTTCAGTACTCCAGTACTCTTTTTGTAGCTCATAAACTGCGCTACAACATAGCGCTAAGATTTTTATGTAGTCAAACATTTGACTACTTAAAATGACGAAAATGCTTGTAAACTTCTCAAAATGACTTACGATTGTTTAAGAGCAGATGCTGACTCTTCTAAAATAATCCAGGTAAGATTTATATACCGTTCGAAAGAGGAGATGTAGGGCTAATAATTCGTATAAAAGCTTTAGAGATATTATAATAAAAGTGTTAGAATATAAGGCTTTGAAAATCCATTCTGAACTCTTAGACCAACAGTTATAAGAAATTTCTTCACACTAAGGGTCATAAAGCGAAACTTTGTAAATTTACACAGGTATTTTTTTCAACATCTACAATAAGTCATCAAGATCAAGGTATCACTATTAGCATCGAAATTATGGTGCTACTCAGTTATCTCGCCCCACTAAAAATATAAAGAGTAAGAAAATGAAGATTTGAAAGTGGGGCGGATAACCGACACGTTCCAAAATTATTTTTCTCTTTATCATGACCAGTCAGCAGCGGTTTATGCTCTTTAAACGGCAAATATAATCGTCTATATTATCATATTAGGCATTGCTGATACTAAAGACTTCAAAGGAGTGGGCAATGAGCTTTTAAACGTCAATTCAAGTCAAGTAGACAGCCATCAGAGACTTTACCCGAATGCACACCCTCATACCTTAGACACAAATCACTCGGAAGGGACTCTGGGTGCGTGAAAAACGTATGCTTACTAAAAAACGTATGCGGTAGGTCCCAGTCAACAAAACTTTGTTCAAATTTAATTTCAACAAATTTTTGAGAGTTTCGGAGGTATCCATGTAGCCTTTTGTGATGGTTTACCTTGGTCCCCCAAGTCAAAAAGTCAACTTTTTTTTGTTAGAAATGTCTTTCTGCGCCAAAAAAACACGTTTTCTATCGTTTTTAGGGCCTAAAATTGGCTGAGAGTTGTTAAAACTGATTTTCTGGAGAATTGCTGAAGTGCATTTCTGCCTGCCATGGTATCTAGGAGGAGGATAACCGGACTTCAGAACCGACCCCCCCCCTCCCTGAATTTTTTTGAAGAAAGTTGTAGATTAAAAACAGTAACTAAAAAGGGATCTTGCAAAACAGCAAAATGAATTTTTCAGCAAAATATTGTTGTTTATTTATCTAATTTTTTTTTAATTGTAGCTTTTTTTATTCAAGTACCGTATTTCCTCCAATTATACGGCATTTTATGTTCCGTTTAAACAAAAGCACGAAAGAATCATTATCGTACGGTTTTTGCTAGGGATGCTGAATAGGAATATACCCAGAAATATTCCGGGATATTACCGGAATATGGCCGACAATATGACCGACCATATAAAAATCGGCCACAATCTTTTTTAGCTTGTTTACTTCAAAAATGTTTAGTTTTTTGTTTATATTAATTCAATATTGCTTAAATTAGGGTTGCTGAATGAGATTGAAGTCCAGATTAATCTGAGATTAGTCTCGAAAACAGCAATTTAATTTAAAATCTCAAAATTATGATTTGCATCAATGGTGATGTCCCTTCAACATCATAATCATAATTTTGATGTTAAAGGAATGTTGTGTTCTTGAGAGCAGAGATAGAGAGTTGCAGAGCGAACCAGCAAGATTTATTATGACGGAACGAATGATAACAATTGATAACAGAGCGACACGAGTCAACAGAAGACTCGATGTCGTGTCAAGACAACAATAATTACGAATAATAATTCCACACAACAAGCAACGACTTTGATTAAATCGTTATAAATTATTAAAAAAATTATTTTGTTCTCTTCTTAGAGAATACTAGAGCTTGCCCGCCCTACGGGCGGGTTTTATTTTTCACTGATATTTCCGTAGCATTTTTTAATTATTTTCCGCTGACATTTTCATAGAAATTTTTGATTTATGTTTTTTTTTCACTTATATTACCGTAGTATTTTTCGATTTTCTCGGTTCTTTTTCCACTTTTATTAGTTTAAATACACTACTTGTGTTATCGTCTGTGCTTAGATTATCATTGACTTCATATCAAAATATTGAAATTTCGCATTTTTTTTATCATAGCGTTAAATTCTTTAAAAATAGAAGCCTTTATGACACGCACACACACGCACAGAACAATAAAAAAGCAGCGAGAGTACAACAATTTTATCTTCGAGGTGTTTTAAACATTAGCTAACTGAGACTTGGAGACTGATGCAGACGCCATGTAAGTCATTCTTCTTAGGAATCAGAGCAGCTACACTATTTGGGTATAGAAAGAGTCACAGTACCTTGAATGACCACCACTCGGGTTTAAGAACTTGATCCTTCGAGACTTCTCTTGAGATACCACGAAGAAGGGATGAAGACTAAACACAAAAGATTTATATTGAAACATAGAAAGATAGAAATACTACAGTACCTTGAATGACCACCACTCGGGTTTAAGAACTTGATCCTGCGAGACTTCTCTTGAGACACCACGAAGAAGGGACGAAGACTAAACACAAAAGATTTATATTGAAACATAGAAAGATAGAAATACTACAGTACCTTGAATGACCACCACTCGGGTTTAAGAACTTGATCCTGCGAGACTTCTCTTGAGACACCACGAAGAAGGGACGAAGACTAAACACAAAAGATTTATATTGAAACATAAAAAGATATAACAGTCACAGTACCTTGAATGACCACCACTCGGGTTTAAGAACTTGATCCTGCGAGACTTCTCTTGAGACACCACGAAGAAGGGACGAAGACTAAACACAAAAGATTTATATTGAAACATAAAAAGATATAACAGTCACAGTACCTTGAATGACTACCACTCGGGTTTAAGAACTTGATCCTTTGAGATTTCTCTTGAGACACGATGAAGAAGGGACGAAGACAAAATACAAAAGATTGCACGGATCCGTTTTTAAAATTTCGAATTGATAACAATAAACAGTTTATTACACACAGCACACATGAAAAAGCAGCGAAAAAACATTTTTGTTTTCAATGTATTCTGAACATCAGCTGTCTGCAACTTCAGAACTGATTCGATCGTTTCACTTCATACGTCAAAAGACTAAAGGAAGAAATAACATCAAAGAATCGAACACACACAGCATTATTTATGACCATGAGCTGCTTGATTCCTCGACGACTCCACTTTAGACTTCATAAAGCAGAGAAACTGAACGAATATGATTTATGATCGAAACAAAAGAGAATCAAACACTGACAGCATTAATGATGACCACCACTCGGGTTCAGCAGCTTGATTCATCGACACTTCTTCTGAGGCACAACATAGAAAAGAAGATATAAATCAATAAGATTTTTACTGAAACATAGAAGAATATAACAGTCACAGTACCATGAATGACCACCACTCGGGTTCTGCACCTTTATTTATCAACACTTTTTTGAGGCACCACAAAGAAGAGAAAATCTGAACCGAAAAGATTTATACCAGAACATAGGAGAATATAATAGTCATAGTACATTCAAGGACCACCATTCGGGTTCAGCAGCTTGATTCATCAACACTTCTTCTGAGGCACAATATTGAAGAGAGAATCTGAATAAAAAAAAATTTGAAAACATTTATTTCGAAACATCGACAAATGAAACGATCACAGTACCATGATTGACACCACTCGGGTTTAGCACTTTCATTCTTCAAGCACATCTCTTGAGAAGCCACGAAAAGAAGCGAAAAACTGAACAGAAAACATTTATTTCGAAACATGGACGAATAAAGCAGTCACAGTACCATGATTGACCACCACTCGGGTTTAGCGCCTCGATTTTTTGCTTCATCCACATAAGACGTCACGAAGAGAAGCGAGACTGAACGCGAAAAAGTATAATCAAAGAGTATAAGTAAAAGAGACTCAACCACTGACTTTTCAGAACCAAAAAATAATAAGACTCTCAAAGATTGAGTCTCTAAAGAATATTTTTCTGTTTCATTTCAAGACCAACTTTTAAACGACAATTTTGAGACATTTTTTAAAATCGTGCGGACAGAACACATACAGACAACTCTCTTTTAGTATATAGGATGGCCGAATATGGTAGAAAAAAGATTATAACTTGGAATATTCCTATCAATATTCCCAAAGAGATTTTGGCCAGCCATTTCTAGTTCTCTTTTTTTTCTTTTACCCTATTTTTACTATTTTAGCGGCAAGGGTAACATATAAGGATGTCGAATCCAATCGTGAAATAAATAATTTATGGGCAGAACCTTTTTTTGTCACAGATTCATTTATTTTTGTCACAGATTTTCGTTTTGCCTGTTTCTGTTTAATTTTTTCATCCTTTTGTGCAAATTAATAACACCATTAGGAAGCCTTGCAATTCTAGTTTCTTACGTAGTATCCTTTATTGCAACATCTTTGCAAAATTTAACACAAAAAAAAAGTAAAAAAGCAAATTATTCTTCTGAATTGTTTCATACTTTTCCCATTTTGTGCTATATTTTGCTAAGATATCGCAATAAATAATACCTCGTTAAAAGATGGTGTTTTAATCTTGAATTTTTTTTTGAGAAACAGGTATAACGAAAACCTGTGACAAAAAAGGTACTATGGTTTACACCTCACCTTCTAAAATGAAAAAAAAGCTTAAGAGTGCGATGTTTTTCGCACGGGGATTACTTTTCGCAGTTTCCTTTTTGCGAAAATTTTTTTTGTTAGCTCTACAATTTTGTTGTTTCCGCATTTATTAAGTGTTTTAAATTAATGTTCATGTTCAGCAAACATGCAGACGATCTAATCTACTTGGCAAAAGTTTAAAAGAAAGCACAAGAAAGAATTCGGGACACATCGATCTGTTTTCCAAAGCTAGGGGGTGCAGGGGGCTTGGTTGGTTAGAGATGCGCGCACTCACTTGCCTTAGACATAATTCCGAGCAAGACTCTTGATCATAAAATGCATTTAGAGGCTCTTTTTGCCCAGCTCCAGTGACCAAAACATGGTAAAACAGCCAAATGGCCGAAATTTCAAAATGCCCAAAACTCAATTTTTTATTGACCAGAACACAAAAATAATGTCTTTTTTGAACTTCTGAGGTAATTTTAGGTTGATATAGGGTGTTTGGAAACACTTTAAAAAATTTCATTTGGGGGTATACTCGGTAGGGTCAAAAATTTCCAATATTGGACAACATTAGTAACATATAAATCATTAGAATTACAGAAAGTGTGCTTCTAATATCCACTTTGAAAAAATAAAATCATTTATTTGCGGTTGTACTCAAAATATTTTTTGAGGATTGCTTACATAACATTACCTTAATTAGCCATTTTTTAGCCGCACTTTTAAGATTGTAGTAATTCGTCAAATCATCTATTAGTAAATGTTACTTAATGAATTATCTCTTTTCTAGTTTTACGTGAAACTTGTCCTTATTGCTTTCC
The DNA here is from genome assembly GCA_029231635.1 of Ditylenchus weischeri. Lineage (NCBI taxonomy): Eukaryota > Metazoa > Nematoda > Chromadorea > Rhabditida > Anguinidae > Ditylenchus > Ditylenchus weischeri. The sequence continues at coordinate 214,261 of JAMRYI010000007.1, forward strand.
AAAGAGCTAGACTGCTCAATTTCAGGAAATACTATTAAAAGCTCGTTTACAATTTTCGGCATTAATTGCTAGCCTTGCGAAAAATGCGAATAATTAATGGCTTATATGCTAAAACATCCTCTTGTTCGCATTTTATACGTTCTTCAAGATTGCTTTATATCATTTTTGCTAACGCTTTTTTCTATTTCATAACAAATACTAGTTTATTAGAGGTGTTTATAACATTCTTCAGATGTGCAGCATTCTAATTTAGCTGCTGTATTTATATAATCTTTTTTTTTAATTTTTTTAATAATATAACTCTTAACCCCGCATTTAGAAAGAAGAAAGCAAGCTGCAAAATTGAAGAAGCCAAAAATCTTCCGATAATGCAATCAATGGTCGAAGGTCTCTATTGAATCGGCTGGGACGCCGAATATTTGATGTATTCTGTTTATTCACTTTTGGGAAGAGCTTTTGTTTTTTAGTTTGGGTTAAAAAAAATCAAGCAAAAAGTTAAACTCTATTTAACTATATGTTTTGATGCTTTATTTGGAACGGTGAGGAAACTCAAGCCAAAATTTGGCTCTAGTGGAGAATCCGTGTCCAAAATATGCCTTGGTACCACTGTTGTTTTTGAATTAAAAAATTTGTTTGAACTTACTTGTACTACAACAATATTTTTGGGGCTAAACATTAGGGCTAAACATTTTTTGATAAGAAAAACAACAGGGGGGACCAAGGCATATTTTGGACACGGATTCTCCACTAGTACCCTAAATTTTCTGGTATTTTTTGTTTTTATTTTATCCTTTTAGCACAAAAAGGATTTTAGTCTTACATATTTGTTTTTAAAAAGTATAATAAAATATCTAATTATAAAAGATTAACATGAAATTTTCTAAATAACTATATGAATACTTTAATCTTTTTGAGCAATAAATAAACAACTTTTGGTAGTTTATTTATTTGGTTCTTATGGGTTGTCGGGACCTCACTCTAAATAAGTTCTTTCAATTCCTTGGTACCCCTGTCGATTTAAAAAAAATTACCTTGACCACAATCAACATAATTACTTTTATAATAAAGGAAAAAATAAGGTGCTCCGTATAACCTATAACAACTGTAAAAATGGCAGTTTCTGGTGAGGTCCTGATGACCCATAAGAACCCAACTTTTGGTTTGTACAATGTTTTTTCTTGATTAATGAAGCATTTGTATATTTGTATAAAATCCTTCCCAAAAGCCAGAATCGCTGAATATCCCCTAATTTCGGCTCAGGCGCCCAGCGGGGGCCGCCCTATCGACTACGAAAATCCCGACCCTAAATAAATTTTGAAGGTGAAATGCTGCCCTATTTTTGTCTCCACCTTAAACCACAAGGGGAGCAAGCAAAAACTATGTTTGCGATCATATACCACATTAATTTGAGGCTCAGGAGAAGTCGATATGCGAAATCAATGCCAGAAAAAATCGGATCAATTTGAATTTCCCCACTAAATTTTTAAAACATCCAAATCTCGGTTTTTACTGATCATTTTTCAAATTTTTTGGACCAGCATGTAGCTCTACTCTTCTATTTTTTTATAAAGTTTTAACTGACTAATGTGGCTAGCTCAAAGTAGAGAACGATACACCTTTATAAAATAACAAGTTGTTTTTTAAAACCTAACTATTCTTATTTTTTCAAATTAAAACAGGTCAAATTATATTTCATTCGAAATTAGAAGAGTAGGGCTACATGCTGTGTTCGAAAAAATTTAAAAAATGATAAGAAAACACCGAGATCTGGCTGTTTAAAAAGTTTAGTGGGGAAAATTCATTAATTTAGTGGGTAACTTCAGTTACAGCCGAAAAAATTATGATTCTTTGAAATGAGGCAAATTTCTTGTTGTACCTTCTACCTTTTCACCTTTTCAATTTATTTCCCAGCCTCAACATACATATTTTTAAAGTTTAACACCAGTTGGCTGGGGAACAGCAATTTTTAATAATTCACTTACTCATTCTCCACTTGCTCTTCATATAACCAAACTAATAACAATTAAGCGTGAGTGTGTGTATTAACCAAAAAGCTACAATTCATACTCCTCAGCTACAATCCATACACCGAAGACAAAGAGCTGGGAATAATAAACTGGGTGTTTCCTAATTTTCTCTAGTATAATTACTCACTGAACAAAATTTTCGTAGTGTGCTTTAACTATTCCATTTCCTAAGCTTCTTCCCATTATTCTAGCCAAACCCGCATTTTTATTTTGCCCATTAAAAGAGCTTTTCTTGTCCTAACAAAAGCGGAGATTTTGAAGAGCGAGATGTGGCAAAATCGTTGAACAATGCCAAAATGCTGTGTGTGTTTAGTCATTGCAGGATATCCCAAAATTTCGGCTTTTTTCGGCCTTTTCCAGACTACTATAGAATAAGCGGTTTTTACAATAGAAATTACATGTTCACTTTCATTTTTAAGAATTTGTTACACCGTCGAGTCTTCTTATAGTGCGATTTTGAAAATGATTTGGTTGGCTAATGCGAGGTAAAACGATGTCTAGATCTTGCGTATTTCATTGAAAAATGCCAAATCTGATATAGATGACCTATACCTATAACCAAAAAGTACAGGGTGTGTCAAATTTTTCTGACACTTTTAAGCGGTCATAACTTTTTTTAAAGGCCGCTTTTTGAGTTTCTGTGAACGCAGTTTTTGATGACAATTTTTTTGGTATATAATGTGAAAAACACGATTTTCGCTTGGTCCCCCTGTTGTTTGGCTCCTGGTCTGTAGGTGGCCTTTGGATGGGTAAGGCCAAAACAACAGGCGAAAATCGTGTTTTTCACATTATATACCAAAAAAATTGTCATCAAAAACTGAGTCGATCTGCGTTCACAGAAATTCAAAAAAACGGCCTTTAAAAAAGTTATGACCGCTTAAAAGTGTCAGAAAAATTTGACACACCCTGTGTATATAGGTCATCTATATCAGATTTGGCATTTTTCAATGAAAAACGCGAGATCTAGACATCGTTTTACCTCGACCTCGCACCTCACACCTCCATTGAAAGCGCCCTATAATAAATAAACACCAAACAGTTCAAATCAGCTAAAAAATTATTGCTTTTATTACAAAAAAATTTTTTTTTAATAATATTCAGTTGTCGAATAATAGAAAGGTAAGAGGCAGCACCGATTAACAAACAATTCCTAGAATTTATGTTTGTTTCGGTTCAAAAAAGGTTACCCCCAATAAAGTGCGAGTTGAAGACGGTTTTGATAGGTCACATTATACCGAGACCCGATTGTACCCGACAATAAAAGGTGGCCTTGGTTTTAATGGACGGCTATCGTTAGCGACCCTTAATGGAAATTTTTTCAAATTTTGGTCAAAAATCATTAAATTTTAAGGCAAAAGTTTTTGGAAAGTCTCCATTTAGATCTAAATCTCATCTTGAATCCGAATTCGTTGAGATCAGATCAAAATTAATTTTTATGGGCCGAGATTAAGCTATTTTGAGTAGATAAGCCAGAAATTTTACACCACTTATCTATTAGGTCATTTGGAAAGCATTCCGACTAATTTTGGAGTGGCTATTTCTCAGTCAATTTTTATCTTTTTCAGCTGATCTTTTTTATTTTGAATGCCTTTATTTCTTCTTTCAAATAGTAGATAAAGCTTAGCTGAATTATCATATAAAACTCAGCATTTGACTCTAAACACTTGTGATGTCCTTTTGAGAAGTTGACACGCACTTTCATCAGTTTAACTGGTCAAAGTTTGATTTAGGATTTAGCGCTTTCGCGACATCCTAATGCTATGTTGTAGCACAGCTCAAGAGCTACAAAACCCAATTTACGTATTAATTTTTGAAAATCTGAGTGTTGAGATATGGCGTTTTGAAAAAAATCAACATCTTTAGAAAATGGCAAAAATTGAAAAATGGTATTTTAGAGCTGTCTGATCCGAATATTAAGATGAATATGTGGACATTTTTGCCGCTGTGCAAATGCAAATGTTAAATATTTGTATTTTTCTATTTCTAAATAGAATGGAATCATTTTCGACTACCTTACGTAGACTGATTTTTACGAAGTCAGTGATAAACGCCCCCTTCCCTTACACACTTTTGAGTCCATCCTGACATACGCTGACCTATCCTGCGCTTAAGGCTTCATTCAAGCATAAAAAATTTGACATTGTTTACTCATTTTTTTTAGTTAAACGCGAAAAATCATACTCCCCACAAAGTAATTTAGCAATTTATTATTAAAAAATGCCCCAAGATTTCGGGGCTTGAGTATAGAATCCCCCCCCCACGCAGAGTGCTCGGATGGAGGAGATAACTTCATATTCGTGTTTCTCGACCCCGATTTCATGAGAAAGCCGGCTGTTTTTTTAATTCTGAGCAAAAAAAATTTTTTCGAACCACAGGGAGGGGTACAGTAGCGTCCATAAAAAATGTCCCGCTCGTTTTTTTAAGAACTTTTTTATAAGAACGCCCTTTTTTCGCAAATTTTTTCTTTTACTTACATAAGTGTCATATACCATTTTGTAGCATTTTCATTGCTCTTTCAAATGGTTATCCTCGTTTTGAAATGTTATCACATACGGGAACATAAAATCCACATTTTGCAACATTGTCTATTTTTTTTGGGCTGTCCAAAAAAATGTCCCGTTCAAAATTTCAACAAAATACTTCTGCAAAACTTTTTTTTATTTAACATAAAATGACAATAACAACTGATATTTGGTTGCATAACCCTTTGCTTTAATAACTGCCGCGCAACGGCTGGGCATTGAATCAACAAGTTTGATAATTCGATCAATAGAAATTTTCTTCCATTCTCTTTCAAGAGCGTTCATTAAATCGACTTCCTTCTTGAATTTTTCGCCTTTCAATTGTCGCTCCAGCTGTTCCCACAGATGCTCAATTGGATTCAAGTCCGGACTCTGAGATGGCCATGGCAGAACGTCGATATTGTTGTCCTTGAACCATCCGGCAATTGGCTGTTTGGCATTTGGCTTCTTGGAATTTGGCTTAGTTCCCATCAGTAGGTTGGAGGCATGCTTCGGATCGTTGTCTTGCTGGAAAATCCAACCGGCTGGCATTTTGTCGATGGCACGTGGCAGAATAGTATTCTCAAGGATAAAGGACGATACATTGGAGCATTCATCAAGCCTTAAACACGAGCAATTGGACCGATCATATCGCGCCAGAAACAACCGAAAAATAACGATAAACCATATTTTCTGAAATCTTCGAAAATCATCGAAGACACTGACCCCAAACCATAACAGCCTTGCTGTGCTTGACGGTTGGCACTTGATAACGGACATCGTAACGCTTTCCTGGCGGTCGGCGAACATAACGGATTCCATCTGACGAGAACAAGTTGAACTTCGATTCGTCACTCCACAGTACCTTGGCCCAATTGGCAGAAGTCCATGCGAGATGTTCTTTGGCAAACTTCAATCTGGCACGACGATTCTTTTCTGAGATCAATGGCTTCATGGTAGGTCGACGAGCAAACAGATTGGCATTTTCCAAGATTCGGCTGGCAGTTTGACGACTGATTTCTACCCCAAATTGAGAATTGGCTTCCTTGGCAATGTCCGTGGCAGTCTTTCTTTGATCGGCTTTGGCAATTCTTTGCAGAGTTCGGTCTTGTCTGGCAGTTGTTTTCGGCGGTCGACCACTTCCTGGCAAGCGAGTAAGCGAAATTGCATTCTTGGAACGAGAGCAGATACGAGAAACGGTTCGCCTATTGATCAAAAACTGAGCAGCAATGTCTTCATCTTTGTCGCCTCTTTTTTGGCACGGATAATTGCCTCCTTTGAATCTTTCGATAGCTGTTTCTTCATAGTCACTGAAAACAAAGGAATAAATACAAAAATACAAAAAAGCCGCAATTAAAATGACAAAATGACACAAAAAGGTGAACGGGACATTTTTTGGACAGCCCAAAAAATAGACAATGTTGCAAAATGTGGATTTTATGTTCCCGTATGTGATAACATTTCAAAACGAGGATAACCATTTGAAAGAGCAATGAAAATGCTACAAAATGGTATATGACACTTATGTAAGTAAAAGAAAAAATTTGCGAAAAAAGGGCGTTCTTATAAAAAAGTTCTTAAAAAACGAGCGGGACATTTTTTATGGACGCTACTGTAAGTAATCTATCGAACAAACCACTAGCAATAGCAACCCCTAAACTTTTTGGAGGGTGTGTCCACTAAGGCGATAGAAACCGAAATAAAAAACATATTTGATTGCAGTTCCGTTTAATGCGCCCCTCTCTTTTCACGCTTAATTGAGCAGAAGCGGGAAAGGCACTCAAAATGGTGGATGTTATTGTGGCCATGGCCCCTCAACCACACTAAAAGTAATCCCCTGAACAAACCCGACTTTTTGGGGTTGATGGCAAGCCTAAGCACGAAATTGCTTTATGGTGGCAATATCTCTAAAAAACATCTTTGAGGCACGCCCATTGCCTGAGTCTAAAGCAGCTCAGTTGTTTTGTGGAGTCTTGAGGAAAAAGGCAAAAATGGCTGCTGGTTGCCTGCTTTTTTAACTTTTTTTCTTTACTCTTCTTAATTAAGTTATTCTGTCGGCGGTGGCGGCGTGGTGGCTCGAATATGTGTGTGTGTATGTTTTAGGTAGTTTGCGTAAGCCTATTTGAGGAAAAAAACACCCTGTTCTTTGAGCTAATTGCCACTGCTAGTAATCCATTGCTTTATTTCGGTTAATATTGCAGAAATTTTTGGCTCTTGGAGTTTTGGGGAAGGAATAGTGGTTGTGAGTGCTGAGCAGTTTATCGTAATTCACTTTTGTGATTATTAAAAACAAGGGACCACAGGCGCCTATCGGCGCCTCTATAGTATTTCGATAGTGCAATCATCGTGAAAAACTACGCGTCTATCTACGTCTACGTTCTTTTCGAGACATCGCAAAAATGGCCATCGTTGGAAGCAGAAAAACCATCCTCCAGGCCTACCCCAAAATCCTCCAACTCCAATTTTGAGGGACCACAAAGTTTTTCTTTTCGAAGACATTTTCCTGGGTCTCGGCATAAAAGACGCTGAATTGTCTGAAGTTTGGGGTTCCGTCGAGACATTGCCGAAAATAATCGGAAAAATAAGCAAAAATGGCCTGAATGTGGTCAAAATGTCCATTAAAAAGTAGGACGGACACATGCCAAATACTATATAGAGATAGATTTAATAGATTCTATGTTGACTCTGGATAATTCTGCACTTCGCTAATTCAGCACCTTTAAACCGGTCCCAAAAAAATTTCTGATGAAATCAAGCAAAGTGACCCACGATAATTAGGCACCCTAAAATCAGTCCACAAGAATGCCGAATTACCGAAGGTCGACTGTAACTATTGTATATTCGACGTAATATATAATATATTTATATATATATATATATATTCGACGTAATATATAATATATTTATATATATATATATATTCGACGTAATATATAATAAACCCCCTAAAGCTAGTGTAATATACCCCCAGTCATTTTAGGGGTACCTAAAACCCTCATTTTCGAAAATTTAAAAAAAGCTGATATTAGTAATGGCCATTGATCAGGCCCTCAGCCTAAGCCTCAATTATTGGGGGGATATTACACTAACGTTTTCAGGGGGATTTATTACACTAGCACCATAATTTAATGCAATAAATAACTTCGCAAAATATTGATTCGGTCCTAGTTCATTCAAAGTAGAGAGGGGGAGGTTTGAGTTAATAGAGAGGTGAGCTAACAAAAGTGAGCTGTTATTACAGAAAAGACGGTTATATATTTTTTGTCTGAACTATGTGTCTTAGGCAACGTTGCGCTCAACAATTCATAGTTTTTGATAGTTTCATTGATAGTTCATAGTTTCATATGTTTATGTTCTTTTATCTTTTTCTCCTAAAAAGCATTCTGAGTAACATAAAATACTCAACCTTAAAATTATTAAGACCCAATCTAGCGTGACAATGCCAGATCAGACAGATTAGACTGCATTATGCATACCGTATTCTCTCTAATAGAGCGTCATGTCGCTCTATTTTTCAACCCCCCTTGGGGGTGCCGTTCAAATAGAGAATGCTGCTCTATTTGAGAAAATACGGTAAATGGAATTTTAAAGGGGGGAAACTTTATACACGCATCGCCCTAAGTCGACTGTTATAATCCTGCTAGGTGCACACTTTATTTATTTATTTTAGTGACTTCTAGGGACAAAAACTATCGAGAAATCGATTGGAATTATTTCCAGCTCTGCTTTACTGTCACCAACTGCCTTAATTTTGCATTTTTTTCCAAACGACTACCAAAATGAAAGGAAACCAGCCAAAATGATGCGTACTTAGTTTTATATTGCCTCAACCTCTACCTTTATTTATTTGTCAGCGCGTTTAGTGACTTTCTAAATTCAGAATTTCATGGAGAACCAGATAAAGAATTTTTTACACCAAAATCACTTCAAAAAAATAAGGTAGCTAGCAAAGATTTGACCAGGGAAGACATGAATATTTTTGAGGGGTAGGATTTCGGTATTATTTTGGAACTGACGTTTTTTGCAATTTTAATTTACTGATCATTTATAACCATATACAGAAAATGACGCCAGAAAGCAGGGCTATATTTTGAGCATAAGGTTGTAAATGACCATGTAAATTAAAACTGCAAAAAACGTAAGTTCCAAGAATAATACTGAAGAGTTCTGGGACAGCCCTGGGTAGGATGGCAAGGAATTGGGCACTGTTGAATGTTTTTCGAATTTTATCCCCAACTAAACATTGTCCTTTTCTCTATAATAGCTCAAATGAAAGCCCAGTATCTTGGCTACATTTTAGTATTTGAAACGTATGACTTGTAGGAAACAGTCAGAAAATTTCAATGAAACCAGTCAAAGAATAACTTCCAAAACGATCGATTTTCGGAGATTTGGCCTTCTTTCGGCTGGATATAAGCTGCAGTAGGTGTGAAACCGTGCGCTGATGATCTTGTTGAATAGCCAAGAGTGTAAGGATCATTTAGACACCAAATTTGTAAAAAAGGAGATAAAAAATGAGGTGTTCACCCAGTGATAGTCGAACCTGTGTCCTGGGCGATGCGTATATAAATCCCTTTAAAAAAATCCTACGTCTGTGCATATTTGAAATTACTACAATCTTGGTAAAACTGGCGTGCAATTCTTATATCCATGACTTGAAGTCTTATTAAACAAGGAAATAACCCCTTTCCCTCCCCAAGCTAGTAAATCTCAGACTAGATCAGCACAATTCTGTCTGAGTTATGTTCTCAATAAATTCCAACCCAAAAGTTTGTTTACCAGCTGGGTATAACGATTTTTTGACCCGATTTCGAGGACTTTTACTCATCCTGTCCGCACAGTTTAAAGAAAACAATAATTTTGAAAACACAAAAACCCTAAATAATGCACACCTGAGTCCAAACAAGGTAAATTATTGATGGTTTTTGCGTTAAAAATGTCAAAATTATTGTCTGTGCAAAAACGATCGGTAATTGGAATCCTTGCAGTTTTTGGGACTACACAGTTCCAACAGAATAAGTGAAAATCCTCTGAAATTAAGTCAAAAAATTAGTCGGACCCAGCTAGCGAATGAACTTGAGAGGTGCACGTCATTGATATCTTCTACTGTAAATAGTTTTAACTACGTTTGGCTCACAGGCATATCGCCGATTCCAAAATGGTCGACCATTTGCCCAACCTTAGTTTTAACGGACAAATATTACGCTGTGTCGTAAATTTAATTTTGTCATGGTCTCCCTATTCTTTTTTACGGCTTTTTCAAAAAAAAAAAGTTCTAGCCTTCTAAATTCTGTATTAGATTTTATGTCAAGGGAAGGTTTGGAAAAAAATTATAGAATTTGAAAGAGATTTTTCTGTTGAATGGTTATTGTTTCCAGATATTAGTGTTAGTGTTTTTTTTTTGCAAAACAGTGTTTGCAAAACTCATACTCATCCTCATACTCATACTCATAGTAATTATGAGTTTAGCTAAACTCATAGTTCAGAAAGACGTCATATCTCAGCAATCAATGATCAAATTCCCAAATCTGAAAAGTGCATCGGATTCCTCGCAAAAAGTTGGTAGACAAATGTGTGATCAGATTTGAATTTTAAAGTCAAAAATTTTGAAATATTGACAGCTTGAGTTTAGCTAAGAGGCTCATACCTCATAGCTAATCTCATATTTGCTTTAACCTCATAGTTTTCGATATTTTACAATTTTCAAGAACAGACCTCAAATCTTATTATACGTGTGTCTATCAACTTTCCGTGAGGAATCCGATGCACTTTTCAGATTTGGAATTTGATCATTGATTGCTGGGATCTGACGTCTTTCTCAACTATGAGTTTAGCTAAACTCATAATTACTATGAGTATGAGGATGAGTGTGAGTTTTGCAAACACTGGTGTTCTGCATGAAAAAAAAATGTTCAAACTTCGAAATCAGAAAATTTATGATTTTACCTAGTAGTTCAATAACTATTATTACTAGTGATTGGCTGGGAAAGGCTAAAGGCCTCTTAAAACACAAAGTGTTAATCCAACAAACGAATATTAATGAGGCAATAGTTGTTCAAATGCTTAAGGACTGCTCATAATTGGCATACTTAAGACTTTTTGTTTAGGCTTGCACTTTTATTAAAGGCAATTGTGGTTGGACATATATGTAGCTGGCAGCACAATAGGCTGGAAGGAAGTTGTTGTGCTCAAAGCTCGTTCCATTCCACCAACTCTCTTGCTCAAAAAAAAAAACAGCGCAACCCACGTGCACCTTTGCTTATGTGCCCCTCAGCCTTGTTCACCTGGTTCCTTTTTTGTGATTTTCTCTAGCAAATGAATAATTCTGGAAGTGGGGCAGTGAAAACTTGCCCTAAAGGTATCATTTTCGATGATTTGTGGACAAACAACTTTATTTGCCCACGAGGAAAAGCTTTTTTTAATGGGTTTGAAGGGCTGGATTGGGTTGTCTTAATTTGGCATTGGTTTGATACTTCGATTTCTAGTGTAAACATTAATTATTTTGGATAGCTATTTTGGGGTTTTTTGTGTAGTAGCAGTGAAGGTTGTTCTGCTCGCATGATTTATTTTGCAGCAAATTTTCTATTCAGTTTATTTTGTGGAGTAGAAAATTTTTTTTGCATGAGCATATAAACGTGCGTGAGCACACTAATATATATTAGATTGTACGAAAAAAAACATTGTTAGAATTATAGAAATTAATTGAAAATAAAAAATAACATTTAGCTCAGACATGATTCCGAGAAGTACTCTTGATCGTGAAATGCCTCCAAACAAACTTTTTAGTTTTTGACTGACTTTGAGGGGTGTGGTTTAAGGCGTGTTTTTGTCCTGTTGACTATTTTCGGTCATTCTGAGTCAGAATGACCACCCACTCATTCTGACTCACAAATACCAAAAATAGTCCACGCGACAAAAACACGCCTCACGGTGTGTCAAAATTCAAACAGTGCAAACTCGTGCTTTTCGTGTTAAGACAAAAAATGTTTATATTATTATTTGTTAACTGTTTTTACAAAATTTGACTAACTTTTTGTCAGTTTTTGTTTCTTTTTTAAAAATTTCATTGCTGCAAGTCATTTGGGGGTTGGTTGAAGGTGTTTTGGGCTTGGTGAGTTAGAGATGCGCACACCTACATACAGAGTTTCTTTATGCGATAGGCCCCAGCTAACAAAACTATGTTCAAATCCCATCTTTTTTTGTATTTTTAAAGATATCCAGGTACCCTTTTTGGTTTAATTAGCTTGGGGGACCAAGGAAATTGGTCAACCTTTAGTAACCAAAATTTTTTTTGAAAACCTAACTTTTCAGTGAGGAAAATATGAGGAAACAACTTTATTATTGTTTTTAGAGAGACTTTTAAAAAGTATTCACAGTTAACCAGAAAAGGGGCCTTCAAGTAAACAAGGGCCAAATTTACAGCTCTTTAACTAAAAAATGACTGAGACCATAGACAATCTGTTTCCTTTAGCACCCTTTGTCTGTGCTGCGATAGACCTTAAAGATCTTCAAATCTTTTTTACAAATTTAGCGTACAAAAACTTTCTGTTGATTGCAACTTGCAAGTACTATTTGAAACTGAAAGTATTATGCGGAAATAAAAGTAAAAAATTAAAAAAAAAACATTTGAACTATTTTTTGTAAAATGTACTTTTTAGATACATCCTGTATTATTTGTTTTCAAAAAAACAAAGGCACAAAAATAAAAAAAGGATTAGTTTATTATTAGTTTTTACATCTATCCCATGTATTGAAAAACATATCAAGATTTTGTTACAAAATACGGATTAAGTGTTTACTCTCTTATGACGAGAGTATGTACCGTATTTCCTCTAATTAACGCACCGATGCGTTTATATTTCAACCTCCTTCCAGGGGGTGCGTTAATTAGAAGGGGTGCGTTTATTTTCCAACATCCCTTCTAAACATTTTATTAGCCTGACATCAATATACAATAAACAGACAATCACAGCAATTCAGAATGAATTTCAAATTCGGAAATTTCGGTTCCGTTGAGTGTGTAGTGGCTAGCGTACCCATTTTCTTTATCCTCATCTGAGTCGACTTCTTCTAGTTTTTTGCGTTTTGGAGCATTTGGTATCCCTCTGGCACGGATCCCGTAGTTTTGAAGCAGTGGACTTCGTCGTCTTCATCTCCATTGTGCGAATTGGTTATTCCACAATCTGAAAAGCAAAACAGTCAATAAAAATAATACAAACTGTTGAGAAAACAACCTTTAAACGATTTGGCTATCATCTCCTTTGGCAACGCTTCCCACGCTTGGCAGACCCACTCGAGATAGACTTCCATTGATGGGGCTCTTGAATTTCCACTGGCAGTAAATTCTTTGCTTGCATCATTTAGCATCCACACATTGTACAGCTCACGGATCTTTGCCTTAAAGGGCCCATTCCACACGACGTCAGGAGCCTGAAACATGAAGGTGAACGATGAGAAATGATGAAAAAAATAAAGACTGACTTGAATAAACTTGGTGCATCCTCCTGGAATGACAGCTGAGTAAACTCCGCTTTCCTTGAGCTTCTTTTTAGTTGATTCGGAAAGGTGACATCGGAAGGAGTCCCAGACAATCAATCGTTTTCCCAATAAAGAGCGTCCGAATGTCTTGTCTAGGTAATTGCTTGTCAGCTCGTCATCCATCAGATCTTACCAGCCCAGCTGAGAACTAACTTGCTTTTGAACTTTTCAACGATGCGAGGATCTGGACGCTTTCGAGGAAGGAGGATGAATGGCTTGCACTTGTATCCATCAGAACGGGCATCTTGATTTAAGTTCATTTCAGAATACCTTTTTTTTAAACCTTTGTCCTCAATGCACTTCCCACTTGAATCTTCCAGCCATACCGCAGTTTCATCCGCTGCAAAGATTTGTTGGTAGCTGGAAAATAAGGATTCATTTCATTTACTAATAAAAACACAAACTTGTGCTTCTGGCGCTGCTTTGAGACGAACACGACAAAATCGACCAGCTTTCTCGCGTAATGCGATGGAGGCTTTTGGCACACCGTCGTCTTGACTCGGTTGCTGAAGTGATGTCGTTTGATGAACTTCTCAAGCCAACCTCTGCTCGCCTGAAATAAGATTCAAGATCGATAAAAAATGGAGAACAAACTGACCGTGAATCCTTCTCCATCCTCTTCTGTGCTAACCATTTGCTGTGCTTTCATATGTATGACTCGTCTGCTGATTCTAGGCTTCTTTGAGCGGCGTTCTCTTATCCATGCAGCCAACTGAGTGTCAAGATCCTTGAAATTCAGCGGCCTTCCACCTCCTGGCAGTTTCTTCTTGCGCTTGCCGTCTGCTGAGGATTCTCTAAAAATAAGAATTAAATCTGAACACTCCTTGCAATTTGAAAATTTCACTTGAGCTGCTTCAGTTGGTTCTCCTGCTTGACCCATTCAATGACTCTTCTGCGATCGATGTTAAACTTGTTGCTGGCAGAGTGATTGGAGACTTGCTTCGCGTGCTTGACGACTTCCAGTTTCCATTCTGTTGAGTATGCTTTCTGCTTTCTGGACTTTTTTGGTTGCTCGTCCTCGCTGCTGGATGAGTCGCATTCATAGTTTGCACGAATTTGATCCATATATTGTCTATAATGAAAATATTAAGAATAGTTATACACAAAAACAATACAACTGAAAATCGAAAAAATGAAGAAACTAAGGAAAATGATATTGTTTCGCTTTTGAACAAAACATTATTCAAAAAATTTTTTTAAGGGGGTGCGTTAATTAGAGGGGGTGCGTTTATATTTCAACCTTCCTCCAAGGGGTGCGTTAATTAGAGGGTGCGTTAATTAGAGGGGGTGCTTTAATTAGAGGAAATACGGTATGTCGAGCTTATGTATATATACATATACAGTCGACTCTCGATATAACGAACCCCAAAAAATTCGTTCCCGCCTAGAGTCTGACACTTTTTTAGCCCGATTTTGAAGTCTTTGGCCAGTTGTCTTTGGCTGGTCTAGTCCAAAACATCGCAAGGATTCCGATTTTATTACCAATCGTTTCTGATTCTTTTACCAATCGTTTCTGAAAATCACAATAGTTTTGCCGAAAAGAGCCGTGCCTCTCGATACACTTATTTTCAAAAAAGGTGTTCGTTGTATCGAGAGGCGCGGGTCTTTTCGGCAAAACTATTGCGATTTTCAGAAACGATTGGTAAAATCAGAATCCTTGCGATGTTTTGGACTAGACCAGCCAAAGACAACCGGCCAAAGACTTTAAAAATTGCTAAAAAAGTGTCAGACTCTAGGCGGGAACGAACTTTTTGGGGGTTCGTTATATCGAGAGTGGACTGTGTATGTATATTTTAAAGGAATACAATGAGAATCCCCAACGTTTGAAAGATAGCCGCACACTTTTTTATTTGGCTTCCCTCATACTCCCGCGGGACACGGGACAAAATTTAGGTAAAAATTTTAAATGTGTCGCGGAACAGAGTAGCGGTACATGAGTCGCGGTACAAATATCGGTCCGCAAATCTTGTGTCCCGCGGGTCACCTTTGTTGAGATGCGTGACAAAGCGGGACAATGCGGGACACCCATTTTTGTCCCGCGGGACACCAAGTCACGGGACAATATTTTTACTTAGCATAGTTTGAAATGTAGAGCGATTTTTTCCGCACTATTCTCGCATTAGTTGAAAACTCGAATGATCCCTGCGCATTTTTACTCTAGCAAGTTCTGTATATTGTCTGTCCAAAAGCTAGTATTTTCTGTTGTCTTACTTGAATTATGCTTCTTATAGTGATAACAGTTTCTGCTTGTCTGTGAATTTTCGTTGAAAAATTGGTTCAAACACAAAAGTCGAGCTTATCAAAACAGCAATTTCTACATTAAACCGTATCTTTTTGTAGGTTAAAGCCACCCCGCAATTTTTTGCATTGTGGATTATGAGAGAGTGGGGAAATCTAAACAAGATACAGTCAAACCTGTCTATAACGTCACCCTTCGGAACCGAGCCAAGGTGACTTTATAGAGAAGGTGACGTTATACAGAGGTTTGATTAAAAGGGGTCTAAACCAAGAGACAAGGAACAAAGAGACATAGGCTTTATTCGGCATAAACGAACTGAATTCAATCCAAAGCTCTCGAAAATCGTCGGCTGGCGCATCTTCTTTCTTCGCAGTTCCTGCATCTCATCGTCGAGTTATTTCAAATAGAAATTCCAAATATGACATTTTGAAAATCCATACCCCGACAAATAAATGGTGATTTATTTTACTTCTTTAAATCAAAACATTGTGTGTGTTTTTGGCGGTTACGTAGGTGTATTATGAGTTTAAGGGTAGTATGACGATGATGGTTCACCACTTGATAACCTGTGGGTACTAGCTAAATTTTGACCATGCAAAATTGATCACTTTCCGGATTTCATTTGAGCCACTTGATTCGGCCTTGAAGCGAAAATGACCGACAATATTGTGTTCAGCACAGCCTGCTCGACCCACTTAAGCGAAACTTACAGTCGGCGGTGTAAGTGTTTAAAGGCACTGGAAAAGGACGTTGGAATTACCCTATAATACTACCTATAATTATTGTTTGTTGTTGTTGAATAGATTAATTTCGCAAAAATCTATGATGAAAAAACCTATATGTTACCCTATAATCACTGCATAAATTATTTTTCTTCCATTTCTTTCTTTGTCCAATTTTTCCACCAAACTTCCATCACAAATAAAAACTTTACATATCATTCGGTAGAGGAAGGAAAGAGTTACAAAATCATATGTTTGAAATATTTTTTTGAAATAAAATTTGTTATTAAACATTAGCCTAAAAACCCACCGGGAACTTTTTTTACACCAGTCATTGTTTGTTGTTGTTGAATAGATTGTTTTCGCAAACCTTTATGATGAAAAAGCTTCAAATGATGAAATCCTGCGACTGAATCAACCAATGTGACGGTATATCTCTACGTGTTGAGTGTGCAAAAATGTTTTTTTCAATAAATAAACCCCCATAATTAGAAAGATTGCGTATGTTAATACGTAAAAGTGCTTTGACACCAAATAGCCATCAAAAAAGCAATTCTTTTTTGGTTTTTAATTAGTTTTTGTGATATAAATTCATTCTTGCAAGCTGCAAACATTAAGAGTGGGTATTCTTCTCCAAAAAACAACCATTGGACAGATGTTTAAAGCTAAATATCGGGTAAGTTTTAATTTCCCCTAGCCTTCTAGAGGAATAGGGGGAAGTCCAGCGTTTATTATGCGGAACACAAAGGTCTTTTATTTGCTTTCTTTTCTTGTGCCTCTTCTTCAAACTCTTTCCATATGGCTAACTTAGTCAATAATAATAATAACCACCAAGCTACTTTAATTGCTCGAGGCCACTGGGGTAGTGGAAGTCATTAAATGGGTCATGCCTATCTCTCTTTATTGGCTTTTTAATTGAGTAGAGAGTTGACCCAAAAGGAGCACTCATTTAGGCGTCCAGATGGTAGGGATGCCTTTGCTGAATTCAGTTTCTGAAGTGGATATTATCTACTTTTAGATTTGATATTTACGATTCTGCTTACTAGATTTTGTTTTTCAACCATGATTTACTATGTAAGGACACCAAACTTTATTTTTCGCTCAACGAGCAGGGATGTATCTAGGAGTCCAGAGACGCGGCCTGGGGGATAGGGGCGGTAGTGCTAACCGGGCTTATGAAACTCCGAACCAAGTTTTACGAGCACACTCGGCTAGTACTCTACACAGTTCGAAACACGCAAATTTCCTCGTGAAAATTGCGAGTAGAACTCTACTTAGACTAAAACTAGCTTACTTTACTCGTAAAACTCACGGGTAGAACCATTTTTGGGTCAAAAATTTCTCCTTGCTTGGGTTTGCTACAAAACTTTTGATCTTGTACTTAACTTTTTTTAGATGGGCGAGTAGGATCACGAGTAGCTTTTGATCCTAAACTCTACTTAACCCGTTTCAAGTGCGAGTAGGATCAAGAGTTAGATCAAGAGTAACTCTACTAAACTACATGATACGACCCCAGAGGGAGTGGTTACTGCTAGCCAGGCTTTAGCAGCCACTCCTCCAATTTTATTAGACCACTCCGCCTACCTATCCCCTAATTACACCCCCCGGAAAAAATTTTTGGATATGTCTATGTCAACGAGATCCTATAAAAATCTAAAATTAGTCACCGAATCGGTAGAATAATTTAGCTGAATTCATTTACGAGATTGGCTAAATTAAGGTGTCTACTGGTGCTTAGCACTCCACTTTCAATGGCACACACACACAGGAAATGAGTGTTGGCTTTAGTCTGTGTCTATTATTGTTTCTGTGCCCCCCCTCTTTATTGGAACTTGGAGGGAATGGAAAAAGGATGAGCAACCAGCCCTCTTTATTATTAACCACGTTAGCAGTGTAATGGTGGGCACCGGCTGTTTGTGCCACATCAAATGCCTCTAGCATATATCCCCTTTTTTTTCTCCATCTTAGTTTTGTTGATTATGTTTAATTTAAATTGCTATTTCGTTGCTCTTGTTGTCTGTAGTGACGGCACCCAAAACAACTTTTGCTGCTAGATATTTTTCTTAAGGGAGGTGACCTGTGTGTGCATCCATGTATGTGAAGTTTATTTTCTAGAAATGTTTTTTAAGCCATGGTTTTTTTTTCAATTTTTTGCGTGCAGAACTATTTAAGGGAATCGAAATTGTATCGTTGATTTTTAGAATTTTTCTTTGGTTAAAGGGGCATGCCCACGCTAATAAGAGGTGGTGCCTGGGAATTCAAAAATTTTTCACAATCATTGAACTTCTGTACGGATTTTTCAACTTGGTTTCTAACAAAACTTTACTTAAAATTAAGGTCTAGGCCTTGTTTTGTTAGAAACTAAGTTGAAAAATCCGTACAGAAGTCCAGTAATTAGAAAAAATTTTTGAATTCCCGGGCACCACCCCTCATTAGCGTGGGCATGCCTCTTTGAGGTCCGCCAAGGTCTGGTTAAGGTCTTTAGTTTACACGCAAATTTGACACCTCAATTTTGTTTTCACCCCGGCATTTGAAATAATTCGCCAGATATGATATTCATGACTTTGAAATCACAAGGATTTTGAATCAGCAATAAATTGACATTTTTCGTCCAAAACCATTTTTTTAATTTTCTAAACAATATTTTAATCATTGAACATTTTCCCGATGCGCATCTAAAATGTGTGCAAGTAATTTGACAGTTTCTATAGCTAGAAAATGCCATTTAATCAGAGCTTCGATCTCGAAATTTTGAGAAAAGTGCATTTTGATTACTTTTAAAGAAACCGGGTACCATTTTTTGCCTTGGCCCCCCTGTTGTTTTTCACCATTTTTTTATTCAAATTTTTCACAATTGTGGAATAGGGCCGGTTATCTAGACAACATCGAACAAATGGATTTATTAAGCAAAATATTTATATGTAAGAATTGTATAGTAAATATTAGAACAAGCAATAAATTGCTGGCATCTTACATCAGTGAAGCAGTTTCCCGTCAAAATTGTTGAGCGAAAAAATGGAATTATCTCAAATAGTTTTTCGAACAAATTACACATTCATTCCATTCCAAAAGATATATGAATGCATTTGTTTTGAGTAAAAAATTTGAATAAAAAAATGGTGAAAAACAACAGGGGGGCCAAGGCAAAAAATGGTACCCATTGTGGAATAAGGCCGAGTTTTTTTTTACCGAAAAAGGTAATTATTTTCTCATAGGTAAGAAGGACCATACATTTAAAGAAAAAAGTCATTTTGTCCAGTGCTTATTAACATTTTGAGGTTAAATTTTAAAAATAAAAAAGATTAGGGGTCCTAAATCAGTGCAAATCTTTTAGAAGGACCATAGTGGCGTGTGAAAATTTTCAATTGACGGAGGACAGTTCTCTTTCGTCTTGTGCTGCACTCCTCTCGAGCAGTGTTTTCAAAAGTGACACTATCACACTTGGGTCACACTCACTTCATCGACCTTTTTATCTGAAATTTTGTTTTCTTATCTCAGATGTTTTTACACCATCTTTTAGCTGAGATTTTTCTCTATCGATTCAGTAATCAAACGTCTCAGTTAAAAATAATTTTTAACAAAATCACACCAAGCGTGACCTTAAAGTCACACCATTTCATAAAAAGTATGACTTTAAGTGTAAAAGTGTGACTTTATTAAAAGGTCGATGAAGTGAGTGGGACCCAAGTGTGATAGTGTGACTTTATTAAAAGGTCGATGAAGTGAGTGGGACCCAGGTGTGATAGTGTGACTTTATTAAAAGGTCGATGAAGTGAGTGGGACCCAAGTGTGATAGTGTGACTTTATTAAAAGGTCGATGAAGTGAGTGGGACCCAGGTGTGATAGTGTGACTTTATTAAAGGTCGATGAAGTGAGTGGGACCCAGGTGTGATAGTGTGACTTTATTAAAGGTCGATGAAGTGAGTGGGACCCAGGTGTGATAGTGTGACTTTATTAAAGGTCGATGAAGTGAGTGGGACCCAGGTGTGATAGTGTGACTTTATTAAAGGTCGATGAAGTGAGTGGGACCCAGGTGTGATAGTGTGACTTTATTAAAAGGTCGATGAAGTGAGTGGGACCCAAGTGTGATAGTGTGACTTTATTAAAAGGTCGATGAAGTGAGTGGGACCCAGGTGTGATAGTGTGACTTTATTAAAGGTCGATGAAGTGAGTGGGACCCAGGTGTGATAGTGTGACTTTATTAAAGGTCGATGAAGTGAGTGGGACCCAGGTGTGATAGTGTGACTTTATTAAAGGTCGATGAAGTGAGTGGGACCCAAGTGTGATAGTGTGACTTTATTAAAAGGTCGATGAAGTGAGTGGGACCCAGGTGTGATAGTGTGACTTTATTAAAGGTCGATGAAGTGAGTGGGACCCAGGTGTGATAGTGTGACTTTATTAAAGGTCGATGAAGTGAGTGGGACCCAGGTGTGATAGTGTGACTTTATTAAAGGTCGATGAAGTGAGTGGGACCCAGGTGTGATAGTGTGACTTTATTAAAAGGTCGATGAAGTGAGTGGGACCCAAGTGTAAAAGTGACTTTATTAAAGGTCGATGAAGTGAGTGGGACCCAAGTGTAAAAGTGTGACTTTATTAAAAGGTCGATGAAGTGAGTGGGACCGTGTGTGTGACTTTATTAAAAGGTCGATGAAGTGAGTGGGACCCAAGTGTGATAGTGTGACTTTATTAAAGGTCGACCCAGGTGTGATAGTGTGACTTTATTAAAGGTCGATGAAGTGAGTGGGACCCAGGTGTGATAGTGTGACTTTATTAAAGGTCGATGAAGTGAGTGGGACCCAGGTGTGATAGTGTGACTTTATTAAAGGTCGATGAAGTGAGTGGGACCCAGGTGTGATAGTGTGACTTTATTAAAGGTCGATGAAGTGAGTGGGACCCAAGTGTGATAGTGTGACTTTATTAAAGGTCGATGAAGTGAGTGGGACCCAGGTGTGATAGTGTGACTTTATTAAAAGGTCGATGAAGTGAGTGGGACCCAGGTGTGATAGTGTGACTTTATTAAAAGGTCGATGAAGTGAGTGGGACCTAAGTGTGATAGTGTGACTTTATTAAAAGGTCGATGAAGTGAGTGGGACCCAAGTGTGATAGTGTGACTTTATTAAAAGGTCGATGAAGTGAGTGTGACCCAGGTGTGATAGTGTGACTTTTGATAACATTGCTCGAGAGTTATTTCAAATGACTCCAAAGAGTGCAGTGAGAGACGAAAGAGAACTGTCCACCGCCAATTCAAATTTTGCGCATGTCGCTACGCGCAAAAACCATGGTCCTTTTTAAAAAAATTGAAAAATTGGGTGATTAAATCAATTTAAATGGTGTTTCGGGTGTGTGTTTCGCCATACCCCGAAACATACATCCGAAACACCATTTAAATTGATTTAATTACCCAATTTTTCAATTTTTTTGTAGAACTATTGGTACCAAAATGACCGCTATAATCTGGCGGTCGTATTGAGCAAAAAAATTTTAAGAAACGAAAATAAAACTTTGGAAATTTGAATAATTTACAATTGTTTCGGCACTCGTGTTTCGCCTAAGTCTGAGTGGGGGTCCTAACGAAATATCCGAAAAATTTAAAATCATTCTTTTTATGAAATATGATTTCCATCAATTTATTCTTAGCATATTCTTGAACTTTATTGTTTTTGATCGCTTATTTTTCTGCAAAAACATCAACTCCCCCTTTTTTTTTATTAGGCTTTCTAACGAGCTGTAGTTTGATGTTTTTGTTATGCTTTCAAAAGCGGGACATAAAGGCAAAAAATAAGAAGATAATTATTTTGTTTCAAACTGCTTTCTGAATTCCCCCTGCCCCAACCGCGGTGAAGGCTGAACAAAATAACAACTTCAATTATGAACTATAATACAGCTCGTTAGAAAGCTCAATAATATGCCTACAAAAGCAAGTAAACACTTTGAAAAAAATATATTTTGCCGAAAATATATTTTTCCTCATGCCAGTTTAAATTACTGCCCTTTTTCTTGTCTTCAGGTAGTTGACTTGCCCTGTGGTGACTTGTGTATTATTCGCACAAAGAAATAAATTATTGTGACGTGGAATTTCAAAAATTGTTAGCGAAAAATTTGATTTCAAGAAATCATACTTTTTCGTCCCAGTTTTTTTGTCTTGTTCTCTTTAATTGTTTGACCTTTTTTACATAGTGATAACACCATCGTGTAGCCCTGCCATTTTAGTTTATAATTGGGTCACATTCTGTGCAAGGTCTTCTAAAAATGTAAAACAAAAAATTGAAAGTATAGACCAAGTCAAAAAATAATTTGGTTCATACTTCATGGTGTGAAAATCATTTCTATGTATGCAGTAGTGTCTCTCAATTAATTGGGCTGCAAAATAGTACAGGGTGGCCCAAACAATTTTCCTGATTTCAAATGGCCATAACATTTTTTCCTGACGCAATTATGAATATGGTGTCATTAGCACGCTTTTTGCTCAGCTGCCTGTAGTTTTGGCGAATGGCCAAGCTGGGTGCACACCAAACCACAAAGGAGACTAAGGAAAAATTTTTAGAAATTATGACATTATGCTCAAAATAATGCAACAAAAAAGTTAGCACTGTTTGAAATTGTTTGAGGCACCCTGTAACTTCCTGAGCGAAATAATACTTTCTTATAGGAACTAGATTAAGTTTTGTTGTTCGAGTTATTTTTATGCTCTAATTTAGAAGCAGACACAACAGAACATAGCTCAATATTATTAGTTGGTGTCGCGGAAGAATGCTCTAAGCAAAGGCTATATTTATTTGAAAATGTATCTAAGGCAACTATGAGACCAGAAGACTGTGAGCTGACTGACAAAGGTTCCTATAAATGTGCTTCTGATGGTCAACACTATTTTGTGCGCAACGTCTACCCGCCCATACAGGTCTGTTTAGCTTAGAATTGCATTTTTTTCCAAAATAATTTTTATTGACTATGGTTGAAAATAGCCGTCAAAATCTCTATATAGTATTTGGGACGGGTGGGTGGGTGGGTGGGTAACGCATTTGAGTACATGTTTGGTCACAAAGGAAAACTTGTTTTAGTGTAATATTTTTATTTGCATGTTTATACTCATTCGAAAGCTCTTTTAATGGCGGAGGACCTGTCGCAATCAGAATTGAAGATTGCTGTGAAAAAATTGAGATTTTGCCCCTTAAAGTGAAAAGTGGATTTATATTTGAATTTCAAAATACGATATAGGCGCCGACAGGCGCCTGCTGTCCTTGTATGTGAATATTTTGTCAAATTTTTAAAACTTGTAGTTCTCAAGCTTTACTTTTCTATTTTTTTATTTTTTGCACCAGCATGTAACCTTTGATTCTAATAAGCTGATTCTAATAATCTATTCTAGTAATTATTATTATAATCTATTCTAGTAATTATTATTATTTGATTCTAATAATCTAGTCTAGTTTCTAATAAGCCATCAACTATCTTAATACGATTGTTAAAAGTAGGTTAACAATTCATTTTGAAAAAGGAAATACAGTCTAAGTACAGTGAAAAAAGGTTTGGAAATTCAACATCGGTGGCGCAGTGGATGGCGTTTGTACTTCATGGACCAAAATGGAGCGCAGGTTCGACCCCACGTGGTGGCACGCTAGTTATTTTGGCTTGTTTGACCATTTGTGCAGAAGTAATTTGGGTCGCTGATTCCGAATCTGGCCCGATAAATTAGTTAAAAAAGACAAAATAAGTAACGTGCGGTGGGGTCGGAACTTACTATAGACCAGGTGGGGTCGAACCTGCGCTCCATTCTGGTCCATGGAGTACAAACGCCAACCACTGCGCCACCGATGTTGAATTCTCAAACCTTTTTTCTCTGTACTTCGACTGTACTTCCTTTTTCAAAATAAATTGTTGACCTACTTTTAACAATCGTATTAAGCTAGTTGATGGCTTATTAACTTACGTTGGCCTACCCTGTGCCTAAGGCTTAAGCCTGAAAAGGGTAGTTACATCGATGTTGGGGTGGTTGTTCGAGTGGTTCAGAGTGCTTTGAGGTGGTTTAGATGATTTGGGTGGTTTGAGATGGTTTGGTTACAACCTAAAAATTTTCGGAAAAAAATATAAAAAATATGCCTTGATCCCCCTGTTTTTTTGGGACGTTTACCAAATTTACCGGATACGTTATATTTGGGAGACGACCATACGGCTAAAATAATACCTATATACAGCAAAATTTCCCGATATTATTTATTTTGGACCCACTTATTGATCCAGGTATAATTGATATCTTCGGATCAGATCAATGGCAAAAAACCGGATCAATGAAAACTCTAGTTACGATCCAAAAATTTCAAAAATCAAACAAATCTCACAAAAAATCAGATTTCGGTACTAAAAATCAGATTTTTCGGCCCTATATGAGAATCGGCCCCATTTTTTTGCCTTGGTCTCCCCTGTTGATTTTTTGTGCATTTTCTGCAAATTTTTTTTATTTCTTTGTCGGAGTTTGTTCAACAATTCTAACACAAAAAGCTAGCAGTCATAAATTTTCACGAGCTGATCAACAAATTTTCTCAAATAATTCTGTTTCTTAACGCGGCATTGTCGATATAGGAGGAGAGTAGCATCAATATATTCGAGATCGACAACAAGAACTTTGCGAATCATTCTTCTAAAGCAGTGTTTTCAAAAGTCAAGGTCAAGGTAAAACTTGACTGTAAAACATCAAGGTCGTTTTTCTCGATTTTTTGTAATGAAAACGGGTCTGAATTTTTTTCCCTATCCCTTAAAGTCAAGATTTTGCGCTGAACAAAACGTACTTTTCAGAATAACTATATCATTTTTGTACGACGAGATATAGCCTAAAGTCAAGGTAAAATCACCTTGATTATACCGAGGGTCAAGGTAAAATCAAGGTGATTTGACTTTAGGCTATATCTCATCGTACAAAAATGATATCGTTATTCTGAAAGTACGTTTTGTTCAGCGCAAATCTTGACTTTAAGATGAAAAATTCAGACCCGTTTTTACAAATCGAGAAAACGACCTTGATGTTTTAAAGTCAAGTTTTACCTTGACCTTGACTTTTGGAAACACTGTTCTAAAGCAAAATATTCATTGTGGGAAATAAAGAAATTAAAAATTGACAAAAAATGCACAAAAAATCAACAGGGGGGACCAGGGCGAAAAATTGGGACCGATTCTCATATAGGGCTGATTTTTCGTCAAACATCCTGAAATCGGTGCTATTAATTTTATTTCTTCTGAATTAACAAATTTTTAAACAGATGAAACAAAACAAATCAATGCAACCATATTTCTCTCCGCTCCGAATTTTTTTCCGCAAGCTCTCATTTTTCAAATGCAGAGATTCAAGTATCTGAGAGTCTCAGCGATTCATCAATGATTTCCAACAGCTTCGGTAAAAGCTAATTCTGACTAGTCGGTCGATCGTTGTATTTATTGTGATAGAAAGTTAGCTGTGCTGGAGGGTTAACTGTAGTGTGGGTTAACTGTAGGGTGGGTTAACTGTAGTGTGGGTTAACTGTAGGGTGGGTTAACTGTAGGGTGGGTTAACTGTAGGGTGGGTTAACTGTAGGGTGGGTTCAGCAACAAAATAGCGGTTTCGAAGCTTTCGTCATTATATTACCGTCAAGATTTACCGTATTTACCGTCAAGAGAAAATGACCACCCTCTGGTCATATGATGTCATATGAACGAGGTTCAACCCTACGAGAGATACGAAAAAAAGTCATTGTTCTAAAGGAAGAGATAAGACATCTTTTTTAAAAAGCTTCGCTGAAGGCGATTTCTTTTTTTTAAAGCTGTTTTGTCTACTATCCTTTGTACTTGTGTTTCGAACGAGCCGTTTTTCTAAAAAAGGCAACCGTTAAAACGCGCAAATATACCAGAATAATAAATAAACAGCGAAATAAAAGGCGAATGAAAAAGAGATACAATAAAACATTTGACCCGAAAATTTTAAAATTTGACTAGTCTTTGTCTAAATTTGTCTATTTCGCTAAAATAAGACAAATCAACCTCTCTTTTTCAAAACCAACCATTTTCTGATAAATCAGCCTTTTCGAAAATCATCAGATTTGGCCCGTCAAAATCAACCTTTTCTAATTAATCAACCCAAATCATAACCCTGGACTAAGCCAAAAAAATATCAAAAATCCTGTATTTACCGTTAATTTTTTAATATCTAACTAATTTCTGGGGATCTCGATATACATGTAAAAAGGGTACGCATATAACGTACCCTTTTTCGAAAATAGGAGTACGTTATATTTAAACCAGTTACGTCATATTTAAACTAGCTTGCGACTCTTAGGATTTGTCTGGCGAATCAGGTTTGGCAAAAACTGTAAAAATCGGGTTAAAAAAATGTGGAACGCTAGGCGGGAAAGAATTTGAGGGTCCCTAAATCGAGGTTAGACTGTATTTTCCAAATTGACCAGAGTAAGTAAGGATAGCCATCATACGCTCTTTTCCGAAGTTTTTTGAGCAGTATGTAACTAATAATCTCATCTTTCCAATGAACTTGAAAACATCTACATCAGGACTCCCAAACGTCTTTTGCTTAATGATTGTGGGTTCCTTAAATGATTCCTTAAATATTTAGAATTTTTGAGACTTTACGTCAAAATCTTTATTTTTGGTACTCAAAACACAATAGGCACTAGATAAAATAGCACTTTTTGACCAAACGTCCTTTATTTCATATAAATGTACTTTATTTTTACATTTTGAGCTGGGAACCCTGATCTAAATATAGAAAAATTTTGACCAGCAATCACAAACAACAGTCTAAAACAAAATTTTCATTGCCATTTTGACAATTAAGTGGTTTTAATTGTTTTCATTAAGTGTTTAGATTTTTTTATTTAGTTGTTTGTTTGGTGCTGAACCAACTAATTGTGCTTTCATTCGATTTCAACAAAAGGCCTAGTAATTGCAAAAAATGGATGCCTAGTCTTTGCTCTTGTGCACTTTCCAAACCCATTGCTTCTAAAGTTAATGAAGGCAAAGAGAAAAGACAATTTTGCGAATATACTTAAAATATAAAAGAATTATAATGATATAAAAGAAGAAACTAGATAAAAAAAATACTGGCTGAAGACACCTTCTTAAAACTTAAAAGACGTTTTCTGTAACATTGAAGAAGTCTATAAGCAACTTTTTTACCTCATTTTTGACCTAATTTTCTTTTCAGATCATCGTGTTCCCTGACTATTTCTATGCAGGGATGTGCACGGGCCATTTTACGG
Organism: Ditylenchus weischeri; assembly: GCA_029231635.1. Lineage (NCBI taxonomy): Eukaryota > Metazoa > Nematoda > Chromadorea > Rhabditida > Anguinidae > Ditylenchus > Ditylenchus weischeri. The sequence continues at coordinate 241,525 of JAMRYI010000007.1, forward strand.
GCTTTTTCTTTCGATTTATTTGTCTATCTTTTTTTATTTCGAGAAGAAGCAATTAATATGTCACTTGGAAGCTAATATTCAGGGCTATCTTTCTGCAACATTCGGGCCGCGGATTTGCAACTTTTCGTAACGACGGGCCGTGAAAAAAGACCAAAAATCACGATTTTAGAGTCCTTTTTTACGGCCCGTCGCTGCCCGTCCTCACAAAAAGCTGCAAATCCGCGGCCCGAAGCTTGCAGAAAGATAGTCCTGAATGTTAGCTTTCAAATGACATATAACTTCCTTGTTGTGGAAATAAAAAAGATGGACAAATAAATCGAAAGAAAAAGCCGTAAAACGGCCCGTGCACATCCTTGTTTCTATGCATTTTTGATTTTGGTCGCCGTATTTTTTTATGAAAATTTTTCGAGTAGGCGCGCTTTTAAAAAATGTTTTGTTACAAAATTCTTAAAAGTGAGTGTTTTTTCTTTTGAGTGTTTGTCAACTGTTTGAGTGCATATAAATAATATACTATTCGACGCAAAATTTACAACGCTTTCATCCTACAGTAAAATATTTTGCCTCTAAATATATTTTACAAAATAAAAAAAGTATGCTTCTAAATATAATTTTTTTTATTAAAATGACGTCTATACATGCAATAAAAGGGCGCGGTAAAAAATTTCTTAATTTATCTGACAGAGATTTTACTTTTACATTGAAAAAAGGAAAAAGTCGAAAAAACTCTGCCGACGGGAAGTTATGACTAAAAGAAGTAAAGAGGCGGCTAAAAAATATCTATTTTTGAAAAAATTCTTAAGAAAATTTAGTTTTTATTTAGAATAGGCCAGCTCTGAAGTCAGATTCATGCTCAGCGTGGTTGATTTATTAATAGAATAGTAATCAGAAAAGTCAAATGTGGTCATCGAAATTCGAGATTTTACCTTGGTCCCCCCCCCTATGTACTTATTTCTTTTTAACCACAGGGGAAACAAGGCAAAACCCGGATTTTTTGATGACCTTATTTTATTTTTCTGATTACACTTTATAATTTTTAAGCACGAATCTGGCATTAGAATTGGCATATGGCTACTAAAAACTCCAACTAAAAACTCTTTTTTCATTACTTTATTCAAATTTTATCCCTTGCTGAGAAAATTTAAATCTAAATTTTTTTATGGATGCGTAAAATTTTTTATGATGCCATTTTTAGGTGAAGCTAATAAACTTTTTATCATGAAACCTAAATTATTTTTCCAATTTTCAGGAATTGCAACCACGAGTACTGGTAGTGGTCATAATCTTTGTTTTATGCTTCATTGTTGGCATATGTGGCAATAGCTCGATTTTGACCATTATCAGAGGTACACTTTACCCTATTCTTGTGTCTTAAAACCCTAACTTTTAATTACTAGGAATTGTGTCGGAGAGGAAATCTTCCAGGAGTCCACATAGGAAAAATTCTGATAATGCCATTTTGTAAGTGGTTTGCGTGTTTGGTGGCTCAAAAATGTACTAGTTGTTGTTGTTTACAGATACATAGCTGCTTTATGTGTGGTTGACTTCCTGATGTCCTTGTCCCTGCCTCCAGCCATTTTGGTAAACACTTTTGCAAATAAAAAAGCACCCAAATGGCAAATAACATTTTAGCAAAAGTTTTTGAGGCGTAATTTCAACGTCCGGTCAATGCTGAATGTCAATAAAAACATGTTATATCAAAAAGTAGAAAAAGTGTTGAACTTAGAATAAATTTTTATCGAATAGATTTTTACATTTTTTATTCATTCAAGCAGATAAAACACATGATCAATTTAAAATATTAGGTTGAACACTAAGTTTTGAGCCCCCTGTCTAAAATGAATATTTTATTTTGAAACAAACATAATAAAATTACCGTATTTCCTCTAATAAGGCGGCCTGTTCTAATAAGGCAGCCCTAGAGGGAGGTTGAAAAATAAGGCGGCCGACCGCCTTATTTTAGAGGAAGTACGGTAATAATCAAAGTATCTGGTTGTCCAAAAAGTCTTGCATTGACCCTAATGTGACTTGCACTTTTTGATGGGTTGCAAAATTTTTATATTTATAAAAATTAAAAATAAATTTTGATGGGTTTTACAATTAACTTTGAAAGAAAAATTGAATATGTGAAACCCATCAAAATTTATTTTTAATTTTTATAAATATAAAAATTTTGCAACTCATCAAAAAGTGCAAGTCACATTAGGGTCAATGAGAGACTTTTTGGACAACCAGATATTCTACGTTCACATCAATTTCTGTTTGACTGCAGTCGAAATCATCGGTCAACAGATCTCAGATTGTCTTTTCAGTTGCCAAATTTCAGCATTCAAGGTTTGGGAGCCACCTCTTAGCTGTAGCATAAACATCAAAACATATGGGCTTTTTACAATGTATCCGTGTCCGTAAAACGGTCCGTGTTTCCGCCCACAATGGGCCGCATCCGTGTCCGTAAACACGGACTGTGATACGGTGCGTCAAATTTTTTGGACCGTTTTTTTTAGTTAGAGACTCTAACTTAGAGTTGATGAATTGCACGACCAATTTTATGTGTAGCATTTCTGTAGAAAAACATTGGAAAGAATATTGTGAAAGCACGGAATGCAGGGTCGATAATTTGTCGACACGGACTATCTGCTCCGTCTCTTCTTTCGCTCTCTGGTGTACTGGTCGCGTAGGCTATTCCATCGAGTTTGGGCTCCTTTACATCTATAGTTTAGCAGACAATTATTAGTACAACAACTAGCAGACACATTTTAAAGACGAACCGGGAAATACAGCAGCATCTGCAATTTCCTTCCACGTTTTAGTCTTGTCGTGCGTCTTATATTTGTCAATAGTATTTTTAATATCCATATTGGGCTAAAAAATGAGTGAGGGCAGCTGTCAGCACGAAAAACCGACAGTAAATAGCAAAACAAAGGAAGATAGCACCAAAATAAACTATTCATGTTTTAGTCCGTGAAACGGTCCTTATTTGCGGTTCGTTTTACGGACACAGATATGGACCATTAAGTGGAAATACACGGACCGTTTTACGGCCCGCGTTTACGGACGCAAACACGGATACAGATCCATTGTGTACAGCCCATTAGTGTTCAATCTACTAGATAAACTAATCCTTGATATAAAAGAACCCCTAAATATGAATGTTTGCAGGATAGCATCATTGGCTTCTGGCTGTTCGGCACCTCCATTTGCAAGCTGCATCATGTTTGTGGCTCAGTAGGCAGGATTGTTTCTACGTTTCTTATCACAGCTATGAGCTTTGACCGTTTTGTGGCTGTTTGTCACCCGTACAAAACTTACTATAGGTTTGTCTTTTTGCTCTACGCAGTGCCCCCCCCCGTCAGATTTTTTTTAACGGTGTAGGTAAAATGGCCTAAAATGGCCAAACCCCGATTTAGTGTGGGCCGGTCCCCAGGGTGTACACCAAATCGGGAGTCCACTGCACATTCAGGTCGATGTGGACCGTGAGAAATCTTAAAAGCCATTTGGCGTTAATCGGAATTTAAACGTTTCTATTTTGCTATAATCAGTTTTGATTGCAGGTCTCGTAAATTTGTGATTACGACCATAGCCACTTTGTGGACAATTGCCTTCATCCTCCTATTGCCTATGCTCACCTATGCTAAAGCCAATGAAATTCAGTTGCATGAGATGAAGCAACCAGATGTGATCAATGGATACATCAACATTACACGGGTCAGGGTCTACAAGTGCTCAGGCAAGTTTTAGTTGTGTAGTCCTAATTGTTGTTCTATAGGGTAGCGCAGCTCTTCCAACTTTTCAACTTCTAACTTTGTAAACTTCTTCAGCTGATTTTTCAGATAAAATTTTTTCTCTCATAAGGAAAAAATTTTCAGCTTTCCAACACGTTATCACTTTATGTGGAACACAAGCGAAAAATTCAGAATTAAGCCGTCTAATGTACGAACCATATTTCCACTCAATTAGCCGTCGGAACCAGGGGTTCGATCGCGAATTTCTAAAATAAGGTATACCACCGATTGGATACAAAAACTGATTGGATACACCGATTGGATACACTGACGGTTGGATACACCGATTGGATACACTAAATTACTAAATTTTACCAAAGCTGTGGGATTGGATACAACAAAACCTCTTTTCAGCCTTACCAAACCATGGTAATTGGTACCATTTCTATCTATAATCCATGTAGCACCTATTTTTGGCCCTACTGTGGTAATTTTGGGTTTAGATTTTTGTGCTTAAATTTATTTTAACTTAGGCTAAACCTTAGGCTTAGGGTAGGCTAACGTATGTTAGGACGGGCTCAAAAGTGTTTTTCTAACTGTTAAAAAGTTAGTAAAATATGTTTGAGTCCATCCTAGTGTACAGTTGGCTATCCCGCTTGAGCTTGAATCATAAAATGTAAAGTAATAAAAATGAAATTTAAAACCGTATCCAATCGGTGTATCCAATCAGTTTTTGTATCCAATCGTCAGGCGTTCCTAAAATAAAGGCAACTTAAAGGCATGTTGTCCATATGCTTCAAACCCGACAAAAATCAACAAAAAACAACTTTATTGACGTACAACATATTTTTCTCCCCCCTTTCCTGCTTTCAACAACTCTTTCTGCATAAGAAAGTAGTCATAACTTTCATAACATTCGTCAAAATGTGCCTTTATTTTCAAAAAAAATTAAAGGCAAAATTTTCAAATTAAGGGCAATGCCTTTAATTAAGGGATATAATCGGATCCCTGGTCGGAACATTATTTGAACACAAAGTCGGAAAAATTTAGGTGGAAATCGATATTCTCGGGTGCTTAACCAAAATCGAAAAAGCGGAATCGGTAAAGCTGAAGGTGCAATAAGCAGCGGTGTAAAATAGTTTGTCTGAGCTTATATGTAGGTCCTCAAATTCTAGAATGGGGAAGGGCTACTTTAGACGATCACAATTTATACAGCTTTTATTAATTCTGAATTCTGGTCACAAACTGTTTGCTTCAAGTGGTGGCGCTTTTGAAAACTGCCAAATTTATCTTGCAAGAACATTTCTAATCAAGAAAAAAGCAGCAGAAAAAGTTCCACAAGCTTAGGAGTTAGAAAGTTGGAATTTGAACAATATTTCTTTAATTCTGCACCATGCTGTAAAACCCGATTAGTTTCAGATATGATGCCCCCGTCAGTGTTCTACTGGTTCACTTCAAGCACTTTTTTTCCTGGGTTACTTAGTGCCATTGGTGCTCATAGTGTTCTTCAACTCCAGGCTTATCAGAAAGTTGTACAGGCATACCAAGTGAGTGAAAATTTTTTGATGCATGTATTTTGAAAATACATATGACTTATTTTTAGAGTGCTTCCAAGTAGTGGAATCCCGCTCAGACGCATAAGGTGAGCTTGGATGAAAATATGCACGTTTTGCCCGATTTAGACATATGTCCCAAAATGGGAAAACTGCAAATTCTGCCTTGGTCCCCTATATATATTTTTTTTGCAAAAAAATTATATTTTCTGAAAGACCAAAAAGTATGTTTGAACCACACTTTTGAGTTCGTTCCAACTGGTGATGGCCCTATTCTTGATAAGCCGACACCCCGGTAAACCAACGCTTTTTAAAAATTCAGTTGGCTGGTATAGAAATTAGTCAAAGTTTACCCTTGATAAGCCGGCATCCTTGATAAACGGACACCCTGAGTCCGGACATAACACCGTGAGTCTAATAAAATGTCCATTACCCTCGATAAGCCGACACCTTCCATTTTTTACAATTTTTAGCTATTTTTTAAATCTGTTGGTTTAAGTTTTGTTTAGCAATTAATTTTTTGGGTGATTTTCTGTGTCATCACCGTTTTTGATATTTATATTGATACATCAATTTTTCTTGTTCTTTCTGTCTGTGTATTCAGATTTTTATTTTTTTAAGGAATTTGAAAATAGGTGCAAAATTGACGATTTTAAAGCAGAGCGGATTCTAGCTGTTTGCCAGCGCGAACCTTGATACTTTTAAGGGCAGGGAAGTAACAAGGAAAGGCTGATGTCCGAAAAACACACGAAAAATTGAGTAAGTTCCTAACTTTAGCTTTGAAGCGTAGCTAATAAGGTTTTTTTGGAAAAAATAAACATATTGCTAAATAAAGCAATAAATAAGCTTTTCAATGAGCTATATATTATTTGCCTTACAGCAAAAAATAAAATGTGTAAAACTTGTAAAAAATAAAAAAATTAGATAGGTCGAAAAGGGCTAAACTGCATTATTACGCACTGGCCGTAAATGGCCCCAACCCATGTTTTTTCAACGTTTTAGCACCTGAAATGTGTAGAAAACATGTTTTTAGGGCGGGAACGACCATTAGAAAAAATTTTTTTGGACCAAAATTTGACTTTTTGCCTTGGGGGACCAAAGTAAACCAACTTGAACAGGCACCCATATACCTCAGAAAGATGGAATTTGAACATAGTTTTGTTAACTGGGGCCTACCGCATAGAGAAACTCTGGTATGCATACATTTTTTATGCATCCAGAGTCACTTTTGAGTGATTTGCGTCTAAGGTATGTGGGTGTGCGCATCTCAACCCAAGCCACCAAGCCCCCTGCGCACCCGAAGGGGGCTTGGTGGGCTTGGTTATTCTGGGCTTGGTTATTCTGGGCTTGGTGGGCTTGGTTATTCTATACTAGGGTCGAGATTCTCCATGAAATTCTGCGCCAGAATGAACTTGTCTTACAGTCAAGGCTTGGCGTGTTAGGAAAGACCCAAAAATGTTTCCCAAATTACAACAAAGTAAGAAAAACACGTTAGAGTACGGTTTAACTTGCACTGGCCCACCCTGCGCCTAAGCACAAATCTAATAAAATAGAAACTAGAGCAAAAAGGGAAACAAGTCCCTAACGGCACTAATGCCGAAACTCGAAAGAACAAATAGTCGCACGTGTCTTCACATATTAGTACAGTCAACCCTCGACTTAACGTACCCCTAGGGACCGGCCCTAAGGTGACGTTGATTTGAGGACTCACTTTGACTAAATACCGGGTGGAAGAAAAGTCCTTGCTCTTTTTTCGAACAAATGCTTAGGCATAAAAAATATTTCGAATTTTTCATGCAAATACATCATTGTGTTGCTTTGTTATTCCTCCTCGAATTGGGCTATAGGTTTTGTACGGATTATTTTATAATAGTCATAATTTAGCTCCAAGCACCTGTGAGGTCATTTTGAAATTTTGTCAAGCATTTTCATCACTTAAATTGGTCAAAAGTTTAATCTAGAGTTTAACGCTATAATAACATCTTATCACTTCATATATGCTTATGGTTACACTGCCTACTTTTCTTGATCTTGACCGTCTCTGAATCTTAGTCTTTGTTAACTAAAAATGAGGAACAACTCGGCTAAAAGCAAAGACTTTCCCCCAAAAGCGGACACTTTTCAACAATATTGGGCACTTTTCAGCTTTTTGACTAGAACTCAAAAAAGCGGACACTTTTCAGCCACAAGCGGACATTTTTAAGATTTATCCCTTTTATTCCACCCGGTATTAGTCAAGGATGACCAAATCGGTCCATTTTCGAGTGACGTTCAACCGAAAGTGACGTTAAATCAGGGTGAAGTTTAATCGAGGGTTGACTGTATCTAACTCACAGCTCAAATTTTTTTGAATAACCAATACTAAATTTCAGCATTTACACCATATTGATTGCGGTGCTCTACTTTGTGTGTTGGACCCCTTATTGGTATTTGAATGCTCAATAATTTTTTTCTATTTTAAAAGTGTTCAGGTGCTCAGTTTTGTATGCCATTTATATGAGTGTGATGAGTGTGGGTGGTTCTGGATCCAGTGAACTACTCCTGTTCATCATATATTGTGTGCACCTTCTGCCTTATTTCGGCTCAGGTATCAGCAAATTTAGAAATATAAATGATTAAATGAAGGTTATTAGCCTCCAACTGGATTCTGTATGGTTTGTTGAACACACAACTGCAAATGAAGCATGATTCTCCAGGATGTGGTAGTGGGGGAAGGGGAGGTGGTGGAGCAGTGGGCCAAATGGAGGACAACAACTGTAACATGAGCATGGTTACCGTCTTGAACACACATGCTAACAACGGCACTACTATAGTTAGTGGTCCAACTACTGGCTTGATTAAGTAATTATTTTCGGGTAGATAAGGTCTAAATATTACAAGTGGTTATCTGGTTGCACCGACTGAAATGTTTTTATCAAAATTACCTCACAAATTTTCCGGACGAAAAACAGGTTTAAAATTATTTACCCAGGTCTTTACTTCAATAATTGTGAAACCGCTGATAGACTAGTTGGGTTTCCAAGAGCACCAGAATCATTTTGACACCAGACTTTTAAATAAAATATGAAAAATGTAGAGTATGGAACCAGAAAGATTTGAATCAGCGACCTTTTAAATTGTTGATTTAATTGTTTTGGCATTTTTGACCCGCTTTTTGATCACTTCTTCAGACAGTTACCGCCCATTTTGTAGCCAGAAAGATGAGCTATTAAATGGTTGGTAACTTGCCTGAGAGAAGTGATCAAAAAGTGGGTCAAAACACAATGCCAAAAACACGATTTTGAATCAAGGGGGGGGGGTGCGTTAATTAGAGGAAATACGGTATGTTTTTATTTAAATTTTAAGAATTTTCATGCGGCATAATATTGAAAAACTAGGGACAGCAAGCGCCTATCGGGGCCTATATCGTATTTTGAAATTCAAATATAAATCCACTTTTCACTTTAAAGGGCAAAATCTCAATTTTTTTCACAACAATCTTCAAATCTGATTGCGAAAGGTCCTCCGCCATTGAAAGAGCTTTCGAATGAGCATAAACATGCAAATAAAAATATTACACTAAAACAAGTTTTTCCTTCTGACCAAATGGGCACTCATAAGATTAACCCTGAAAACCACCACTTTTCACTTTCAAGGGGCAAAATCTCAATTTTTTTCACAACAATCTTCAAACCTGATTGCGAAAGGTCCTCCACCATTGAAAGAGCTTTCGAATGAGTATAAACATGCAAATAAAAATCCTTTGTGACCAAACATGTAATCAAATTAATCAAACAGACGTTCCACTTCCCAAATACTATATAGAGATGACCGCAAATTTTCAATCGGAATGTTTCTTTTTTAATTTTTATATTCATTTCTAAATATTTTTGTAGAAGAATCAAAGAATTTTGCAGAATCTGGTACTTATTTAGTTGGATACTTAATATTTATCTCTACTTCAGTTTTTGATGTTGCGACAAAAGTTAAATTTGGGTTAAAAAAATCAAGCTAGTAAAAAATGAAAAATTGGCCTTTTGTTGGGGGACCAACTAAATAAGTAACCAGCATCTCAGCTTTCTAGTGAGCTATCAAACTGCGTTTATTGGTTTCAGAATATATGGAGATTTACGCATAAGCATTAAAGATTAAATCACCTCAACCTGTGCATTCTTCACCTCCTTCACAAACACGACATTCTCATCTACATGGATAAATAAAATTCCGCTCAACTTCAAGATCAATAGAAACTACCCACAAAGGAGCGCACACCAGCTGTTAAACATCTGTTACCTTAGTTACTTCGAAAATAACATCAAATGCTTTGACTTTGGGGAAGATATCCCAATCTAGTTCTGCCTTGTCGTCATACTCAAAAAACTGAGTGTGAATTTCATGTCAGAATTTCATGCTGAACACGATGGTATCGGTCGTTTTTTCAATATTAGATTTGAAATTTCCAGCTGCGTACTTTTTGAAATTCGATACATTTTGATATCCGAAAACTTCAATTATGTTTTTAAAATGTTCATTACATCTAGTTCTAATTATGAAAAAATGGGTACTCCTATCGAAAGGGCCCCCCAAAATTTTTGCTTTTTTTGCCTTGGTCCCCCCTGTTGTTTTTTCCATAATTTTTTTACAATTTTAAAATTTTTATTCTTTCAGTTTTACAGCTAATATTTTCATTTGGATAACAAACACAAATTGTGCCCTTTCATATAAGTGTTAGCTTTTCTATGCTGAAAAAAGGTTTCTTGTAAAATTACAAATTTTTAGAACAGCTCATTGTTTGAACAAATTGCCTTTTTCATTTAAAGCTGGAAAAACGTTTAAAATTTTTTCATTGTTTTTTAAAAGTTAACTGTTTATAAATGCGCACACTCTGACGAACATTTTGGTATATAATGACCTATGTTCCGAAAATTTTGATGATATTTCTATTCGATCGGTATCTCTTGTTGTTACTATACGGACTGCTGGACTCATTTATTTCAGCCTCTGCTTGGAAGACTGAGTGCTCGAGGTCCTTTATTGGATAAATTCCTCTTATTATAGAAATATCATCAAAATTTTCAGAACATAGGTTTTTAGGTTCTACCGGAGAATCCGGTCCCATTTTTGCCTTGGTCCCCCCTGTTGTTTTTTTTGCGATAGGGTAGGTTTTAGACAATCCAAAACAATAACAGGGAAGCAGGGCAAAAAGAAAAGGGGGGGGACCAAGGAAAAAAAACAACAGGGGGGACCAAGGCAAAAATATGACCGGATTCTCCGGTAGCACCGGTTTTTATTTCGTTTCATAACTTGATCTTGTGGAATCTATTCACAGGCACCTAAAATACACAAGAGAAAAGAAGAGAAAATATTATAAAAACGTATCTAATGCGCGACAGCCTGTTTTTAGTTATCCGAGTAGAGTCTGAAAATGCGTGAGAATCAATCACTGTCAACACAGTAACCATAGAAAAGACACTATCACCTTTAGACTACAATGACTCTAGCTAGTACAGTCAACAGGAATTTTCGCATGAGCAACTGAGAAAAAAAGGCAAGCGAAAATACCTACACACTAACGGGTGACCCACAAGTCTTTTGTAGACTTTAAAGCTTATTTTTAACAACAATTTTTATTTCAGAAAAAATTTTTAAATATACAGATGTGTAAAATTCTTTCAATAATGATAATAAATAATATTGTCGGCTTTGCAGAGCCGAGCGTGCCTCATTTGAAAAAACGCCGCACAACCACAATGGAGTGGCCAGAAGTGAGCCTGAAATGTGCCAAACACAAGCCTCATTGGTCGACTACATGGCAAATAGTGATGAAGACCAGAGGTTGTGAACTTTTCTTGCTGGATTCGGTCCTTAATTTAAGCTCACAATGTATTTTTATACTATTATATTGTATAGATCATTTTTATTGTGTAAGAGCAGAATACAGGTTTATCAGTTTATGGTAACAAAAATAAAGGAAACAATGGAAAGTTATGAATTGAAAACCAACTAAAACACATTGAATTGGACACCGTTTGACTAAAACACAGATGAAAACATATGTTAATTCTTGAAACTTTCTAAAACTTTTTTTTTGCAATTTTTGAGATCTGAAAAAGTGTCTGACAGATTTTGTTACAAGTTCGACTGTGCTCTCTCTAATAGAACCACATGTGGGTCTATTTTTCAAACCTCTCAAGATATCCAAGGATTGCAGCATACACGCATAAATTCTTGGAGCACTTAAAGAATACCCCCTCCACTCAATTAAAGTTGCCCCCCCCCCTTCCAGTAAATCAGCTTGGGGGACCAAGGCAAAAAAATTGATTTTTATTTCTACATTTTCAAATCTCAAAAACAAGTCTCGAAAACCAGTGTATTTACATTTTTTAATTACTTTTATGCAAAAAATAATTGATATTAAAAAATTTTTAAAAAAATTGATTTACTTGAGGGGGTCAACAATAATTGAGTAGAGGGGGTATACTTTAATTTATCAACACTCCAGAGACATATCACTATCATTAAACACATTTTCTTGCTCTGCCTCGAGATCGATTTCTTGTATCAGCTCAACCAACTTCTTCTCATCGCGCGCACTTTGGCCTTAGTAAAAACCGCAATTTCGAACCATTTTTTTTCTGCAGCATTTTCTGTGGTTAAAATGTTTAAGGATGTGGTTCTATTAGGGAGTGTGGTTCTGATATAGAGTGTAGTTCTATTTTACAAATCCCTCGGGAGTGTGGTTCTGATATAGAGTGTTGTTCTATTTTACAAATCCCTCGGGGAGTGTGGTTCTATTAGAAAGTGTGGTTCAAATAGAGAATGTGGTTTTATTAGAGAGAATACGGCATGTGGTGTTATTGCCCCCTAATTTCTGAAAAAGTCCCCTATTAATCTAAAAAATGCCCGAATTTCAAATTGGCATTTATCTTTGAATTTTAGGCTACTCATGTTTTTATTTTTTCGTATTATCGTGTGGCCCACGATTTCAGCTTTCTAATCTAATGTAATATTTTAGATTTAGGCATGATATTGACTAGTGATCGAGAAATGGTGTTTTACAAGTTGTAGGAGACCTAGAGTAGAGTGCGAATGGGCGAAAAAATTGGCTGAATATGAGCAAAAAATTTTGTGGAATGTGCTCTCGGAATGTGTATTTCAAAAAAGCATTCACTTATTACTTTTTTTAAGACGGGACCCAAAAACTGTTTAAAGTTGGCCATAACTGAGGAGGCCGACTTGACAACTTTGCATGCCGTGTACGAAAATTTTTAACTTATATTCAGCCAATTTTTTTGCTCATTCGCACTAGTCAAAAGGTCCTCTACAGCTTGTGAAAAACCATTTCTCGCTCACTAGTCAAAATCATGCCTGTCTGAAAAACAACTCGAGAGGTTCCTTGTAAGTCTCTACATTTCTAAAATCATTCAATAAATTTTGATATCTCGTTAAAAACCTGACATCCTGGGCTACACAATGTGGGCTATACAATGCAAAAAAATTAAAAATTTTGCAAAAATGAATGCAAACAAAAATTAGAAAAAATGTCAATTTCAAATTAGAAGGCATTTTATAGAAATTAGGCGGATGAATTAAATATCACCCAAAAGTTATAGTCCAAAGTAAAATTGGCAAAACAAAATACCGTACTTTCTTAGTTACCACGAGTTTACCTGATTACACTATTCAGATTTTGGTGGAGCACCCAAAAATCACAAAATCGATCTTAAATTTTTCTGATTTTTTAGGTGTTGAAAAATAATCCCCCATGGGGTTTAATGAGAAAATACGGTATCCCGCTGTTTTATCAGTTTTGAGGGTTTTTGACAAAACTTACATCAATGGTTAAAATCAATAAGCAATTCTTAGAACCATAATAGACAAGTAAGCAGTTTGTAGGAGAAAGTGAACAAGCCAAAACACAAAATAATTATCAAGAAGAAAATTAAAATTCTATGTGTTATTATGGTTGTACACCAGGGTTGCAGCCGATATCTTATATCTGATTATCTGACTTTTTGCAAAAAAATCAGCTGCAAGATACATTATTTGCCTTTATTTTTTATATTTTATAAATATATCTTTCAAACTGTATCTTTTTCCTTTTATTACAATGTATATTTTACAGTGTATTATATCGTCTGTCATCAGTTTCATCAGATTTTTTGGATTTTACTATGCCATTCTTTTAGAAGTGATGAAACGCAAGGCTGCTCTGATATTTTACCTCTCTCAATCGTTGAAAAGTCTGGCTTTCGTCGTGTTTTGGAATACTTGGAACCAAGACATCAAACAAAGTAAGCCTTTTTTATTCGTCTCTAATAATACAAAATCTCCACAGATCGAGATGGTTCTTCACCGAAATTGAACTGCCAAAGCTTTTCAATGAAAATTTCCTGCGCATCAAGAGTGATCTTCAAGATGTGGTTTCAATATCATTTACGACGGACGCGTGGTCATCAAGGGATCAGTGTCACTCTCTCCTTTCGCTTACCTCCCACCACATAAATAAGCAATTTGAGCCTCGATTTGAAGTCCTTGGAGCTTCACCTATTGTTGGAAGACACACAGCCGGCGATTTTTGTGAGTTGCTGCTTTAGGTACTTGAGAAGTTTGCAATGCCCACAGACAAGGTTTTAGAAAAATTGCTCCCGTATACAAGCTGAATATTCCTTTTTTAGATTCATCCATTTCTTCGTGATGCAGCTGCTTCAATGAAGAAAACAACACAGCTGCTTGGGGTTGTCTCATTCGATTGTTTTAACAGCTTTTTTAATAGCAGGAATGATTGTTACTGATCTTCGAAAACGTTTGGCACCAAGAAACCTGAGAATGTTTCTTTTTGTTCACAATAACTTGCCGTGTATGAATAATTGTTAAATTTTTGAATAAAAAATTTGCCAATTTCTGATTTCTGATATCTGATTATCTGACTTTTTTCGACATCTGATATCTGGTTCTGAATTTAAAAAAAAAAGTCGATTGCAAGCCTGATGTACACCAATCATTGTACTACAACGAAAACCGTGCAACATAAAAAAACTTTCGTTGCCACTAAAGTGATGATTGTGTCTACCACACAAAAATGAATAAATTAAATTACATGAAAATTTAGACTTGAAAACCCAATTTATCAAAAATGAAACAAGGCGTATTGAATGTGGAAATTGAGACAAAATATCACGGGATATTTATCTTATAGCAAAACAATGGTAAAAAATAGTCAAATATATGAGCACTGACTAAAGGCGAGCTACAACTGTACATAGGAAAGTGAACTCAAATTGGTCACAACCACCAGACCTCTGGCTTCTTTACTCAATTGCGCAAATACATTCCAGGGATCGACATGATTGAAAAAACAAAGTAAATTGTGATTATGTAAATGATTTCCTTGACTTCCGACCACTTCCTGAGTTTGCATCCCTAGTCATTCTATTGTCAGACCTTTTGTTTTCTGCTGTCCATTGGAGCCGTAGAAAGTGGGCTGAAATAAAATATTTATATTGATTTATAAAAAAATTACTAGGAAGCCACTAAAAGACGCATACCGCTGTTTGATAATTGTCGCCAGTTGGTTGTGCATCTTCTTCATCAGAATTGTCACTAGAGTCCAAGTCCAAAGTTGTATCCGAAGTGATTGAAGACGGCAGTGTATTGACGCCATTGCACAGTTTGTTGTAGCACTAAAGACATGAAATAGGCATTGATCTTAGCTAAGAAAGACCAATTTTTTCTTAAAGAAACTTACAGTATCACAGACTCGACTAGGTTTTTTGCTGATACCCTCCAGTAGGAAACTCTTGGATGAACATGCTCGACACACCACACCTCCACATGCACGGCAGTGATGCTAAAAACCAGTGTTGTTTACTAGCTTTGGTTACTAACTAGTTAAATGAAGATTACATACCCGTCTTTGTATGACGGAGAAGTGGGTGGTTTGACCTGCAAACAAAAATGTTTTTTTTATATTTTGCAGCCAAAGAAATTAACATACAACACATGCATTTAGGCGCTTCTCCATCTAAAAATTACTGAATAAATATCCACAGTTTAAAAAGAACGATTTCTAAAGTTACCAGGAATCCAGACGGCTGCGTGATCTTTGGCTGGCACTCTTCCACCTGCAATTTATTTTAATTTTTTTAAATTTAATTAGTTTTCTAACGAAAGGCCTATATTTTTTTAAGCATAACGAATTTTCTTACTGTTGAGCAAATCTTGAACACATCGCTGAAAGGACAGAAATATCATTCTTTGTATCGTTACAAGTTAATCTAAACCTCTATGTGCAACATCCATTCATGTTTTTCACCTTCTACAATTTAAACAATTTATAGTCTAGAATACTCTTGGTGAAGCTTCTGAAGCTTTGTCAGGGTAGTTAAATTCACTTTTAAAAAATTTTAAATTATCCACCTTGAAATTTGGCCGATTTTTTTATAATTTTATACATAATAGCAAAAACCCAACCTGTTGCAGCATATACAGCGAAAGACTTAGTCCTGGTCTTGATAAGCCACCCGTTTTTGGAGTCACCCACGTTTTCCAAATTTTCCAGTTTAACTTCTTCTAGTGGAATTAAATGTTGTTTGTTGTAACGCTTCTTGGACAAAATTATGCTGCCATAGACCAGCCTGACAAAGCGACATTAGAGTGAAAAAAGTTATCAAAAACATACAGATCATTAAAGAGAAAAAATTGTCGTGGCTTCGGCTTTTTTCTTAACAAAAATAAATTAAAGTCAATCTCAGAAATTTTTGCTTGCCAACCTGCACATCTTGACCAAAACGCCCTCTCCAACCAATACTCTGAAAAAGGCGAATAAATTTCTGAAAATAGCATACGAAAACATAGTTTTCTACGAACTCTTTCAGCAGCTTCTTAAAAAGGCATGCCCACGCTAATAAGAGGTGGTGCCCGGGAATTCAAAAATTTTCCTAGTTATTGGTTTCTAACTTGGTTTCTAACAAAACCATACCTAAAATTAAATTCTAGCCCTTGTTTTGTTAGAAACCAAGTTGAAAAATCCGTACAGAAGTCTAGTAATTAGGAAAATTTTTTGAATTCCCGGGAACCACCCCTTATTAGCGTGGGCATGCCCCTTTAAAATGATCTCAATAGTCATTTTTGTTTTTACTAGATTCGACAAAAAAGTGCAACAATGTTATTTGGGGGGATTTAAAACTTTACAACTTTTTTGTGATTTTTCTGCTCAAAACTTTCAAAGTGTCGAAAAAAAGCTTACTCACCTAGATTTTTTACAGAACTTCATTAGTATATTGGTGAATTTTATAAAAAAAATTGTACAAACCTCCAAATAATTTCAGATTTGAGCAAAACATGGCTATAAAAAAGCTCTCGGGACACAATATTTTTGGCCGAAATTAGGAAAACCGATCAATTAAATTGAAATTTAAAAAAAAGACAACACTGAAAGATACTTTGACAAAACAAAACCTGTTCAAGTTCCCTAGTGGACTACCAGAACTGCCGAAACAAGCTTCTACATTCGCTATTCTTCGGCTATTAGCTTCACTGTTTCCTTAAAAACAGTTTGGCTATACTAGCAGAAAAAAGATCAAAAGGCAAAACTTACTCAGTCGGTCAACCATTTTAGTTATAATCGAAGAATTATTGACAGAAAGTTATTGCAAGAAATGCGATTGTTTATATTACATGCGATGACACACACTCAGTCAACAACAATAGAATGACCAGAACGGTCGGGAGAATTATATATTCACCGAGCACGTTGATTTTTGTGGTCTTGGCGTTGGAAAATTTTGCCAATTATTTGATTTGAATTTCCAAACCAACGCACATACTAAAAAATTACTAGTAAAATAAGGGCTTGGATTCATTCATATAGAATTTCTAGTAGACAAATTAGAAGGATGACCAACCCATTTAATGCTCGCCTTCTAGAAAATCTGAGTGGCAACACTTTTACACCAGGAATATTCAAACAAAGAGCATCAAATACGCAAAATCAAGAGGCAAGATAATTTTTAACATTTTGAAAAATTGAATTTTTAGAACACAACACCTAGAAGTGTCCGCTGGTCAATTGAGCACATGGCAGTGTTAAAGCCCATGCATTTTGATGAAAAAATTGTGGAATTGCAAGATGAAAGGTTAATTTTCAATTTTTAAAACAAATAAAAAGAAGCAAAAATTTACAACGTTCTTTTCTCAAAATCCAGAATTTTAGAACAACCATCGATTCGTGACTGTTTATGACCTAATTTTTCGAACTTAGAAATTTTTCGGACTTGATCTCCACGTATTAGGTTTCAAAAAAAACAAAAAAGTGCTTTGCGACTTTTACCGTTAAAATTGTCATTTTTATGAAAAAATTTCCAAAAATTAGGGGTAAAATCCCAACCATCAGCCATTCTAACTGTCAGCACCCAACTGTCAGCCAAAATTGGTAGTCCTGCCACGCAACAAAAAATTTAGAAAAAAAATGTTTGTTTGAAAATACCTTAAGTATAATTTAGTCGTGTTTTTTGCTTAGCTCTCTCTTTTTATTTCTTTTGTTTGTTTGATTTTCTTTTGTTTTCAGATGTTTGCAATCGTGTTCACATACAATCAGCGCTACGGAAGAAATAATCTGGCGATGACGGAACGCGCAACAAATCTTTTGAAATGCTACACGTGGTCGATTTAGTAGAGCAAGCCAGCTCGAGCCGATGGTGTCAAGGTCGTCCGCTATGGCTGCACTGGGTTTCATGCGATGCGGCTCAACTGAAAAAAGGAGAATGTGCCTGTCGACGAACATCAGCTGCCAACGATGAAGGCCGATCTAGCAACAAACACCTGGATTGATGAAGTGCCGAATCATGAACACTTTCGTCAGCCGAAGAAATGCAATGAGGTTGTTTTTTTTTCATTTTTTTATCCATTCACTTTTTTTTCAGATCAGTTTACTAGCTCAAAGAAGAAGCATGCTGACGGAACTCACAACAGGAACTCGAGAAACAACCTCATCTACTATTGTCCGAACTGAAACGAAACTCTTGAAGAAGAATGCAGGCCAGTCTCAGGGTTTTATTTTATTTTGTTGTGGTTTTTTAGTTTATCTTTTGTTTCAGAATATCGTCACGTAGCTCGACAAATCAGCGTTGCTAACAGAACAGCCATCTCAAAAGCATTCGGCCGAGCAAAGAAGAAGCCCTTCCCGGTGGTCAAAGACTTCGGAAATTTGATGGACGAAGAGAACCAACTGCTGAGATCCACAGAACGAGGGTCTCTTCAAGAGCACGAGAAATTTGGTGAGCAGCTGCTTTTGTATGGTGGTTCGTTTCATTTTATTTTTATTTCAAACTTTTTTACATTTTTTAAAAGTTTTTTAGGTGAAGCCCATAGACTACGGGCTTCACCCGGGTATGGCGCAAGTGTGGTGTAGGAATAGTGTAAGGATAGTATGAGAATTGTGTAGGATAGCCCTTAGAATTGTAATTCTCATGTAAAAAATTTAGATGTGAAATTCGCATGTCGAATTTTATATGTCAATTTACGCGTCAAGATTCACGTGTCAAATTCATGTGTCAATTCATACGTCAATCGGACTCACACGTCAATTTACATGTAAATTCACGTGTGAATTCGGTACACATGTAAAATAGACATGTCAATCGACATGTCTATTTGACATGTGAATTTCACATCTAAATTTAACATGAGAATAACTTTAACCCGAATCTATAACTTTATAAATGGTGCATGCGCCTGAAAATTAACTTTATATTGGTGCATACCCCTGCACTTTAACTTTAAGTTCGAACTTTAACTTTATAATTGGTGCATAACCTTGAACTTTGACATTAATATAGTTTTCAACTTTAACTTTATTTGTATGCATCAATTTGAACACTAACTCTAACTTTACTTTATAACTTTGAACTTTATAATGGTGCATTCTGGCACAAATTATTTGTTTTCAGATCCACAATGCAGAGGAAGAAAATGCGAGTGACTTGAGCTATGGTCAACAGCCGCCACGGATACAATCTCAGGACACAGCAGAGCCGTCAGCCAAGATCGCAAGTGCTCAACAAGAATTTGCCATCGTTTTGAATCAGCAAGCCGAGCTCGACGATTTTGATGATCAGCTCACCAAGTTCCTGCTCTAAATTGGCTACCTTGAGGCATACAAGGTAGCCAATGTGCATACAAAAACTGACCGTCTCCTGCTGCTGAAGACATTGAAGCGGAGGAAATTGTGGTGGAGCCAACTGCTATGGAACTAGAAAGGGGTGCTCTGGAGGAAGAAGCAATGGCTGCCTAAGAACTCGAAAACCTTTCAAACCCTCGCGATATTAACCTCTTTTGAAATTTTGTTGAATGTTATGAAATTTATTATTTGTTGAAGAAATTAAATGTTATCTTCACCAGAAGTTTTTGGCTGACAGTTGGAATGGCTGACAGTTGGGTCTCGTTCAAGATAAGTTACAGGTGGTCATGCATCGATATTATACCGAATTCTAAATTTTTTAAAAAATTTTGTTGAATTCAAGTGGGGCATTCATTGAATGAAGAGTTAGTCAATGTTTTTACTGCTTTAGACATGACCCTTGTTTCGAAGAAAAAGCTCATTCTGCAATTGAAAACTACTGGAAGAATGCGCACTATGCACCTTCACCAGATGGAATTTCGGTAAGGTTTCAACAATTAGCCAAGTAGCTTTCACAGTTGTTTGCCATTCAGTGCCGAACGCCCAGTAAGTCATTTAATTTCAAGAATCCCGACTTATGGGCTGTTCACAACGCATCCGTATCCGTGTCTGCGTCCGTAATACGCACCGTGTTTTCGCCCACAATGAACGGTATCCGTGTCCGTAAACCGCGCCGTAAAACGGTCTGTTAAACGGAACGGAATGCCAGCAACAACTGGCCGTATCACGGTTCGTAGACACAGACCGTGATACGGTCCGTCAATTTTTGGGCCGATTTTTTTAATTAATATGTAACATTATTTTTTCGAGTGCCGCTTTCAATTGGATTCCAAGCCCAAATTTTATGGGCAACTTTTCTGTAAAAAAACCTCGGAAAGAATATTGTGAAAACTCAGAATGCAGAGTTGATAATTTTCTGACACGGACGGTATTTTTCATACGGTCCGTGTCGATACGCAATTTTGCACAAAATTTAATTTTTGAAAATTCTGCAAAAAAGCAATAAAAAGTGTAAGTATCACTTGCGACACAACACAACTACGCAAAAAACAGGGATAGCTCGTTTTGGCTCACGTGATGGGTCACTACTACTCATTTGTGCAATTTTTTTGGGCACCAATTTCAAAAGGAGAAAACGAAAAAATGCTCGCGTTTTAGGAAAAAGTGCCCGCTTTTTGTGAAAATCCACTTTATCAAAGACTAAATCGGCATATTTTGGTGATCGTATGATAGAACACCCATTTACTGACATTTCAGCTTCAAGAATTACACTTTACATAAAGCAAAATAAATATTACACGTTATATCCACAAGCGGGCACATTGTTACAAAAAGAGGGCACTTTTCATAAAAGCGGGCACATTTTCGCCTTTTTGACTAAAACGAAAAAAAATCGGGCATTTTTCACTAAAAGTGTTAATCAGAGGGGTGTAAAACACAAATATTTGTCCAAATGAGTGTCACGGCATTGAATTTGTCATTGCTGAAATATAAAATCCCTAAAGCCACTTGGCCTTGGGCCATGAGCTACAGGAGACCTGGAGCCGTTCATTTTTATTACCACTCATTAGACTATATTTCAGGGCCACTAGGTTGAAACATTATTATGCATTACTTAAGATAAACCCAATAAAATTGAGCTTATGAGTTCCCTTTTGTTGGAGGGACCAATATATATAAGTTTACTTCACATATTGTACCCTTTTAGGTTGGGACTGTCTTGATGTTCTTAGGCAAAAAGTCAAGTTTTCGGTTAAATTTTTTTGGCTAAAGATGGATTTCCGACAAAAAATATCACGTTTTTTGATAATTTTACGGCATTTTCAAACTTATTGAAGATCTTGATTTTGAGAAAATATAGGATGATTTTAAATACCGGTTTTTTCAATGCCGGTTCTCAGTTCCGGTTTTTTCAAAAATTTTCGGTCGGTTACCCACCATTGTGTGGAAATACACTGACCGTTTTACGTCCCGCGTTTACGGGCACGGATCCATTGTGTACAGACCATTAGCATGCAATCGCACATTATTTAGAACTAAATATAAGAAGGAGCAGGATCAAAATTGAGATTGGTAGGATGGCATGTTTTTAGAATAATATAAAAGCAGCATTCAGAGAGTAACAGCACTCAGACAAAGCAAAAAAGCCTGAAGGAAGAATCATTATGTGATGAATTATTACCAAATTCAGTGACTGTAAACTTGAGCTCTCCGTGTGGGAGGTCAAGTAAGTCTTCAAGTGAATTAGACACATTGGACGAAGCCCTGAATAATGAAGGGCAGGATAATATAGTGGTGCGTTTGTTCATTTTAAGTATTCTGATTACTTATACAGTCGACTCTCTACATAGTACAGGGTGTATCAAATTTTCCTAACTTTTTTAAACCGTGCTATAGCAATTTGATTGGTATATAATGTGAATAACACGATTTTGCTCGGTCCCCTGTGGTTTTGTTCCTGGTCTGTGGATGGCCTCTGGTTAGGGCACGGCCTAAACCACAAGAGAGACCAAGCAAAAATCGTGTTTTGACATTATATACCAAAGAAATTACTATAACGAGCTGAGTCGATCTAAAAAAACATATTTTGAAAAAACGGCCTAAGGAAAAATTTATCAGGATTTTACCGCTAGCATCGTATACCACTGGGGTCAAAATTGACCCCAGTGCATAAGGTGGCTAGAAGTGTTTATAATTCTACATTTCCTAATAAGAAGTAAATAACTTTATTGATCCCTACATTCATAACAGACTGAATAACTAATCACATGACCAACACACACCTTTGCTCACTGATGCAGATTGAGGACTAGGCAACATTCTTTGAGAATTCATCACGAGCAGCAGCAGCAAGTGTTTGACCGAGCTCTTCAAGATATAGACGACGACGGTGTCGCTTGCCAACGTGATAACCAGGATTGATTTTGGACCATATGACAAATGCATTGACGGCACCAATGCCCAACATGTTGTAAAATATAACCTAAAGTAAAAGATATCTCTAATAGAGCGGATCAACCACGAAGGAACTACCATAGGCCAACGACAAGTCATCCGTTTCGTAGAATATGTTCGCACCATTTGGTCCAAGGTATCTACTCCTCCTAAGATATGAACAATCAGAAATGTCAACTTTTGTTGCATTGTAATCTATAGTGATTTCCGGCTTTTTCCGCACATTACTTGAAACCTTTGCGTTGTGATGTATCGTACTTAGAAGGACCACCGGTTTTTTTCCCTTTTTCGGACAGTATGAGACCAGAGTAACCTTATCTTGAAATCCAAAAACAGAGGAAAACAATTTACGCCCACGCTAAAGTAGTAAAACAATTCATAGACTAGTTTGCAGACTTATGAAAATTATAGATTCACCGATAAAACATAAGGGAACTTCTCCTCTGTTTTGACGTACAGTTCCGACCAAAGTGACCTTTTGAGCCAGCAATCTTCTTGCCAATGATACGCTTGTAAAAAAGTTGTCGGTTGTAACGCTTCTATCAACGCTTCTATTATCTTGAATATTTTTCTCTGCGAATCCATCTACGCAAAAAATATACCCATGAAATGAAGTCCAATTAGCAAGTCCAATACAACTCGTTCACCTTAATTTGTTTCCCTTGGTTGCTGAGGTTCACGCCCAGTGAAGACTTGCATATTGAGAACGTAGCTTGGCAGATAATCACTTGGGAAATTCCTCACTGCTTGAAATACTAGACATATTTCTAAAGCGAAAAAATTAAAAAAACAGTGATAGAAACAACGAAAAAGAGCAAGAGCAATTTTTCTACTTTGCTTCCGGTAATTTTCACATAAATTATGCAATAATATATTGGGGTCGAAATTGACCCCAACGGTATACGGTGCTGCTTTTTTTATACAGCAGAAGAAATAAATCAACAAACCTCTGAAAAAATAGTCAAAATGTAGCTAACAATGAGACAAATAAAGTCGTAAAAATCAGCTTTTGAAAATGTCCTAAAAATTTTTTGAAGCCATTTAAATGTGTTTTGGGGTCAAAATTGACTCCACGGTAATGCAGGGTTAAAAGGGTTAGAAAAAATTTTATACACCCTGTATTCACCCCCCGGAACAAGAATAAGTGTACAATATCTAGAGCTGAAAACTATGTGGGGTGATTACTATGTAGAGTCCCCTAGAGAGTCGACCGCAACCATGATTTCAGATTAAAAAGGTTCCGGATGATGCAGCAATGCAAAATTTATTTTCCGATGTCATAGTGGCAGGGCATAAAGCTGATGATGCAGAAATCTTTGATCCAGTGACAGATTATAGCCATTTTTCTGATGTTTTAAAAGATCCATCTAGAGCAGACTTTTTGGGTTGCACAGAATGGGGAAAAAAGAGCAGCGGTTCATTCTTCATCGAACAGGAATTTGTGGAAGTCGAACAAAAGGTTGCTGAACATTAATAAAATCTTTCATGGTTTCAAAAGAATAAAATTTGATTGCATGTCTCATGCACCATGCTTGAAAGAAGAATACAAAAAAGGTTTAAGCAGGGTTCAAACAGAGCTTTGGGCTTGAGAGCTTTAAGGCATTATACGAAATTGTAGACTGTACCCATTTGAGAAAATGCAATTCGCTTTCAATACAGAGGGACGAATTTTTTGTTTATTTTTTTGGTTTTCTGGTCAACATTAGTTACTATTTCCGTATCCCTCTAATGAACGCCCCCTTTTCAGACATAGGTTGAAAAAAGTCAATACACGCCTTCCCCAGAACTAATTTATGCACTCGTCCCACACACGAAGGTGACAAGCAAAAAGATTTTAACAATTTCTTTGGTACTTTTCCAAATGAGCAGCGATGGATACGAGAAATTCAATACGAGGTAATCCGACTCTATTGGCATAGTTAAGAGTCAGCTGCTGGATCTGTTTTCCTGAATAAATTACTCAAAAATGTGGCCCAATTTGAAAAGGCCCAATTTGAAATGGGCGGAATTTGAATTGGCGCAATTTGAAATGGCCCATTTTCTCCCCCTCTAATAAACGTCCCTCTTTAATAAATGGTTCCAAACTAACCCCCGCCCAAAGACCTAAATCTTAGCTCAGGAAAACAATTTTGCAAATCTATTAACCTGATTCAACTTTTCAGATTTTGGTTGAGCATCCAAAAATCTCAAAATCGACCTAAATCTTTTCCGACTTTTTTTGGGTTGAAAAATAAACGGCCGTGGCCTTTTAATAGAGCGAATATGGTATCAGCAGTATGTGCTATTTTGTAGCAAATGTTGCTATTCCTTATCTGAATTGTGCTATATTTTGTATCACATATTTACATCCCTGTACATACATGAGATTACAGCACACACAAAAATGAGTAGGGTTTGCCATCACGACTTGAAGATAAATTAGTTTAACTTCACACCATTCTAGGAACTAACCGCTCACAGCATACACGAAGTACGGATCAAACGTCAGAATACATTTTATTTAAAGACAACAAGCAACAACGAATGAGAATTCCATCAAATTCTTAGTCGGTCAGCAGGCACAGAGACATAGAATAATAGAGAATTCTAACCTTCTTCAGTCTTCTTGATCCTCGATTCTGAAATGAATAATCAAGTCAAAAAATATTCCACCAAAAAACCAGAAGTGCTTATCTATAGAAAAATTGCTTACTTGGAGTTTGACACTAAACAAAAAACTGTAAATACTCAAAATTTATGTTAAATAGTGGTACCATGACATCTGGTGAAGGAGCATAGTGCATGTTTTTCCAGTAGTTTTCGATAGCAGAATGAGCCTTGGCTTCAAAATGAGGATCGCTAAAAAAGTTATTGCAAGCCTCAAAAGCGTTAAAAAAAGGTGCACCTTTCCCATTGAACTTCCATGGCGTTTTCATCGAAATAGGCAGGCTTCAGCGCGGCCATATGCTCTATCGACCAACGAATGCTTGTAGGCGTCGATCCCTGAAATTTTGAAACAATTTTCACTTGTATAATTCGGTAAGCATGCTACTTCATCTGACTCTTCTTCGCTTGAACTTCTTTGTTTGAAAATACCAGGCGTAAGTGTGTTGTTGCTAAGATTTTCCAGCAGTCGAGCTTCGAACGGGTTTGCCATCCTTAATAAATAAAAACACATCTTACGCATAAATGCCCCTAATTGGGTCCCCTAATTGGGTTTTACACAATTTTCACTTTATCAACAGCTACAGGATAGCTCAAAACAGAAATTTAAACAGAAATTCAAAACAGAATTCTGAACTTCTTTCCGCTAAACGTGATAGTGCTTCCGGCTTAAAGGTTCGCTTAAAGACTCTTCGAACAAAAAACTCCGTTAGAGCACACTGAAAAATAAAAATAATAATTTATTTGTCTTGACACGAAAGCACGAAAAATAGTCATAACATTTTTATGCCCGATACTTTTTATAGCCTGTAAACTTCACAACTGTATAAAGTACAGGATGGTGCAGTGTTTTCAAAAACCACAGTCACGCCTCACACCTCTCACACCACTCACACCCTTAAGTCACAGTCACACTAAAATCACAGTCACACTAAAGTCCACTTGATGTGTGACTGTGATTTTAGTGTGAGTGTGATGTGAGGTGTGAACCTCACTGTGTGTGACTGTGAGGTGTGACTGTGGCTTTTGAAAACACTGGGATGGTGCAAGGAATTATCAGCATTTCAAACGCTTGTAACTTTTTGTAGAAGATAAGAAAAAGCAAACATAAGTTTGGTCAAAATATTGATTCTTGCCTGAGAAATAGGGTTTCAAAGTTGAGGGTGGGGCCTTATTGGAGGAAATACGGTATATTTTTTCTAAGACGACTGCAAAAAGAGTTTGTCAAAATTCGACTTTAAAAAGTTATGGGCATTTGAAATGCTTGGAATTTCTTGCGCCACCTTGTATATATTGTGGAGGAGAGGCAGGGCCACTTCGTTGACAAGTTACTTGTCGAGATGTCTTAACAATTTACGGCTTTGAAATCCCAATGATGAATACTTATTTTCAAATGGTTGTAACTTTCCCTTGATCTTATTTGCGCGAGATAGCGCAGAGTGTGCTTTCAAACGTTTATGGTTATATATTCCGCCGCATATATTCCGCCAACATATATTCCGCCACATGCATGATTTATGTCTCAGGTATGTGGGTGTGCGTATCTAACCCCCTATCTTGCTTAAAAAGATGTCCTGAAATGGGTTTTCTGTCGCCAAATTTTTCATATTGTACTCAAGCTGTCTAGTTGGACGCCCACATGGAGGCGGGGGGACTACTTCAGTTTATAAGATTTTGATAAGCTCAAATCAGGTCCTACCAAAATTGTGATTTTACTCACCCCAACACCAATACTTGAATAAGGTACCTCCAGGTCAGGTAAATATCCACCTTGATGGCCTGAAAAATTAAAATTTAGTTAAAATTAATAATAAACCTTTTTTGCCACTTAAAATTGTATAGGGAGTCGGGTTGGTTAGTATCGAAATTGAGATTTCCACCACCCGGAGCGAAAAACCTTGGGTAGGTATCCCTCCGGTAGGTAGTTATCCACCCGGATGGCTTAAAAAAATGAAAATTAGCCAAATTAAAAAACAAACTACTGTTCCTGACCTGAAATCGCCTGGCTGAACCAAAAATTATGACTATGACTCTGCCTTTCACTATGTTATTCAGAGCTATATCTATGACTCTATGCATATGACTTTTGAAACACTGCTCCAAATTCAAAATTCAAGGGAAATTTTTGTCGACTTTTTGTTGTGTTGTGCTAATTAAAATTGCTATGAAATGCATGTGGCGGAATATATGTTGGCGGAATATATGTGACGGAATCATAGTTGGATCGCCGCCGCCACCGGCGGTGGCGGTGGCGCCGGCGGCGAATATGAGGGCGGCGGTGGTGGCGGCGGTGGCGGCGCACGTGGAGGCGGCAGCGGCGGCGGCGGCGGCGGCAGTGGAGGCGCCGGTGTTGGCGTTAGCGGCAAAAACTTTGTGTTCTTGATTGCGCAAAAAGTGCACTATTTTCAAATGTCATAATTTCAGATTTTTTTTTAAATATCAACTGGACAAATAGTCAGAATAAATGGCTGAGAACGAACAATGAAAGATAACTAAATACAAAAATTTCTAAATTTTTTTCTTTGCCTTGTAAGTCTTTTCGCATTTAGCTGAGATATAGATCAACAGCTTCTTTTGCAATGCCGTTTATCTCTTTAGCTGTGAAGGGAATTGAACGTGAAGAAGCACTTTCGTGAACGTAACCAGTTGCTGCGTCTCGAGCATTCATTTCCAAATGTTTTGGCCATGTTGTTCTAATAGCACCAGCATTCTGTTCTTTGAGGTAATCATTTACAGCTTTTTTCACTGACTCTTCTGGGTCGCCTTGAATGGAAAGCCAGAATCGAGGTAAAAAAAAATAACTTTAGTGAGTTTATTAATATGACTTCATTTTTAGACATATTCCTCGATTTCTCAGATGGCTTTCGACATCTTAGCAACGCCAGCTACAAGTGCAGGAGTGGAAAGACTGTTTAGTATTATGGCTATGCTCTCTTCAGGGAGAAAAACTCCGACAGGACCAATTTTATTAAATAGTAAAACAATGCTTGTCTTAAATGGTCATCTTATTAAAATATGAAAAACTAGATAACTGGTTCATTCACTGTAGTCTTATACTAATAAAACTTTTTTGACGTTAACGCAATAGCCGGCGGCACCGCCGGCGGCGGCGCCAAAATATAAGGTGCCGCCGGCGGCGCTAGCGGCGGAGTAGCGGCGTCGGTGGTGGCGGCGGTGGCGAAATTTAGCAGAATTTTTACGCCGCCGGCGGTGGCGGCGGCGGCGGTGGTGGTTTTTTAAAAATGCCCAACTATGGACGGAATATACAGGGTGTTCAATTTATTTCCGACCATTTGATTTGCTTATTTGATAAGCATTTTGACTGGACAAAGAAGCGATTAAACCCTTAATCGATAGCTAATGTTATGCTATTTCATATAAAAAAGATCGACCCTACCGAGTATACCCCCAAATGAAATTTTTTTAAAGTGTTTCCAAACACCTTATATCAACCTAAAATCACCTCAGAAGTTCAAAAAAGACATTATTTTTGTGTTCTGGTCAATAAAAATTGAGTTTTGGGCATTTTTAAATTTTGACCATTTTGCTGTTTTACCATGTTTTGGTCACTGGAGCTGGGCAAAAAGAGCATCTACCGTATTTCTTCGAATTGCCGCACAGTCTCTAATTACCGCACACCCCTAACTTTAAAAACTTATATCTCGGAGCAGAGTGAATATTTTGCTAAGCCGTTTGATGCATTTTCTTAACTACCACGAGTTCTACCGATTCCACTTTTTAGATCTTGGTTAAGCACCCGAAAATCTCTAGATCGAATTTTAAAATTTCCGATTTTCAGGTGATTGAAAAATAAACGCACGTGTGCGGCAATTAGAAGAAATACGGTAAATGAATTTTTGCATCTCTAAGACATCAACGCAATTTTTTTCTAAATTGATGCAACCAAGCCCCCTGCGACACCTTCGGGGCGCAGGGGGCTTGGTTGCTTGGGGTTGAGATGCGCACACCCACATACTTTAGACGCAAATGACTCGAAAGTGATTCTGGATGCATAAAAAATGTATGCATGCCAGAGTTTCTTTATGCGGTAGGCCCCAGTTAACAAAACTATGTTCAAATTCCATCTTTTTGGGGTCAAGGTACCTTCAACAT
This sequence comes from Ditylenchus weischeri, assembly GCA_029231635.1. Taxonomy (NCBI): domain Eukaryota; kingdom Metazoa; phylum Nematoda; class Chromadorea; order Rhabditida; family Anguinidae; genus Ditylenchus; species Ditylenchus weischeri. The sequence goes on from JAMRYI010000007.1 coordinate 270,666, forward strand.
CTGATTTACTAAGTTATAATAAACAGAAATCAACTGAAAATACCAAAATTCAAGATTTTAAAAAAATCGACTTTTTATTGAAAAAAGTAGGTGAAAACACCCTTTTTATCGTGTTCAACGTGTAGGAAATGCTTAAAAATGGTTAAAATGGTGTTTTGAAAAAGTTCAAAAAAATTTCATTGGGGGTATACTCGGTAGCGCCAAAAGATCTTATCACTTTATTAATCAAATAAAATTTTATAACTGTTTTAAATTCTATTGAAAGAACGCAATTTTTTTCTAAATTGATTTATTGATTAAATAAATAAGTTAATTAAATTTTTCCAATTTGATTTAAATGATATCTTTTTGTCGAAATCGTAATTATTTTACAAAAACGTCCATAACTTTCATTATCAACTACTCCAATCAGTGTTTGGACTTTCAGGAAATGGTCGTACTCGTATATCGTACTGTAAATTTCAGCCGTCGTACTTCGTACTCGTACCTCGTACAACAAAAATTTAAAGCTCGTATATCGTACTCGTACTTCGTACTACAAACATTTGCTGCTCGTACTTCGTACTCGTACTACAAAAATAATAACTCTCACTTCTTACTTCTTTCCATAGTCTTAAAATTTCAGTAGTTTTTAGTTCTACTTTATTTTTGCTCGTTATTTTGAAAATTTATGAATTTTAAAAGAAAAATATTAGTTACAAGGTTGATTGCCGCCTTACAGGCGTCGGTACTTATACGGTTCCCCCATATCGGAATTTTTTCAAAAACAGGTTTTAACCATTTCTAAGCAATTCTTACACGCTAAAACCGATAAAAACGTTGTTTCCGACCACTTTCCATCAAAAATTTTGACTTTTTAAGATTTTCTACCTGCCTGCCTTCGGCAGGCAACCTACTTCAATAGGAAGCCCCTTTGGGGGTACATGGTCCGGGCCAAGGGCTGACCCTTTATATACCAAGAAATATATATCTTCAAAATATATATCTATATCTCCTGAAAAAAGAGCTGCCTGATTGCAATGGAGAAGGGGTATAAAAATGATTAAAATTAACATTGCAAGGCTGGGGAAAATATTACGTTGCTGCTACTATTGTGAAATTTTGTTCTTTTGTTAGGGCTTGGAATAATATGCAAATAATTAAACTGAATTTTTTATAAGCATTTTTACATTTATATTTTCAGTGGTTTTTTATTGGTTAAATTTCCTTGATATATTTCTTGATATATAAAGGGTCAGCCCTTGGCCTGACCATGTACCCCAAAGGGGCTTCCTATTGAAGTAGGTTGCCTGCCGAAGGCAGGCAGAAAAATCTAAAAAGTCAAAATTTTGATGGAAAGTGGTCGGAAACAACGTTTTTATCGGTTTTAGCGTGTAAGAATTGCTTAGAAATGGTTAAAAACTGTTTTTGAAAAAATTCCGATATGGGGGGGGGGAACCGTATAAGTACCCAGGCGTCTAGTCCATGGCCTGCAAATGGCAAAAACATAACTTTTATTGGAAAACTCGACAATGGCCTGCATACTTTTGTCAACGCCCCTCTTAAAAATGCGAATTTCTCGCCGCTCTTTTTTTTTAACGAAAGCTGACATCAAGGCGAATCTAAAAAATCCTGCAACAGAAATTTTCGAGCCTTTTATGACCATATTTTTTGATAATTCATAAAAAGTGTGACCCACCCACCCGACCCAAATACTATATAGAGATTAAGTACTTATTTCTCACAGCATTATTTATTAATGTGTTTAAAAAAGAACGCATGAGTTATTTGAAAATCAGTTCAAAAAAAATTATTTTTCAATGTATTTTTTATTAAAAGACATTAAGATCCGGCTTTTAAGTCGTGAAGCGCCAGTATTTGCTTTGCGATTCGCACTGTGGAGGGTCATTTGGCTGAACATTCTCTCAACGGGTGATGTAGTCATTGGCATAAGCATAGTGGTAGACAAGACGATGGATCTGTTCGTAGGAAATGAAAAAGATAGGGCCAGAGAAGAGGTCCTTGAAAACAAAGACCTCTTGTAGTCTATGGTTTTTTGCTATTTTTCAACAATATATAATTTTTTGATAATTTCAAAATAAACATTTCACAAAAAAGAATTTCACTAAGTGAAAAATTGTCAGTTAATCTATTAATACTTGTATTCTGACGCTGTTCGTACTCGTACCTCGAACCTCCAAATTTTTTTCTCGTACTTCGTACCACTGAAATTTCTTCTCGTACTTCGTACTCGTACCTCGTACCACGAAAATTTCTTCTCGTACTTCGTACTCGTAGTACGAGTACGTGTACGAGTACGAGTACGAAGTACGAGTACGAAGTACGAGTACGAGGTCCAAACACTGACTCCAATCAAGAACACCTGTCTCTGTCCGTCAGTTGCAATTTTTTTTTCTTTGTCGTAGCGCGACAAATTTTGGCGCTTTTTTTTTTTTGAAATTCAAACGTTGTAATATTTTTTGTGATTAGTCTTGATGTTTGTTTGCGGTCATGCACAAAATTAGAATTATGATAGGCCTTTTTGATAATATTTTTGATAGGCCCCCTGCGGGGGGCCAGAAAAGCTTCTCCAAGATATTGTTCATAATTTTCAAGTTCAGCATAATTTTCAAGCCAGAAAAGCTAAGCTTGGAGAATCAAAAGAAGACAGTCTGAAAACGAAAAATATTATATTCAAAGAAGTTTTATGAGAAAAAAGTAGGATCACAACTGCGATTACAATTACGATTACAAAGTACGATTACAAAGTACGATTACAAATACCATTACAATTATAATACAAATTCTATTAGGATTACAAATTAATAAACATAAGGAAAATAAGCTTCAAACCTGATTAAGCATCAATCAGCTATCACTGATAAATTTGATTAAAAATTTTGATAGGCCTTTTTGATAATATTTTTGATAGGCCCACCTGCGGGGGGCCAGAAAAGCTAGTACTGACTATTCTGGAACATGCTTCACAGCGATTGGAAGAACATATTCTGCGCTACAAAATGGTGTATGTGCCAGTGTTTCCATTTGAGCTCAAATGAGCACTTGATTTGATGTGATTTTGATGTGATGCATGCCATCATAATCACATCAAGTGAAAAATTTTTGTGACACATCACATCAAAATCACATCAAGTGAAAATGTTTTGTGACACATCAAATCAAAATCACATCAAGTGAAAAATTTTGTGACACATCACATCAAGATCACATCAAGTGAAAAAATTTTGTGACACATCACATCAAGATCACATCAAGTGAAAATTTTTGTGACACATCACATCAAGCAGACAAGTGGCTATTGGTCTCAGGCAGTTTCGGGGCTGTTTCCCGCGAATATCTCATATCATATCTAGAAATGACCCTCCCTGAAGTAATCGTGGCTAAGTACAAAGGAAAGGACGTGCGTATTTCTCGCCTCGCTGAAGTAAAAATGCTCCATCCTTACTGGTCCTTCGTGCAATTAGTAAGTGAAGATGGCGGAGAAAAGCGTGACACGCTCAGCGTGTCTTCTACAATTGTCGGAATTGTCCCTCTCTGCTAAGCAAGGAATCCACAACGACTACGGTCATATACAATCATCTCGTGAGTATAACTTTACTAGCTGGATTATCAGATAGATCATACAATTATTTTGAGGAAACACACAACACGTCATCATATCACGTGTTTCGAAATTCTATTAATTTTGGTGTGACACATGAAAACAAAACAAATCTTGATCAAGTGAAAAACTTTTGTGATACATCACATCAAGATCACATCAAGTGAAATTTTTTTGTAACACATCACATCAAAGTCACATCAAGTGAAAAATTATTGTGACACATCACATCAAAATCACATCAAGTGAAAAATTTTTGTGACACATCACATCAAAATCACATCAAGTGAAAATTTTTTGTGACACATCACATCAAAATCACATCAAGTGAAAATTTTTTGTGACACATCACATCAAAATCACATCAAGTGGGAAAAAACCACATCATGGAAACACTGGTATGTGCGGCGTAATATATAACCATAACACTCAAACTAGTAGTCGTTTTTCTGATTATTTATAAGCAAATGTGATTTCATGTCCATTTTAAATTTAGGTGCTTATTATGCATCATGTAATTCGAAACTGAGTGAACTCTTTCATAGTTTCATTCGTCTATTTGTGTCAATTAACTTTGGTAGAAAAAATTGCCGATTGACACAAAGCTAGAGTTCATGAAAACAACAATATAGAAAAACCTTTATTTCACAATTACCGAAGTGCATTGTCGAAACGCATTTATTTTATTCATCGATGCTTTACACATTTCTACAGATATTTGCAAATAAAATACAAATCTTTAATCAATTATTATTCGGTACTAATAATTATTCGGTACTTTCATCCGCTTTGCTTGACGTTTTCTCTGCACTCCTTGGAATTATTTTTGTCGCATTTTCAATAGACCAGCTGCCACCATGATTTAGAGTGAAAATCTCATCAGCCGAATATCCCTTGTCTTTTGCGGCTTCTCGCAGCTTAGATCGTGGCTCCAAATAATGCTAAAAGGAAAATTCGTTAAGTTGTGTTGATTATACTGATATTTAAGTACCTCATTAGAACCCATTTTATACGTGCCCCAGTGGATACCCAATGTTCTTAGAGACTTTGTCAATGTGTGGATTTGCACTGCTTCCGCTCTGAAAATTTAGGTAGATAAGCTTTTATTATCCCTGCCGCTAAAACGTACGGATCAATATGTTGAGGCCTCATAAACCACCTAGGCGAATCTAAAAAAATCACAACAAGTTGACAAAAAAATCACATCGAATTGAAAAAATTCGGGCACATACAACATCCAATAGGGATCGCAGCCAAGTCAAATGGTCCAAGTTTCTCGCCCAACTTAGCAAATTCTTGATCACAGAATCCGGTGTCTCCGGTCTAAAAAGCAAAGTATTATCGGACTGCAAACTTAAAATATACCATACGTAGTAAAATTTGTGCTCATTTCCAACTACTGCAAACCCAGACCACAGTGACTAAATAACAAAACAACACGAATAACAAAAATTCATGTCCCGATCCATTAAATTTACCTTGTTTCTGTCAAAAAGGCCCCTTGCACTCCAATGCTGAGCGGGAATACACCTGAATAGAGACTGTAAGAACGAAGAGATCACCTCGGGTAAAAATACCAAATTTGAAATTTTCCTTCATCCATCGGCAAAGTCATATGCTCTCCCCTAAAATCAAATGCCACATTATGACTCAGCTTATCATAATGACAACTTTCCAGCTCATCTCGTATATAATGTTGCCTTGCGTGCAAGATTGCATCCATGGCTTAAGTCCTTTAGGCACAAACCATTCCATTTCCTAAATATTATTTATGGTTTCACTGCATTCTTCCATTATGGGATAAATACCGGAAAGCGCATAGACAACTCTTTGACTGCTTGAGAATCCAGATGGTCGTAATGATTATGAGAAATCACTCCGAAATTCAGCTGTAACTAAGTTCTCGTTAAGAATTTAATTTTTTTATTCTGGGTCACAAACCTTTGGCAATTCAGCAATAGTGCACGGCGAAGGCCTGTATCTCGCTGGTCCAAAACATTGAATAGGAGAAGCACGCAGACTCCACACGGGATCTGTTATGAACGAAATTCCATCGAGCCGAACAAAAACGGTCGCATGGCCCAACCTGATTCAAATTTCATAAACAAAATTAGCAAACAATAAAAATCAATTGAAATACCAAGTGGCGGATAGCTTAGAGGACAAATCAAATTTTGGCTTCTCAACAGGCAAAGTATCTTCCAGCACCTAATAGTTTGAATACTTGAGATCAGAAAAAACATGTACCAATAACTACCTCATTGGAGGGAATAGATTCACTTGGTTCGAAGCACTTCCACTTAAAAAGATCTCTGAAAGACGGCAAACCTGTCCAATTGATAAACGATTTGGGATTCGAATAGCGCTGACCATCATATACTGGCTTTTCGAAGCTATCCATTATGCGATGCTGCAAATGTCGAAAATAAAAGTTGAATTGTTATTATGACTTGTCGATTAAAAATAACTATTGTAAAACATAGATGACGCTGTTAAATAACATTATCCTGAAATCTGTTTCATGTGACCAAAAATCTTGTAGTTTGTGGTTTTTATATGAAATAAAGAGGGACAGTACATCACACACTCTAAAGTAGCATCTAAACGTTTTAATGATGACTAATAACAAGGAAACCACTCAATATGTACGGTAAAGTTTATCTTTTCTGTTTGAGTAATTTGGTAAGGACAAGGGTTAGAAATTTTAACTTAGAGTGCCAGGAAAAGGGGGAAAATTCAGTCACTACTGTGGGTAATTTAGTTAGACCCCGAGATAAAAATTTTATCTTTTTATGTCTTTCGAGGATATCCAAGTACTTTTATTATATTGATTTATCTTAGAAACAGGGCAATAGGAACAGAGCAAGCAGTCGATTTTTAGCCGAAAATCTTAAAAAAAAACCGAAAGAGATTTTTTGTAAGGGATGCCCACTCCGTGGGGCTTCTTTCTTCATAATGGGCAGTTGTGCCGATCCCAAGAGTGACCACAATGGAGAATGTCGATCGTACATAATTACATGTAGCCAGTTGTTTATGAAGTTAATACAATAAGAGTTTGGTTACACTTAAAAAATTTGTTTTTTCTACACGTTTTTGTTAAATTTTTCCATAAATTCCTTTCAGCTCTCATACTCGTACAACAAAACAACGACTGTTCGTATGCAACAGAATTCTTAAACTTTTTTGTACAGTTTAGTGTTTCCATTGTAAAAGGGAATGGAAAAGGCCCGTCGGTTGATTAATAGGGGAACCCGACATCATTTTCCAATCAACTAGACATTTGTGTAGAAGGTTTACAATAAACAAAAATTTCCATTTAGAGACAGACAATTTTTCAACAATTTTGACACCACATTTCTACTGGTTCATTACAAAAAAATCAAGTGATAATAATGGACATATAAAAACAGACAAGAGTGATTCATGCAATGCTACCAGATAGTCGATCAAAAAATGTATAAGCTTTGCAAGAAGCGCGATGCTGGTAGAAAACTTGAAAAATGTCAAAAGAGATATACCTAAGGAGATACAAAATTACAAAAAAGTAGCTAGGCGATCTAAAACTATGGATTTTGCATTGTTAATTTTTCGTATCGTAATTAAATAGTATGTTATAAGCAAAAATTGCAGATCTTGCACCACTAATAATAATTGCCTTGGTAATTTGCCTTGGCAAGCACAATTTCAGTTAGTTAGAGCTCGTTATGTAGTGAATTCAGAGAAACACCATTGTCGATATCACAAGAGCCTGACAGCTTTTTCATGGCCATCTAGAGATTAAAATGTTATGAACATTAGTACACCATATAAATACAGAAAAAATACCTCGGAGATTCCGTAGAAATGCAGCAAGGCCGCAACAACCACGCAAACATGAAAGATTTGATGTGAGTGAAATGCAATGTCACACTTTCCAGGAAAAAACCGTTCAGGTGTCCGAGTGGCATACAGCAATGCTCCGACTTAAAGATATATTATTTGCCTACATAATTAAAAATGAATTATGTCAAGCCTACTAAGATAGAAAAAGGCCATTCCCAAGAGCCAATAAAAACTGTTTTCATCAATCAACCTTCTTACACCGTCAGTTATAACAAAGTGAACTGTTGGCAAAATTCCTAAATTTTATCAATGATTTTCTAGCATACTAAGTACTGTATGATACCGCTGAGTCCCATAGTCACAAAAACACCTGCTCTGAATGGTCGAAAACGGCTTTCACCGAACTTGTCCCACAAACTAACTATAATCGCTCCAAGTCCAAGTATAGATACCATTGCAATGTAGGTAACTTTGGGCTCAGTACGACAATAGAAACCATAATAGATCCAGGGAATGAACGATCCTACCGTTAACCTTAAACATCCAAACCGTCAAATGAGATGCTTATAACTTTGGGTTTAACCAACTCACAGGGAAATACCCATGTAGTCTAGCCTGAATTGAATAAATTTTTTAGCAAAACAAAAAAAAAAGCACAGTTTTTGTCAAAGACTCACTTGCTGAAGACCTTGACAATTTCAACTGAATGGCATGAAACAGTGTGGAACAAAACTAAAAGCTGGGATTAAAACCAAACTTTCGAATCATCTGTGACTTACAAGAAAGGCCCAGGCATAAAATAGCACCACCGAAGAAAAATGAAAACACCAGCTTTTCTTGCAGTTGTATGTGAGTATCTGGTCGCGTTAAGAACCACACCGCCAAAAAGAAAAAAAGCCACACACCCTAAAAGCTTTTTAAACATTATAGAGGTTTGAAATAATTTGGATTAAGCAAACCCAATAAGTGTGTCCAAATATTTCCAGTTTCAGTGTGAATTGAAAGGATACCTAAATCAGATCAGCTGAAAAAATGTGGTTCATGAACCGTATTTCCTCTAATTAGCCCACATTCTCTAGTAAACCCACACCCTATAGGAAGGTTGAAAAAGAAACCCACACCCTAAAAGATTTTTTAAAGTTTCTTTGTACTAACACGAAAAGAAACAAACTTTTTGTTGACATACAGTCAAACCTCGTTTATACGGCACCCCCAAAAGTTCGTTCCCACCTTGGGTCCTACACTTTTTTCAGCTCAATTTTCGAAGTCTTTTGCTAAATGTGATTCGCCAGTCTAGTCCGAAATATCGCAAGGATTCTGTTTTTGCCGGTTGTTTTTCCAAAATTTTTAAATTTCGTCATAAAGACCCGCGAACCTCGGTTATACGGCACCTGATTTTCAAAAAGGGGTTCAAAAATTTGAATTGGCGGGGACAAATTTTGAACAGGTGAGCATGCCCCTTTAACCCACTCCCTAGAGGAAGGTTGAAAAATAAACCCACATATAGGCTAATTAGAAAAAATACGGTACAGTCAACTCTCGATACAGTGTAGCCCCGGGGACGAGAAAAAATATACACTATATCGAGGGTTACACTATATCGAGGGTACACTATAAGCCAGTTTGGCTCAGGGCTGACCAAATCAGGTTCAAAATATATACACTATATCGAGATCTACACTATATCGAGGGTACACTGTATCGAGAGTTGACTGTATACGAAAATGGGGAGAATATTATTGAAATTTATGTGCAAAAAAATCGGTAATTTCGCTAAGCGCTGCTAAAATCAATAAGAAAGGAAAACATACTTTTGAAACACTCGGCAAAAGAAGGGAGTGGTGGCCGATGACCGGTGTGTAGGAAGTCATTATCTTGTAACCATTCAGGCAAATTATGCAGATTTTGAACTGTCCACCGAGCTTCCCATGTCTTAAGTTTGATGGTGGTAATCACAAAAATTGCTAATTGAAGAAACTTTTCTCATGAAATGTAACCCATCTTCATCGCAGGCTTCCTCATTCATAGTCACCTGCAAATTTGGTTTGAAATTTGTTATGTAGGAATTTCAAACAGGTAGTTTTTAACCTCGAGCTGTGCTTCATCATCCCCTTCCATATCATCACTGCTGATCACACCATCAACCTGGTCATCTCGGTGCCAAAGATGGTCATTTTTACGCCGGTATCTAAACAATTTTCGGTACTGGAAACCTTTTTTCATGGCAGATTTAAGGGTTACTCTAATAATACACCCGCCTCTAAATGTAAACTTCCCGTCCCAACTTTATCAATTGCAATTTTACAAATATTCTAATTTTTTAAAAAATACTTAAGCGCTTTACTCCTGCATTTGACTTTAGTTTTAGACTTTTGTTTTGTTATTATCATACAACCTTTCCTAGTCTCTAAATATATAATTTTCTTTAGTTATTCATCCATACGGGAGGAGTAAAGGATTTGGGGTCAAAAATACTACACCTAGGTGTAAAGTTAGAGTAAATACGGCAACCAAACTAACCTAACACTAGTTTTCCGAGATCTAAGTCCATCAGGAATAATCAAATTGTCATCGCTTTCTGCGCGGAATTTAAAACTTTCACTTGAACGCTTTTGCAGAGTTGGTAAATCAGAATCAGAGTAAGAACCTAAGACAAAATTACTTGCATAAGATTTTTGAGTCCTTTTTTAAGAAAGATGTACAGTCGACGCTCGATATAACATAACTCGATATAACATAATTTTTTTGAATCCAATAGGATTAAGTTATACAGAACTTCGAATAACACAACCTCGATACAACATAATTTCGCTATAACATAATTTTTAGCCGGTCCCTTGAGGTATGTTATATCGAGCGTCGACTGTACCAAAATTATCTTGTTCATCGTCAGTGTTGGGCTGAGAAATTACGCGAGATCGACTAACCACAACTTCAATGGGATCATTTTTTGATCCTTGGTTGATCACCTAGATTTAACTAGTTTAGCAGTAGTTAATTGAAAAATTCAGATATAATAATATACCCGAACTGTAGTAGAATCTTCAATGAGTCGTTCCCTCGGATTATCTCTGGCCTTTCCTTCAGTTACAATTTCTCTTGCCTCTTGCAGAGCTTCATTTACACCAAAAGAAACAAAATCTTGTGACATAGATGCGGATTTTGAATGAGTTTTTGAGGTTTGAGAACCTGCAATATAGGAGTAATTAGCATTAATTGTACGTAAATTCTCCAAAAGTATGATCCCACCCAAGTCTTTTTTAACACTTCCATTTCCAATTTCTTCCGCGCTCATCTCTAAAACTTTTTTGTTGGTTTTAATAGGTAGCACACCAATAAACGAAAAATGCAACAACAACGGTAAACAATGATGTATTTAATCACAAAGAGTTTCAACTTTCGGTAATGAATTAAAAGTGAATTATGTGAAGGAAGCAGCTGAATAGGAAAAGCGTCAATATGATTGTCTTATCTATGAATTAACCAATGTTCATGATCTTAAACAAACCGCAGACATTTTATCGATTTTAGCATATTTAGTGTTCCATCATATAGCAATGATCTATTTTTAAGATAGGTCAATACCGACCAGTAGATAAAGGGTAAAAAACGGGTCAATGAATTTTAAATACACAAAAGATTTAAGAAAAAAGTCATTTTATTTAATTTTTTAAAATTTTTTTGAAAATACTTTAATTTGAAAAAATCACTTTTTATGAAGATGTTTACCAGACACAAATGATTAGAAAAAACGACTTAAGAAAATAAGGACAACAAGGATAAATAACTACCGACAATTTTGACTCTTGAATTATCACACATGTGATTGACTTCCTGGTGACACCAACCCACAAGTCCACCAAAAACCGTCATTTTCAATTAAAATCCCCGTTATTCAGGCTATTCGTTGTGAAACAACACAGCATCTGATTGAGGCATTAGCGAGAAAAAACGTGTACATACAACAAAATATAATAGCACTTGGCTCAAAAAATAGGCATTCCACAGTAAAACGTATTAAAAATTAAAAGCTTTTGCATTTAACTGCTCTTATTCGGTTCAATGCATTATATTCTTCAACCATGATCGATTAGGGGAAGACACCGATTAGGCAAAGACACATTTCCACCGTGCAGGTCTGATGTCAGCTAAAAAAATTACTTATATTTCCGAAAGCGTGTAATTAAGTTACAACACCTTCTAAAGATATTAAAAAAGTATGTAAAAAGCTTTTATTGCTGCGGCAGTTACATAAAACTATGCATAAAGTGTGTAACTATGTATAAAAATTTATTTATTACGAACGGTATTTTTTTAACAGCGTCATTTACAATATATTGCTAACAGAACAGATTTTGCACCTATTTAGCTGTTTCACCACCACGCAAGTACTCGAATTAAAGCTGTGAGTGAAGAGCTCCGCTTTGACTGAAACGACCACCATGCAGGTAATTCATTGCTGATTCTGTTGACAGAGCCATCTGCGCTTGATGATTCCACTCGATACCTTTGAGAATTGAGATGAAGTACTCAAATTGTGAGAAGATTGTAAAGAGCTTACATCTCTTTGACTTAAAACACCACTTAGGTATTTGGTCGCTAATTTTGTTGACTGAGCAATCTGTGCTCGATACTTTTACTTGATGCCTGAAAGAGTTCTAATAAAGTACTAGATTAGTACAAGATTATATATTGCTTGCAACTCTTTGACTCATATGTCTGCCATTCAAGTAGAGCCATAAAATTTTCTTAAAGACGACGAATAAGCTACGTAAAGTATTATAATAAATGCGTGCTTACTTTTACTCAAATCAGCAATTTCACCTTGCAGGTTCTCAAGCATGGAATTTTTTTTTATCAGTTTTCTTGTTTTGCATTTCCACAATTGTAATAAACGCAAAGGTCACTTCGAGTGAAAACGTTTCAATGATTCACAATAAAGTACTAATGTCAGCATGGTGCCTATATTCGGATAAACTTTCGGCTTAAAAGATTTGTTTTATTGATACAGTAAAAAAGTCAAAGTTATTGTTATAGTAAAAAAGCAATAACAATAACAAAAGCATTAATCGAAACAAACACATTTGAAAGATCGGCTATTGATTCAAAAAAAGTCTTCAAATTATTATCACGCAAAAAAGCAGCTTGATCCACAAAGTAATTTACTTGGAAGTTCCACCGTGCAGGTTTAGCAGTTTCGTGAATTGAGCAATCAGCTTATTAATAAATACCAGAATGCAGGTCATTTTTCTTGAGCGTCTACCTGATGTAAGCCAGAGCCACTAAAAGAAGTGAATACAATATTGAAGTACAAAAAAGTTATATATTTTGTACCTTGATCACAAATAAGTCCACTATGCAGGTCATCTTTTTAGAGCATCTGATACTTCATAAAAGCAGTGAATACGGTACTGAATCTTAAAAAAAACATAGATGTCCTACTTTGATTGCAGAAATATCCACCTTGCATGTCATCCTTCTTGAGCATCTGACACTTGAAAAAAGCAAATGTCACTAAAAACAATCATGAATGCAATATTCAAGTACAAAAGAATTATAGATTTTATATACGAATATAACAGTCACAGGGAAAAAACAATAAGATTTTCAATCTCGAGAGATTCTTTTTTTATATATTTTTCTTTTAATATATAGGATTGTTTTTCATCATCTCTGCAAAATCACCGATACTTGATGAGAGCAGGAACTACTAAAAGACATCAATAATACACTGCCGAATCTAGTATCGATTCTTCACTTTCTCACAATAACTAATACCACGTTGCGGGTCATTCGTCTTGAGCAGAACCAATAAAGCTTGATGAGAGCGAGAATCACCTAAAAGAAATGACTACACTACTGTATCACAAAAAAATATAGATCTAATACCTTTTCACAACAGACAATACCACCACGCGGGCATCCTTTCTGATACCAAGAAGAGGAAAGAGACTAAACAAAAAAATGATAATCCTTCCTTTCTTAACAAACTTATTCGAAAAATTTGATCGAAAATGTGAAACCCAATGCAAGTATCTGGACGATTTACAAAAATCAAGACAAAAGCATGACATTCGACCACAAATTAATTTGAGAGAGCCAACTGCTTATCATGCACGATAAATAATAATGAGAGACGACGAAACTCTCGCTACAAACGAATCAAAGAAAAATATTGTTTTAATTTTTATTTCGAGACAAAATTTTGACATTTTGACAAATTTTGACACACATCGTTGCACACACACAACTCTCTTTTAGTAAATAGGATTGCTCAAATTAAAAGCACATTCAGAATTCCAACCATGCGAATGCCCAGTTCTACGAGGCGGGTTTTAGGGCAGCATTTCGGAGGCCACCGGCGACAGAGAAAACTTTTTTATTTGGATAATTTGTGTACAGGGCGACACAAAATTACCGCACCATTTTTGAAAAGGAGTGTACGTAAGGTCTTGCCTGGCCGAATTTCAAAATTCTCGGATATCTCCGCAGTGTATGATTCACTGTTACTAACCAAAATCAACTCTCGGTATATACTTTTTTCTGTTCTGACAGTTGTTGACAGTTGGTTTGAGAAGAGGTTCTATGCTTAGAGAGCGTACACTCTTTACTGTACCTGAATTTATGTTGGGTCCCAAACACACTACGAATATTCTTTTCTGTGAAAGGAGTAGATAAGAGGAGTGGATAAAATCTTAGTTACATTCGAAAATTTCAATTTAAAAATTAAAAATGATGCTTTTCGAAAAATGGTGCAGTGATTTTGTGTCATCCTGTATGCCGCTAATAAAAAAACAAGCAGAAAACCAAACTTAACACGACACAAAGCGCAATCAATCCACAATTTCACACCACCTTCAGTTTAGGCCACCCTGTAGCTGCTTTGGATGATAAGGAGCCTGAAATATGCGGACAAAAAGTCCTTAGACAAACTCTGAACCGATTTTTTATAACAAATTTTTTTTCGAATAAAAAATCCAAATGTACAGTTTTGTAGCACAACTCTTCGGTTAACCGACCAAAAAAATTTGAAAAAAAAACCCTACTTCCAGTGATCAAAAGTTCTATTCAGGGTCAAACGCTTCAGCAATTTCTTAGCCTCACATTGTAGCGCAGCACAAGAGCTACAAGACCTATGTTACATATTTCTTTTTAAATATCTGAGTGTTCAGATACGGACTTTTCAAAAAAAATCAATTTCTTACGAAAATCTGACAAAAATCCAAGTTTTTTGTAATTTTTCGGATTTTGGTTTTTTTAGAGAAATTGATTTTCTTAAAAAGTCCATATCTCTACACTCAGATAACCAAGAACAAATATGTCACATGGGTTTTGTAGCTCTTGAGACACGCTTCAACATGGTTTTAAAATGTTGCTGAAGCACTTCACCCTGGATTTAACTTTTGATCACTGAAAGTGATAAAAACGCTTGCAACTTCTCAAAATGACCTCACATGTGTTGGGAGCAAATGTTGATTCATTTAAAAAATATATTGGCCAATTTTTAATATCATTTGAAGGAGGAAGAGTTGTGCTACAGAACAGTATACTTGGATTTTTTATATAAAATAAATTTTTTCAAAAAAAAATTCGGCTCAAATTTTGTCCAAAGACTTTTTGTCCACCAGGGCCGGTACTCACCATCTTTACCTTTACCTCTACCTTTTACCCTTACCTCTAACTTTTACCCTTACCTCTACCTTTTACCCTTACCTCTACCCTTACCTCTACCTTCAACTTTTACCCTTACCTCTACCCTTACCCTTACCTCTACCTTTTACCCTTACCTCTATGTTGTGTGGAAATATTATTCATAATTATTATTGTCTTGACACGACACCGAGTCTTCTGTTGACTCGTGTCGCTCTATTATTGTTTGTCATCATTCGTTCCGCTGTTATAAATCTTGTTGGTTCGCTCTGCTCTCTCTCTATCAAGCTCTCAAGAACACAACAATTGGCGCAGTCAAATGGATTTGGATCAACTCAAAGCCATCTTCGAAGCTCAAGCTCAGGCTCAAGCTCAGGCTCTGCTCAAAAATCCAAGCTTGGGTGGTCTCAATCCAGGTGAAATGCCCTTGGTGCCTTGCAAACTCCGTTCTCACCTCCTCTTCCTCTCACTCGATCAACAATCCAAAATCTCAAATCGCTCAGACGAATCAAAGGTTAAACTTTTAGTTGGTAAGCTTTCCGAGTGCGATTTTAGGAAATATGCCGATGCAGTCCAGCCAAAAGTGTCCAAGATGTGGTGGCCATTCTCACTCTCTTTGCTGCAACACGCTCGTTGGTTATCCGCCGTTATGAAGCTCTGAAGCAAGTAAAATGGTGCTCAAGACCTCATCTCCTTTGCTACTCAAGTCAATGCTTCGGTGGAACTGGCGAAACTCGGTGCTATGGATGAAGAGGACCATAAGTGCCTCATCCTCATCTCTGGTATGCAAGATCAATGTGGGCAGCGGTGCATTCATCTAATGGAAAGAGCCGAAGCAGAACACTCTCAATGAACTGGTCGAAGCGTCAAAGCAAATGGCGACAAATCAAATCTCTGCTGCTGCTCAAGTTCCTCTCTAAGTTCCGATCTCAGCCAGCTCCGAATGCCTTCCGCTCTCAACAGTTGGGAACCAAATTCCGCAATCTCAAACGCAAGCATGCATTCAATCAAGTCAAAAGAGCCTTTGGTGGCGTGTGCGACAGCTTAGAAATGATCATCAGCGCTCCCAATGTCGTCACCAGAATTCCGTCTGTGAAAACTGTCATCTAAGGGGTCAAATCACACCAGCTTGCAGGAAACTCAACTCCGACAAATCCAATCGTAACTCAAACGCTATTCATATAAACGATATATTTACAGGTATGTCTAAATTCTCTTCTATCGAATCCCTGCCGCCATGGACGCTATCGCTTGTCATCAACTCAGTCATGCAACAATCTGCTGATGGATACTGGTGCCGAAGAGACTCTCCTGACAGCTCAACTGTGGGACCGCCTCTCCAGTCTACTAAAATAAGCTTCACTGGCCACTCATTCAAGCGGGCATCTCAATCTCAACGTCAAATTCAACGATCAAACTCATCAATCAGCTTATTTGATTTAGTTGCTTCTCTTACCCTGGATAAAAATTGCCCCTCTTCTACTACTTCAAAGAGGCTCTCAGATCATCAAATATCCGATCAATTCCGCTCATACAGTAACACTCCAAATGTAAGGGAAATGGGTAAAAGTCTAAAATTTCGCAAGTTGTAGCGCTCAACTCGGTAAAAGAAGGGAAAAAGAAGAAAACTAATCATCCTCAAGTCAGCAACTCTGCTCAAGCCTGGCCTGGCGCCTGTAAAAATAGTCAAATAAGTGCCCTTTTTCTGCCGTTTCTGGCTTGGTCCTGCGTTGTCAATCCTTCTAATCTGGCTCTTCGTGGTCTCAACCTTGTCAGTGCCTCTAGTCTCTGCCTTGCTCGGGTCCTTCACTCGACCTCAACAGCTATAATCTATATTGCTCTAATGTTTCGAATCTGTGCCGACATCTTGACATCAATCTTGAAGGCTGTGAAGATCTCACTATCTATTGTACAAGCTCTCTGTCTCCACTTATTGTAAGTCTCCTCTCTTACTGGATCCCCTTTCTAAATCCTCAACTCTAAAATTATCTAAATCTATCTCTATATTCCCAAGCAACTCCTCTAAGGTCTGGCTCGCCTGTAAGTAGTCTAGTTTCTAGTTGCTTGGAGGGTGTCCCACTCCTAAGGTCTGGCTCGCCTGTAAGTAGTCTAGTTCCGGGACACCTATATCTATATCTAATGTTTAATTGTTTATTCATATCCTGGGGATCTCAGTTAAGGGGGGAGATGTTGTGTGGAAATATTATTCATAATTATTATTGTCTTGACACGACATCGAGTCTTCTGTTGACTCGTGTCGCTCTATTATTGTTTGTCATCATTCGTTCCGCTGTTATAAATCTTGTTGGTTCGCTCTGCTCTCTCTCTATCAAGCTCTCAAGAACACAACACTCTACCCTTACCTCTACCTTCAACTTTTACCCTTACCTCTACCCTTACCTCTACCCTTACCTCTACCCTTACCTCTACCCTTACCTCTACCTTCAACTTTATCCTCGAAAGCACAATCAACTGCATATGATTTATTCCAATCCGCAACAACAGACAACACTATTTAGCGCGTAAAGTAACGATTAACAATAGAATTTCTCATATTTGATCCAGTGCTAATTCTGTCATCCGCATTGACCTCCTCCGGTGGTTGTTCGTCTAGCATGTCTTCATCGTTCTCATCGGATACTCCTCGCAAGCGGCAAATGTTGTGTAGGACTTGTGTAGGACCGTAACCAAAGATAACAACGATAAAATACGAGAAGCAGTGCAAGATTAATAAAACGAGCAAATCTCAACAAAGAGCACACAACAATGAAAAATGAACATCAAAATCGTGTTCAGCGACACAAAATTACTTTAGAAATGCGTTGCGAGACAAAAATTCAAAAATCGAGATGAGGGTAAAATTTTTACCCTGCTACCACCCATGGTAAAAATATGCCTTGGTCCCCCTTGTTGTTTTTTACCCTTACCTCTACCTCTACCTTTACCTCTAAGTATGGTGAGTACAGGTAGAAGTAAGGGTAAAAGGTAAGGGTAAAAGTTAGAGGTAAAGGTAAGGGTAAAAATTATGGTGAGTACGGGTAGAGGTAAGGGTAGAGGTAAGGGTAAAAAGATGGTGAGTACCGGCCCAGGTAGCACTCACTTGCACTTTTGAGGGCCCTGTTTTTACAAGCCTAACCAATTATGGTTTTGTTTTCAGGATCTGTAAAAAATTATTGTCAAATTCTTAAAGCGCCCATTTTTCAAACACCCTGTAAGTCACACTTCCATCCCTTGTGTGCGTGTTGATTTTTGAACAATACCATTTTTAAAGTCGGAACAACAACATAAACTGTTGCATTTTCGATGTATTCAATTTTAGTCGTTTAAAAATGCATGGTACTTTTCCTTGCATCAGATTGACCCTTATTTTGTATCAGATTGACTCTTTTTTGCATTAGATCTGTATTTGCATCAGATTGACGCTTTTTCGCATCAGATCTGTATTTTTTGTATTAGATCTTTATTTAAAAGATACAAGTTATCGAATCTACCTGTAGACATAGCTTGACATCTATCTTCCAAGACTGCTACACAAGATCTCTCATTCCCTTTGTAAATAGTGTGGATAATTTGCTCATACGTTTCCGTATTTTCGCTGGAACCAATAGCTAATCTGGCTGGAAATAACTTCTTTTCGACATCAGAAAACCCAAAAACTTGTACGGCATAGCCAGCCCAAAGCAATTTTCACGTAGAATCAATCTATTGAACAATGTTCAATAAGTTTTGGACATATGACGTAAAAGCTCAACTTTTGTGGAGGCGATTCTGACGCGTGAAATCCGACAACATAGACTTTATCCAGATTAGCTGGAACATGATTCGTTCTCAAAGCGTATTGCTTGAGCTCTTCAGCTGTCATCTTTTCCATCTCTGGATGTTTCATCTTACGTTCTCGGCACAAAAGATTTTTGACCTGCTTTTGAGTAGGGATAGTCTGCCATCCCTCCTTAGTAATGAAGGGAAAAAGTGCTAAAAATTTCAATCTTTACGTCTGTTATTCTTTTTAATATTTGAAGTGCTGTCTGTTTATTGGCTAAGCTCTCTTGAATACAAGTTTTAACTCGCTCAGATAGTGCACTGACTTTTTCACCCTCGCCATCCTGATGTTCTCCAATTGAAGGAATGCATACTGGCATCATCCAAGCTTTAAAAATCCATCTTGACGCTGAAAACCATAAACTGTTAAGCCAAGGATGTGAAAATCGAAAACATTATCAAAGAAAGTGTCAAAAAGCATATCTGACACAAAAACAGATCTGATGCAAAAAGTCAATCTGATGCAAGGAAAAGTATATGTCTTCAAAAATTGTCGTTCATAAGAACCGCGAAAACGATATATTTAAAATGTTAATATTTTGGATAAAGCTTTTTTGGTGCAAAAAATTTTTTGCACCAAAAAGCCTATTTGCAGCAAAAAAAGTCTTCTTGCATCAAAAAAGCCTTGCCCTAATAATTTGATAAAACTTGTTTTCATTTTTTGCAACATTTGCTGATTTAGCTGGTTTATGTGTAAACTTATTCTTTTTAATTATCTAGCTGTTTTATTTTCAAGCTTACGCATCCTAGGCTAAGTTTAATCATTATTTTTTCAAAATTCATTTTGTAGAAAATAGTAAACTTTGTAAAACTGTGATAAAATGTTTTTTTGCTATTTCTTTTTATTAGCTTAGTTCATCGCTCTTCAAATGTTTCTTAGAAAATAGTACATTTTCAAGAAAACAGTACATTTTGACTATTTTTGAAAAAAAAATATTATTTTTTTCCAGTAATTGTTGCCATTAAAACATTTTCATGTAAAATTGTAAAAACAAAAGAGATTCGGGGTTTAAAAAAAATACAACTCTTTTTAAAAAGTGCATCTAGGAGCCCTGGCTTAGTTACCTTTAAAAATGCGTGTTATTTATATAAATTCATGTCACAATATAGGATGAGATAAAAATGGTGCTATTATTCCAATTACTGTTGCTGGTGGGTGGTTACACTGTGTCACTCTTCATATTCCAAAAAGGTGAATATCATTAAATATGAGAAACAATGCTTTAAACACCTTCATTTAGGATTTTTGTTAAAACGCAATATATTGGATGGTAGAAGCATATGCTCGGACGTGGTTACGTATGACAAACACTCCTGCTGGCTTCCAGCAAAATTTAATCGTACAATCTGGCTTATAGTCGATGCCTTAAGGTTATTTTGTTCTTAAAAGGCCGAATTACTTTCGTGTAAATTCCATGATTTTTTAACGACATGCTCGGCTCAACGACAGTTTTCATGTCAATTTGGTTGGTCTTAGACAAAATTAAAGTTAATCAGCGCTCAATGCAACAAAGCTCAGTTTAACAGAATTCATGTTTTATAAGAGTTATCGGCGCTAGTATAGAATACCCCCAAATCAGACCTTCTAAAAATCGTTGTAACTACCCTTTGGAACAACAAGTTTAAGCTTAGCCCTTAGGCTTAGGGGTAGGCCAGCGTATGGAAGTTGTGACTAATAAGTGTTTTACGCACTTTTTCTGGGGTCTGGAACATATATTTGGGTGCTCTTTACTTAACTTTTAGAAGACATAAGTTTTTTTGGGGGTGGCTATTCTATACTAGGGTCGAGTTATCTTTGAGACAGGGTTGAAACAGGCATTTGTCGGAACTTCCTTTCAGTATTCCTTCAATACTTTTATTTTTAGCTGCGAACCATCCGGTATGCCGCATCGAATATCGTATCTAGCTGAGCCGATTTTCGGCAAAAATATTGTATGCAAATATCCACCCAATTTTTTAAATAAAAAATGAAAAAACCTAGCGAGATACCAACCGCAGTCAAATCGTTACAGCTCTATTTTTTTATTTATAGTTAGTAAAAACAAAATGATTAAGGTATGACTTTGTAGACCCTTCAACAAAGGCTGGTGTCACAAATCCTTTCCATCATCATCAAATGCCTTTTATAGCTCAATTGCTGAGCTCTTCACCTCAACAAGCTAAATTATTTCGTTTTATGGCTGATTCTCCGACCACGACATTTCAGCGAATCAAAGCATTGACAACTGGTTTGTAATTATATTTGTCATATCACTATCAAGTCAGTCTTGATTCAGGCACTATTCCTGCATTTATTGAAATTAGCAATAACTTTGGAGGCGCGGCCGTCAATGAAGACAACTTGATTGAGCAGCTTGTGAACAATGCTCGAAATGTCAGCTTTATGGGCGATGACACCTGGTAATTCTAGATTTTGCAATTTATAATAATTGGGTTTTAACAGGCTTGAGCTTTTCCCCAACCTTTTCAATCGCCACTTTGAAGTGCCAAGTTTCGACATTAAGGACCTGGACACAGTGGATAATGCAGTTATTGGTAGGTAATGGCTGTTTTTATGATAAAACTGTTTTACTAACCTTAGCACTTCACCAGTTGGAAGACTCTAAATGAGCTTTTCATAAACTTTCATGACATGGAGATTTAGGTTACTGAGTTTGTTGCATATTTTTTATAACTCAAAAACACTTCCGACGAACCTCTCGTTTACGTTCTATGACAATTTGTGGATTCTACATCCTCGGTATTTTTGGTTTTTTCTGCTACCCGGGACTATCCAAATTACAGGTTGGCCCAATTTTCGTCCCCCTCAACTATGGCCATAACTTTTTTTTTAAATCAGATTTTTGCCTTTTTTAATGTTATTAAGATTATAGGAATCATTTCTGTAAATTTTTTTTATGAAATTGTTGCTGGTCATCTAACAAGTCATCATTTAAAGAAAATTTTACAGAAATGTTTCTTATGGTCTAAATAACACTTAAAAAATGGGGAAAATGGTTTTATAAAAAAGTTATGGCCATAGTCAAGGGGGACGAAAATTGGGCCCCCTGCACAGTTATTGCGACTGCATTACAGACAGTTGTACAGGCCTGTACAACTAAAAAAAAAAAGCAATAATCAAATAACCCCGTTTTTTGGCAAAAGACAACGAAAATAGGACAATAAATAAATAAATAGACATCAAAACTACTTAAGCAGAATCACTAT
Source organism: Ditylenchus weischeri (assembly GCA_029231635.1). Classification (NCBI taxonomy): domain Eukaryota; kingdom Metazoa; phylum Nematoda; class Chromadorea; order Rhabditida; family Anguinidae; genus Ditylenchus; species Ditylenchus weischeri. The sequence continues at coordinate 292,765 of JAMRYI010000007.1, forward strand.
AGTTAAACTTTGCTAAATAAGCTAAATTTTCAGGAAAAATTTACCTAGAGTTGGAAAAAAAAGATTGGAGTCTGTTGCTTGCCCACTGTCTTGGAGTTGACCATTGTGGGCATCGGTACGGAGCAGGCCACACGGAAATGAGTAGGAAATTGCGACAGATGGACGAATTAGTAAATAACATAACATCGGTCATGCAAGAAGACACGCTGCTTGTAGTCATGGGGGATCATGGAATGACCAGAAGTGGGGACCATGGAGGTGATAGCCAGATGGAAACAGAGGCTGCCCTCTTTGTTTATGCAAAAAAAAACTTGTCTCCAAGGCTAGAAACTAGTTCAATTGGCGAACGAGTGGACCAGGTCGATCTGGTGCCTACTTTGAGTTTGCTGCTAGATTTGCCCATCCCATTTTCCAATATAGGCCAAGTAATTGAGCAGTTAGTGGACCATAATTTGCTCGTGAAAGCTGTCCAGTTGAATGCTGTTCAAATGATCCGTTATGCTCAACAATACATGGCTAATGGTGGATGGCTCGAGCCTGCAATTCAGGTTTTGATACTAACTTTTTTTTAAATTTATACCTTTAAACTGGTATACAGTGAAACCTCGATAACAGGGCACCCCACGGGACTGGCTGTAGGGTGCCCTGTTATCGAGGGTGCTCCGTTATCGAGGTGCCCTCTTATGGAGTACCAGTGAACTTCAGGAACACAGTGGGTGCCCAATTATCGAGAATTTTCTACAAGTTTTTTTGATAACAATAAATTGTTTATTTTATCAACCAAATCAAAACAATTGAACAATCAAACATTAGAGGAAAAGAAATCAGTTATAATGCTTTGCTTTTGTTTTTCATTCGAACGGAAATTAACACATCATCGCATCTGTCGAAAAGATCAAGCACGGACGGATCAACAATATTTTCTTCTACGTACTGACGGACCATCTCAAAGGCTTTGTACGCTTCAGCAGCCGATATGGCTGGCTTTTTGCAGACTTGCGTTTTACAGCTCATTAAAAATAATTGTGCTTAAAAATGTTCAAAACATCCGGTTTCAAAATCGCAAATTTAACGCCATTTAAGGGCTGATTAGCCAATTCTGCTGAGAAATTCGGATTCAGCGTTCAAAACAGCACCAGAATATACCGCTCTTACAGGCCGTCTTTCTAGTGTTAATGACTGAGTAGGTGATTTTAAGTTAGGCTTATGCCCGAACCAAGTAAATTTTTTGTCGTAACTGATATTTTGCTGTGCAGTTATCGATGGTGCCCAGTTATCGAGGTCGGACTTCTTAGTCGGGACTAATCTTAAGGTGCCCCACTATCGAGGGTGCCCAGTTATAGAGTGCCCAATTATAGAGGTGCGTTTTACTATATTTTTAGTTAACCGTGGCCGGGACCAGGCCTGAGGTGCCCTATTATCGAGGGTGCCCAGTTATCGGGGTGCCCTGTTATCGAGGTTTCACTGTACCACCAATTTGATACACTAAATTACTAAATTATACTTAACACTTGAGTTCCTGAGCGTCGTAATGTATTCGATGGATGCAGAATTTCACGCTGAGGAGATTTTCTAAGTCGGAGATATCTCCGGAGATATAACCGGCGATTTTCTAGTTTTCCGGAGGTTTTCGGAGATTTTCCAAATTTGGAACTTCAACCTTTCTAGCACAGAGAACATCAATATTTGTACATAAATCATAACAATATCAATTATAATCTATCATAAACAAACATGGTCATCATAATCAGAAGTTTCTTCAATATTTTCTTCAAACGGTTCTTCCATTTATTTTCTTCCATTTAAATGGTTCTTCCAACCCAGCCAGCGCAAAATTTACTTTTCCTCAAGGGGAAAAGACCCGTCTCATATTGATTCTCGTGCTCTGAAACGACAGGGGCACACTTCGGTTTCTGAAAAAATTGATTTTTTTTTGGTTTTCCTTGGTTCCCCAAGGTAAAAAATCTAGAAAAAATTTAAAAAAACTGTTTTTCAAATTGACGCCAAGAATTTTAAAAGGGATTTAGAGCTGTATTGGGAGGGGAAGGGAATAAAAGGAGCCACTTTTATAGCAAAAGGTTAAAATAGTAAATTATGGACTATTTTGGCTGTCTTACCATGTTTTTCAACATGGGCCGTGGCAAAAAGAGCCTCTATACGCGTTAAAAAGAAAATCTCCAATTTTAACTTATCGGGATTTCAGCTTTCCAACGAACTATCAAACTTCATCGCATGATTTCAGAAATCTAGATATTTAAGGGTTGAGACGAAACAACACTTATTTTTTTCAAACCCCCTTAGTCTTATCATTTCTGAAATCAATGAATGAACTTCGATAGCTCGCTGGTAGCTCGCTGGAAAGCTGAGATCTTGTGCTACACGATGTTAAAATGTTAAAAATTTTAAAAAATTGACACAAGAATGTAGATAAAATGCAACTATAAAATTAGCGGGCATTTTTAAGAAATCAGCGGGCATTTTTAAGAAATTAGCGGGCATTTTTAAGAAATTAGCGGGCATTTTTAAGAAAGATTTAGTTATTTATTTTTACTCTGTTATAGCGGGCAGAATTAAATATTACCTTTTTGATAGGTTTCTCTGTCACACTTCTTATGTCAGTGACACTTTTTAACCCACTTTCCATGTACGCATATCTTTGTTATTTTTGTTATAACCTTATCCAACTTTGTAGTGCCCGGCCTATGGGTCACATGTTTCAGAGGCCAATTTGAAGGCCTCTTCACATTTGAAAAAAAATTCTGAAAGCACCATCGTGTTTGCCATGAAATTCTGCTTCAGACATGGCAAAAGTCACGCATGAGAATCGGAGTGTTAAATTCATATTCAAGCTCATAGATTGATAGCATTTTTCTAGGGAAAGCATTTTTCTCGGGAAACCCTGTCGAATTTTGTAAAACAAAATTACTTTAGAAATGGGAAATAGATGTGCTCTCTTTAAGAAGACGAAATTTATTTTTACTCTGTTATTAACAAGTTGGAATTTAGGACCAGTTGTCGAAAACCATATGGCAGTTTGAGAATACAAACCCCTCAGACACTCACAGTACTCTAGCCGCCAATCGAGAAGTGATCCATTCTATAAAAACCTTGCTTCGCTCTTCTTTAAACAAGTTTGAAGTAGCCCTAGCACTGGTTGGACTTCTATGTGCTCTTGAAACCCTTATTTTCCATATCTACCTAGTAGCTGTGATATCCACTGTATCTATAGGTAGAATTTTGTTTAAGCTCTGTATTCTTTCTAGGTTATCAGCGATGTTAAAACTCAGTCTAGTAATGGTTTTGCGTCTTTTTCCCTAAAGTCCGAAATTTCCAAAACAATTAATATATAAATTTATTCGCGGGATCAAGCTTGAAAAAATATTTCACTTAAATTTACTTAGGACAATGCATGTTCCGGTCGGCCGTGCTGCTGCTCCAACTCTCGGTCTATTTCGGAGATGGTCGAAATGGAGATGTGCTGGTGTTTCTGCTGCTCACTACCCTACTTTCCGCCATCTACTACCTGTTATTTCTGTTCGTCCACATTATATCATGCCAGAAAAATGTGCTGTCCAGCAAGTTTGTGTGTGTCCTGGTCACCATAACTTTCCATTCGGTCTCATACTTCTCTAACAGTTTTGTGATCTACGAACAGGATGTGGTGAGGTACATGCTCCAATTGCTGCTGTCGTATGTTTTGATCAAGTTCTTGGTGCAGAATAGGTGAGCTTTAAGTTTAATCACTGGATATTTATTCTTCGAAAATACTTTTGTGGTTTCAGGAGAACCAAACAGCCATGCAGCAGCAGTCTACTGAATCGTTTGTTATGGAAAAGACAGAGTTGGACTGCGTCAATTGCACTTCTTTTCTGCATGTTTGCACTGAGAGCCGGCAAATGGTTTGAGCTGTGCAGAGAAGAGCATGTCGACTGTGTTACTGATGTTACTTATTGGGCTAGTTTTGCTCAAAATGGTAAGAGGGGTGTGTAACAACATGCTTAAATTAATTTGGAAAAAGTATTGATTATTACTTAGCCCAAAACCGGTAAAGAGAGAAGTCCGTTATGTATTAGGCTTATAAAATAATCCAGATAGAATTCTGGATTATTTAAATAGTTTTAAGGGACTCCCATGAGGTTACTTAGAGGTGATTGAGAAATATTATAGTTCTTTTCCTCGGCGAGCTTTAGAAGTAACCAGCAGTAATTTGAGGCAATTCAGGATTATTGGTTTTTTGATGATATCAACCCAATCAATTAATTTCAGACGATCATCCACGACTCGCCCGACTCCTGTTGAGTTGCACGATGATGTGTATTTGCAACTATCTACTACAATCTGACCTGTTTGGCCTAAACAGCTCCTCCATTCCTAAATCACCAACCATATATCTAACCAGCGCCATCTCCTGGCCTATTCTAATGACGATAGTTATCCACTGGTTATGCGAGACTTTGCCACATTCTTTCCAAGCTGATCTATTCTTGCTGGCAAGTCAAAGATCGGCTCAACTAGTTTACCTGATTGTCTTTCTTCACACTTTATTAACTACTTGCTTTTCACATGACTGTAGGGAAGTGCTACAAACCCAAAAACATATGCTTTCCCTGGTGCTAAGTATGATATTTGGAGAACAAATGGCTGCTAGCTTCACTTTGCTAGCCACTACAAATTTATTGGCTGAAGTATTTTTGAGAGATGGTAAGTATTTAAAGTCTCTTAAAGTCTCTGAAGATTTGACAGTAATTTCTGATTGTGGTACAGTCAAACCTCGTTTAACCGCCACTGCCTCATGTTCGTTCCCACCTAAGGTCCGACACTTTTTTAACACACTTTTTGAAATGTTTTGTCAAATTTTATTCGCTCTAGTCAGCTAAATCATAAAGCTTCCGATTTTATCAGTCGTTTTTTCCTAAACCCCTTTGTATTGCCATGAGGACACGCCACCGTCAATCAACCGTCACCTGATTTTTAAAAAGGGGTGACCAGTGACGTAGCCAAAGGGGCACGTGCCTCTGCCCCGTCAGATTTTTTTAAAAACGGTGTAGGTAAAATGGCCAAAAAATTCTGCTGCCCAGCGTCAGAAATTGGGGTGTAACAGCTAATAGAAGGTTACCGGTTTTATGGCAATATAAAAGGATTTGAGAAAAACGACTGACAAAATCAGAATTCTTGCGATTTTTCGGACTAGACTGGCGAATCATTTAAAAAAGTAATCTAAAAAAGTGTCGGACCATATTTGAAAACGAACTTGAACGGGTGACGGTCAAACTCGCAACTACTAATTTGCGCACACTCATTTGCTCCCATTCATTCGTGCTCAACTCGTTTGCGCACACTCATTTGCCCCTGCATCATTGTTTCTCCGATTTTTTAAAATAAAACCATAGTACTTTATTCAGAATCGTGTCATAAACACAGTTTGATAATACCAAAAGGCTATTTTACAAAAAAAAAAACCATCACGTGACAGGTAAGTACTCGTGCCGTCTGGATGGTACCCTAAACACCTGGAAGGTACTATTACTACTAAGTAGTACCCCAACTACATAAAGTACACTAACCACCTCTAAAGTACTCCAAACTTCAAAAAATCACATCTTCCGACCGAACTATCAGCGCCAGCGCTGCCGCATCGACCCCCAATTTGTGTGCTAGATGATTGTACCTAAATGATAGTATCCAGGTATTGTTACCGTGTGTATTCATGTTAACAGGGGAGTCTAGGTAATGTTACCTAGTTGGGGCACCCATGCGTCGAAGTAGTGTTGCCCAAGTGGTAGTACTTCTCTGGTGGCAACTAAGAATGTGCGCGGACACAAATCAACTTCCTCCTCTGACCTCTATCAACAGAAAAATCTTTCCCTTCCGTCTCTACCTCCAAAAATGTTTTCTTTGCCTCAGGTCTTGGCCTCGAAAAATGTTTCTTATACCTCTTCCAAGATAAAATTAATCGTGCCCCTAGAACGCGTTCAAACAAACAAGGGTCAACTGCCGACGATTCCAACTGCCGACGCCCAATTGCCGACGATTCCAACTGCCGACTGTTTTGGCATCAGTAGTGTCTTTTTGAATTGAGAACTGCATGAGGAATCGACTGACCTGCGATTCGCATTCGAGCACTTATATTTAAAAAAAACTAATTTTTTAGAAGGGAGTGTGTTTGAACTTAATTTCTGATTGTTCAGTTGACATAAGTAGCTGTTTACATATTGATAAAACACACCTTTAAAAAGATGTGTAGCGTGTCTCCTCCTGTATGTCTCCTCCTGTCTTTGTATTGTACATAACGATCAACTTATTGCAAAGAACATATTCCGTACCGGAATAATTTTTTTCGATCCGATTTATGACCGAAAAACTTTTCTTTTAGTCATTCGTCATCAGTTGGGATCATCGGCAGTTGTCCTTTTACCGTTCAAAAGACTCAGAGCTCACCTGAGGATGAAGTTAATCCTATAACTAGCAAACACATAACTCATTTATTCGTCAAAAAACAACAACAAAACAAGATATCGGCAATAAAATTAATGAAAAAATATACTCAAAAATCATGACACTTGAACTGCTTCTAGCGCTTCCTTGGGATTTTCATAGTCAATTGTGAGTCCTAGGGCATCACAGTCATTTAATTTGCGTGAATAGCGTACATGTTTGAGTCCTCTCTGACACCACTCTAGCAGGCTCAAGCAACTTCTTGCAAGGCACGCAGTGCATAAGACTTGTAAATTGATACACATGAAAAACCCAAACAGTCTAACAGAATAACTCACCGAAATTCCCACTTGTATTCCTGCATGATCTCAAGAACCAGATAATAATGCAGCAATTCCAATCGCGACCATTTTCTATATGAGAGTTGACGAGATTGAAACCAAGAACAGCTGAAAAGGATGAACGATGACCACTGAATCTGCTTTCCCGCTTGAACTTTTTTTATATTTTGGCTTAGAAAGACACTTCCTGTCCTAATACGATACTCCAGAGATGGTTTATAAGTGGCGGAAAGTGGCGCAAATGAGGTGAGCGCAAACGAGTAGGAACCGTCAAACTAGGTTTGACTGTATACTCCAAGCTGGTTTTCCGCACATTATATCAAAGTGAGACGGTATAAGGATTCAGATCGTGTGTTGCAGCCGCTGTTCCTCTACTTGTTTAGCCAACACAGCTTCTTTGCTCTTGGCCACCAGGCAACCTTAGCATCCATTCCTTGGAATGCTGCCTTCGTTGGTGTTCCTGGCAACTTTTGGCTCAAGGCTATTCCTGCAATTTTGGTCTTGTCTCACCTGTATGCAGGCAATTTATTGGCTGTGACCAGTGTGACATGGTTGGATGCAAGCAAGAAAAATGCACCATTGGTTTTACTGATGTTTAAAGCTGTTGTAGTAAGTTATCTTAGTTAATATTAGAAAATGTAGCGTAAATAATTTAGTTGGTTGGCTGTTGTGCTGCTGGACTATTGCACCGTCGCCATCTTATGTTTTTCAAGATATTTGCGCCTAAATTTGTTTTTGAAGCAATCAGTTTTTTGGTTTGTTGTGTTGCTATGTTATTGATAAGTTTTTATGTGTTTGTCAAAACCAGAAGGACTTTTTATAAATTTAAAGTTTAATAAAACTTGATTTGAAACAATTCAGACACATCTTTCTAGTCTTGGATGATTTTATGCAATACTCTGATTTACTATAATTTCTATTCTGTTAGTGGTTTGTGGAATCATGCATATTTTCTCATTCAGCCAAAGTCGGATTTGTTTGAAGCTTTGAGTGCCATATAAAGCTTCTCTCACCATTTCTCCGTTAAACAAACAAATACTTTGCCAGTCTCCTCCGAGACTGTGGAAACAACAGAAATTTCTCCCAGAATTGTGCTACACTCAATTGCCCTGGCATTGTTGAAATCTTTCTTTTCACAAAAGTGAAGCATTTGATCTCCGGGGCTTGCCTTCTTAACAGTGTTGTGTAAATCTCTGCTCTTCGCTCCGCTCTGCCTGAGCAAAGAGCAAAATCCTGAGCGAAATTTTGAAAACAGGGAGCAAAGAGCCATGAACCTTCTCTGGAGCCTGTGCTAAATTGGGTTTCTAGCAATTATGTTGGTACAGTCGAGTCTCGATATAACGCGACCCCGATATAACGCGAGTCTCGATATAACGCGACCTTTTTAAGCGGCTATTTGGCCAGAAGTAAAGAAAAATGACTTAACTAGACCCCTGATATAACGCGACCCCCGATATAACGCGATTTTTTGGGGGTCCCAAGGGGTCGCGTTATATCGAGACTCGACTGTAAGAGACATTTTTTCGAAACAAAATATTTTTTCATTCAAGGTTCAGTCATGCAGCCTCCTCCGTTTTCTGTCTATCTTTAGTCTTGCTATGACGGAGCACTCGCTAAGGAAGATCGTACTAAAAATTATGTGGAAGCTGCCCATCAACGTCTGCATACTATCTTGGACGTGGATCATCCCTCGATTGGTTATTTTCATACTGAACTGATGGAAGTGCAGAAGCTCTCCGATTTCAATTACGAAAAGCATGTAGGTGGAGTTTCGGCTAAAGTATATTATAGCAAGTCCTCCCAAAATGGGTTTTAACTGCTTTTTTGTGTGTTTTAGGGCTTGAAACGTGTGGAAAACACGTTTTTAGGTGGGGGACGGCACTTTTTGGAAAAATATTTTTGGCCAAATTTTGACTTTTGCCTTGGGGGACCAAGGCAAAAACTTATTATAAAGCAATAAATATTGAAAAGATAGAATTTGAACTAGAGACAGAAAAGTGCCTTCGGGGCGGGTTTCGGGTCGGGGTTTTAGTCTGTTGTACTGTTCGCGGTCGGAGTTCTCAAGGTCTTTTGGGGCGGGCCCCGCGGAGCCCCGAGCCTAATTGCTGGGTTTTTTCTATCGTTATTCTGAAGTCTCACATGGGACGAAGTAATTTTCTCTTCACTGCTTATTGATCTTTCTGCAATTAAATAAAGTTTATTTATACAACCAAATACATTCAAATTTAATAAGAGTAATCTATCAACGGCAAAGCTTTGTTAAAAAATATTAGCATTCTGCCTTCTCAGGTAGAAAAAATCGAAATAAACAACAAATCAAATAAATGAACTTGAAAAAAATGAAGAAAACGGTATTCTTTTATGACCTTTTTTGATAAAATCGGGGCCCCAAAATTCGGGGTCTCATACAAATTTCTGGGTCGGGGTTTTGAGAAAACTTCGAACGGGGTTTCGGGTCGGGGTTTTGGCCCAAAATCGGCTGGGGTCGGGCCCTGATCGGGGCCCCGACCCGTTTCTGTCTCTAATTTGAACATAGTTTTGAATACTGGGACCTACCGCATAAAAAAACTCTGGTTTGCATACTATTTTTTTGCATCCAGAGTCACTCAGGAGTGATTTGTGTCAGTCATCTCAACTCCAAGCCCCCTCCGGGGGCGTAGGGGGCTTGAGAGTTAGAGATGCGCACACTCACTTACCTTAGAGATGAATCCGAGAAGACTGTTGACAATAAATGCATAAAGAGACTCTTTTTGCCTAGTCCAGTGAGAAAAACAAGGTAAAAATGAACAAAACCAGGTGTCCAGGTACCCTCTCCAGGTGGTCTCCAGGAGGCAAAAAGTCAAAATTTAGTCAAAAAAAATTTTTTTTCAAAAAGTGCCGTCCCCACCTAAAAACATGTTTTGTACACGCTTAAATCCCTTAAACACTTTTAGGAGGACTTGCTATAATATACTCCGGCCGGAGTTTCTCCAGTTGGCAAGAGAAAGGCGTATTCGCAAGCAGACGTGAGAATTAAAGACTTGGTTGAGATGTTTGGTCAGAAGAGCTTGATAGAATATGTGCGAGGGCTGGCTCATAACTTTATCGTGGATCAGTGAAATTATTGTTTCTCTTTGTTCTTTTTCGTTTTTGTTTGATCTTATTTTTCATAGCTCTGGTGTAGGGTTGTTAAGCGAAAAGCCGAAATGTCAAAAAATTACTAAAATTGCGTTGTTATCAATATATTTTTAGGTTTATGATCAAAACAAAAAACGAAGAATTTTTTGTTTTCGGCTTTTCAGGCCGAAAATGTTTTTATATAAATATATGTGATTTTTATATGACCCTTACGCAATTTTGGTGTCATTGAAAAGCTTATATTCTAGGATATTTTTTACTGTAAGATTTTATAAAAAGATTTGATGTCAACATAGATAACAACTAGAGATGATGACTGGACGGGACGGGATATTTCCGTCCCGTCCCGGAATTCCGCCCGGAAATTTTTCGGCACCTGTCTCGTCCCGGTGTCCCGTCCCGAAAAAAAAAATTATTTAAATTCCGTCTCGTCCCGTCCCGAAAAAATTCAATTTTTCATCAGCTACCTTCAACTTGTAATTACAGTCAACTAGAGATGATGACGGGACGGGACAATTCCGTCCCGTCCCGTTAATTTTAGAGAATCATCCCGTCCTGAATCCCGCCCGGAAATTTTTTGGCACCTGTCCCGTCCCGAAATTTTTAAATTTGAATTCTGACCCGTCTCGTCCCGAAAAGGTCAAGCCATCATCTCTAATACAGTAGCGGACAAAAATAATGTAACACCTGTACAAAAATCTAAGTTTTGGTAAAGTTCTAGTATCTCCTGGCAAAATTTTGTCCGGCAAAAACATTTTAAGTGTATTTTTAGCAAGGAACATGATTCTGCAAAAAATTCATTCTTGAGGGCACAATTTCATTCTACAGCCACTTTTTCACGACTAGTCCATTTTTGGGCCGGACAAAAGTAATGTAACACCCTTGATTTTTGTACATTCGCTCACCTCTTTGTTATTGTCGCCTTTTACTAAAGTTGTTTTAGCTCTAGAAGATGGTAAACAAGAAGAATCAGCCTGTGCAGACCAGAGAAGCTATCAAAAGAGCATCGGATAGTGGTATGTCAACTCGGAAGGTCGCGTCTTTATTTGTGTGAGCAATGCAATGGTTTCGAGAGTCACCAAGCGCTTCAAATCAACCGGAACTTCGCAAACATGCCTCGTAGTGGCCGTCCGCGCAAGTCAAGTGAGAAAAGTGATAGAGCCTTAGTTCGAATCGTCAAAAGGATCCTTTGAAGACAGCCACTGATGTTACCAAGCATGCAAATGAACGTCTGGGTCTCGGAATAAGCACGCGCACAGCCAGAAGAATTCTCAAGTAAGCTCCAAATTTGTCGGAAAAAGTGTGAACAAGCTTTATTTCAGAAGAGCCGATCTCCTGCTGCTCGTCCATCCAAGAAGCCGTGGATCTCGAAAAAGAATGTGAAGGAACGTCTCAAGTTCGCACACGCTCACAAGGACTGGTCAGTGGCCGACTGGGGAAGGGTGCTCTGGAGCGACGAATCAAAGTTCAATCTCTTCTCATCCGACGGCATTCGCTATGTCAGACGTCCGCGTGGCAAAAGAAATGATCCAAAGTACCAGGTTCCCACTGTCAAACATGGAGGAGGGTCAGTTATGGTTTGGGGTATTTTCTTCGGTTTTTTAAATTTTCCTCTTGCATTTTTTGTTGATGTTTTCAGGCTGTTTTTCGAGGGATGGTGTCGGTGCGCTGGTTCGAGTCGAAGGCAAAATGAACGCTGAGATGTACAAGGGCATTCTGGACGACAACATGATTGAGCACGCCATTACTTGCCTCTCAAACGATTGGATCTTCATGCAGGATAATGACCCGAAGCACGCCTCCAAGCTCCTGAAGAAGTGGTTCATCGACAATAACGTGGAGGTTCTCAAGTGGCCGTCGCAGAGTCCGGACTTAAATCCTATCGAGCACCTGTGGGAGCATCTGGATCGGCAAATTCGCACACGCACCTACTCGAAGACAAGCGACTTGTTCAAGGCTCTTTGTGCAGAATGGAAGAAAATCAGTTTGGATGTTTAATGAAATTGGTTGACTCCATGCCTGCTCGTTGTGCTGCTGTTGTTGCGTCCAAAGGGTTTGCGACGAAATATTAGTGTTGAATAAAGCGATTTCAATTATTTGTTGCTTCACATTTTCTCTTTTACGGGATAATCAAAGGTGTTACATTACTTTTGTCCGGCCCAAAAATGGACTAGTCGTGAAAAAGTGGCTGTAGAATGAAATTGTGCCCTCAAGAATGAATTTTTTTTTGCAGAATCATGTTCCTTGCTTAAAAATACACTTAAAATGTTTTTGCCGGACAAAATTTTGCCAGGAGATACTAGAACTTTACCAAAACTTAGATTTTTGTACAGGTGTTACATTATTTTTGTCCGCTACTGTAACAACGCAATTTTAGGCGAAACTTTTTTGACATTTCGGCTTTTCGCTTAACAACCCTAATCGGATGTAATAAGAGAGTTTTTAAATGAATCTCTGTTGGAGTCTTCAAGATTCTTAGTAGATTGATTGCGGATTATCCTACACGACGAGTGTAATTGAATCATGTCGACTCAAAAAAACATAAAATTAAATGTAACTGAAATTGGCCAACAACCTAACATTTGACACCACACACAGCTATATATACATATAAAAATTCACAGACATCATAGATAAATATGATCGGATTGCCAAGTCTAAGAAAAAACTTATCAGGTGACGCAAAAACCATATGCGACAAAGTAAAGGTGGCGGCGAAATAACGGTCCGGCGAAATTGTGTCACGTACTGGAAAATAATGCCCTTTAAAATTTCTTGTGTTAGATATTATAGCCAAAACTTACCTCTATTAATAAAATAGCAAACAACAACCGCTGCAACAACAAAACAATTTGATGATTTTATCGATGTAACGAAACAAACCAACAACATTTGCCAAGAACAACAAGCTAGCAACAACGAGATGTTACGAAAAATATCTGATGATGAGGCTGACATATCTCATGACTCCGACTTCTTTTTCTTGCCTCCGCCAGCACGATACTGCGCCACCACAATCGCATGATCTCGCTCATAAGGTTCAAGAGTGACTTGCTCGATAGGTTTGAACTGCTTTTCACGTAGCTTGTTGATTTCGGTGGCAAAACGGCCTCTGGCTCAGCTGTACTGTCAATGCAATTAGCCTCAAGTTAAAAGAATGAATAAATCCAAATAAATCCAAACATTTCCATGATTATATCCTACCTTGATAGATATAACAGCGTGTCCACAATTTTTTAGGAACTTCTCGGCGTTTTGAGCAACGATTTCGGCTTGGTTCGGTTGAGCAACCTGTGAAAGCACACAATAACTTATACGAAATAGGAGAAAATACTCACATCCGCAAAAATAGTATCCACAACACCGCAAATCATGGAATACTTGTGTGGATGACGAGCGTCTTCAACGATTGGCACAACATTGATGCGTTTCTTAGAGACATTCAGCAAGTCACGACCGGAGCGATGTGAGAATTCAACAGCGTAGACAATCCCTTCCTTAAAATATATATCTTCACATCACATTTTACTAAATTAGTGAAACTTACAGAGCCAACAATGTCCGAAACATGAGAGACTGTAGTTCCGGAGGCAGCACCCAAGTAAAGAACTTTCGATCCAGGCTTAATGTGGATATCCTCAACTCCAGCCATGATTCCAGCAGCCAACCTGAAAATTGATTGATATTACTTAATGCCAACTTGGGTTTAACTGACTTTGAGCGGAAAGGATTCCACACACGATATTCAATTGCTGAGGCGGCCACGCCAGGATCGGAAACACGTTTTTCTACTAAAAATCAACATCAGTAAGCACAGATAATTTTGTTCATCTATAACTTACCATAGACAGATTCTCCATTGACCATGTTGCGAGTGGCGAGTGCATCTCCCTTGCCCTTGACAATGTATACACCTAGACAGTCGCGGTTCTTAAAACAATCTGTTGTTGACAATTAAGAATACCTTCAAACCGATGAGGCTCAACAATGACTGTTTTACCACCACGCATTCCACCCGCAGCACCACCTCCACATCCGCCTCCAGCCCGCCCATCTGAAATATTTAGTCATTCCAAGTAATCAAACAATAAGCAAACATAAAATCACCAAGCTGAACTGCATTACCGCCTGAGCTTCCTAGGAATCCGCCTTCACCACGTGGTGTTGATCCACTTCTGCCTCCGGAATCACCAAAACCTCCGCGACCGCCGCTCGAACCACCACGAAAACCTAAAAGGCTTTCTTTAAAAGAAAGCTTAAAACTGAATACATACCTCCACGTACCTCATGGACCGGAGCAAATTTGACACACTCTGCATCCTTCTTGGCTTTTTCATCCGCTTTAGTAGCTTGTTCGGCACTAAAAAGAATTTTTTTAAGAGACTCACTGTAACAGACATACTCCTGGCAAAAAGGATTAGAGATCGGCTTCGGTATGTGCTTTTCCAGTTCAAAAACCCTTGCTTCCAGACATTCATTTTTATTTTCCAGACATTCATTTTTATTTTCCAGACATTCACTTTTCTTCTCTAGCTCGCGCACTCTTTTCTTCAATTTTTCCAACTCAGATGGCACGTAAAACTTTATCTGAAAATGTCTTTTTTACACAGAATACTCACACAACACAATGCTCAAGTACTAATTTTTAAATTTTCTATAAAAATTTAACCGTTGCGCCGCAAACTGTTGCTCGATGCTTCATTAAACTGCATAATAACTTCGACGTCATGGAAATTTTATTGAAACGACCCAATTCAGTAGGTACACAACTATTGTGGAACCATCTCTTTTGCCGTTTAATTTTAACAATTGGAATAAAATATAGCACTTCGAGTAGAATTTCAGTGGATAGGTGAGAAATCATCATGGAGGTTACCTAAGTCAACAACATAATTTAATTTTTCAATACTTCAAGGGAAAAAGGCGAAGCAAGATTATTTCCAAAAGTCTGCAAAAGGTAATTTCGCTGACAAATACATAGCCCCTAAACCAGGAATGAGATCTCAAAATTTTGAAAATAAGGACATTTGCTCAAAACAAGGACGTTTTAGGAATAATACGTTTACGAATAATATTCGGCAAAATTTTTCAAAAATTGAGGTAAAAAATGTCGGACCTTAGGCGGCAACGAACTTCATGGGAGTGGCGGGTTATCGAGAGTCGACTGTAATAAGGACAAATCACATCCATGCCCTAGACGTATTTTTGCTTTGTATGAATAAGTCATAAAAGATGCGCCAATTTCAAACGTCGGAATTACGGTGGTATAAAGACAAGATCCTTAAAAATTTCCGACACTTCCAGAAATATTTTTTTTTATGCTCACCACAACCACCTTATTGCTCATCACCAGAAGTAGACTGGAGACAAAAATTTTCGATTTAGCAAGCGTTTATAAGCTGTGCAGTCTCTTTGATTTTTTGTATGATCTGAAAGGAATGATCAGACGCTAGTATGATAAACTAGGCAAAAGACTTCCTTGTCAAAGAGTACGTTAAAAAGTCTCAAAAAGAGGACATATGCTGGCTTGTGCCTTCAGAAGCTAACATATAAGTCCGATAATATCTCGATAAGGTGCGCACCTATTTTCCAAAAACATTTGCACTACATCGAGAGCCGTGGGTCTCAATGGCAAAACTATTGTCTTTTGCAAAACCGACCGTTGAAACCGGAATCTATGCAATATTTGGAGCTTGACCGACGAATAAAATTCGCCAAAATATTTCGAAAATCAAGGTAAAAAACTCGTCACACTCTATTCTCACGTATTCGCACTTTATCGAAAGTCGACTGTAATTTTTAAACATTATCCTCTTTCAACGCTCGTTAGTAAATTGTGTTCTTGAAAACCTGCAAAAAAACTGGCCTTGGTGTCTGCATAGAGAATTGCTGTGTCATTTAGAGCTCCACCGAAAGCAGAGATTTCGCTGAATTTGCATTTGGCCAGAAAAGTCAGCAAGTATGGTTGAGACGTAAGGCGGAGCTCCGGAAATTCTTCGCTATCTTCATCGCTGTCATTCGGATCCTCAGTTACATTTCCATCGCCGTCTTCATTTCCATCGACATCCTGACGATCATTCAATGTGACATCCTCGAGCTCATTCATCGCCGCACCTTCATCTTGAAGCCCATCGTCATGATCTTCCTCACCGTCTTCATCTTGAAGCCCATCGTCATGATCTTCCTCACCATCTTCATCGTATTCATTCATGCCATCTCGCTGGAAGTAATTGTTTGTGACAAATATTGCGTCCTCTAATGACCCCAACTTCTTAACTTTTTTAATGACGTCCTCTAGCAACTGATGATTGGCTGAAAATGAGATCTTAGTTTTCGATAAGGCAACAATGACTACTAAGAGACTAAGCTGAACCACAATCTCAGTTTCCGCAAAAAAGATCACTTACCAGCAGGCATGTAAAAAATAGTGCGTAGATTCAGATTTATCCCATCATGATCGAAAGCATTCATCTTGAGATTTCCAGATCCTGTAGACTCCCATCCCATTTCTCGCAGGGAATTGACTTCAGCATCATCTGACAGCATTTCATGCCAGAGCTTTCTTGGATTTGCAGGAAATGTCTCAACGAGCTCGATTAGGATAGCCGCTTGATCAATGGAAACGGAATTCCTCAAAGAGCCAACACCAATAGCGAAAATTTGTTCAGGAGCCTGACCACCAAGAATCACGCACAGCTCATCGTACAGGTCTTTCCTAAAAATTAATCGAAAATATAGAATTAATTAATCGAAAATAGCTTACAGGTTCTCTTTGTGATTCTCACGCATGTGCTTGCGGGAAGCTTCGATATCTTTTAAAATATTCTGATCGGACATTTTCTAAAACAGTCAAAATAAGATTCACCTAAATTTTAGGGACATGGGACAGTTTTTTTGACAGTTTCTGCCAATCTCTCGAAAAAAATGCAACTAAAATGCAAAAACCTGCTCCGTTTTGGAGGGCAGCAGTAATGGTCGCGACCATTACGAAAACGGTCGTGACTAGCTGTCGCGACTGACTGTTGCCACTTGATGTGTACAATCAAGGCCGCGATATCTATTAGAGGTTATCAGTCGCGACAGCGAAAGAGTGTGTACACCAGAAGGTTTGTCGCGCCAGAAAATAGCGACAGTAGGTGATAACAGCTAGACATAGCAACGACTGGCGACCGGAAAACTGTGCGATTTTAAAATGTGCTAATTTGAATTTTGCACTTAGTATTGTGTACATTCTTATTGTGCGAATTCAAATTAGGCAATTTTGGAGGGTATACCGTATTATGATAATAAGACCCCACTCTCCAATAAGGCCCCATGTCTTAAGAGGTGTTGAAAAAGAAGGCCCCACCTCAAATAAGGCCTAAAAGGCCAAAAAGGGGCTAAAGTGCAGTATCCCTACGTGTCCCAAAATTGTGTTTTAACCACTTTTTGCAACGTTTTAGACACTGAAACGTGTAAAAAACATGTTTTTTGGTGGCGGAAAGACATTTTCGGAGAAAATATTTTTTTTACAAAAATTTGACATTTTTGTCAAAAAAAATTTTTTTTTAATTTGGTGACGAGTGGTCATATTATATATTTTTTGCGTTTTTTCAGTTCTCCATGGCTCTGCATGAAGGCTCATCCTAAAAAGATAGAATTTGAACATAGTTTTGTTTAGTGGGGCCTACCGCATAAAGAAACCCCAGTGACCAAAACATGGTAAAACAGGCAAATGGTCGAAATTTCAAAATGCCCAAAACTCAATTTCCAGAAAACAAAAATAATGTCTTTTTTGAACTCCTGAGGTGATTTTAGGTTGATATAGGGTGTTTGGAAACACTTTAAAAACATTTCATTTGGGGGGGGGGTATACTCCGGTAGGGTCAAAAATTTAAAAAAATGAGTTTTTGACAAAAATGTCAAATTTTTGTAAAATAAAAAAAATCGTTTCAAAAAGCTTGATGACAACGAATTTTCGTCTCTTCTTTTCTAACTGTTGTTCAGGATAAAAGTTTAACTATTTTAAAATTTGTTTTGCTTTTTTAACCCCAACACTGTTTATTTTTTAAAACGTACGACAACTCATTTTGTAGATCTTTCCAAACCCTACAAAATGACTGGTTGAACGTTTTGAAAAATAAACAATGTTAGGGTTAAAAAAGCAAAACAAATTTTAAAATGGTTAACTGTAGGGGGACACGTTTATTAGAGTATTTACGGTAATTGAAAAATGATATATGAAATTCTGAGTCCAGTCCATGAGTTCTGAGTCCCTGGCTATCCGGGCTATAGCCCACCCCCTGTCAGAATTTTTAGCTTTCTAGACATCGCCACCACCCCCTCCTTAAAAAAAAAGTGGCGCTACTTGGATATATTTTTTTTAACAACTTGTACATTTTACTCTTTTTAATCTTTTCATTGCATTGATTATGAAAAAAACGGCTAGCCTCTACAAATTACGTAAGGTGCATTTTTGAATCCAGGGATAAATAGCCATGGAAATACAGAAAGTGATCTTAAACTGAGATGGGATACTTGGTTAACTGTGCTCTAATCTTAATAGATTTCTGAAGACCACAAAAGTAGTTTAATTAATTTATTCTTTAAAATGTATGCAAGTGCAGACAAAAAATTGAGCAATATATGAGGAAAGGATATTTTAATAACCGGTTTGTTGTCAACACACAAATGAGATCAAGAGTTGGGCAATTCGGGCGAAAATCACAAGCTGGATACGTCTAAGCGGCTCTTCGAGGTCTACATATGCCACCAAACAGTCCATACCTAAATTACTTATATATTGTAGCTCTTTCGCATTTTTTAATAAATTTCTTACAAATAGGGATTTATCACAGAGTTGAACACAATCATGCCATGCAAACAATACACCTTAATTTTTCAATGTTTATTTGTGAGCTGTGACTACAACTACCTGATTGGCATGCTTATTGAACAAATCCGGATCAACAAACTGGATCAAACTCAAGCCGTTGTAGGGAAGCCAGCAAACTATGTAAGCGGCCACCAACAAGAAACTGACTCGTATTGCTCTGCTTCTACAAAAAGTACATTAATAAAGCTTATTATTAGCTTTAAATAAGGATACTATTTGAAAAAAATCCCAAAAATACTTTTTTCTTGTGCAACAAAGCACTGAAACACACACAAAACACACAAAGAACCCACAAAAAACACACAAAAAACACACAAAAAATTTAGTGTGGTAAAAAAAGTTACCGTATTTCTTCTAATAAGCGCCCACCCCTAACTTTGAGGACGTTAATCTCAACCCAGAGCCAATATTTAGCATTGCTGTTTTTTGCATTTTCTTGACTCCCCTGAGCTTCACCGATTCCACTTTTTACATTTTGGTTGAGCACCCAAAATTTTCGAGATAGACTCCAAATTTTTGAGATCGACTCCAAATTTTTCAGATTTTTGGAGGTTTGAAAAATAAGCTCCCGTGGGCTCTTATCTTATTACAAGGGACCACAGGCGCCTATCGGCGCCTCTATAGTATTTCGAAATTTCGATAGTGCATTCATCGTGAAAAACTACGCGTCTATCTACGTCTACGTTCTTTTCGAGACATCGCAAAAATGGCCATCGTTGGAAGCAGAAAAACCATCCTCCAGGCCTACCCCAAAATCCTCCAACTCCAATTTTGAGGGACCACAAAAGTTTTTCTTTTTCGAAGACATTTTCCTGGGTCTCGGCATAAAAAGACGCTGAATTGTCTGAAGTTTGGGGTTCCGTCGAGACATTGCCGAAAATAATCGGAAAAATAAGCAAAAATGGCCTGAATGTGGTCAAAATGTCCATTAAAAAGTAGGACGGACACATGCCAAATACTATATAGAGATTGGAAATACAATAAAGAGGTATTAGAATATACATGTTTTCGACTATTCATTAAAAAATACTTTACTCGTAATTTGTTGGAAAATATCGAGAAAGATAAAAACTCGAAATTTTGATCGTCAATTCTGACAGTTGATGGCGAAGATCAGACCAACATGAGTAGTTAACCACCGGAATTCCAGACCTTGATTGATTTACGACCCCCCTGACAACTACACAGAAACCCTTTGATCTTTGCCGACATGCGGGAAAATTTTGCGGTAGAATTTTTTTTGAACTTTTTAAATTTTTTCAATTTTTAATTTTTTTTAATTTTTCGAATTTTTTTCGAAATTTTCGATTTTTTAAATTTTTTTAATTCCCTCAGTGGGTGTGAACCTTCAATGTTCAGCTTACAATGGAGCGCTCTTTACCACTGCACTACAACTGTTACTTAGGATAATTGCTTGGAAGTTTTATATATGCGTCTACCCGATTTTTCAATCGATTTAAATTTAAACCAAGTTACCGCATCCAAATATCGATCGCTTTTTACGTATGGGATACCAAACCGACTTTAGCAACCCACTCACCTAAAAAATTCTGGCTACGTCTCTGATTGTAGTCGTAGACACACTACTGTCGTCAGGACATTTTCATTTGTACATGTCAAGCCAACACTCAACTCCCATGTTGACTTATCTATAAAAAGACTAATTCCTAACCGCAGTAGTCTTTACAATACACAGCAAAATGTCTTTATAGGACTAGTTTTGCAATTTTCTGAAAATGGAGTGTCCGGTTATTAGATTTCTGACAGTGACTTTTGAATCCAAAGACCATCGACCATGCCGAATCCAGTGTCGGAATTTCGATTTTTCAAGTATTTTACGTCAAACTGTTTTTACGACATTTTTTTAGGGCAGTATCCCTTTGTCTGAGCTAGCGATTAATGGTTTTGAAATTGAATTTGTCTAGCCTCTTGACAAAGTTCCTAACCTGTAAGGCTATGGCCTTATCTCCATATCTCCATGTTTCCGCAAAATTTTACTATCATGCTTTTTTTCACAATTTCACTATATTTATGGATTCCAGACTTCCCCACTACCAAAAATTTGTTGGTATGTTTATTAGATTAATATGCTGGTAAATAGTGCTAAATAACTAGCTCAGGTAATCATTATCACAAGGTGTTATCACGGGAGGGCGCTGAAATTATCACATCCGTTTTGCCGTATTCTAATAAAAGGAGAACTTAAAATCCCTTCTTCTTGGACTTGGAAGAATTCAGAGCTTTTCTAACGGAATATGGAAAATGCCAAAGTTCGGTGCGTATTAAAAGAAGATTCCGTCTTTGATACCAGATTCCAATAGGTGCTAAAGTTCCAACTGCCACGAGGATCAAAGAATGGTTTCATAAGTTCTTAAATTGCGGTGATGTCAAGCGAAAGAAGAGGACGAATACCAAGTTAATGCATGAATTCCATTGTTTGTGTAGGGATTTTAATTTTATTTTAAAATTTTTAAATGAAGTCAGTTCAGGGGTTATGGGTATTTTGGGGGCCGCCGTTTGGGGGCCGCCGTTTGGGGGCCAGAACTTTGGGGGCCAGAACTTTGGGGGCCGGAAGTTTGGGGGCCAGAACTTTGGGGCCAGAACTTTGGGGGCCGGAAGTTTGGGGGCCGGAAGTTTGGAGGCCAGTGCCGCATTATTGTACGAAGTCTATAGAAGGAAAATTTGTTGATTACCGGTATACGAAAAAAATCACCGCTTTAATTTTACCAAGCAGTGTTAACTTAAGTAACTATTTTAATCTTCCTCTTTATGACTGATGGCCAAGATCTCAAGCAACTTAACACCGCATTAAAATTGAATAAGAAGGACTCCAACTACACATTTCCAAAAAATTCGGCTTTATTGAGGCAAAAAAACGGAAACGGCCAATAACAATGTGAAAAACCAATATTCAATAAACAATACTAAAGATCTATGTCTTCATCTTCGGAGATACCTATTTCTTGTCCAACTTGATTCTCTTCTTCCTCAACCTGTTCTTCTGCGCCATCCTTTTGAACAATGTGAAACTTGGCCATCTGACTCTGAAGTTTTCGCAGATAGGGCAAGATATGGACTGACGGCTGTGTAGACTTTCACTAGCTGTGAGATTTGAGCTTCTCAGTTTTTCACTGTAGTTGACCTTGGGTTTCGTGCCTGAAAAGTAAAACAATTTTTTTGGAAACTAAGTTTAATTCATTGCCTAATCGCTAATTGCCAAGTTTCATGCTCTTCTTCAACCATGCGAACTGAGACCGAGAAGGATTTTAAATATTTGGGGCAGCAGTAAAAAGTTCCATCCACACTCTAGCTTTCATATTGGCGAAAAAAATCAAGCCCTCTGTCTGAAGCGAATATCAGAAAAGTTGTAAGATCTGGATCAAGCCAACGAGAGTCATGCAGCAAAAAGCGACCACCAAGGGCAGTTGACTTAAACTGATTACTCAGTTTCATTTCATGGAGAGGCTTATCCACATAAAGAGCTTAAATGTTATGTGAAAGCATGAAAGGAATGATAAATTTACCTCCAAATGGACGACGAGAGTTTGTAATGAGTTTCAAGACATTGACATCCAGAAAGCTTTGAATCACATCGTCAGAGAGATCCTTTTTATAGAAGAGAGTATAATTTTCGGGCTGAAGAGCAGATTCTCCCTCGCACGAGTTTTAGCCATCGTTTTAGTCATTTTCTAAAAAAAAACAAGCAGTCATAAAAATAATACTTATGCTTAAAGATACTTATGATTATCTTGATTATACCTTGGCTTCTATTGGACTTGCTCCATGATTGTTATGTGACGCAGTTTCTTCAAGAACTAGAGAGCCAATAACAGAAACAGCTCGACCGTGACATACAGATGACTCATGTATGCACCTCCAGAACTGGCTTAGACCATCGGAGCTTTTCTTTCCTTTTCGCATCAAAAAGTTTTTGCAGAGTACTAACGGCTGGCCTTTCTTTGTTTCGATCTTCATTTTGCTATAAAAAAAGTACTTCACATTGCATATTATAGCCCAGTAAAAGAAGCATCAAGAAATCACAACACAGTAAATAGAACAAAGATATTTTTCAATACTGGCCCCCAAACTTCCGGCCTTTCCAATTAGCTTCAACCATTTAGCTTTCCAATTACCGAATTTCCAATTACCGGAATAATTTTGTACCTGAATAATTTTGTATAAAATAAACCGGAATAACCGTATAATAATTGTACCGGAACAATTTTGAAAAATAATTTTTCAACAACGAAATAATGTTTGTATGAGCCAAATACATACTTGAATAAACGTCCAACTTTGAACCGGAATACCTTTGTATCCTTTGAGTTTTTGGTCACAATTTTGTACCTGAATAATTTTCCCCATTGACCTCGCAGACGATGCTTGAACATAATTTCCATCGTGAAAAACTTCTTGTTTCCGCAGTTTATTTCAGAGAATAGGGCTAAGAAAAGAGAGGATCCATCTGGAAGACAAAAGCATAAACAGATAACCATAAACATAGTTAAATCAACAAATAGTAGCAGTAAATCTAGCAAAGTGATAAGTGAGAATGTCGCGGGCGAATAATGTCGCGGGAGAATAATGTCCGGGAGAATAGTGTCCGGTAGAATTTTGTCGCGGGAGAATTTTGTCGTAGGGAGAATTTTGTCGCGGGAGAATTTTGTCGTGCTCCCGGAATAATTTTTGTACCGGAATAATTTTGTACCTGAATAATTTTGTACCGGAATAATTTTTGTACCGGAATAATTTTGTACCTGAATAATTTTGTACCTGAATAATTTTGTACCGGAATAATTTTGTACCGGAATAATTTTGTACCTGAATAATTTTGTACCGGAATAATTTTGTACCGGAATAATTTTGTACCTGAATAATTTTGTACCGGAATAATTTTGTACCGGAATAATTTTGTACCTGAATAATTTTGTACCTGAATAATTTTGTACCGGAATAATTTTTGTACCGGAATAATTTTGTACCTGAATAATTTTGTACCGGAATAATTTTGTACCTGAATAATTTTGTACCGAATAATTTTGTACCGGAATAATTTTGTACCTGAATAATTTTGTACCTGAATAATTTTGTACCGGAATAATTTTGTATCGGAATAATTTTTGTACCGGAATAATTTTTGTACCGGAATAATTTTTGTACCGGAATAATTTTTGTACCGGAATAATTTTTGTACCGGAATAATTTTTGTACCGGAATAATTTTTTTCGATCTGATTTATGACCGAAAAACTTTTCTTTTAGTCAGGATTTGATAATTCGTCGTCAGTTGGGATCATCGGCAGTTGTCCTTTTACCGTTCAAAAGACTCAGAGCTCACTTGAGGATAGAGTTAATCCTATAACTAGCAAACACATAACACATATTCGTCAAAATACAACAACAAAACAAGGTATCGGCAATAAAATTAATTAAAATTAATGAAAAAATATACTCAAAAATCATGGCACTTGAACTGCTTCTAGCGCTTCCTTGGGATTTTCATAGTCAATTGTGAGTCCTAGGGCATCACAGTCATTTAATTTGCGTGAATAGCGTACATGTTTGAGTCCTCTCTGACACAATTCTAGCAGGCTCAAGCAACTTCTTGAAAGGCACGCAGTGCATAAGACTTGTGAAGTAATACACATGAAAAACCCAAACAGTCTAACAGAATAACTCACCGAAATTCCCACTTGTATTCCTGCATGATCTCAAGAACCAGATAATAATGCAGCAATTCCAATCGCGACCATTTTCTATATGAGAGTTGACGAGATTGAAACCAAGAACAGCTAAAAAGGATGAACGATGACCACTGAATTTGCTTTTCCGCTTGAACTTTTTTTATATTTTGGCTTAGAAAGACACTTCATGTCCTAATACGATACTCCAGAGATGGTTTATAAGTGGCGGAAAGTGGCGCAAATGAGGTGAGCGCAAACGAGTAGGAACCGTCAAACTAGGTTTGTGTACTCCAAGCTGGTTTTCCGCACATTATATCAAAGTGAGACGGTATAAGGATTCAGATCGTGTGTTGCAGCCGCTGTTCCTCTACTTGTTTAGCCAACACTGCTTCTTTGCTCTTGGCCATCAGGCAACCTTAACATCCATTCCTTGGAATGCTGCCTTCGTTGGTGTTCCTGGCAACTTTTGGCTCAAGGCTATTCCTGCAATTTTGGTCTTGTCTCACCTGTATGCAGGCAATTTATTGGCTGTGACCAGTGTGACATGGTTGGATGCAAGCAAGAAAAATGCACCATTGGTTTTATTGATGTTTAAAGCTGTTGTAGTAAGTTATCTTAGTTAATATTAGAAAATGTAGCGTAAATAATTTAGTTGGTTGGCTGTTGTGCTGCTGGACTATTGCACCGTCGCCATCTTATGTTTTTCAAGATATTTGCGCCTAAATTTGTTTTTGAAGCAATCAGTTTTTTGGTTTGTTGTGTTGCTATGTTATTGATAAGTTTTTATGTGTTTGTCAAAACCAGAAGGACTTTTTATAAATTTAAAGTTTAATAAAACTTGATTTGAAACAATTCAGACACATCTTTCTAGTCTTGGATGATTTTATGCAATACTCTGATTTACTATAATTTCTATTCTGTTAGTGGTTTGTGGAATCATGCATATTTTCTCATTCAGCCAAAGTCGGATTTGTTTGAAGCTTTGAGTGCCATATAAAGCTTCTCTCACCATTTCTCCGTTAAAACAAACAAATACTTTGCCAGTCTCCTCCGAGACTGTGGAAACAACAGAAATTTCTCCCAGAATTGTGCTACACTCAATTGCCCTGGCATTGTTGAAATCTTTCTTTTCACAAAAGTGAAGCATTTGATCTCCGGGGCTTGCCTTCTTAACAGTGTTGTGCAAATCTCTGCTCTTCGCTCCGCTCTGCTCCGAGCAAAGAGCAAAATCCTGAGCGAAATTTTGAAAACAGGGAGCAAAGAGCCATGAACCTTCTCTGGAGCCTGTGCTAAATTGGGTTTCTAGCAATTATGTTGGTACAGTCGAGTCTCGATATAACGCGACCCCGATATAACGCGAGTCTCGATATAACGCGACCTTTTTAAGCGGCTATTTGGCCAGAAGTAAAGAAAAATGACTTAACTAGACCCCTGATATAACGCGACCCCCGATATAACGCGATTTTTGGGGTCCCAAGGGGTCGCGTTATATCGAGACTCGACTGTAAGAGACATTTTTTCGAAACAAAATATTTTTTCATTCAAGGTTCAGTCATGCAGCCTCCTCCGTTTTCTGTCTATCTTTAGTCTTGCTATGACGGAGCACTCGCTAAGGAAGATCGTACTAAAAATTATGTGGAAGCTGCCCATCAACGTCTGCATACTATCTTGGACGTGGATCATCCCTCGATTGGTTATTTTCATACTGAACTGATGGAAGTGCAGAAGCTCTCCGATTTCAATTACGAAAAGCATGTAGGTGGAGTTTCGGCTAAAGTATATTATAGCAAGTCCTCCCAAAATGGGTTTTAACTGCTTTTTTGTGTGTTTTAGGGCTTGAAACGTGTGGAAAACACGTTTTTAGGTGGGGGACGGCACTTTTTGGAAAAATATTTTTTTGGCCAAATTTTGACTTTTTGCCTTGGGGGACCAAGGCAAAAACTTATTATAAAGCAATAAATATTGAAAAGATAGAATTTGAACTAGAGACAGAAAAGTGCCTTCGGGGCGGGTTTCGGGTCGGGGTTTTAGTCTGTTGTACTGTTCGCGGTCGGAGTTCTCAAGGTCTTTTGGGGCGGGCCCCGCGGAGCCCCGAGCCTAATTGCTGGGTTTTTTCTATCGTTATTCTGAAGTCTCACATGGGACGAAGTAATTTTCTCTTCACTGCTTATTGATCTTTCTGCAATTAAATAAAGTTTATTTATACAACCAAATACATTCAAATTTAATAAGAGTAATCTATCAACGGCAAAGCTTTGTTAAAAAATATTAGCATTCTGCCTTCTCAGGTAGAAAAAATCGAAATAAACAACAAATCAAATAAATGAACTTGAAAAAAATGAAGAAAACGGTATTCTTTTATGACCTTTTTTGATAAAATCGGGGCCCCAAAAATTCGGGGTCTCATACAAATTTCTGGGTCGGGGTTTTGAGAAAACTTCGAACGGGGTTTCGGGTCGGGGTTTTGGCCCAAAATCGGCTCGGGTCAGGGCCCTGATCGGGGCCCCGACCCGTTTCTGTCTCTAATTTGAACATAGTTTTGAATACTGGGACCTACCGCATAAAAAAACTCTGGTTTGCATACTATTTTTTTGCATCCAGAGTCACTCAGGAGTGATTTGTGTCAGTCATCTCATCTCCAAGCCCCCTCCGGGGGCGTAGGGGGCTTGAGAGTTAGAGATGCGCACACTCACTTACCTTAGAGATGAATCCGAGAAGACTGTTGACAATAAATGCATAAAGAGACTCTTTTTGCCTAGTCCAGTGAGAAAAACAAGGTAAAAATGAACAAATCCAGGTGTCCAGGTACCCTCTCCAGGTGGTCTCCAGGAGGCAAAAAGTCAAAATTTAGTCAAAAATTTTTTTCAAAAAGTGCCGTCCCCACCTAAAAACATGTTTTGTACACGCTTAAATCCCTTAAACACTTTTAGGAGGACTTGCTATAATATACTCCGGCCGGAGTTTCTCCAGTTGGCAAGAGAAAGGCGTATTCGCAAGCAGACGTGAGAATTAAAGACTTGGTTGAGATGTTTGGTCAGAAGAGCTTGATAGAATATGTGCGAGGGCTGGCTCATAACTTTATCGTGGATCAGTGAAATTATTGTTTCTCTTTGTTCTTCTTCGTTTTTTGTTTGATCTTATTTTTCATAGCTCTGGTGTAGGGTTGTTAAGCGAAAAGCCGAAATGTCAAAAAAAATTACTAAAATTGCGTTGTTATCAATATATTTTTAGGTTTATGATCAAAACAAAAAACGAAGAATTTTTTGTTTTCGGCTTTTCAGGCCGAAAATGTTTTTATATAAATATATGTGATTTTTATATGACCCTTACGCAATTTTGGTGTCATTGAAAAGCTTATATTCTAGGATATTTTTTACTGTAAGATTTTATAAAAAGATTTGATGTCAACATAGATAACAACTAGAGATGATGACTGGACGGGACGGGATATTTCCGTCCCGTCCCGGAATTCCGCCCGGAAATTTTTCGGCACCTGTCTCGTCCCGGTGTCCCGTCCCGAAAAAAAAAATTATTTAAATTCCGTCTCGTCCCGTCCCGAAAAAATTCAATTTTTCATCAGCTACCTTCAACTTGTAATTACAGTCAACTAGAGATGATGACGGGACGGGACAATTCCGTCCCGTCCCGTTAATTTTAGAGAATCATCCCGTCCCGGAATCCCGCCCGGAAATTTTTTGGCACCTGTCCCGTCCCGAAATTTTTAAATTTGAATTCTGACCCGTCTCGTCCCGAAAAGGTCAAGCCATCATCTCTAATAACAACGCAATTTTAGGCGAAACTTTTTTGACATTTCGGCTTTTCGCTTAACAACCCTAATCGGATGTAATAAGAGAGTTTTTAAATGAATCTCTGTTGGAGTCTTCAAGATTCTTAGTAGATTGATTGCGGATTATCCTACACGACGAGTGTAATTGAATCATGTCGACTCAAAAAAACATAAAATTAAATGTAACTGAAATTGGCCAACAACCTAACATTTGACACCACACACAGCTATATATACATATAAAAATTTACAGACATCATAGATAAATATGATCGGATTGCCAAGTCTAAGAAAAAACTTATCAGGTGACGCAAAAACCATATGCGACAAAGTAAAGGTGGCGGCGAAATAACGGTCCGGCGAAATTGTGTCACGTACTGGAAAATAATGCCCTTTAAAATTTCTTGTGTTAGATATTATAGCCAAAACTTACCTCTATTAATAAAATAGCAAACAACAACCGCTGCAACAACAAAACAATTTGATGATTTTATCGATGTAACGAAACAAACCAACAACATTTGCCAAGAACAACAAGCTAGCAACAACGAGATGTTACGAAAAATATCTGATGATGAGGCTGACATATCTCATGACTCCGACTTCTTTTTCTTGCCTCCGCCAGCACGATACTGCGCCACCACAATCGCATGATCTCGCTCATAAGGTTCAAGAGTGACTTGCTCGATAGGTTTGAACTGCTTTTCACGTAGCTTGTTGATTTCGGTGGCAAAAACGGCCTCTGGCTCAGCTGTACTGTCAATGCAATTAGCCTCAAGTTAAAAGAATGAATAAATCCAAATAAATCCAAACATTTCCATGATTATATCCTACCTTGATAGATATAACAGCGTGTCCACAATTTTTTAGGAACTTCTCGGCGTTTTGAGCAACGATTTCGGCTTGGTTCGGTTGAGCAACCTGTGAAAGCACACAATAACTTATACGAAATAGGAGAAAATACTCACATCCGCAAAAATAGTATCCACAACACCGCAAATCATGGAATACTTGTGTGGATGACGAGCGTCTTCAACGATTGGCACAACATTGATGCGTTTCTTAGAGACATTCAGCAAGTCACGACCGGAGCGATGTGAGAATTCAACAGCGTAGACAATCCCTTCCTTAAAATATATATCTTCACATCACATTTTACTAAATTAGTGAAACTTACAGAGCCAACAATGTCCGAAACATGAGAGACTGTAGTTCCGGAGGCAGCACCCAAGTAAAGAACTTTCGATCCAGGCTTAATGTGGATATCCTCAACTCCAGCCATGATTCCAGCAGCCAACCTGAAAATTGATTGATATTACTTAATGCCAACTTGGGTTTAACTGACTTTGAGCGGAAAGGATTCCACACACGATATTCAATTGCTGAGGCGGCCACGCCAGGATCGGAAACACGTTTTTCTACTAAAAATCAACATCAGTAAGCACAGATAATTTTGTTCATCTATAACTTACCATAGACAGATTCTCCATTGACCATGTTGCGAGTGGCGAGTGCATCTCCCTTGCCCTTGACAATGTATACACCTAGACAGTCGCGGTTCTTAAAACAATCTGTTGTTGACAATTAAGAATACCTTCAAACCGATGAGGCTCAACAATGACTGTTTTACCACCACGCATTCCACCCGCAGCACCACCTCCACATCCGCCTCCAGCCCGCCCATCTGAAATATTTAGTCATTCCAAGTAATCAAACAATAAGCAAACATAAAATCACCAAGCTGAACTGCATTACCGCCTGAGCTTCCTAGGAATCCGCCTTCACCACGTGGTGTTGATCCACTTCTGCCTCCGGAATCACCAAAACCTCCGCGACCGCCGCTCGAACCACCACGAAAACCTAAAAGGCTTTCTTTAAAAGAAAGCTTAAAACTGAATACATACCTCCACGTACCTCATGGACCGGAGCAAATTTGACACACTCTGCATCCTTCTTGGCTTTTTCATCCGCTTTAGTAGCTTGTTCGGCACTAAAAAGAATTTTTTTAAGAGACTCACTGTAACAGACATACTCCTGGCAAAAAGGATTAGAGATCGGCTTCGGTATGTGCTTTTCCAGTTCAAAAACCCTTGCTTCCAGACATTCATTTTTATTTTCCAGACATTCACTTTTCTTCTCTAGCTCGCGCACTCTTTTCTTCAATTTTTCCAACTCAGATGGCACGTAAAACTTTATCTGAAAATGTCTTTTTTACACAGAATACTCACACAACACAATGCTCAAGTACTAATTTTTAAATTTTCTATAAAAATTTAACCGTTGTGCCGCAAACTGTTGCTCGATGCTTCATTAAACTGCATAATAACTTCGAAGTCATGGAAATTTTATTGAAACGACCCAATTCAGTAGGTACACAACTATTGTGGAACCATCTCTTTTGCCGTTTAATTTTAACAATTGGAATAAAATATAGCACTTCGAGTAGAATTTCAGTGGATAGGTGAGAAATCATCATGGAGGTTACCTAAGTCAACAACATAATTTAATTTTTCAATACTTCAAGGGAAAAAGGCGAAGCAAGATTATTTCCAAAAGTCTGCAAAAGGTAATTTCGCTGACAAATACATAGCCCCTAAACCAGGAATGAGATCTCAAAATTTTGAAAATAAGGACATTTGCTCAAAACAAGGACGTTTTAGGAATAATACGTTTACGAATAATATTCGGCAAAATTTTTCAAAAATTGAGGTAAAAAATGTCGGACCTTAGGCGGCAACGAACTTCATGGGAGTGGCGGGTTATCGAGAGTCGACTGTAATAAGGACAAATCACATCCATGCCCTAGACGTATTTTTGTTTTGTATGAATAAGTCATAAAAGATGCGCCAATTTCAAACGTCGGAATTACGGTGGTATAAAGACAAGATCCTTAAAAATTTCCGACACTTCCAGAAATATTTTTTTTATGCTCACCACAACCACCTTATTGCTCATCACCAGAAGTAGACTGGAGACAAAAATTTTCGATTTAGCAAGCGTTTATAAGCTGTGCAGTCTCTTTGATTTTTTGTATGATCTGAAAGGAATGATCAGACGCTAGTATGATAAACTAGGCAAAAGACTTCCTTGTCAAAGAGTACGTTAAAAAAGTCTCAAAAAGAGGACATATGCTGGCTTGTGCCTTCAGAAGCTAACATATAAGTCCGATAATATCTCGATAAGGTGCGCACCTATTTTCCAAAAACATTTGCACTACATCGAGAGCCGTGGGTCTCAATGGCAAAACTATTGTCTTTTGCAAAACCGACCGTTGAAACCGGAATCTATGCAATATTTGGAGCTTGACCGACGAATAAAATTCGCCAAAATATTTCGAAAATCAAGGTAAAAAACTCGTCACACTCTATTCTCACGTATTCGCACTTTATCGAAAGTCGACTGTAATTTTTAAACATTATCCTCTTTCAACGCTCGTTAGTAAATTGTGTTCTTGAAAACCTGCAAAAAAACTGGCCTTGGTGTCTGCATAGAGAATTGCTGTGTCATTTAGAGCTCCACCGAAAGCAGAGATTTCGCTGAATTTGCATTTGGCCAGAAAAGTCAGCAAGTATGGTTGAGACGTAAGGCGGAGCTCCGGAAATTCTTCGCTATCTTCATCGCTGTCATTCGGATCCTCAGTTTCATTTCCATTGCCGTCTTCATTTCCATCGACATCCTGACGATCATTCAATGTGACATCCTCGAGCTCATTCATCGCCGCACCTTCATCTTGAAGCCCATCGTCATGATCTTCCTCACCGTCTTCATCTTGAAGCCCATCGTCATGATCTTCCTCACCATCTTCATCGTATTCATTCATGCCATCTCGCTGGAAGTAATTGTTTGTGACAAATATTGCGTCCTCTAATGACCCCAACTTCTTAACTTTTTTAATGACGTCCTCTAGCAACTGATGATTGGCTGAAAATGAGATCTTAGTTTTCGATAAGGCAACAATGACTACTAAGAGACTAAGCTGAACCACAATCTCAGTTTCCGCAAAAAAGATCACTTACCAGCAGGCATGTAAAAAATAGTGCGTAGATTCAGATTTATCCCATCATGATCGAAAGCATTCATCTTGAGATTTCCAGATCCTGTAGACTCCCATCCCATTTCTCGCAGGGAATTGACTTCAGCATCATCTGACAGCAATTCATGCCAGAGCTTTCTTGGATTTGCAGGAAATTTATCAACGAGCTCGATTAGGATAGCCGCTTGATCAATGGAAACGGAATTCCTCAAAGAGCCAACACCGATAGCGAAAATTTGTTCAGGAGCCTGACCACCAAGAATCACGCACAGCTCATCGTACAGGTCTTTCCTAAAAATTAATCGAAAATATAGAATTAATTAATCGAAAATAGCTTACAGGTTCTCTTTGTGATTCTCACGCATGTGCTTGCGGGAAGCTTCGATATCTTTTAAAATATTCTGATCGGACATTTTCTAAAACAGTCAAAATAAGATTCACCTAAATTTTAGGGACATGGGACAGTTTTTTTGACAGTTTCTGCCAATCTCTCGAAAAAAATGCAACTAAAATGCAAAAACCTGCTCCGTTTTGGAGGGCAGCAGTAATGGTCGCGACCATTACGAAAACGATCGTGACTGTTGCAACTTGATGTGTACAATTAAGGCCGCGATATCTATTAGAGGGTATCAGTCGCGACAGCGAAAGAGTGTGTACACCAGAAGGTTTGTCGCGCCAGTAGGACAGTAGGTAATAACAACTAGACATAGCAACGACTGGCGACCGGAAAACTGTGCGATTTTAAAATGTGCCAATTTGAATTTTCCTTAAGTCTTTCAAGATCGTTTTTTGCTCTCCCTAGGATTGG
Source organism: Ditylenchus weischeri (assembly GCA_029231635.1). NCBI lineage: Eukaryota > Metazoa > Nematoda > Chromadorea > Rhabditida > Anguinidae > Ditylenchus > Ditylenchus weischeri. The sequence goes on from JAMRYI010000007.1 coordinate 325,844, forward strand.
GGGCACAGCCTTTCAAAACGCTAAAAAAGCCCCCAAAGGGAGTTTTTCGGGCCTCAAGGTTTTCAATTTTCTATTTGCGTGCCGCACATCCTCTAGCAATCCGGAATCACCGCTTATTAGAGGAAATACGGTAATTTAAAAGCAATTTTTTGCAATTTTGGGCCAGGTATAAGGAAATTTTGAAACCTCGATTTCTGACCCCATTTTTATGCCTATCATGTAGAGGGGGTTGTTTTAAGCAGGGTTTTACGGATTAAATGACGGAAAAGGTCCAACTTTCAGGAATCACTGCTCGCTGGTAAGGACAGAGTGGCGAAATTCAGTCTCTTTATGTTTTTGTCACAGCAATTAGTCAAAATATATGTACAATGTGATATGTCATTCTACGCCGGAGGAGACGCTCTTCTATCTTGCAGAAAAAATTCTTTGAAACAATAGCGAAATTGGAGAAAAATGCTCTATTTTGTAAAATAGTCATTTTTCGGTGGGTAAAATTTGACATATTTTGTCCTTTTTACCAGTTGCTCGCCCTTATAATAATACCAGAAATGTCCATCCATAACCAGCCGGCTAACATACTTCTTCAATCCTCTCAAAAAGACGGAAAACACAGTCTCACCCGTGATCTAACAACTGTATCTGATGGAGCTTCTTGTGCTCCATTAAGTGATATTTTTATTTTTTGAAAATGTCCTATAAAATTTTGAGAACATTACGAAACCAAGCTACAACCACCTGAATTTTCGTCCAAAAGCCCCTGGTTTTTTTGATGGATATTGGGGTCAATTTTTTTGGCTTGAATTTTGTGATATTTGCTTGTTGTACTGTAATTCCTTGCACTAGTTCTGTCGCATTTTTCCTGCTGATAATTTTGGTATATTGCACTCTCAATTTTCTTAACAAAGTCGGCCAGAAATATGTCAAACCAAGTATCTTTCAAATTTTAATACCAGGGAAACAGTTGGTTCTACCTCTTCTCCTGTAATTTCTGAGTGACTTTTATTAAATTTTTGTGCTGATTTTTGCCCGTCTTATATCTCTTGAATTTATCTACAAATTTTGACCAAGCATTAAGAAGCCTGAGTGACTTTAAGTGAAAATTTGTGTGGCGAGAAAATGGTGGTTTTGTGAGATGGACGCTGGTTGTTCAGATTTTTGCAAGCATATTGCAGCTCACATACACTTATTCGAAAGAGCAGATTCTTAAAATCATCTTGACATATTACAGTCATATATGTGGTCTGCAGAAAAGTGATGTCTGCCTCTCGGGAGATTATTCCCTTTCCTTGAAATGGTAGTTCATTTCAAACCGGTTTTCGGGTCACTTGACCCATCCAAACACCCGTACATACGATTGAAAAATGATATACATGAAATTCTGAGTCCAAAGAAGCATTTATCGCCGCTCGGGATTCCGAGTTTTAAAAATTTTCAAATGCATTTAACGGCATAAAATTTTGGTTCTCCTACCTTTAATTCAATCCAGGAACCAAACATTTCTGAATTTCGACTGGATTTTGAGATTGCATTAAGCTGAAATTAACTCATCAAAGAGTCTATTTTTCTGAAATTTACCACTCAAAATAAGGCTAAATAAAAAATGGTGGCTGGTTTCTTGTATTACTTTATAGAATGAAAATAGAAATTATAATTAATAGTCTTATACTTTATTTCCTGTAACATAACCTCTCCCTCAAAGCATAGGCGTACGCAGGGAAGGGGGTGGTGGTGGAAGGAAGGTTTGGTGTGGCTAGCTGGGCTATAGCCCACCCCCATGTCAGAACTTTTAGCTTTTTAGAGAATTTTTGAATTTTTTTATGTTTAGAATAAGAATTAATTTTTAAAACAAATGAAAGCTTCGGGATAAAATGAAAAAAAATGGATTTTAGAAAATATTTGAAAGTGAATCAGGGTCGCTTAAATTAGTATCAAAGATAATTGGTGAATGAAAACAGGCTAAAGGGTATGGCGAAAGCAGGAAACGAATTTTTCGATCTTTTTACAACAAAGGAGCTAAAGTCAACTTGCAAAGTGTTCATAAAAAGTGCAAACCGAAACACAAAACGCAAAGAGAAACAATTTATGTTCATTTAAGCTAATTGCCAAAGTTTTATGGGTTGAAAAGAGAAAACCACATTGGCTCATTGTGAAAGCTATCATTAGAAGTTTATGTTAAAATTTGTCAAAGCTGTCTTTTTCCGTCATTTTAAGACGAAAAACGTAATACAGCGATAAGTTTTTCAGGGTTTGCACAATTTCGTAACAATTTTGCGTTTTCCTTGATTTTATCCCGACATAAATCAACCCCTGGAGACCGACTTTAGTGGTGGGTGCCTTATATCGAGGGGTGTCCTATATCAGGTTAGAGTGAAACTACTAGCGTCAGTCTTCGATGAACCGGCACTTTGAAAGAGCCTGATTTGGTTGGCCAGCAACGAATAAAAACAAAATGACCCCCAATCAACTGTTTTCCCAAGGCCAGTCCCTAGAGGTGCCGGTTTATCGAGCGTTGACTTATTGAGGTTAAAATAAGAAAAAAAGTTACCTCAAAGGAGTGAATTTTTTTAAACAACTCGTACACTTTACTCTTTTTTTAATCTTTTCATTGCATTGATTATGAAAAAAACGGCTAGCCTCTACAAATTACGTAAGGTGCATTTTTGAATCCACGGATAAATAGCCATGGAAATACAGAAAGTGATCTTAAACTGAGATGGGATACTTGGCTAACTGTGCTCTAATCTTAATGGATTTCTGAAGACCACAAAAGTAGTTTAATTAATTTATTCTTTAAAATGTATGCAAGTGCAGACAAAAAATTGAGCAATATATGAGGAAAGGATATTTTAATAACCGGTTTGTTGTCAACACACAAATGAGATCAAGAGTTGGGCAATTCGGGCGAAAATCACAAGCTGGATACGTCTAAGCGGCTCTTCGAGGTCTACATATGCCACCAAACAGTCCATACCTAAATTACTTATATATTGTAGCTCTTTCGCATTTTTTAATAAATTTCTTACAAATAGGGATTTATCACAGAGTTGAACACAATCATGCCATGCAAACAATACACCTTAATTTTTCAATGTTTATTTGTGAGCTGTGACTACAACTACCTGATTGGCATGCTTATTGAACAAATCCGGATCAACAAACTGGATCAAACTCAAGCCGTTGTAGGGAAGCCAGCAAACTATGTAAGCGGCCACCAACAAGAAACTGACTCGTATTGCTCTGCTTCTACAAAAAGTGCATTAATTAAAGCTTATTATTAGCTTTAAATAAGGATACTATTCGAAAAAATCCCAAAAATACTTTTTTCTTGTGCAACAAAGCACTGAAACACACACAAAACACACAAAGAACCCACAGAAAACACACAAAAATTTAGTGTGGTGAAAAAAGTTACCGTATTTCCTCTAATAAGCGCCCACCCCTAACTTTGAGGACGTTTATCTCAACCCAGAGCAAATATTTAGCATTGCTGTTTTTTAGCATATTCTTGACTCCCCTGAGCTTCACCGATCCCGCTTTTTACATTTTGGTTGAGCACCCAAAATTTTCGAGATCGACTCCAAATTTTTCAGATTTTTGGAGGTTTGAAAAATAAGCTCCCATGGGCTCTTATTAGTGGAAATACGATATGTTTAAAAGAGGTATTAGAATATACATGTTTTCGACTATTTATTTAAAAAAATACTTTACTCGTAATTTGTTGGAAAAGATCGAGAAAGATAAAAACTCGAAATTTTGATCGTCAATTTTGACAGTTGATGGCGAAGATCAGATCGACATGACAAATATTTCTGTAAAATTAACCATTTTGTCAAAATGTTGACATTTAAAGTTTAAACGATTCAAAGTTATGACGGTTATACTAGTCAGAAAATAAGTTAAATCGGTTGGATACCCACGCAGAGTAACCGAAAGCTAGTGATAACTTTTGTTTCGCGGGAGTTTACGGGGGCGCTCACAATGGAGCTAGGTAGTCGGATGACAAGGTCCTTGAGGTTCCGCAGCTCTGCGAATTTTCAACATTTTTAAGTTCTGTAAAGTCATTTTTATCCATTCTCTATGTCTTTTATAAGAAAAAATATCTTTCAAGTAGTTAGAAAAGGAAAAAAAGTTAGAATCGGACTACCGTCTTGCTAACTTCGACTTTCTATCTTCATTGTGAACGATCCTTTACTAAAGTTTACAAAGAGGAGGGGGGGGGGAGGGGGTGGTTGGTTGAAATTTTTGAAAAAAATCGAATGCATTTCGAACCATTCTGAATATCCTTAGTAAACAACCACAGCTAATGGGTAAAATATATAGTTTTATGTATGTACATGGACAGCCAATTCTTATTAGAATGACGAATAAGAGCTAACAAAAGACTTTGGAAACTGGCGACAAAAGCCTTGCTCCGGCGGCTAAGAATTTTTTTTAAATTAAAAATATAGCATTGAAATGTCTTGCCAACCTGTTAATTTTAGCACTGTAAGAAGAGGAATGACTATTTCGCATGGCAGATTGCACAGATGTTTGCCTAAGAGATCCATTTTTAATTACTGGATTGGTCGCGGAGCCATTGGAGCCCAGTATAGTTTGTTGTCCACCATCAACACTGCCCCTTTGTGAGTTAAGTGGCTTTGTTAGCTCGTCATTGATCATTATTTTGGGGTTGGCAGCTAGAAATGAAATGGTTTGAATGGCAGAATTGAGAATTGGGGAGGACAAAACATGTTAGCCAAGCGGATATTAATAGAGCATGCAACCAACCAAAACAAACACCTTGTGACTTGGTGACCTGCAAAACAATGTTGGATAGTAGGCATTGATTATACAACTGACAGAGCACGGCTGGCCACTTTGCGAAGCAATAATTTATTTGTAGGACTTTTTTTAGAAAATCTGGACGCTACTATGATATAAGATCAACCCCCTTCATGGGGTATCATGGGTTTTTAGTCAAAATTTCACAATTTGAATTGGCGCCTTTTGAATTTTTAAAGGAATTAAGGTCTGTATTGGGAGGGGAAGGGAATAAAAGGGGCCACTTTTATGGCCAAATGATAAAAAAGCGGAGGATTGTAATTTTTGACTGTCTGACCATGTTTTTCAACATGGGCCGTGGCAAAAAGAGCCTCTGTATGCATTTTATGATCAACAGTCTTGCTCGGAATTATGTCTAAGGTAAGTGCGCGCATGTCTAACTCTCAAGCCCCCTGCGTCCTCTTCGGGGGATTCTATACGCCAATTTAAATTATGAAATTTTGACTAAAAACCCATGATACCCCCTGTGGACCGATTTTGTTTTTGCTCAGTATTAAAAAAACAGCCGGCTTTCTCATGAAACACGAATATGAGGTTATCTCCTCCATCCGACCCTTCTGCATGGGGGGATTCTATACTCATGCCTAATCGCAATAAAGTGGACCTCAGTGCTTTTCGAATAAAGTAGAATTATACCATTGTATCTATAGTTTCAGCATTAGTGTGGTAAGAGACCATGCCCATTCGACCACGACTAGTTTTCTCGGCACACTCTGCAACTGCACTATTAAAAGAGGACGGTTTGGAGTTGAAGTAGACCCAGCAAGAAACAATTAAATAGCACATCTATAAAAGTTATATTAATAGTTTTAAAGTGACAATGAAAATAAATTACCAATATCACAAAGGCAGGGATCCAGAAAATGCATAGCATATGCTAAAACTATGGTTGAAGTTATCCGTTATTTTTTAAAGTTTTTTTTACCAAAACAACATATATATTTTCTTCCTGCATTAGAGCATTTGCATTAGCAGTAGTTGAGTTTTTGAAGAAAGCCTCGGCTCTAAGAATTTCCCAAATCTAAAAAATAAGGATATCGACATTTCGGCTTTATATCTCTATATAGTATTTGGCATGTGTGGGTGTGTGTGTCCTACCTTTTTTTATAAATTTGATTTTTTCTCGCATTTTTTTAAACAAAGTCTGAAAAAACTCTCTGTTACGTTGTCACGCGGGATCTTGGCTATCTTTAAAAAAAACCTCACGAAAACAAAAATTTTAACCGGAGTTACGACGGTTTTAGATAAGGATACAGAAATCTGGAGCACGGAAAACACGGAACACAGTCAATTTAAATATTTTTTGTCTCGAGAGGAATTAAAACTTTTGCAGTCAACTTTGCATCATGAAAGTGGTTTGTAAGCAAATCGAGTACGCTGAGCACGATTTTGTTGTCAGAATTTAGGTATTGTCTACTCAAAAAAAATTAGTTGTGTATTTGACCGTCTGAAAAAACTAGCTAGGAGATGGGTATCCAGGAGGAGGGTAGCCAGGAGGAGGGCAGAAAAGAGGAGGGTAGCCAGGATGGGGTAGCCAGGAAGAGTAATATTTAATTTTTAAAATACGATAGTGTCATCGATAGGCGCCTGTTACCCTTAGTGTATATGTGTTTGCACTATAGATAATGGTTCGACCTCGGTCGGTATTTTGGTACGGTATTTTTGCACAAAAAGGCTCGCTCGGTACGGTTTTCGGTACGGTATACCGTACCGTCATCATCTCTAGTTCGCACCCCTACCAAAAATTGCCTTGATCCCCCTGTTGTTTTTTTGGAAAAAAATTTCCTCCAAAAGTCTCAAAATCCATTTATTTAGACTTATTTATGGTATAAAAATCGTAAAAAATATTTCGCCTTGTTCCCATAAGCTGATTTTTTGAGAATTTTTTTGACCTAAGTGTCAGAAAGTGGTGGGAACACATATGAAGTCGATATTTTGGCAGAAATTCGACAATTTACCTGCATGCATTGACTCCATTTAATATCTTCAAATGCAACATAATTTCTCCAAATAGCAAATTGGGGTAACTAAATAGCAATGTATTACCGAAATCGTTTGAGAAATAAAAAAATTACTGAGATTCCGAAGGCAGTAATCCACGCCAACCAGAGTATACGCTGCATTCTTCTATGGGCCTTTTCTGGATTGTGGTGAGATGCTGAGATAACTGTTAACAACCTGTCCACCGCTATGCAAACTATCACATTGGAAGACACCTATATAAGCAGGGATTAAAAATAGAAAATTACACCAAAAATTTACTTGAAAGGCAAAAGTGTGCATGAACTTGATAAATCTACAGAGAAAATCTCCTCCCCTCCAGTCTTAATTGGAAGCGCAGTTATTGTTTTTGTAAGCCACTGTAAATTTTTTAGTATACCATAAGTGATTAGCCAACAAGCTCTGGAAGGAACATAAATGAATAAAACCAGCAAATCCGAGTAGTTCAAATGCCTCTTCAAAATGTCCAAACGGGTGCATGCCGGTCTTTCAGCAATCTAAAGTGTTAAAGGGGTTTCAAAAATATTTCAAAGACTTCATGTTTAACGGAAAATAATATTTTATGTGGGGAAGGGGGCTGGGGATTTCGTAGAAACCCATAAATAACCCCATAAATAACCCCCCATAAATAACCCCCATAAATAACCCCATAAATAACCCGGGTTATTTATGGGGGTTATTATGGGGGTTATTATGGGGTATTTATAGCGGTTCCATTTGTTACTATATAGGCTCTCACATTGGAGCTCTCACATTTATATAAAGGGACAGCCCTTGGCCCGGACCATGTACTCCCAAAGGGGCTTTCTATTGAATTAGGGTGCCTGCCGAAGGCAGGCAGGTATAGGATATATTGTAGGTATATTGTATTATAGGATATATTGTTTTCCGAGTGTTTGGTCTCTAAGGTATGTGTGTGTGCGCATCTCAACTCCAAGCCTCCAAGCCCCCTACGCCCCCGGAGGGGAGGCTTGAGATGAATCCGAGCAACGCTCTTGATCAAAAAATGCATCTAGAGACTCTTTTTGCCCAGTCTCAGTAAGAAAAACAAGGTAAAAAATCCCTCTCCAGGTGGTTTACTTTGGTCCCCCAAGGCAAAAAGTCAAATTTTGGTCAGAATTTTTTTTTTCCAAAAATGGCCTTCCGCACTCTAAAAACACGTTTTAAGTATGTTTTAATTGCTCACACATCAAAAAAACACGCTTTAAGCCAGTTTTGGGCTACGCGGTAGTGGCTTTTGTCTATTTAAAAAAAAATTAAGAAAATACAATTGAAATAGTTGGAGGGTGACCGAACACCACGTAAATTATAAATTTAAAAAAAAGCGTGTTATATGTGGATCTGAACTTTTTTGCACATACTCTAAGTACGTCCACTATGAAGATTCCAAACTTTTGTAAAGAAAAGTATTTGATTCGTACGTGGATTCAAACCTATATATAGTAACAAATGGAACCGCCATAAATACCCCATAAATAACCCCCCATAAATAACCCCCCATAAATAACCCGGGTTATTTATGGAAAAGTTATTTATGGGTTATTATGGGGGTTATTTATGGGGGGTTATTTATGACCCATAGTCGGGGATTTTGACTGGAAAAGGAGATTTTCCGAACCTTAGTCAATTTGATTTTTGTTTTTAACCTCTTTTTACATTATGAAGAATTCGTGCCTATAACGGTTTGTCAGGAGCAAAACCTGGTTTTAACTTATCAACACCTTATCAACAGTCCTCCCTCTTCCAGGTGGACGTCCAGCTGGACAACTCGAGCCTAAGCCAAAAATTTGACGACAGAGATCCAATTTTTAATCTTCACTTAAAGGGGGGGGGATTTATAGGTCACAGGTTCAATTCCTACTGGGTGCACACCCTGTTTTTTAACTCTATTTTTAGCAGCTTTACTGACTTGCAGGTCCAAAAACTATCGAGCGATTGCGACCATCTCCAGCACTGCTTCACTGTCGGAAAATACCCTAATTTTGGTATTTCATTGAAATGACCATGACGCCAAGAAGCAGAGCTGATTTGAGACTGTAAATCAGCTCCGGTAAGTGTGAAAGTGTGCGCAAAAACGAGATTATCAATCTCGTTATATAGCCAAGAGTGTGAGGATCATTTTAACACCAAACTTGTAAATAAAAGGAAAAAATAATAAGATGTGCATTTAGTGGTAGTCAAACCTGTGACTGCGCATATGAATGTCCCTTTAACCCATTTTTGCCTGAATTAATTTTTTTTTCAAAATTTTGAACTTTTTTAGTTTATGGTCAGAAATGAGGTTTTTAGGGGCAAAAGGGTCGGTTCAATTATAAAATGCAATCAAAAAGTCATTGTGATGATTAAAATTAGGGTAGGACGTGGTCGGTTAACCGACCAACCGAGTTTTTCGGCAAAATTGACCGACCGACTAACCGGGTTCAAAAAAACCGGTTAATCGATAACCGGGTTCATTAACCGTCGGTTATTCCGGTTAATGCACTAGCTAGAATGATTTTTGAAAACATACTAGTGGAAAAATTATAATAAAATTTGTGATTTCTTTTACCAAAAACCATAATGTCTGTTATGTTTTGGATTTTTTTCTTCCAAAAAGTGTCTTCCCACACTCAAACAGAGTGGTTAAAATCTCGTTTTTGGTTAATATATTAGGTTGATCCAAAAGTTCTTGGGCACCTTGAAAAAATTTATTTTCGATTTTTTATTAACGTGTTAATATTTTAGCATGATGTTTATCATTCCAATGTTTGCAGATCTAATTCAGAGGAGATATCACTCGAAGTCACATCAACAAAACAGCTCTCCAAAATCTTTATTCAAGAAAATAATCTCCCTCAACATCAACAACATTTTGCCATCTTGCAGGCAATCTCCCAATACCTTTAACAAAGAATCTAATCGGTTTCGAATCAAAATAAACTTGCAGATCTGTTAAATCTGAGATTGATCTGAGATAAGATCTGAGATGAAACGACGAAAAAGAAGCGAATAAAAAATCGAAAATAAATTTTTTCAAGGTGCCCAAGAACTTTTGGATCAACCTAATAGTTTCGTTTAACCCAATTGGCCGCAATTTCCAAAAAATCTGTATTTTTTACTGGTTTAGACCCCATCCGATTTTCGTTACTGGGATTCATTTAACGTCACACAAATTTTTGTAGCAAAACTCATAATCTACAAAATCAAATTAAAAAATTGAGCATGTCCTGTCACTTTTTTTTTTAAATGCGTAAATAAGTCAGCAAATTTTAAGTATCCCGAAATTCTTCGTTGTTCAAATTTCTCTGAAGCCAAACTTAAATTCTTAAATATGACACTTTAAGTAAAAGTACCTTACTTTGTAGCTCACTAACTGCCCTTTCAGAAAAAAAATCATTAATATTTCTTAATACGATAATTTTGACCTAAAGAAACCCTTTCAGCCAACGAATGATTCTAAAAAATATGAAGTTTTGTTTTTAGGAAAACTTCAGGATAGCATTTCTCAAATTTCAATTTGGGACTTCTTTAGCTTTTTTGTGTGAGTTTGCAGTAAATTTGACAAACTTTAAAATAAACAAAAAATATTTAGCAGAAAAAGTTAGTTTTGGCGACCAAAATAACATTTTTCATGAAAAAAGTCGGAAATTTGACTTTTCGTTTTTAACTCTGCAAATTTTTTGGTCACAAGTTATTGGATCTACAGGGTGGCGCATTATAAACTAGCCATCGAATTTTGGCCATAACTTTTTTATTTTTCAACATTTCGTCGAAATTCTTTTTTTTTATTCAAAAGAGGAATGGATGAGAAATCGATTGATACCAAACTTTCAGAGAAATCTCTATTTGAACACACCTAAACATCAACAGACAAAAATAACAACAATTTTTCACTTATATTCCTGTTCAACGCTCTTTCCATTCACTTCAAGGCAATATTCAAGACGGGTTTCGTACGCACCGATTGCACTGTTTACCATCTGCTGTGGAAGGCTTGCGAAGGCATGTTCAATTCTTTCTCGAAGCTCATTCATGTTGGCAATCGATGTGGTGTGGACTTGGCTCTTGATCCATCCCCAAAGAAAGAAGTCGCACGGCGTCAAATCAGTTGCTTATTCTTCTTTTGAATAAAAAAAAATTTCGACGAGACGTTGAAAAATAAAAAATTATGACCAAAATTCGATGGCTAGTTTATAATGCGCCACCCTGTATATTTGATGACACAAATAAACAAATTTAGTCTCATTTTGTAGCTAAGACATTGAACATTGAATGTGGTCACCAGAATTAAACATTAAAAAAACAAGAAAACAAAATAAGCCTATAACAGTGTTTTAAAGCAAATATTTTTTTGAATTAAAAAAAACCACTACAAGGGGAGTAAGACATTTAGTAAGGCTAAACATCATTATAAAGAATTTGTGTAACTATGAAAAATTTTTAGTGCGGAGTTCAAGTTGGTTAAACGACCGGGTCAAACGCTGATCGACCGACCAACCGGTTATGAGAAAACCCGGTTAACCGATAATCGGGTACGGCCAAATTAGTCGACCGTGTCCTACCCTAATTAAAATGTCAAGATTTTGACAATTTTTAAAAATTACTTTTTCAAGCTTTTTATAAATTTTTGGACTTTTTTACCTACTATTTGTGCATGCTATCTAAGCAAGTTACCACCCAAAATTTAGCTTATTGTCTCAGCTGTCTTCTAAGTTAAAAATTTCCTAAATACTGTTAAAAAAAGCAAGTGAAATTTGAAAAAAGTGTAAAAATTAATAAATTTTTTCAATTCATTTTTTCACAACCGAAAAAAGCAATTTTTTAAAATCAAAAAATACATCTTCAATTGCACACTCAGGGCTTTTAAACAGGTATAAACTTTACCGTCATGTGATTAGAAAAAATTTGGTCGACCGAAACAATTAGGATTTTTGAAAGAAACACTCTGCAATAAAAAATTAAAAAGGCTGGAATGTAAAGATCTGATTGATCATACATAACTTTTGACTGCATTTTCATAATAAACCATACTATTTTACCTATATGAATATGACTTCTCTATGAAGAAAACGGAAAAAAAATTACATGTAAGAAAAAAGTGGGGTAATTTACGTCGATTTGCAATACACGTGGGCACATATGGGTTAAGAAGCCGCAGGTTAAATCGAGTGTCGATTGGAAAATTCAGAGCAGTGCTTTGTTCACGTCTAAACTTTTTATTTTTGCCAGAATTTATTTTCAAAATCACTCTCTCTTTTCAGTAATTATCTGGGCTAAACTTCCTTACAAGGGAACTACCCAAAATCATGTTTTGACCACTTTTTTAGATGTTTTAGACCTTGAATGCTACAGAAAACGTGTTATTTTGATTGGGAAACACATTTGCATAAAAAAAATTTTTTGACAAAAAGTCACTTTTTTGGTTTTTTTAACAAACATACACAATACTAGGATACCTGGTTTGGGTACCACCGTTGGTCCGACCCTTGGTCCAACCATCTAACCAATGTGTTTCAACGTTTTCTGTGGCAATTCAGGGTCTAAAACATCTAAAAAAGTGGTCAAAACATGATTTTGGGTAGTTCCCATATAAGAAATTCCTGCCATTATCTGAGAACAAGAATAGGCATGGGACTTTATTCAAATTGGTGTCAAAAAAAAATCAAAGCTTAAAAGAATGCTTATGGAAATTGTCATTTGTTTAAAAAAATCAATATTTTCAGGGTTTTTCAACTTTTAGCCAGATAAAAACGTCACATTCCCACTCATTTTTTGCTTCATTAACGTTTCCGGTTGTGTATAATATTTTGACATAAAATATTTTGACGCCAAAAAGTCTGTTATAATGTCACCCCAGTATTTAAGCTTTGACTCGGTGAATGTGCTTTGCAGTTCGGTTTTAATTTAATTTTGTCGCCATCAAAACACTGCCCTCTGCTCTTTGCAGTTGAACCATCCATTGCCTCTCGAAAATAAGTTTTAAGGCCAAACATCAAGTAGTAGACTAACCTGGGTGTAAGCTGCCAAATTAAGTGGAGCTCCAAAAATAAACAGCAATATCTAAAAAGCTAGCTATTACGGCATGTTTTAGAAAAATACAATTGGCCTGCTTAATTACTTGCATGTTAATTCGAAAGTTTCAGCTTTAGCACGGAAAAGACGGTGTGCACCAAACTATGCGTTTTGTGAGAATTTCACGGTGATCACGATAGCTGAAAAAAAATTCGGAAAGAGGACGGCTTGGAACGGGTAAAAGAGCATTTGAAAATAGGTAATTTTCACCTACTCCCCACCATCTGGAATTTCAGCAAAATATGAGCTGATTCCTCACTTCTGATTTCATCCTTTAACAACCAATTCTCCAAAAAGATCATTTCGTAAAAGTTCTCTCACTCTTGGACAGTCGGCGTTAAAGTTGAAGCAAAGTCACATAAGAGGTAGTCCCATTTTTTGTTGATGAAGACCGGCCCAAGAACCCAAATTCATTCTGATGCTCGTTAAACACTTGGAAATACGATATGGGCAGCGATCAGAAAAATAGGAGTCGTTGGGCCGGTCTTTATCAACGAAAACGTGACTGCTGCCCCTTATCTGGAATTTCCAGTTTACTTCTGATCATCAAAAATCAGGTATTGTTAAAAAAAATCACAAATTAGGTACTTAACAAATGCCCTAAGCTTTAATTTCTAAGGCAAAAAAGATCTCTCCGAAAAATAGCACTTTTTACTGGGTTTTTTTAAAGTTAACATAGAGCAAGATATAATCACCTAAATTTCAACAAAAAATTTGAATTGAACTTTGTTAAAAAATTACTCACAAGAGCAAACAAGCACTATGACTAGGCACGGCTGTCAGTTAGAGCATGGCGTAGAGTTAGAGCATTTATGGTATACCAAAATGCAAAGCGTAATCAGGGCTCTCTGTTGCACACAAACTTGTAGCAGAGTGAGAACAATTTCACACAGAATTTTCAGAATTCTACAAGCCAGTTTTCGAAAACCCTCAATTTTAACCATAAAATGGTTCTAGACATGTCATAGTTGCGTTTAACTGCTCAATGCATGGTCAATACTTGTGGAGAAATTCAAGAGCTACAAGATAGGCGTAATATCAGCACAAAAATTAAGCAAAAGTCACTCAGAAATTGCAGGAGAAAAAGTAAAACCAGCAGTTTCCCTGATATCAAAATTTGAAGGAACTTTCTAAGAAATTTTCTGTCGACCTTTCCAAGAAAATTTTTGCTGACAATTTGCCAAAATACTCAGTGTGAAAAACGCAATAGAACTAGAGCAAAGACTCACAAAATAGCAAGCCAATTTTAAGAAATTCAAGCTAAAACAATCCAACCCCAAAACCACACAAAAAAATCGATGTATTTTGGAAAAATTTTCACTTGGTTTCGTAATTTTCTAAAAATTTTATCAGACATTTTCGTAAATAAAAATATCACGTGATAGAGCGCAAAAAAATGCATCAGATACAGCTGTTAGATCGCAGGTGAGACTGTGTTTTACTTCTTTTTGAGAGGGTTGAAGAAGTATGTTTACCTTTTCTCCTGCAATTTCTGAGTGACTTTTGTTCAATTTTTGTGCTGATTTTACGCCTATCTTGTAGCTCTTGAATTTCTCCACAAGTATTGACCATGCATTGAGCAGTTAAACGCAACTATGACATGTCTAGAACCATTTTATGGTTAAAATTGAGGGTTTTCGAAAACTGGCTTGTGAAATTGTTCTCACTCTGCTACAACTTCTCAAATTCCAGATGGTTGGGAGTAGGTGAAAATTACCTATTTTCAAATGCTGTTTTACCCGTTCCAAGCCGTCCTCCTTCCGAATTTTTTTTTTCAGCTATCGTGATCAGCGTGAAATTCTCACAAAGCGCATAGTTTTGTACACACCGTATTTTCCATGTTAACACTACATGGCTAATAAAAGTCGCATAAATAAAAAGTGGCAGACATGCTTGGAGTTGACCTACAAATCGCTTATTTTTCTGTATTTTCTATCTTACATACAAGTGACCTCTCACAGATATTTGCTTATTTTTTGAAACAAGAATAGTTATACGTGTGGGAATGATTGAACTCTATTATAAATTTGGGTGTTATCCACGTGTTATCCATGTTCGACTGTAAAATATAAAAAAAAGTTACACAAAAAGCATTGTTACGAGGATAAAAATTTAGGCAACTTAATATTAGTTTTTCGGTTTGTGCTTAGGCTTAAGATAGACCCTTAGGACGGACTCCAACGCGTGGCAGAACTAAAAAAGTGAGAAAAAGTATGTTTTAGTCCGTGTTTTAATCTGCTATACGACGGCCTATCCTGCTTCCGAAAAGAATTTAGGCTTAGAAACTTTTAGCTTGAGGAACCTTTGACATGTATCACACTTTTCATCCCTACATTTTACCCTTTACTCTGCATACTTTCAAATTACATAAGCAAGTGTACCGCTAAACCTCAAATCCCACTTACCAGTGTGATCAACTCCACATAGTCAGACACAATAGGCTCTGGAGGGCCGTTCATCTGAAATGCCATGAGGCTCAGCAACAGTTATATCGCAGCATAACAATACAACCAGCGCACATCCTCCCCGGAACCAAATAGCCAACAGCAAATAAACAACAACAATAATGAAAAACAAGCAGAGAATAGGAATAGGAAGAAAACAAAGGCAGTCCTAATCGAATTATTTAGGTCTCATCAACCAGCCCAAATTAGATTTAAAAGCTTTTATTTCATAGAAGCCTTCCGGAATATTAATTGCACAATTTAGGTGGATAGCTAACCAGCCAACCAGGTAAAAGTAATGATTGATTAGGATTGGAGTAAGCCAAGCAGCTAGGCGGTAGGTTAGTTAGGTAGGTCAATCACCCTTTGAGTGGGAGCACCACCATTTTTTCAGAATTGTGCTGCTGCTGCCTCTAATCTTGACATATATCAGTGGTGGGGGCTGGGGCAGAACAAGTGTCACCCCCTCTGGGTGTTTTCTACCCCCTCTCAGTCCCTCAGCAGGAAACATAAGAATAAGGGGCAGGACGGATGGATTTATTTCTGGCCAAGTTGGCCTGCTTTTTCCCGTTTAAGGGCATTTAGCTGCATAGCGGCAATAGACAACAGCAATTACAATGGGGCTTACTGGCTGCTACTACTGGACGGCTGAATTCCACTGGGTTTTTTTTTGTTCGATTAAAAACCCATTTACTGGTTAGCTGGCTGTCACAAAGTTGGCTGGGAATAGCCAGAGGGTAGTGGTGGTAATAATGGCAACAATTTTTCTATAAAGCTAATTTTTCGCATCACCGCGAGAATCGAAGAATTTTTTTTGATTTTGAAATTTGACAATCTTGGTTTTGAGAAAAAAAGAAAGGTCCTTCCGCTATTTGGACTTTTGGGACGATGGTATCCTCAGCGGATAAGCATTTGGATATTACTCAATAACTTAAAGTTCAGAAATTTCTCAACACCATCCGTGAAGATATTTTCTTTAAAAAATTTAAATTTTAATTTTTTATTTTTAAAGATTTTTATGCCAGCCGAACACAAATCCACGTAAAAAATTTTGGTTGAATTTTTGGCGCTACCGGAGTATACCCCCCAAATGAAAATTTTTTTGAACTTTTTCAAAACACCATTTTAACAATTTTTGAGCATTTCCTACACGTTGAACACGATAAAAAAGGTGTTTTCACCTACTTTTTTCTATAAAAAGTCGATTTTTTTTAAACTTGAATTTTGGTATTTTTAGTTGATTTCTGTTTACTATAATTCTGTTTATTATTTCTGTTTATTAGTAAATCAGATGTTGAGGGTACCTTGGCCCCATGGTAAAACAGCCAAATGGTCGAAATTTCCAAATGCCCAAAACTCAATTTTTTATTGACCAGAACACAAAAATAATGTCTTTTTTGAACTTCTGAGGTGATTTTAGGTTGATATGGGGTGTTTGGAAACACTTTTAAAAAAATTTTCATTTGGAGGGGGGGGGGATATACTCCGGTAGGGTCGAATTTTTTTAGCGATTTTGGACTTTTGAAAACTTTATCATACCTTTTCTTAAGGCTTAAAAATTCTGAAGTTGAAAATTATTTCAGACGAGTTGAAGGGAAGAAGCTTTTATTAGAAAATAGGATATACTTTTTTAAAAATTTAACTGCTGAACACTCCGATCAAATTTTTTTAGTAATAAGTCTTTAGGAATTCTAATTTCCTAATTCGAATCTGACGTGGAATTAACCAGTGCAGAATTGAAAAATGCAAGAATATCGATATTTCAATGAAGCTACGCATCACAAAAGCCGACTCCTATTTCTTAGTATTCTTCAGAAATTCAACATGGATTATGAATGCAGAGTAGTCCCACAAATGGCATGCTGAAATAGCAAGCTATCAACCGGCCCAGTCAATAATAAATAAACACTCTTCCTTTCAAAAACAATTAATTGGCTCGTAAACTTCACACAAATTTAGTATGGGATGGTGGTGGGCTAAGAATTGATTTATTTTGGTGGGGCTTCCCCAGGGAAAAATTATTGGGGAAGTCTTTCCCGGAGCCTTTTTATATTGGGAGGAAAAATGTTTTTTGAAGTGGGCGAATGAAGGAATGGAAGACAAATACTACTCGACTTGCCCATTTAACATGTTCAATCTTGGGGATGTGCATGAAGAGCGCAACAATTCCAGGAAATGGCATAATAAGGGGTTTGATTTGTCGCTTGGGATATGAGCAAATTTGATTTGACAAGCGCACCTTTTTTGCACTTGTTCTTTTTAGAAAGGCAAAATAGATTAGCTACCAGTGGCCATGAGTGTGGTGGAATTAGAGGAATGGTTTCGTTGATGTTTTCGTATTCTTTTTTTCCACTCTCCAAGATTAGGGGAATTTTGGGGAAGTTCGCTTGAAGTAAAACGATGAAAAACATAGAAGAAATGCGGATTACAATTGGCAGGCATTTTTATCGGTATGCCTAAACCGGAGAAGTACCGAATTAAATAATACAATTCGACATGCTACCTTGTTAGATAATTGAGATTCTGAAAAATAAAAAAATTGCACCGAATCAGTAAAATGACTTCTAAAACTTCCACTAAAACTTTTTGCAGACTCTTCTAAAATTTTTGAAAGACATCTAGAATCAAATGAAGTTAAATGCAAACAAAAACAGAGCTGCCAGACAGAACATCATATACAAACTTGCTTTAAGCAAAAGCATGAATAGGTGCAACAATTGATGAATTGAAGCAAACTAAACACCTTGACTGCTTTCCGTATGCTTTTTGATGCCAACAGTCCAAGTATTTTCACTTATTTGACTAAATTTTTTGCAATTTTCGCCAGTCAATTCATTTCACTCATATGGTGCAGATGTATAATTTTTTTTTAAACGGGAAAGGGTGAGAATAAAAGATGAGTAAAAGCTCTTTTTCAGTCATAGTCTGAGCATTTGTCTGAACCGTTAGACTTGATCTTGTACGTTAGACTTGATCATTTTTATACTATTGTTTTGATGGAGTTTAATAACGAACAATACTTATTTTCAACTAACGGGTGGTCAAAAAGTTCCCGATGGATTTTCAAAGCTTCATTTTTATCATTTTTCTTATCATATCTCTGATCTGTTGATACCATTTTGTAGCCCTGAAACTCCTCCTTCATTTGATATATCATTCTACTAGTCTACTACAAGTGATGGTATGGGCTGGTGTCTCCTGGAACGCCAAAACCCCTCTCATCTTCGTACCTAATGGAGTGAAAGTTGATGGTCCAGAATATCGTCAAATGCTCGAAAGCAAAGTTCTGCCATGGACTGAGGAGAATATGGGAGACAATTGGACCTTGGACAATTGGATATGGGAGACAATTGGCGCGCCTTCTCATCGAGCCTTTGAAACTCAGAACTGGATTGAGGAGCACTTTCCAGATTTCATCACGGTTGATTCTCATTGGGGTGACAATGCTGCGATCAAAGGTGACTGGGCGCCCAACTCCCCCGACTTGAATGTGATGGACTACTTTGGATGGCCGTACTTGCAGTCCAAAGCATGCTCCAAGCCACACAAGTCAATTGCTGCCCTAAAAGCTTCACTGGTGAAAGAATGGGACGAACTTCCACAAGAGATGATCCAAAAAGCCATTGACAACTTTCCAAAACGATTAAAGAAATGTATTGATGCAAATGGTGGTCATTTTGTTGAGTAAAATAAACGTGTGACATGTCGTTTGAAAGAGGAAGAACAGGGCTACAAAATAATACTAAACTTCTAAAAATATGATAAGAAAAATGATAAAAAATAAAGCTTTGAAAATCCATCGGGAACTTTTTGACCACCCGTTAAAACACTTTATTCCAACTAATTTTACATTTGCATTTTTACATGAGTTTTTGTCTTAATTTTTTCATCTTTTTAAAAAATTTTTTAAATTATCATGTAGCCCAGGATCTTAGCTTTCTAACTAGATATCAAGCTAAATTGAAGTTTTTCATAAATGAAGAGATTTAGATGTTTGGAACGCTAAGATCATGGGCTACACGATGATGCTAAAAAAATTTGAATTTTTTTTAAAGTAAAAAAATGCAAATATAAAATGAGTCGGAAAAGATTGTTTAAGTCGGAAAAAAGTATCGTCATTCAAAAACCAGTTTATTGGAGTAAAGCTACCATAATTGGGTTCTAGTTGGTTATCCGGAACCATTTTTTAAAATCATTTACACCCTTTTCTAAGCCTAATTTTTGGTCAGAAACATAAAAAGGCTGACCAGAAACATTTTAGTTTTCATTTATTTATTCGTACAATACACATTACAATCACAGTACCCTATTAACGAGCAATATCAAAAGGCACATTCGGCGGATAAAAACGACGAATATCTTTCAGTAACTATGCAAAGGGTTCCCTGTCTTTCACACGATTTCTCCACCACAATTATTCCAAATATGCTTCTAGATGGTGTCGATCTGTTCCAATTTGATCCTTGTTCCTAAGCCCAACTGTATACGAAGCAGATGATCTTTTCAAGTGGAAGCCGAGTGTCCTTGACAAATAAAACAACCTGAAACTAATTATTATAACAACCTGAAACCAATTATCTTTGCACATATTGATCTTTTGCTTGAGACTGCACTTCTAAAATATGCTTGAACCAAAGTAGAGTTTCATAGGATGGCCATTTTGACACGTTCTGCACTAGGAAGCAAGCCGTGTTGTTGTAAGAATTCGACGCTGGCACGCTCTCCTGTTGGCAAATCGCGAAACTTCATGACTCAAATAACAAGTAGAGTAGAAAGGTAGCACGGCTAATGCTCGAGCAATATATGAGATAAGCAAGCAAACGACCACTCAAAATGTAGCGAAAAAACTCAGCTTTATTTTGAGTGGTCGTTTGCTTGCTTATCTTGGCAAATTAGGCTTAGAAAAGGGTGTAAATGATTTTAAAAAATGGGTCCGGATAACCGACTAGAACCAGTTTATTGGAGTAAAGCTACCAAAATTGATTTGCAAAATTTTATACAAAAGCAACAACTAAAAAATTCCATCGAACTATGAACCACTCTTAAACAAATGGAGAACAACCAAAACAATACCGGAAATTTAAAAAATCGAAATTTTAAAACAAAACAAAATCATGTGCTTGCAATTTAGCTTCAGTAATTATTTAAAAAACAATGGCAATATTTTTTGTGGCGTCCAAAATTGAAATTTTCTTTGTCCTCTTCTCTTTTAATCGTTTGTAAATTTTTAACAACAACAAGTTTTAGCTTTATTATTCAACTCTCTAACATTCTTTTTTTGGTGTAATATGTTTTCATAACAAAAGATAAATGGCAAAAATAATTCTCAAAATTATACCTTTTTTTGCACTTTTATCTTGTCTTTTTTCATAAACACATTATTGCAAAAAACAGTACAGCTCGCTTGCAGATTGAAAATTAAAGCTAAAAATTAAGTGGACAATTCTTTCTTCTTTCTTAGGTACTTCTCTAGTTGACATCACACCTCTGTTTGTGCCCTTGTGCTTTTGAGGCAGAGGAAACTACGGGATCACTGGTTTAGTTCGATCTTCTTGACCCATAATAATGAATATAATCGATTATATGGCCACTCTTTATTTTCTAGAAATTTGAACAAAAATATTCAAAAATTGGTGGTGTGATGTCAACTAGTGAAGTACCCATTTTAAATTTATCAAAATATATAAGAATTAATATTTTGGAAACATGCTGCTAAATTTTCTAATTCCGCGAAAATCGGAAAATTTGTAGGTCGATTTCAAGATTTTCGGGTGCTCAACCGAAATCTGAAAATTGGAATTTGTAGATCTAGTGGCGATAAGGAAACTCAAAAATAGAATATTTTCTAAATTCAGAAATATTTGCTCTACCCAAGACACAGAAGCTCAAACTTAAGACTACCAGGTTATTAAAGAAAATGCGGTATTCTCAGAAATTTTTATAATTTTTCAATTTTTAAGGCACAGGTTATATTTATTTATTTTTACTAGCCTTCTTTTGTATTCTATCTTAAAAAAGTGCCAAGATTAGGAGGCCCACTACCGTATTTTCTCTAATAAGGCCCCGTGTGGCCTTATTTTTCAACCTCCCTATAACATGGGGCCTTATTAGAGCATGGCCTTTTTGTTCAATAGCTCCGTGCTAAAGGCTTTAACGAATTTTTCGCCAAAATATTGCCAAGGCAATGACTTTTCTCAGAATATTGTAACAAAGCTTGCAAATCAACAAGACGTGAATAAAAACATACCTGACAATTCATTCTTTTTGTTTTAAGACAAAAAATTTTTACAAAGGAATTTTGTTTCAAGCTCCAGGCGGGGTTTATTAGGACATGGGACCTTATTTTTCAACCTCCCTCTAACATGGGGCTTTATTAGAGGAAATACGGCAATTTGTGACCAACTCATACCAGAAAAAATATGGCGTAAAACTAAAAATATGGCGTTTACACCATTTTTCTCAAAACTAAGTCATTGATAATTAATTAATTTGACATATTTTTTCAAATTTAAAATAATGAAAATTTGCCAAAATGATGTGAAAATAGAGCAGTGTCTGTTAGGTTGGTCACCCTGGGGTACACCGTGTTTTATTTCACTTTTAAGATGAAGTTTAAAAAAATTCTGGAAAATCATTTTAGTGGGATTGATAAATTTGTGTCCTAGCAGCAATCACTTGAGTGTTCGTCAAGGTGTAACAATTTAGTGCTCAGAAAAATCACCGGACAAAAATAAATCCATTTTCAATTTCTTAAAAAATTATAAATAAGCCATATTGAAATTTGTTTTACGAATCATAAAAAGCCTTAGGGGAATTGACTTTTTAAGGGAGAATTTGTAGAAGAAGGGAACAAAGTGACGAATCTCTGCACTTGCCCTCCAAAAGTCAATAATATTAGATAAAAATAACATTTTATTTAGGTGGCTAGCTGCAACACACGCGGGATAAACAGCACGGACATTTGGAAGTGAACTTTTCCTTTTCAAAAGAAGCCCTCGTGTTCCAACCCAATTATTCAGCCCGTAATTCATCCATAAAATTGATAGAATGTATTTTTGAGGCACTCACACATAAAAGCCCGCTTTATTTTGACAATTAATGGCATAAAAGTTGAGTAAACACTAAATACAGCAGAATCGCAAGCTTTTCGAAAAGCAGGCAATCATTTTATACTATTTCATTTGTATTCGGTGAGAACATTGAGGTAGGTAAAACATAGAAAATAATTTGTTTCTCAGCCTAAGAATAAAGCAAATTAGAATTTTGTCTTTGACTTGGGGCGTGACACCCAATGGGCTTTTTAATTAGCTTGTGGTGCTAAGTTGTATTTATAATAAGCAGACAATTCAGTTATTTATTCCTAAGAATCTAAGTTGGGGTCTTTTTAAATCAGTAATAGTTTTAAAGTAAAGTAAGGTGAAGTGCATGGAATGGAGAGGTAGTTACCGTGTTTCCTCTAACGCCCACCCCTGGCATTGTGTTTTTGACACATTTTTTGAAGTCTGCTCTCAGGCAAATTACCACCTACAGTCGACTCTCAATTTAGCATACGGGCTGGGGACCGAGTGAAGTCGTATGTTAAATCGAGGGGTATGTTAAAGCGAGAGTATGTTAAAGCGAGAGTATGTTAAAGCGAGAGTATGTTAAAGCGAGAGTCTGTTTGCCTTAATTTCACATGCCGTATGTTAAATCGAGGTTTTATTAAATTTCCTAACAGCAAAACATTTCCAAAAACAATTTATCACGGATGTTGGAAGGAAGAACAATAACCAGAATGTTGGAAGGCAGAACAATAACGAGGATGTTGGCAAACGAGACAATATCAATGATGTTGGCAGTCAATCATTCTTCAGGAGCAAAATAACCTGGAATTGATTTCTGCTTCATACTCTTGTATCGTTCTTAATATAGAGATATATAGATATAATATAATAATATAGATCCAGTTCATCAAGCAATCTGAGAGTGGCAGGATCAGAGACTGTATCGGCATAGCGCTGGAAGATTCTCAATGCTTGGCTTGCTTCTCGGACAGTGACTGCAGGCTCTTCATCTTCGATTTCTACCATTTCGGAGTCGCTCTCTTCTACTGCTGCTTCCACATCCTTCTTTTGGACATCCTTTCAGACATCTATTTCGGCCAATAAGAGAGTTCCACAAAAAACAATAACACAACTGAACACAAACTATTTTTCCAACAAACTACAATTCAAAATGCTCATTTATTTTTTTCTAATTCTATTGACAGTATGTTAAATCGAGTGTAGATTTCTTTGTCGGGAACAAGCCCAGCCGTGTGTTAAATCGAGGGGTATGTTAAATCGAGAGTCTGTTTACCTTAATTTGATTCAGGCCAACCAAATCGCCCTCAGCCGTATGTTAAATCGAGGGTGTATGTTAAATCGACCGTATGTTAAATCGAGAGTCGACTGTATTCAATAGCTCATCTTTGTGGCTGCAAAATGGGTGGTGACTTGCCTGAAATTTATTTGAAAATAGGCTATGAAAAATTACAATAGTACAACTAATTTGGAATTATATCAATTCAAGCCGAATGACTTACAAGGAAATCGATTGAACTGTATATGCGAAAGCCGGCAAACAGACAAAGCAACATCAAAACTATTTGTCGCACGACAATGCAACAAGTTTTGGGTGGCACACAACTTTCAACGAAAAAAATTCCAAACGAGGAATTCTCCAAACGGGGAATTTTCCCAAGAAAATTTTTTTAAAAGTTTAATTTTGCAAACGAAACTTTTCCAACGATGAATATTCCATATTCTTATAACAGACTTAATCAAGCTAAATTCATTTTTTGAAAGTTTCCATAAACCAGAGAGGGGACCACGGCATTTCGGGGCCGGTTTTGCATTACCTTGGATGACCAGGGCATACTCACAGGTTCAAACAGTTCAAATCCTAATGTTAATAGTCCCTAAAAGGTTTTAAAGCGATTACCATAAACCTCAAGATGGATAAGTGAACCGCGGTATCGAAAAAAGTTAAAATAAATAACTAAAAAAATAAAAATGCCACCAGGTGGAGTCGTAGCAGCGGCCCGTAGTAAAGTAACCGACGAAAAGTAATAGTATCCAATTAGTCGTGCCTAGGTGTTCGTTGTATAGAAACTCTAGTCACCCTATTATTATAAGAGTGATTTTTTAAAGTTTTATTGTCAAAAATTGTAGGAAATTATGTGGAACTGGCTTAAAAACAACGTTATAGACTGAAAAATATAGGTTGAACAGGATTATGAGGATTACCCGCTTGAGATATCATATTCTGTAAAATCTTGATTGCACAATTCCTCGTTCGGAACTTAGTTTCCAACCCAAATTTTGCTCTTTTTCGGTTTTCCGGGGTCTTTTTTGAAGTGTTCCTCTAGGTGTTCAGGGTTAGCGTAATGTTTTTTTTTAATATTTGGTCGGGCGACAAAATAGTTTTGATATTGCCTTGTCTGGTTG
This sequence comes from Ditylenchus weischeri, assembly GCA_029231635.1. Taxonomy (NCBI): domain Eukaryota; kingdom Metazoa; phylum Nematoda; class Chromadorea; order Rhabditida; family Anguinidae; genus Ditylenchus; species Ditylenchus weischeri. The sequence continues at coordinate 350,628 of JAMRYI010000007.1, forward strand.
TCGCGAAAGCCATCGATTTTTTGGATTTTTTACGAAAACATTTTTCCATAATCTTCTCCCCAATTTTTCTCTCTTTAATACAGATTTTGAGGTGCAAAACTTCAGGTATAGAGTACAGGCTGAAAATTTTTAGTCAAATGACACTTTGTTCGTTCAATTTAATATTTTTAGGTCTGTTAAAAAAATGTTAAAAAAAACTAAACATTTCCTAATTATTTCCATCTCTGCTCTCTTTTTTTCTAATCTACTATTATTACACATATAAACATTCACATTGTACTTGCAAGTAGACCAGGACTGAGATCTCAAAATTTTAAAATAGGGGATATTTAAACGGAACTCATTGGGAATGTACGCCCCAAAAATTGTGCCTTGGTCCCCCCTGTTGTTTTTTACGCACATCAAATAACTCAAATGTTCAAATGTTTTATTTCAAATTTCCGCCATTTTTTTAAATGTTTATAAGTTACAGCTGGGTTTCTTATGTTTCATTCATCGATACAAACTCGACATGGAAGTGCTAAAAGGAATGACTATGCGAAGTTTGCTGCAATTCGTGGATTCCCGGACAGATGAAGAATTTCTGACCTGGCTGCAAAGCGTTGGATTGCTTTCGTCCGTTCGTCATTGTGAATCTTGCAAAAAGCCTATGAAGTTCTACAAAAGAGAAGATCGTCGTTCCGCAGTGTCCAAAACAAGCTATCTATGGCGATGTTCTAATTCAAGAGTATGCACAAAGCGACCGACCGTCGGATTCTTTCATGGAACATTTTTTGAAGAACATAAACTGTCGCTAAAAGAGGTAAAAACTTTTCTACTTTCCACATTTATTTTATTTTTAGATTTTTATCTTTTCGTATTACTGGGTTCATGGGATGGCAAGCGACAGAACAATCTCCAGGGAATTTCGACGTGAAAATGGTATCTTATTTTCTACCGGTCTATCGCACCATAAAGCTTTATTCAGGAACTACACTAGCTTCGGATACTAGATCGTTATACCGTAAACTGTTTTCTACAATCTGCCTGGAATATTTTATCAGAAATCCTCAGCGAATTGGCGGTTCAAACGTGATTGTCGAAGTGGACGAATCGATTGTTATAAGCAAGAGAAAGCATAATGTGGGTCGTATTCCAGTTGATTTGCAGAAAAGATCGAGGCAGTGGTACTTTGGCGGCGTCGAACGAGGTAACTCTATAACTTTTCTTCTAGTATTACTTTTCAAAAAAGGTAAATCGACAAACTGCTTTATCGTGCCTATACCTGATCAGACAGCTGTGACGTTGTGTTCGGCAATTAATCGCTTTATTCTTCCTGGTTCCGTAATCATGCATGATGGCCATGCATCGTACAAATGTATTGATAAAATGAAAGAGAATCATGAACATTACGAAGTTCTACACAAGTAAATTTTCGTTTCATCGCTTATTAATTTTATATACATTTCAGATATAACTTTGTTTCACCGGAAGACTCTGAGGTTCATACGCAGACAATCGAATCAACCTGGCAAAAGTTTAAGCAAGCAAACCGGCAGCGTGGTGGAACAGCTCGTCATCTATTTATGAACTTTCTCTCCGAATATCTGTGGTTCAAGAAATTCCAAGGTGCTGACGCTCTTTACTATCTCTGGAAGCATGTATCTGAAGTTTTTGTGTGTGTTAATGGTGAAATTAGTGTTCTCCAGTTTGTTGATACAGACTGGAATTATGATGTGTTTGTTTAAGAAATAAAAATTGTGTAATTTTGTTTTCAATTCATTAAAAAAGTAAACTAAATTATATAAGCCAACGTGCGTAAAAAACAACAGGGGGGACCAAGGCACAATTTTTGGGGCGTACATTCCCAATGAGTTCCAAGATTTTGACGTAAAATCTCTAAATTTCTAAAAATCTGAGGTCCCAAAGGTCACAACCGTGAGGTAGACTCAAGCAGCCTTAAGTCTAGAAATACTAAGCAAGCCTTACTAAAATATTAAAATTTATTTATGACTTTAAGGGTGAGATACTAATTCATATACTTAAAAGCGAAAATCCAGCACATTGGTCGTCACTAAAACCTTCTCTAAAGTTTGTTATGCTCAAAAATGTTTTTTTATCTAAACTATTTGACTCAACACCAAACCAGCAAACCATCCTTTGCTAGTTTATTTAATTGCGTACATATAAAGAAGGAAGAGGACGCAAAAAAAATCCACTTTTCCGTAGAAACTTTTTTAAATGCCATGCTAGTTACAAAAGACAAAGCAGCAAGGTGGTAGCTGCTCTACTAATTACGCACACACAACCCACATTTAGTCCATGTAACACTGAATGGAAACAGAGAAAAGCACAAACAAATTGCTAAAATAAGGTCCATAACTTTCTAGTTTTTTTCGAAAACATTTAGAAAAAACCAATTTCGTGGTTTCCAAACAAGAAATTAAATTTTTTAGACGATGAATCGTAGTTTAACGTAAATGTTCTAATAAGGATTGGCGGTTCGGGTACCCGTTTTCGGTTTTTTTATCCGAAAACCGGAACATTTCCGGTTTTCGGATATCGCTTCCGGTCGGGTACCCGAAAATTTCGGTTATCGGTTCGGGTAACCGAAAAATTTTGATTGTATAATGCAGCTACAGGACACAAGGAGATGTATCAATGGTGAGCAGCGAATGGTCTGCTCTTCCCGAATTTGGCAGTGCTCGCCCGGAAATACTTAATAATCTCACTATCCAGCGTGGCTTCTGAAAGGTGCTTCTCCAAGGCCAGTCTTCTTTTTGCCAACACACTCAGATCTCGTCTCTCAAAAAAAAATGGCAGCTGATCTTCTCATCAAGGCTAATTTGGCAGATGCGATTTTAAAGGAGGCAAGCGAAACAAATGGCGCTAATGGAGAATCCGGTGCAAATTTCGCCTTGGTCCCCCTGTTGATTTTTTTTTTCACATTTTGCCATGGTTCCCCTGTTGATTTCTGTTTTGTTTGACAGAGAAATTATTCATCCACAAATTTTTTTTATTCTTCTTATCTGTTTTACAAAAATAGTTTTCAGACTGAAATTAATATTTAAAGGCTTTATTGTACACAGAAGCACAAAGTTACATATCATTCAATTTAAAGTTGAATCTCATTCTTTAGCAAGTTCAGACCAACTAAGGAGCTGCGCAAATCAATTTGCGCTTTCGATACGTTCTATTTTTCAATTTTTCGCAAATTCTTTACAATTTCGAAAATTATTTTGTCGAAAAGACTCGCGGGTACTCGATTTAACGTCACCTCTTTTTCAAAATAGGGTGACGTTAAATCGAGTACCGATCTTTCGACAAAAATTGTTGTCATGTACAAAAACAATCGGCAAATTCCAAATCCTTGCGATATTTCGGACTAGACTGACCGAAAACAACTGGCAAAAAGCTTTGAATTTAGGTTAAAAAAAGTGTCGGACCCTAGGTGGAAACGAACTTGAAGCGGGTGACGTCAAATCGAGGGTTGACTGTAGCAAAATATCAGATGAGATAATATAGAACTATATAATATAACAGCAAAAACAATGAACAGATGAATGAAAAATAATTAAATTTTTGAAAAGAAATCATTAGTGGGGACCAAGGCAAAATTCGCACCGGATTCTCCATTAGAGCCAAATCGTTGATATTTTGATGTGATGCGATGTTTAATTTGTGATGTTACATTTATATCAATAAAAGCGTCTGAATTTCAGTTGACTACTCGCATTTTCATTTATGATCTGAACATCTTTAACATCTGAAAAATATGGCGAACCGAAAATATTATCCGAGAACCGGAAATTTTGCAGTTTTTGATTATCGGTTTGGGTCGGTTACCCGAAAATTTCGGTTTTCGGTTCCGGTTCGGGTAACCGAAACCGAAAATCTCGGTTACCCGCCAACCCTAGTTCTGATAACCAATTTCCTAATAGTGCCTTCCCCTTTCTGTTTGTGGGTCTGTATATCGAGGCAGAGTCAATATTTTTCATAGCTGTTTATTGCATTTTCTTAACTACCACGAGATCTATCGATTCTGTTTTTTGGATTAGCACCTATAAATCTCGAGATCGATCTAAAATTTTCCATATTTTCGGAAAGTTGAAAAGTAGAGCCCCGAAGGGCTCTATCACAACATTTACGATAATTTTAAACAAGCTAGCTAAATTTTTGATGCATTTATGGTAGCCTTCATTTTGAAGCATTACTGACAAAAAAATATGAAAATAGCTGCCAAAAAACTAATAAGTAATGAAAAAAATTAAGTTAAAAGCTGACATACTCTGAATGCCTCTCCTTAAACCTTTCTTCACACTGCCGGCCTAACTTTTTATATTAAAGCAGAATATGAGTAAAAAGGCAAAAATAAAACAACATCTGAAAACGGGGGGATGACAAGCAATTGGGAGGAGTGCTCAATCTGTCCAAAGCAGCTAGGCCCAAGCGGAAACGACTTCTTGTGCTGCTGCACCGATTTCTTTAGCAAAAAATGTCTGTTTCTGAACGAATAAGTGGAGGGATACAAATGCCCAAAAACATGGGCATAGTTATGCACATAAAATGGCTACATATGAGCAGCAGCAACTCAAAAGATCGGCTAATAGCCGCAACAAATCCGTTTTTGAGATTGCAAAGAAAAAGAAGAAGCTAGGCAGCGCTTTCTTGGAAGATTTAAGTTCTTGTATGCCCCACCCTTCACGAGGCAATCTAATTAGGAGGTAGAATGGACTAGTGTCTTATATGTATATACCAGACTCCAGCTACTACTGCTACTAATGAATTGGTTGTTGGTGGCAGACACACACACGCTGACAACTACTATTACATCTTACTTCTTTTTAATATTGATAGTCGCTGTTTTTGTGGCTACTAATACCCTAATAAGCAATATAATAACAGAAAAAAAAAGAAAAAGCAATTTTCCTTGCATTTTTTTCTCTACATGATGAAGAAGACACTAATCCTGTGGCATTAAAATTTCTTTTAGAGTAGACTTTTTTCTTTTTCAAATGCGTAAGAGCTAAAAATGAATATAATTTCGGAAAATTAAAAAAAAGCAAAGCTGTGAAGTGGTCGTATTTTAAGCGAGGGTGCACCTCTGGGTAAGTTTTAATTGGTGTTGTCGAATAATTAGTGTCTAATAATCAGTGTCTAAGTCTACCTTGTGCGCCCCGAAAAAGTGCGCCCCCATTGAAAGTTTAAATTCTTGTCAATATTTTCAAACGCATTAGCGGTTTAATCAAAAGGATTATGTCTACCAGTATTTGTCATAACTCTTCGCGTTTTTTTCAAATTTTTAGTCAGAATCGATTTTTTTCCTTTTTGCATATTTCCTCATTTCTTTCATAGAAAATCATTTCCAAATAACAGTGAAATCTTTATTCAAGGCAACGCATAACATATTTCATAACAGCAACTATCATTCATCAAAATAATTTCCTTCGGCCTCAAAAATTTTTCTCCCATCTTTCCTGTTAATCCCCTTAGCACTACCATTAAATGGTTGCTGATTTCTGGCTTAATTCCTTGGCCTCGAGGCATCTAAAACATGCTTAATTTGAACACAAGTCACATTTCAATGAAAAATGAAGAAATATGCGAAAAAGAAAAAAATCGATTCTGATTAAAAATTTGAAAAACACGCGAAGAGTTATGACACATACTGGTATATTGAGAAAAACTGAGAAGAAAAAAGTGTAGGGGCGCACTTTGCGCATAAGGTCCCGACTTCAATGTCATTTTTCGTCGTCGAAATTCGAGAACTTTTTGACTTTTGACGTTCGACTCGACGCGCCGAAATTTTAAAAAATTGCATGAGAAAGCTGGGCCAACATCACTGCATCACCGGAGGCACCGGTGTCGAAATGTTAGAGGTCGGTGTCGGACCTCTGCTGCACCGGCAAATAATATGTATCACCTCCGGCAACACCTTTTTTGAAACCGGTAGAGTAGACAGGTAGAGTACCGGTGCGGCGGCCAAGGCCGAATTTTTTTTGGTCAGTGTTCCGGTGCGGTGCCGAAATTTCGAAATTTACAGCACCAGTCAACACGCTACAATCTTTCCAAACAGAACTTTTCCCAATGAGAATCACGGAGAAGAAGTTGTTTTACCACTCCGTCTGTCATGCGTGATTTTTGGGACTCCTGGCTCAGAATTTCACGCTGAACACGATGGTGTTTTTGGTTTGAAAATTTTTCGACAAAGAAGTTTTGCTGGAGCTTTCTAAACATTCGTAGTTTTTTAATTTTTGTTTTGCACAAAAATGCAAAAAAACGTCGTAACGTTTTAGGTACTTTATATTTTTAAAATTAAGAGGAGACCACGGAAAATTTATTCCTGTTCCCACACGGAAACCCTGCAGAAGAGGTTAGCAAACACTCTGTTTCCTTAGTGTAAAAAGGAGTCATTCGATCTCAAAAAAGTTTTAGACATAAGAATGTCAAAAAAAATCTGGGTTTGGCTAATGCCTAAAAATCTTATTGGAAGTCACAACAATTTATTTAGCGATAAATTATTAATATAACGAACAAACTAGATTCCAAAAAATTCATACGGAACAATTGTGTGCTTCCCAGTTTGTTCAGGAAACCAGGTGACAACTGTTGAGTGAATAAGAGGCAGCAGACAACATTGCACAATTCGATTATCATAGCGATAAAAGGAAATGCCAGTCAAATCGTGAAATAGCCAAGGCATGGTGACTTTTAGCTGATTTCTGGCTGCATATAAAGTTTCCCAATCATCGAACTTGAAGACATCACCATCCACATGGATCCCTCCCCATGTTACCTGAAAATTTACCTTCACAATATAATTAGGAAAAATAAGACATTATATGCTAGCTAGACTGTTCGACACAGCAGCTTTATTGGCCGTGTAGTTGCCCAAATAAACAAACGAGCCTTCGTAACTAAGAATCAGTAACACGTCTTTTTCATCAACAGAATCCTTCCTGAGAACATCGACCACCTTGTTGTTCAGAGAAAGCACTTCGCCAATCTCCTCAGCCGTCAAGATAGGAATGCGAGAGGATCCATTAAAATGTGTTCACTTGTAAAACTAAAGTCAATGCAAAACAAAACCTGGAATTTGAGTTATCTGATAAACCAAGTTTTGTTGAGTCAGACATATAAGTCATAAATGTAAGAGTAAAAATAATTAAGAAATAAAACCAAAAGTCGAAATCTTTCAATTATGCAAATAAATAAATCTACGGTTGAAAGAGAGTAGAAGAAGAAAAATTAGTTTTTAAATTCTGGCCTAATGATTTGGCGCAAATTCGAATTAGCAAAACAAAATAAATGTCCAAATAATTAAAGGACCATGTCCGTCCATGATTGTCCCCGCCAATTCAAAAATTTATCCTAATCATTGATTTTCTGCACGGATTTTCGTTTGTTTTCATTTATTTTTTAATTCTGCCCGCTGATTTCTTAAAAATGACAGCTAATTTCTTAAAAATGCCCGCTAATTTTATAGTTGCATTTTTCTCTACATTTTTGTGTCAATTTTTTAAAATTTTTAACATTATCGTGTAGCACAAGATCTCAGCTTTCCAACTAGCTATCGAAGTTCATTCATTGATTTCAGAAATGATAAGACTTAGAGGTTTGAAAAAAATAAGTGTTGTTTCGTCTCAACCCCTGAATATCTAGATTTCTGAAATCATGCGATAAAGTCTGATAGTTTGTTAATGTCACCCCAGTATTTAAGCTTTGACTCGGTGAATGTGCTTTGCAGCTTGGTCTTAATTTAATTTTGTCGCCATCAAAACACTGCCCTCTGCTCTTTGCAGTTAAACCATCCATTGCCTCTCGAAAATAAGTTTTAAGGCCAAACATCAAGTAATAGACTAACCTGGGTGTAAGCTGCCAAATCAAGTGGAGCTCCAAAAATAAACAGCAATATCTAAAAAGCTAGCTATTACGGCATGTTTTAGAAAAATACAATTGGCCTGCTTAATTACTTGCATGTTAATTCGAAAGTTTTAGCTTTAGCACGGAAAAGACGGTGTGCACCGAACTATGCGTTTTGTGAGAATTTCACGCTGATCACGATAGCTGAAAAAAATTTCGGAAAGAGGACGGCTTGGAACGGGTAAAAAGAGCATTTGAAAATAGGTAATTTTCACCTACTCCCCACCATCTGGAATTTGAGAAAAATATGTGTGGTACTCACTCAAATTAATTCACCGCCTAGGTATGTGATACGGTAAATGCTCTAATTATACGCCATGGCGTATAATTTTTCAATTCTCTCTGTTGCACACAAACTTGTAGCAGAGTGAGAACAATTTCACACAGAATTTTCAGAATTCTACAAGCCAGTTTTCGAAAACCCTCAATTTTAACCATAAATTGGTTCTAGACATGTCATAGTTGCGTTTAACTGCTCAATGCATGGTCAATACTTGTGGAGAAATTCAAGAGCTACAAGATAGGCGTAAAATCAGCACAAAAATTAAGCAAAAGTCACTCAGAAATTGCAGGAGAAAAGGTAATCCCCCCTACCACGGCTTTTCAAAAAGTGAAAAAACGTTCGTTTTCGATATTTGCCCGTGTTGCATGGCGCAGTGGGTTAAACGTTCGTGTTGCATGGGTTAAACGCTTGATTTGTGTCTCAGGTTCTAACCCACCCAAAAGCACGTTTTTCTGCATTTTATTTTTACGCGTTTTTCTTATGTGAAAGTCACCTCCATACCCTTAAAATTGCGAGGAATCCAAAAAACTCAGTTTCATCTCTTTATTCACATCCAAATTCAAAACAAAACAAAGTTTTAACATTCATTGAAATAAGATAATTTAACTGAAACCAGGCGGAATTAAACTGTGAGATATTTTCAGATGAAATAAAGCGTTTCTTAAGCAGCTTTGCTCCATACATTTCTTCTGTATGAGCTGCCCGCTTCTCATCGAGGCGAACCTTGCTTTGTCCAGGTTCACTTGGTGATGCAGAGCTTCGATCGGTTATTCACTCATCAATCCCCAGAATTGCCAGTGCTTCATAAAATGCGGGACTTGCACAACCAGCCAATGTGCTTTGGAAGTTATGGAGTGCGCTGGGAAGTTGATCTTAAAGTGTTCAAACAAACTATCATCCAAACAACCATAAAATTACCCACCCTGAATGCGTCGTAGTAGTTGTGCGCCAGCTGCTCGAACTCCACGATCTCCGCATCACTGAGGAATGAAGCCTTTGCAAATCCTTGAATTCTCCCCAGCAATTGAAAGAAGTAGAGCGGGAGCGAGCTGGGATCCTATCACAACTGCAATCATCTTTGCCGGCCCTTGACCTGTGAGGAGTTTGCGGAGATGATTCCCTAAAGATTTTTAAGTTAGTTTTCAAGACCAACCAATGGTTACCTGTAAATTTTTGAAACCAAGCCTCTTTATCTGCTCCAAGTTGCTTGTAGACAAGTTCGAGACTCTTCACATGTTCTTGACCACCGAATTGCTTTGCAACTTTCTCCAGTAGTCCTATGAGATCTTGCCCGAGTCCTTGCACGATGTGTAGTGATGACGGAATGACGTTTGCGAGTGGAATATCCAGAGCCGGGTGCATTGTCACCGACTTGCAACTTCTATTCAGTTTGGTGCGATCTTTCGGCCCAAGATTGAAGTTGTTCTTTGCTGAAAACTCTTAAAAGACACCGATTATCTCAAAAACATTGAAAAACCTGCAAAATAATGACTTGACAGTGACTGGCAGCTAAAATCTGACAATAAACCAACCTGACCAATGAAACTCAATAAAGGGACAAACCTCATTGAACAACCTGTTGAAGTATTCCTCGTCATTTCGCCGCTTCTCTTCCTCTTGCCGCTGGCGTTTCTCATCATGTCGTTTTTGTTGCTCCAGATGCTCATGCATTCTGATTTTCTTGTCTGAAAACAACTAGTAAACAAATAGTCTGCCAGAACCTATGTTACATTGTTTCCCTTTGCAAAGTTCATCAACTTTCTGCTGCTTGGCATTCTTCTGCTGCTGGACTTTGTCCCATCGAGCATTGGCCAACGCTTGCATAACAAGAGCCTTTCGGTTCCTGTTTTCTTTGTCCACAATTTGCTTGGCTGAAACTAATTAATCAAATAAAACCAAAGAATAATGGCAGAAAAAGCAATTCCACCTGCTCCTTCCTGAATCGAAGGATCTTTGCCCGCTCTTGCCGCTTCGCACTTCAGCTTCTCTTCCTTGCAGAACGGCGAGTACCATTATCTGCAAAGAGCAGAAATTAATACAATATAACCAACGGGCGAAACCCACGAAAACACGGACTTTTGGAAAAACCTTACATACCAAAATGTAGCCCTTGTTCTGCTCTACAAAACTGTAAGACAGATTTGCAAAAACATAGAAAATTAAAAAAAATTGCCTGTTTCAGTGAAAAACACCACCTTTGGTTAGAAAAAATCGATGTTTTTGAAAGATCGTACGCGCATAAAAAGTGCCAAAACGCGCATTTTTTAGACTGAAAACCGACATACGGGTGCAGAATTTGATATTCTATCATTTGGCAGAAGGATTTTTGAAAACCAGACGTTTTGAAAACATCTCACCCTTTTGTCAAAAGACAATTTTCCAGTGAAAAAGCGTCAAATTTTTGAATTCGCGCATAAAGTTCAAAACGAACGTTTTTTCACGTTTTGAAAAGCCGTGCCTACTACTGAAGAAATGTGTGTTTTTCAATTTCGATCATCATCAGTTTTAATTCATCAATATTATTTCTTATAATATACTTTGCCGTATGTCTCCCAGTTTTAATGTATTAATTAATTCTTTTTATTCAACATTCTCCATTCTTTAGTTTTCATGATTTTAAATTTAGCAACTTTATCACGAAGTTGATCAGTTGTCAATGATTGTAGCTCGCTCATTATTATAATTTATATTGAACAATTTTGTGGTAGAAATCAGTCAAGACAACAGCTAGTCCGCTCAAATAACTTGGATTGTGAAACTCCCTCTAGGAGCAATTTAGGGGATTCGACCGCTCACATGTGAAGGAACTATGATCTTGCACTTGACTAGCTCTGTTTCCCAGACTGTGCCCACAACATCACCTCCGACGACCTGAGTCCCTTCAACAATCTCGATCTTTGGCTCGAATTTCCACGGTAAATCTCTATTGAGCACGGAAATATTGATCCCTGTGCAGAACATTATCATAAATAGGGTTGTCGAGGCCTCGAAATTTTCGAGGCCTCGACTCGAGACTCGAATGGACTCGAAAATTATCGAGGCCTCGACTCGAATCGAAACTCGAAACTCGAAATTATCGAGGCCTCGACTCGAACCAAAACTCGAAACTCGAAATTTTCGAGGCCTCGACTCGAACCGAAACTCGAAACTCGAAATTTTCGAGGCCTCGACTCGAATTTAATGTTCGAGGTCCTGACTCGAAACACAAAATTTTTGAAATTTTTATGTGACAAAAAATCAATTTAACAATCAAACACCCTATTCAAACAACAAGTTGACAATTTCTTCTGGTTCTCGTTTGATTTTCTTGGCCGCTTCCTTCAAAATCCCATCCGCCAGATTTGCTTTGATAATCAGCAGGTCGGCCGCAGCTTGCTTCCCCAAACGAGACCTGAGAGAGTTGGCGAAAAGGAGGCTGGCTTTAGAGAAACATCGCTCAGACGCCACACTAGATAAAGAGATTGCCAAGTATTTGCGAGCCAAGACTGCTAGCTGAAAAAATATTTCTTACTGTGAAGAAAAATCAAAACCAACCATCTTAGTGAGATCATTAAATGTCCTTAACACCTCTAACAGATCCCCAATTTCATCGAAGTCAGCTTCAGATAAGCATTTTATGTGCTTCGTGCTTCTGTGTACTCAAACATGTACCAACATTGATAGTTGATCTGGGTTACGATGTTGTTATCTTGTGATGATGTTACAGATGTAACGAATAAAATCATTTTGGTACATGTTTGAGTACACAGGAAAAATGGTCATTTTCAACCCATAGGGGGTTTCAAGGCAAATTTTTGAAATTTTTCGAAATTTTTTTTTCCGAACAACGTATGACAAACGAAACCGCATCGAAAACTGAGTCGATCTCTGAGAACAGAATTTTGAAAATCGACCTAGAAAAAAATTATGGCCGTCCAAAAGTGTGCACAAAAATTGGCCCACCCTGTACAATTCACTATTGAGGGTGCAATTCAATTTGAGCCAAAAACTGACAAAACCCTAGATAGATCACCGGATCAAAACACGTTTATTATTATAAAAAGTTTTGAATTTTTCTCATAAAGTACAAAATTAGGGAATTGAGCCAACAGCTTCGGGCAACGCCCCTTGCTGCCTGTTTGCAACCAGCCAAGCACTGGACAGTGCTTGCAGCAGTAGCACATCTCCATCCTCCAGTGCCCCTGATTCAAGCAGCATAAGTCCCACCACTTCGATGGATGGCGGCAGAGGTGGATGCGTACTTACCTCCAGCAATACCTATCTAAAGCACTTTTATCTAAAGCACGTCGTAAAAGACACTTTGAAAATTAAAGCGAATCCACGTACTTTTTCTCAAAACTTATTGGACAACCTAATACAAGTACTTTTAATAATTTTTTTGTTTTGTAGCTCTTGTGTGATTTTTATGCAGTTTAACAAAAAAAAGTTTAAAAAACTCGATTAAGGAGATGATTGTTTAAAGTTCGTAACACTTTAATAAATAAGGAGATAAAAGCTGAGAAAATTTGATTCACAGATGAGGCTATTGCTTATTTTTTATTGAGGCTTTTGGCATGGTCCAATGCTCTTAGATGCTTGAGAGCCCGTTTTGCAGCTGTACATTTGGCTATTCGATAGCTTCTACCCATTCCAACGAAGCGCATATCATTGACATCAACAGTTACCCGCACTTTGCCAGTCTCTAATATGCGTTCTAGCTTTCTAAAACAACCAAATCAAATTATGACTAGGAAGTAAGCAACAGAAGGCTCTTACGTAAACCTGGCCTTGCAATTCTTTCTCTCAAACAACTCTCTAACTGGGGATTGTGGTGGATTTTTGCAACACACTTGTATGCTGTCCTTCATTAAGTTGTAAAAAACTCTCCAGACTATGTCCAAATTCATCCCACAATCCTATAAAATACAAAAAAAATAAATCTGAGATAGCTCTCATGAAGCAAATATGACTACTAACTAAGTAAACGGCGCCTGCAATAGACTCGAAAATGTCCCCCAAAGCTTTTGGAACTTCAATATCTTCCTCATGTCCCTCGTCTATTTCATCTTCAGTTATCATAAACATCTAAAACAAATTTGAAAAAAACTAAAATAAACAATATATACACGGTTTTTCAAGAATTTTGGAATACTTTGAACTAATATCGGAGTTTGGGGGCACTGGAAAAAAGCCGAACCGGATTTTTAAAAACTCTCCGGTCGTTGATAGGACGGAGAATTAGGCCAGGTTTTTCATTTTCAGATCCTAATCCGATACTGGATACCGATTCAATACCCCTTTTGAGGCTTTTAACTGTTGTAGAAACCGTATTTTGGAAAACGGTTTTTTATTAGAATCATAACATTAGGATCATTTTATAATTTTTTGGCGCTAGTATAGAATACCCCCCCCCTAAAATCAGACCTTCTAAAAATCGTTGTAACTACCCTTTGGAACAACAAGTTTAGGCTTAGCCCTTAGGCTTAGAGGTAGGCCAGCGTATGGAATTTGTGACTAATAAGTGTTTTACGCACTTTTTATGGGGTGTGGAACAATATTTGGGTGCTCTTTACTTAAGTTTTAGAAGGCATAAGTTTTGGGGGTATTCTATACTAAGGTCATTTTTTTTGAACAAAATGCAAAAAAAATTGTTTACAATATTTGCCTTATTTATAAAAGTTTTTTTACTTCCCTTCATTTTTGAACCACACAGGGTATGAAGTCAATTTTTTAAATATCTTATCGGAAAAACTAAAAATATTCTGAACCAAATAAAAAAAATAAAATACAGTTTCATAAAATATAAATGTTCAAAGTGTTCCAAAATTCTTGGAAGACCGACTAATAAAAAATTTACTTCATCGTCGAAATTAGTGCAGTGATCATTTGCACCCGTTTTAAAATTACATAAGTTGACAAATTTTTCTATCATATGATATAACCCGGGGCAGATGGCAATGAAATGCTGAAAACAAAACATTTGTTAAAATTTAATCAATGAAAGCTTTCAAAATACCTTGTGGAAGTTGAATTTAACAGCTAGAGATGCAAATATAGTGTTATTCACGAGGGCAGAACGAAGATCAGTCAATACTCCTGGACTGTATTGCTTTTCGTGCTCGAACAGGAATCTAGTGATCAAGTAGTCCAGCACAGCATCTCCAAGAAATTCAAGTCGCTGAATTCAAAAGGTTTTTGCTGATTATACAAAATGATTTTTTAGTATTTTCGGCGCTACTGCCCCCTGCCAGTGATGTTCCGTTTACACGAATGAATCATTTCCATCAATTAAACCCGATTCCAAAAATGTAATCGATTGCAAATAGTTGATTCTCTCATTCACAATTGTGTAATCGAGTGTAAATTTTTGATTCTTCCGTGTAATCGAAAGACTAAACCGGTCAAAAAGGTTAATATACAGTTTATTTTTGAGTGAAGACATTTGTATAAAGACTGGGTTCTGTTTTTAACGCCATGTGTATCACAAAATGGCCTTCATAACTGGTTTAGTCTTTCGATTACACGGACGAATCAAAAATGTACAATCGATTACACAATTGTAAATGAAGGAATCAAGTATTTGCAATCGATTAAACGATTGTAAATGGAAGAATCAATAATTTTCAATCGATTACATTTTTGTAAATTTTTGATCTCTAAATTAATTCTAATGGAACATCACTGCCCCCTGCCCCTAGTGCTAAAAAGTGCACTTAAAAAGAATTAACATAAAGTTGACTTTTTATCTCGGTGACCAAGGTAAATTTTCTTAAGAGCGTATCTGGATACTCCAAAAAAAACTAAAGGGTTGAAATTGAACATAGTTTTGATAATTCAGGCCTACCGCGTAAAGAAACTCTGGTGCAGTCGAGCCCTGATAAACCGCCACCTCCTTAAGTTCCTGCCTAGGGTCCGACACTTTTTTACCCCAATTTGCGAAGGCTTTTGCCGATTCCGTTTTGACATTCTGGTCGCAAATATCATAAAGATTTTTATTTTACTGGTCGATTTAAAAAACCCCTGCAATTTGCCCAATAAAAACAAAATCCCCTATAAATCACCACCCTTTTTAGAAATATTTTAAGTGGGCAAATTGCAGGGTTTTTAAAAAATGACCAGTAAAATAAAAATCCTTACGCTTATTGGCAAAAGACTTCGAAAATTGGGGTGAAAATGTGTCGGACCCTAGGCGGGAACGAACTAGAGGGGTTAGCAATTTATCGGAAAGCGACTATTTACATACGTTTCCTATGTATCCAGAGTCTCCAAACGCGAAAATTCAAGTTTCGGTCAAAAATGGTCAGCAGGGTCGTATTTTCTGGCTTCTCTATATGAAAAATAAAAGTACAGGGTGGGCCAATTTTTGTGCTTGTAATTTTTTGCTAGGTCGATTTTCAAAATTCTGTTTTCACAGATCGACTCAGTTTTCAGTTTGTCATACGTTGCTCGGGAAAAAATTTCGAAAAATTTCAAAAATTTGCCTTGGTCCCCCACATGGGTTGAAAATGACCATTTTTCCTGAGTACTCAAACATGTACCAAAATGATTTTAATCGTTACATCTGTAACATCATCACAAGATAACAACATCGTAACCCAGATCAACTATCAATGTTGGTACATGTTTGAGTACACAGGAAAAATGGTCATTTTCAACCCATAGGGGGGACCAAGGCAAATTTTTTAAATTTTTCGAAATTTTTTCCCGAGCAACTTTACGTTAAATGATAAGACCATTTTACGAAAAATGGTCTTCCCAATCCTAAACATGTTTTAAGTACGTTTTGTGTACTAAAAGTTTTGACAAACAAAACCACATCGAAAACTGAGTCGATCTGTGAAAACAGAATTTTGAAAATCGACCTAGAAAAAAATTATGGCCGTCCAAAAGTGTGCACAAAAATTGGCCCACCCTGTATAAAGAAATACCTGATAGCAACCAGTGATTTGGTTCTTGTAATAAGAGGCATGAGTGAAAGCTTGCAACAGATAAGCCTTATTACCAAACCGATAATTGATTGCTTCCTCCACTTGATCCAACTTAAATTGTATATACAACTTGTACAACTGTCTCTTGGATCGGTCTGGCTGAAATAGCTCATTTACAAAAAATTACCAATGAGCTAATTTAGCTCAAAATGAACCTCAGCTTGTGTGTCAATAAACCTAAGCAAGGGCTGGAATAATGGTGGAGTTTCCGTCAACACTTTCACTCCTAGCCAGCTCATAAATTTTAGAGCTGAACGAGGCCCCAATGCAACCAAATGGGCACCAATTAGAGCTTCCACACAATCAGCAATTGACTTGTCACTCACGTACTGCTGGGTTAGCATGTTGTATGGAAGTGGAGGCAAGTCCGAGCTTTCTGTTTTTGTGTTCTACAAAGCAAGGCTCAAGTAAATTGGCAAAAAAATTGGGAAAAATCAACCTGCGAAAAAGTGATAACCTCCACACCATCTTCACATTTGTAGTTTTCTGTGCCATTGTTCACTTCTCCCCAACCAGTGCCCGAATGCTCATTACCTTTTCGCTAAAAGCTAGATTATAAAATCGCAGAAACAACAATACGCTAATTATAAGTTATCCTAGGGCTACTTTTAAAAATTTTGAAATTATCCAGAAAATATGTTTCTTGACTCAAATTGTCAGGAAAGATCTTACAGCATGATAAAATGGACACAATCGATGTGCAAAGTCTTTGGTTGCCCAGTGCTTGCTGATTTTGGCTCAAAATAAAGGGGCTTAAAGCTTCCAACTTTCCATTCTTTACATTTACAAATAAAATATCGACCTTTAGATATCTACAATAAAATATTGTTGACTTCACACCAGTGCTGTAAATGCACCAACAAAGTGCTGAAATTTTTGTGAGCCGGAACGAAAGATTGTCAGATTTACAGTACTGCTTGACAAGATTTACAGCGCTGGTTGACACTTCATCTTCGTACTTTACACCTCCATTGTAGCTGCGCCATTAAACCACATTGTTGCTCTGCTGCATACAAAAATAAAATTGTGCGTGGTTAAAAAACTACGCACAATTTTTTTGTATCCAACGATTTTTCGAAGTTTCAAAATTGGTGTGAGTTTTGAGCTTTAGTATACAAAAACATGCTTTCTTTATGATTCTAAAATTTTCAAAAAGTGATCCATGGATAATCCGTAATTTATCAAAAAAGTCTCATGTGAGACTTTTTTTAGGAAACGTCTTAACAGAACGCCAATTTTGTACACATTCAAATTCATTTTTGTTTTCTCGCAGTCGGCTGTTTTTTTTCGTACATAGGACAATTGGCACCGGTGCCAACTGTCCACTTGGTTATCTTTCTATGGTAATACCTAATTTTTAGGTAATTTTCTTTCTTCCAAACTACTATAGTAACCGAAATTTCCTCAGAAATCTGTATCACGAAACCGAATTTTAAAAAAATACTTATTTGTTGAAATATAAGCTAAAGTTGGAAAACCGTGAGTATTTACCTGTATTTTCCTAGATTTGATCATATCCCAACATCCAATTCTTTTTTTGAAATTCTGTTTTGTGATTCAGATTTCTGAGGAAATTTCGGTTACTATGGTGGTTTGGAAGAAAAATAATTACTTAAAAATTGGGTATTGCCATTGAAAGATAACCAAGTGGACAGTTGGCACCGGATAATCCCCCGTGCCCCCATGCATTTTTTCGACGATCCCCGGTGAAGGGGGATCCCTCGTTAAAATTTCCAGGATCCCCCCCCCCGTGGTGACTTCAGCCCCCGTGAACCCCGTCAAAAAAATCAGATAGACAAATAGAACACTCGGTCATTTCAGCACTCCGGAAATTCGTCAAGCGCACAATAACTCGAGGGTTAAACTCGATTTCGTCTCACTTAGTTGTGGTTAATAAATTTTTGATCATCCACAGAGTAGATTTTTGATTAACATTAACTCTTAATGTTAATAACTACTTAGGTTGCGTAATAGTAAGTGCAAAATGGAAATGTGTTTAATCAGTTTTGAAAAAGCCGGGTCGCGAAGCGGCGCGTCAGAAAATTTTTGTTAGAATCCCCCGTAAATCCCCCGTGCTTTTCGTCAAACCACTCGGGGCATCCCCCGTCTCTAAGATGGTGCATATAATCGACGTTGTTTATTTACTCCTCAGGTATTTGGCTCAACCAATGAGGAAAAATATGTGATTTTTGAAACTGAGAAACATGAGAGTAATTTTTTAAACAGTTATGGATTAGTCAGTTTTCACTTTCGGTTTTCTACACGGTGGTTGCACCAGAAGTTTTTTTTTGTATTCTTACGTCCAGTGTTGTGACTTGCCAAATTTTTTTCCTCTCCTCTTCCTCTTCCTCATACGATTTTTAAAATCGTCCTCATCCTCTTCCTCATACCTTTTTTCAAAATCGTCCTCTCCTCTTCCTCTTCCTCAGAGGAAGAGGAAAATTTTTTCCTCTCTTTTTTTTCTCAATATTTTCCTCAATTTTTCCTCACTTCAGACTTTATCAACTTGGGTGCGATGTCAGATGTGGCTCGAAAAACTTGTAAAGGTATAGGAAAAAATGCCTCGCAAATCCCCACGCTTTTTATTACTTCTTCTTAGTCTTCCATCCTTCCATCCTCTATTATCGCAGCACAAATAATATTGGGTTGGTCAATAGCATCAACAACGCAAATATTTCAGATAGCAAGAGAATGAACAACACTCCAACTAACACAAACGCCGGGGATTCCAAAGCCTTCTTCAATCTCACTCGTTCTGCGCCATCATTAAAGAACGATGCTTCTATGGCGAAGAGGGAGTTCAAGAGTGAGTCACTTTCATACTTTTATTCATCTGGCTTCTTGAAAATAAAAAATATCAGAAGGCAAGCTCAGCGGATTTGTGGACGACAAGAGCCATTGTACTTTCGAGGTGATTATCGACAGCAAGAAGCAAATGTGTGGAATGAAGGTGAGAAGGGTTATTATTGAATTTCCATACATAGTGACTTTCTTTTCAGACGAGCAAATACGACGTGGACCGGCACTTCAAACTAAAACACACCGACTACAAAGGCAATCCCGTCATCAAGTTGTCCCTGGTGCACTCAAACGCCCGCAGGAATCTGGCATTGTTCTTCGCGACTTCGACCGCTTCCGTTCGTTTGGTGGAAAATGAATGGATGAAGAAGTTACTGCACCGAATCCCCGATTTTAAGGTTCCCTGCCGTCGCAGTCTTATCGGTGATATGGAGAAAGAGGTTATTAAACACATACTTAGAAACTTGATAAATGTAGTTTGTTGAACCAAGCTATTTTTAGGTGAAGCGCGTCATGGATAACATTTGCGAGAAGATCAGTTACTCCCCGGGACGTTTCTTCATCACAACGGATATTGCCACAACCCCAAATGGATGCCTCTTCTTCGCTTCAGTCATTGCCCGTTTTGTCGACAAGGGGCTCTCAAGATGTTGAATTTGCCGAATCTATACTTCTCCGTCACAGATGAGGGTGCAAATATGCTGGTCGCTGCAAAGTATAGCTCCTATTTGGTTAGTTTTCGCATCGATTTTTCTGGATACCGTTAGGAATAAATTCTGACTTTACTTGATTAAAGGTTTTGTGGATAGTGAATTTAGTGGCTCCAGTGGATTGTTAAATGAGGAAAAAAGTGAGGAAAAAAGCGAGGAAAAATTTTTTCCTCACTGAGGAAACTTTTTTTCCTCTTCCTCTTCCTCATCGATTTTTGAAAAAGTTCCTCATCCTCTTCCTCGTAGCTTTTTGTAAAATCGTATAAAACCTTTTTGTAAAAATCCTCTTCCTCTTCCTCAGGAGGAAGAGGAATGAGGAGAGGAATGAGGAGAGGAAAGAGGAGAGGAAGTCACAACACTGCTTACGTCCTAGACACTTTAAATTTAAAAGATTCACTAAACACTCCGAACTTTATTCAATTTCAAACCAATAACAGCTTGGAAAAACAGTTCAACAACAACATCAACAACAACATTTCTTAACTTTTGGTTTTTCATTTTTTTCTTTCTTCGGCGCACAACATCAAAGTAGCTGTTCTTGTATCGGATAATAGAAGTGGGCCCTGGAACCAGAGAAGTACTCAACTGAAATAACAGCAATCATAACTACCAGTCATCTTTCACGATAAGTGAAAGCTTACATCATCATAGACGGTTTTTTTAATCTGGCTGAAACACGATGAAGTTGCGGTGGTAGAGACGAGCTGCAAGGATCAACTGCTGAGTGCTTCCGCAGTGTTTCTGCTCAGCAAAGTGTTCTTCCGGCGTAGCCAAATGATTCTCAATGTAATCATCGACGAACACATCAATAAAATTCAATGTAATAACCAACCCCTAGAAGCAGTGTCCATTCGGCTTGACTGGAAAGAGTTCTCTCGATACTTCTTGCTTCTAGGGATATCTTTGTCGTGTAGGCGCTGCTACTTCTTCTACTATTATTACCTCAGAGGCATGCTTCGCCAATCGCGCCACAACCTTTAGCATTGTCTTGGCCTTCTTTTTCATCGCCTTGCAATTTTCTCATTTTGACCTGATATGTATAGTGGAACATACATCCTCGAATCTTCTAAGACCCCAAAAATACAACAACGAATTATAATAAAAACCAATATAACTACTTCAAGTCCAAATGATTTTATTGCTGCTCCCATCTCCGCTTTTTCATAATCGCAATGAAACGTTTTAATTATCGGCTTGATTCCCAACTCGGCCCTTTTCGCTTGCAAGTGCTGGAAGATGACGTTGTAGCTGGCCTCCAGACGATTATTCATTACGCATGTCGTGACTGCTATCCATTCTCCCTTGAACTGAAAACAGGAAGTAACACACATAAAAAGAGAATTGAAAAAAATGGTACAAGTACATGTATCACGCACAACTGATCGACTCCTATTAGACACAAATCAAAAGTAAAGACAGAAATTTTCAAAAATGCGATACGCGATATGCGATATTTTGAAAAGGATGCGATGCGATATTGCGATGCAATATTTTCACCAAAAATTTCTGGGATGCGATATTACGATACGATATATCGCATCGCTTCTGTCTCTACCCTAGAGACGAAATTCAAATTGAGATTCAAAATTTGAATTTCAAATATCGCATTTTAGGAAATTTTGATAGGGATGGGATGCGATATTGCGATGCGATATTTTAACCAAAAATTTCTGCGATGCGATATTGAATACCATCAAAAGTACCATCTGCCATCAATAGACCACATTGAGCCGCAGCCTTGCAATCATCGTCCGAAGTGAATATAACCAGTGCAGGCTAAAGTTTACAATGAGTCCCTCGCCCAAAAATGTCCAAAATGATGTTTTAGGGTATTTTGACCTGATTTTCACATAGAAAACGAAGAAAAAAGTGTCGGAAAGGAGTTTTTGTTTGAAAATTCGAAAATTTTTTTTTTGGTTTGCGTTGGTCTCCTAAGGTAAAAAATACAGAAAAGTTCACACAAAAATATTTTTCGAATTGGCGCCAAAACATTTTTAGGGGGGAAAGGGTTGTATAGGGAGGGGAAGGAAATAAAAGGGGGCAACTAATCATAGAGGGCCTACTAACCAGAAGATTTTGAACATAGTTTTGAATACTGGGGCCTAAAGCATATATTAGGTCTATCGATAAGTTCGTGCGCATTTTTTCAATCCAATTTTTATCCACAATTTTGACAACACAATGCAACATGTAATACACCATCATGTAGAGAATCGAGAAAAATCGGGAAAAAATATGACTGAAATTTTTTTTTTGACAACTTCTTAACAAAGGAATTACTGCTACCAAAATCTTATCTTATCAAAAAGTTTGGTATCCAAAGATAGCCCGTTAAATTCTCTACATGATGGTGTATTACATGTTGCGTTGTGTTGTCAAAATTGTGGATAAAAATTGGATTGAAAAAATGCGCACGAACTTATCGATAGACCTAATAGAAACTCTGGTTTGCATACTATTTTTATGCATCCAGAGCAGTGTTGTTCCGGCGCCGGCGCTAGCGCCGGCGCTGCCCCGGCAAAAAACAGCGCCGACCCGGCGCTCGGCGCCGGCGCTGGGGCCAATGAAAAATTTTGCTCGGCACCGGCGCTGGCGCCGGCGCTAAAATTTTTTGACCCGGCGCTGTTTTTTAAGCAACTATGGCTCCGGCGCTGTTTCCGAAATTTTACTGTCCAATATTAAAAACCCACTTTTTCTTAATTCAAGTTGAAGTATTTGTATTTTCATGCTGCATTTTCTTTCAATTTTTTTTTATGTTATACATTTGCTCGATCTTCTAGTTTACTATATTATTAAATTTAACCAAGGCATCAAATCATATTAATAGTAAAAATTGATTTACATTGATTTGGGACAGTAGAAATTGAAAATCCCCAATCGACTTCCGAAACATTTTCTACTTTATCTGCAGAAATAAACTCTTATTTTGATGTTGTATCGAAAAAAAAAGTGAGGAGTCTGGGTTAGATTTTTGGGCCGAAAAAAGCGTAAGAAGCAAAAAATTGAATTATTTTGTATTAATTATTAATTCAAAAGTTTGCAAAGCTTTCAAAGCTAGCTTTTGTGGTTTTACCAATGCCAGCCACTTCAGAATCAGTTGAAAGATTATTCTCACAGCTTACATTTAATACTAGTGGTCATAAATCCAATTCCGGCCCGAATCTCATAAAATTGAAATGTTTGCTTAATTTTAATCAAAAATTTATAAACATCTAAATGTACCTTTGAATTTTCTGTAAAAATTATGAAACATTATACTTGTCAATATACCTGTCAATAAAAATACAATTTTTTTAAATATACAGCGAAACCCAAATTTTCATCCCGGCGCCGGCGCTGGGGCAATTTCTTTCAGACGGGAGGCGCCGGCGCTGGCGCCGGAGCCAAAAATTTTTTATGGAGGCGCTCGGCGCCGGCGCTGGGGACTTTTTTGGAAAGAGGTCGGCGCCGGCGCTGGCGCCGGAACAACACTGATCCAGAGTCACTTTGTGCGCATCCCAGTTCCAGTGGTCTTACGTGGCGCACTTTTTGTTATACTGCAGTTTGAAGTATGGACGCCCCTATACCGTTTTTTCGTTCTATTGATTTTTCTCCCAAAGTCTCGTTATAAGTTCTCTGATACTTTGGCCTTTTCATACTGCTTTAATTTTGGGAATCGGGCCTCCGGGGAGAAGGTTTCAGGGAGAAACATCACGTACCTCCCATCCTTTTCCAATGTTTCAATAAAAGGGTATTGACGAAACCCCCGGAAATTGAATAAAAATAAAATTTTAAAATCTTTCACGTGCCCTAAATTCTGGTTACTCCCACGGACACTACACAATTTTCTATTAAATTTCTCAAGCATTTTACTTGTTTGTATATTTTCGAAACGATTTTTATGGAAGACGGTTCAAGGCTTGTCGGAAGTTTTCTGACCTTGTAAGCCTTAGCATGAAGAGTGTGAACGTCTTTCAAGACTTAAAGGGAGACCAAGACCAGACTGAAAAATTGAGGACCTGGTTAAAAAAATTTTTTGGCAGTGTCCTACATTGTGACTTTTACTACATCGACCATACAGGGTGGGGGAAAATTACGCGCAACTTTTAAGAAATCCGGATATGCAGCACCTTCCGTATTGATTTACGAATATCCAATAACTTGCATTTTTCTCTTTGACAATCTTCGCGATTTTCAGCGGGCACTTACCAACCATCACCCAACATTACTTCACACTGTAATACAGTTAAGACATTTATTTCAACAAAAACGACAACAACAAGAAAATAAATTGAAAGAGCTACTGATCTTCATCATCCTTCTTGACTTTTTCTTTCTCCACCTTTGGCCCGGAAGCAGAGCGCTCCTGGTACATCTCAAACCATTCCTTCGCGTCTCTTTATTAGGATTTCAAAGAGAGTAGAGCTTTATATAAAAAGGTTGATATTCAGTCAACTCAAACATCTTTGTGGTATGCCTCCAAAATGTCATGCAAAGTCAGCAAACAATCAATCTCGCACGTAACGCCTGTAGATCACAATGTTAACCTGCAAGCATCCTCATAAAAGTACTTACCTGAACGGACATGTCTTCGCTCCGGCATCTGCGCTGAATTCGGAAGTAAGTTCCTAAAATTAGCGATTAAAGACTGGTTCGAAATATAGATAGTCAGCTGGCTTCATAAATACTTTCCTGTCGGACTACTTATGCTGAAAACTCGCAATGTGAAAAATTACACATCAAACAAATCATTATAAATTTACCAGTAGATTCTCGTGTTTTTTGAGGATAATACTCGAAAAGTTAGGCTTCTTCGACGTTTCACAGCCGAAATCAACGGAAGATATTGAAGCAGAACGTCATCCAGCTAAAATTTTAAGAACAAAAGTTTAGTTAATGCTGCTGAATCCATCACGAACCCTATCACGAATCCTCAGGACCACCAAAAGTAGGCAGCAGACCATCATCAGTCACGAAGCCGCCTGTTTAAATATTGAAAGAGACGATGACCTGAAAATGGAAAACAACAAAATAATACGGGATACCACATTAGAAATACCGATCCAATCTGACTCGTTGGATCAAAAACGGACGATTCGACAGGAAATTCCTGGACACCAGAGCTACTCATTTACCGTACCTAGAATTAATAAAGGTTTAAAATTAAGAGAGCAAAAACAAAAAAAACAGTCGACTGCGATAAAAACAAAAATGAATTCGAATGTGTACAAACTTGGCGTTGTGTTAAGACGTTTCCTCAAAACAGTCTCACATGAGACTTTTTTGAGAAAACGCCCCTATGTCGGATAATCCATAATCTTAAAGGGGCATACCAGCGCGTTACACTGCAATTAAGGCGGGGACCAGCAATTTCTTTTTCTCATGACTTTTTTCTATAACCATTTAACCTGATCTGACCAAAGTTTTCTGCCTACTTTTTAAAAGTAGGCTAAAGTCATAAATATCAGATTTGACATGAAACGAGTAAAAACAAGGACGATTTGGTCCCCGCCTAAATTTGCAGTGTAACGCACTGATTACACCCTTAATCTAAAATAAGCTATCAAAGAAACCAACCGGAGTCAGACTAGAGTTTTCATTAAAAGAGTGTGCCTGTAAAGGTTCGTCCGTTTCATCCAACTCCACTGGATTCAGTGCATGAAACTCAGTTGTGGAAGCATAACACGGTGGCAGCCAATTGACATGAGGATCGAATTTGGAAGCTTCCATCAAAAATGGGATTTTTCGCCTCTTGCCAAGGTTAAACAACCGGCTGTTGGAGACCTGCATTAAAAGCATTAAAAAACTGGAGATTATTCGAATGAATAGCACCTCTTTAGATCGGGCAAAACTGAGTTTGCCCTCATGCTGGTCCACATGCATGTGATATAGATAGTTGGTCACAGCCAGTTTTAAGAAGGAATCACCAATGGTTTCTAATCTCTCCAAATTAATGCCATCGGCAGCACTGGATGTGGTGAGAGCTTGCAAAAGCAGGCTAGGAGAAACACCATAAGGATTTTTGTCAAGGAACTCATCCTCGAATGAGAACTTCATCCAACCTAGTTCGGGTGCACTAACGGCAAACTAAAAAATGAAGTCATAGACCAAAAGACTATTAAAAGACTACAAAATTACTTTGGTGTTTAGAAACTCGGACAGTATAGGAGTTGCAGGCAAAGTTTCATCAGGTACAACTTGCAGTCCTGTAAATGAGTGACTTTGTTGGCATAATATGATTTGGCTTGCGAAAAAGCTGAAATATGCCACGAAAAAGATAAAATCAGCCACGACTTTTTTCATATTTCAACTTTCTTCATAGGTTTTTCATGGCACATTCAGGGTGGCCATATCGTTTTTTGAGAAAAGGGGGATTCGATCATGGAAAGGGAGCATTTATAATTTAAAAGTTCCAAAAAGGGGCATTTTATAATTTTCCCTTGTTCGCTTAAAGAAGTCTTGGATAATGGATCCCACGCGTTTGGCCATGCTTAAAAGTCCTAGCGTTAAAGGGGCATGCCCACGCTAATAAGAGGTGGTGCCCGGGAATTCAAAAAATTTTCCTAGTTATTGAACTTCTGTACGGATTTTTCAACTTGGTTTCTAACAAAACAAGGGCTAAAATTAAATTCTAGGCCTTGTTTTGTTAGAAACCAAGTTGAAAAATCCGTACAGAAGTCCAGTAATTAGAAAAAAAATTGAATTCCCGGAAACCACCTCTTATTAGCGTGGGCATGCCCCTTTAAATAGCGCAGTATGCGAAAATCATACAGAATAACATTTTGAGGCAAGAAAATGCAGAAAATAGGGCGCAAAGAGTGAGATACAGTGAAAAAAATCATGCATCGTTACAACAAATTTTCAAGGATATATTGTTTTATGCCCCCTTTTTCCTAAAAAAAGAGGGCAAATTTTCCAAAAATTTTCCATTTGCCCCCTAAAAGGGGCATTATGGCCACCTGTATTTGAGCATCATTGAAAAGCCGATAAGATATCCGTATTTAGGGTACAGACCCGATTTTCGGCCAAGAATATCAGACCCTACCGGAGTATACCCCCCATTTCTTTTTTTAAAGTGTTTCCAAACACCCTATATCAACCTAAAATCACCTCAGAAGTTCAAAAAAGACATTATTTTTGTGTTTTGGTCGATAAAAAATTGAGTTTCGGGCGTTTTGAAATTTCGATCATTTGGCTGTTTTACCATGTTTCGGTCACTGGAGCTGGGCAAAAAAAACCTCTAAATGCATTTTTGATCAAGAGTCTTGCTCGGAATTATGTCTAAGGTAAGTGAGTGCGCGCAGCTGAGTGCAGCTCGGCGAATTACCAACAAAAAGAGGTCCAATTTGGTGCTATCTTACTCAGCTTAAGTCAGCTTTTGTTTGAGCTCAAACACTTAATTTCCCATTTACCGAGGGGTCGATGTGGTATTAATAAAAGAACAAAATTACAAAACTTCTTTTTTAAAACCTCGGTTAACCGAAGTAAGAGATTTCTTCTCTCTCAGACAATGTTATTTTAGGCAGTTTGAATCGGCAGGCCAATTTTTTTATTTACATGTAGTGTAACATACGCTCTGATGAGAATCGCTATATTTACATACTTTTCATATTCTACGCATTTTAGTGTTTTTATTCCAAGCATTTGGCACTCTTAAAATATCTGAACTTCAAAAGGAATCTGACTAACTTGGTGCCCATTTTTTGTTAAAAAAAACATAAAAGAACTAACCCATTGATTCGCATGATTGTTCTTGTAGATTTGTTTCAAGCACAGTACCATCTTGAGAGTCAACTTCATCAAACTCTGTTAAATCTACTATTTCTTCTTTTTGTTTGTGGTGTGGAAGTTTATCAGCATCATCCATGGCTTCCATTGAGTCCAGATACATTTTCTTAAACCCCAGCAAATTTGTTTCATCAAAATAATATTGAAAAGATAAAATTTCTGGACCTTTCTTTGAGTTCTCCTGTCTGGCCCGGATGTCGAATACTCATTTTTGGTGCCAGCACCGCTTTCAAAAGCATTTCTGCCCAGGTTGGTTTCTAAGTCTTTCATGAGAGAAGCAACGTTGATTTCATTGGAGTTTCCAGAGATAGCCTAATACTCTCTAATGAAAGATTCGTTAGTTTCAAATGCTAGTTTTACCAGTGGGAATTGCACGTTCTCAATCTCAAACTTGGAATTGTTTAGCTCTCCATCCCATCCCACAACTTCACGTGGTTCAAAAGGCTCTTTTAAATCTAAATTATCAGAATAAATTTTAAAAATAATAGTCAATGATGACAATAGGAATTTCCAAAGTAAAAGTTTGCAACAAGGGTGTACTATTTTCTCGGCTAAATTTGCCTTTGCCAGACCCACTAGAGTTTCTCGTTAACACAATTACCTTTATCCCAATTGTTCAGTGGATGGTGTAAAGGTAAAGTGCTCCACTTTTTCTATTACTATACTCTTTGGTGTAATTTCAAAAGTTTTCGAGTGACACAAAAGAGTATATAGTCCATAGAGACCGAACATATGGATCAATAAATTGGTGAGTCACTCAAACTTTGACTGTGATACAGGTCGGTTCTTGATTTAATATACGCTCCATAAGATATTTATCGCCTACTTCCCACACTTTTTTATATCAACTTTTAAAGTCTTCTGACAAATCGCAAATAGGTCATTTTCGAGGAACAAGACAGTTTCGCCGTTGAGACCCGCAAATTTCGGTTTAACATACACAGGAATCCAAAAACATTGAATTTTTAATTGAGAGTTATCCCGTTTCTCAGGAACGACCGGTGAAAAATCATAATTTTTCACATTTTTGCACCAGACTGTCAAAAGCCTTAAAAAATTAAGATGAAAAAAAGTGTCTGGGACGAAGGAACGAACTTTTGGTGGCTATGTTAAAGAGAGACTCGACGATAATAGACAAATAGGTACTGTCGCCTACAAATTTTAATTTTGCCCACTGTCGTCAAGGGGGATAGTCAATTAAAATTAATTATCCAAGCAAAGACGTACGAGCCAATTTCTCGTGCATAGTCATCTTCAAGTCAAGCAGAATGTCATATGCTTCCTCATCCTCCTCGTCAGACATCTCAGCAAAATTGTGTATAGAATAGTTTGAGCCCATTGCAATCGACTCAGAAATAGCTTCATCGCCCATCGGCGGTGCTCCATTGCTTGTAGAGTTGAGTATGGGATCTGGATTTTGGAACTCTACAGCATCTTCTGTAACAATTTTGATGCATTGGTTTGTTAAAAAAAAAAGCATTTACCTGGATCCCACACGCCGATGCAGAAGGAACCCTGCAAATTGTTTGCATAAAAGCAAAGGATAAAAATTCCAAAACACCAACTCTATCCATTGGTTCCTCATCTTCACCATTCTCGCTGTGCATGGACACATTCAGACTGGCTTTGCTAGGAGATTGCTCCTTCTCTTTCTCTGCCGAAATAATTCGTTTCAAATGGTCTAGATTTTTAATCGGCTGCTGGTTGTTCTCGCTGTTGATGGTTGTGTATTCCAACTTGTCCCATACAAAATTCTTAGGAATTTCTGATTGTATACCAAAAGCTTCACTCATCACCCTACAGCGAAGTTCATCAGCCAGCAAAAGAGAGTTCATTCTGAACATCCACTTACTACGTTTAAATGCATCGATTTCATATTGGCTATACAGTCAACCCTCGATTTTACGTCACCCCTCTCAAGTTCGTTCCCACCTAGGGTCCGACACCTTTTTTAACCTACATGTTAAAGCTTATTGCCAGTCGTCTTCGGTCAGTCAGTCTGAAATATCATAAGGATTTAGATTTTGCCTATTGTTTTTGTACATAACACAGTTTTGCCTAAAAGACCCGCAGGTACTTGATTTAACGTCACCCTATTTTGAAAAAGGGGTGACGTTAAATCGAATACCCGCGGGTCTTTTCGGCAAAACTGTTGTTATGTACAAAAACGATTGGTAAAATCTAAATCCTTGCGATATTTTAGACTAGACTGACCGAAGACAACTGGCAAGAAGCTTTAAAAATTAGGGTAAAAAAAGTGTCGGACCCTAGGTGGGAACGAACTGGAAGGGGGTGACGTTAAATCGAGGGTTGACTGTATAACCAATGACCCTGCTCGAAGTCAACTTTTTTGTATATATTTAAAAAATCTGGTAAATAAGACCCTCTTCTACATCACGACTTAAACTAATTTTTTTTAAAGTTGAGAAAATCATGTGTTTTTATAAATTTGAGCTTTGACCTTCAACTCTTAACTCAAAGGGTTAAGGGTTTCTGCCCGTTGTAAAAAAAGTACTCCCCGTGGCCCACTGTGACCTCCGTAGTCAGAAAAGTTAAAATATTTCCCAACATTTTCTGTTTTTCACTTTACTGTCTCACAGTTTTAGGGAATAGTGGGGCAACGCAAGATTGCGCAAAATCAAATTGTGCAAATTCACATTGCGCAAATGTAAATTGCGCTAAAATCAATCTACCGGATTTTGTCTTAAAAACCGGCATGTCGGATTGTTAGAGACAACACAGTACGCAAGTAAAAATAGCACCACGGTTCTGATTGAAAATGTATGGACTAACATTAGTCCTGGCAATCTTTAGCCTTATCAGCCCTTACTTTGTCAGAACTCATGATTTTCTCAACTTTCTCAAAAATCGGCTAAGGCTATTATATAAGGATCGAAAAATGGAGGTCTTATATACCAATTTTTTTAAATATTCACGGAAAAGTCGATCCCCAGGATGGTCAATGACTATGCCCACAGCCATTAATTAAAAAAACCAACCTATACATGACTGTAGGCAGGGCAATCAGCCTAATAATTTTAATAATTTTCTTCCAAACCATACTTTCCGCACACTTACATAGTCCAAAGAGGAGAGGAAAGTGGATGTATATGAACAAGTTCAGGCACCAGAACTTGACGCTGCGATGGATCTAAGTGCTTTTTTGTGCTACGAGAAGAAGAAATCCTAGGCAGCAACAGATTCATCCTAGCAGACGTATGGTCAACATCCAAAAGGTTTTGCTGCTGGTCATAGATTTTTAGTTGGTATTTTGCCATGAAGTACTGGTTGAAACTGGAAAATTTTTCATCAGGAAATCCTGTTGAGGGGTTTTGGTCTCGACAAATCTTAAGAATTAATAAATTATAAAAAATATAGGAAAAAAATCGGCTAAATCTTGAAACAGGGACCTTGGCAGTTTGCCTTGGTCCCCAAGCTGATTTTTTCACAAAAAAAATATTTCATTTTTTTAGTTTTAACTGTTTTTCTTTAAAGTTTAAACTTTGCAATTTTATTTAAAAAAAATTAAAACTAAATAGAAAACATCAGCTTGGAGGACCAAGGCATACTGCTGAGGTGGCTTTTCCAGAATTGCTGCAAAAAATTTAAACCTCCGCCACATAATAGTAAGTATTTGGGAGATTGGGTCTGTACCATGGCATTACCACAGCATCATGAAATTTCGTCTCATCGAACTTGAAATGCTGGCGAACTTCATCGGATGGAGTGGTCGGTGGTTCTCTAATGGTCAAACTTAGGTTCTTATGATCCAATTGATACTCTTCCACACAACAGCCGTCCACAATATTGCGAACTAAAATCGACACATTTAAATATGCCATTTTAAATCAGTGGAAACCTTTTTTTAATGGTACAACAAGCAGTGGAATAGGCGAGTGTTCAGGCGCAAATTCTACACCACCCCTGGCCACACGAAGAATATCTTCAAAGACATGTATGTGGAACAGTTGAACCAAGTAAATTTCGTCTTCAGCAAGCGAAATCATGGAATTGGTCTTCTGGATGTGCACTTCCATTTCGCCTTGACGTTGAAAGACTGGAAAGTTGGGCACCTACGAAAACAACCAAGTTGCCGTCTATCTTCTAATACCGCCTCCCCCTGATTCAAAAGGCGTTAAGCCAATTGATTAACAAGTTATTAAGGTTACAAGTTCTGATCCAGGTAGTGACAAAAATTATTTTTTCTGGACGGGAGTAATTTTCAAAGGCCCAACAAAGGGCCTGGGTAGGAAAGTCACGTGATACCTTCCTAAACAGGTATCCACCTCCAGAATCCAAAATTCTAAATTTAGCCAAAAGTAAATAAAAATTATTGTAACCTAACAAAAACCGTGTGCTGAACACGGTTTGATAATACTAAAACAGCGATTTGTCTTGCAGGAACCCCAGTTCTGGAATACTCTCGTACCTCATAGGGTATCCAGATGATAGTACGGAGATGGTAGTACCGAGAAACTGTTACTAAGGACGTAGTAAAAAAGCAGTAACTAGGTAACAGTACTCAGATTGAAGTGCCTAGGTAGTGTTACTTGGGTGGTGGTATTCAAGTAGTGGTACCTGGGTGGTGACTAGGTGGGCGTGTTCAGGTGGTAATACGCAGATGGTGGCATATTTGACTATTTTTTTAAGTAGATTAATTTAATTTCTTGTCGATGGATGAAAAAACTTGATATTCTTAGTACCACTTAAGTATCACCACATGGGTACCACCCTCTAGGGACCAGTATTTGGGTTGTTGTGTCCCCCTGAATGCTTGACTGAAAATGATAATCCTTTGTCGATGCCATGATGTCAAGTATTCGGAAACCGGGGTTCCTGCAAGTAAAATCTTTTAGTTTTAGTTTTATCAAACCGTGTTCAGGACACAATTTTGGGTAGGATACAATAGTTTTTAGTCACTTTTGGTTAAATCCAAAATTCCGGATTCTGGAAGTGGATACCACTTAGGGAAGGTATCAGGTAGTTTTCCTACCCACTCGAGCCTTCCTGGTCCTTTAAAAACTAATTCAGTCAAGACAGAACAATGTTTGTCACTACCAGGATTCGAACTTGTAACCTCAATAATTTATTGATCAATTCGGTGCCGCCCGAGCCGCCCGTGCCGCCTCTTTTTGACCCAGTCTTTGAACACTGTTCGATGATCGAATTTTACAATATTTTGTAACAGTCATGTTTAGACGACTCCAAAGTAGGGTTTTTGACCCGTCGAAATTTTTGAATAGTAGTCTTTTGTCCCCTTTTTTCCGTTTATGGAAAAAACGGCATGTATTGGTTTTCGGCATTAGCTGTTTGGAAAAACGCGAGTTTCAAAAATTTCCGCTTTCGGCAACTTAACTTTTCGGGAGCTTTGCTGGGAATTTTTCGTTTAGGCTTAGACGGAAAAGCTTTTCTCATTTTTTTGCTGCTGTTACATCTTTTTAAATATATTTTTTACTCTTAGGCGTAGAATAGGCAAGTGCCGGCTCTAGGTGAATTCCCCCTCTTCAAATTCCCACGGGGTGAATTGCCCCTTCCCCAAATTCGCCCGCGGTGAAATACCTCTCCAAAATTTTGAGGTTACAGGTCTGAATCCTGGTGGAATTGATATTCAGTGGATAGATTCAAATAAGGAAGTGAACTTTTTCGGTCCGTTTAATCCATATTAGGATAAATGGATGAATCTGGATGTCCACCTAGGGTAAACTCTTTTCTTATGTTTCGGCTTCGAAAAGCTTTTTCATGCACTTATTTTGATAATCCAAAGATAGTTTGCAGGTAAAAAACTGTCATTAGAGTAATTTTACCATAATTCAAGATATACCCTACAAAATGGCATTTCACTATAACAAACCCTCTTTAGAAAGCTTTAATTAGTGCAAAAAGCAAGTTTTGGAACCCAAAAAACATAAAAAATAATTTCGCTCCAAATGGACTCCAAATTTTAAATCGATTTTTTTAATTCGAATTTTGAATTCGATTTTTTTTAAATCGATATTTTGGAATTTTTTACCAACATTTGACTTTTTGCCTTAGGAGAACAAGGTAAATCAGGGATTTTGTCAAACTTTGGTCAAAAAATTAGTTTTTTTAGTAGGGAATGTGTCAGGAAAAATTTTTCTTATCCTTTTTAGCGTATAACAATTACTTTTAAGTTTTTTAAACATAATTCACGAAATATTATAAAAATGCATCCCCTCCGGATGAGCTCCTATCCAAGTGAACAAGTGCAGAAATTTTGGCTGTTATTCGTTAATTTCGGTAATGTTATTATCTACTTTTGAAAAACTCACTGATGGAATGTTTTTAGTACTCAAAAATCCAAAGGCAGAATCAACTTGAGAAGGATCCAGAATTCGACGTTTCTTCGGATTTCCTTCTTCACTAATTGGCTTTGTTAATTTCATATCTATCAAATAGACATAGCAGGGCACATTGGGTTGAGGCAGGGTATCTAGCACGTGCTTAGACATCTAAACAAATAGGTTAACTCTTCAGGCAATAACAACCATATATTTAATTGCCTTTCTGTCATAAAGTCTTCTCTTTTTTACTGATCCAGTTTTCATTGAAATGTAAGGCAAATCTTCATCATCTAACTCACTCAACAGGTTAGCCACCGTGTCTTTTCCCATTGGCAATAGATGGTCATTCAACTCATTTCGTTCATGCAATTTTTGACATCCCTAAATTTGGAAGATTTTTAAGTAAAAGGCGATTCACCAATTTTCGCTTCTTTTGAAAGATCATAACTTTGTTCTGTGATCGTATTCCGAAAGTCTGTCAGTACCTATCAGCTCATGCTCCCAATTGTTTGGTATAAAATGTCGAAAACACGACTTTGGCTTGATTCTTGTGCAGTTTATCCTGGATGTCCAGATGTTATAGATGTAAACCACAAGAGGAACTGAACTATTAAAGAGCATGCTCGTCGCCAACGGTAATATATAGTTTCTTTCTCGACTTTTACTAAATTGCGTAGGTTGCTTTCTCGTATTAATTCTGCTGGTACCCGTCTTTCAGTAGATCACCATCGGCGACGGACAGAATATTGAAAGAAGGAGCATTAGATGAGACTATAGACGTTTACAGATTTCCAAAATAAGATCACAGAAGAAGATATGAGCTTTCAGAAGTGGCACAAATGATTTAATTGTCCTGTATAAAATAAAAACATCGATAAATAACCAACCTTGAGTGCAACAGCCATCAATGCATGTGCCTTAGTGCTGGCTGGATGACCAAGAGTAATTATCTCTTTGACCGGTGAGTTGATAGGAAAAACTAGCTCAGCTTGGTAACCCAAAAGACGTGAGCCTTCGAACACAGGATAGGCTTTGATTTGTGGCACAAGTCTGGTGAACACATCTGATGGCAGTTTTGAGCAGTATCTAGAAAGCAATTAATTTTTGCCCAAATTTGAATGTTGGGCTACCGGTTGATTAGAGAAATAGCATTTGACATAGATACGCGGGCTTTTGTTGACTCGACCACATATGGCGGAATGATTTCATCAATATTTTCCATAATGCCATCCATTATAATTGGACTGTCTTCACATTTATAGCGTTTCAGGATGAACTGAATGCAAAAAATTCAAATTTAGGGATTTCTATCGGGGTGGGGGGACCTGTCGGGAATTTCTACATTTGCAAACAAAATAATTTACATACTTCTTCTACTTGGGCATAAACACGTAGTTCTTCATCAATCCTCCACCGCTCCTTTTCAGAAGTAAGAATGCAATACGTTCCATTCCCTTTTCGGGCTCTGCCACGTGACTAAAATAGAAGAGGAAATATATAAACAATGAAATAACTTTTTTGTAAATCATATTTTTGTGTAACGAACCTGAACAAAAGAGCGGAAGTCTGTAGGAGGATCATAGCGAACTACCAAATTGCATTGTCGCACATCAATGCCTTCTTCTAAAACACTGGTACACACCAACAAGTTGAGAGCACCATTGCGGAATTTCTGCAACACTGATTCCTGCCTCTTGTGAGCTGCGTTTGCCTCATCGGTGTCTACGAGAGTGCCACTGTGACCAACTACAAAATCGACTTTAATGAATCCAAACTCCTTGGGTTCCCATTTAGCCAGCATTTTCAGCAATACCTGTAAAAACAAGGTCGAATAGAGGTTGCAGCAAAACAAGGACCAAAACTCACATTGATGACATAGGCTACATATCTTTGTTCCACAAATACAAGTCCAAACAGAGGATCTTTGATGGTCGATTTGGATCTAGTGTTCGGTTCATATGGTCGAAGGATTTCAAGAAGACGCCTCATTCTATTGTGGACAAACGGCATAAGGTTTTCATAAGACCGCACTCCGTGGACCTAAAATCAATGCAGTAATTTGTGCAAATGAAAAAAAACACAACAGCAACACACCTGGTCACCAAGTATTTTAGTGCA
The DNA here is from genome assembly GCA_029231635.1 of Ditylenchus weischeri. Lineage (NCBI taxonomy): Eukaryota > Metazoa > Nematoda > Chromadorea > Rhabditida > Anguinidae > Ditylenchus > Ditylenchus weischeri. Next base: position 386,476 of record JAMRYI010000007.1, read on the forward strand.
GGTGCGAAAGGCGGTTTCAGCAGCATTTAAAAATCGCTTTTGTTTAGGACCCAAAGAAGGATCTTCCATAAACTTGGTTATCCTTTTTTGCCAAGCAATGCACACTTTCTGAAAATTTAGGTAAAAAATAATTCTTTTCCCGCGTATAACGCGCACCCCGTAGATAACGCACTCCCGCTTATAAGTTATAACGTGCGCGTTATACGCGGGAAATTAGGGTAGATAATTTTAAGAGACACACCCATGCACACCAACTTCCGACCTAAAGTAAGAGATCCTATTTATTAATCAAAATTCCAAAATTTACCTGGTCTAGCACACTGAAAGTTCTGTTGATGGCTTCCCGAATGGGTGGTTTAGGGTCTACATCCGTTTCTGATCGAAATTCACAATTGTTGTTGACGAATTTCAAAAGCCGGTTCTGAAATGAATGTTTAGTTGACTGCCTGAAAAGTTTTAAATTGTAATCTCACACCAGAATGTTTCTGGTCTTCAAATCTTTGAGGTGATCGTTGGAACAGACGGCAACAATCTGTAACGGCTTAGCGCCATATTTTAGCATCTAAACAAATGTGTGATGAAATTGAAAAAAAAATTATAATAAAGTTTTTTTTACTGTTGTCAGATCATTAATTGGCTCCAAATAGGAACACATTATCCTCTCCAAGCGATTAAAAGTCATTTGCAAGCGGGGAAGCAATACTCTTTTGTTTAAAACAGAGGCAGTTAGTCCCAAAATACGACATCTCTTCTCTGAATTTCACGCAAATTATCGACCTACCGCAACTAAAAAATATGAACCCATGGGTAAAACACGATACTGGTCCAGGATTAGACGGTAGGGATGCCGCCTTCCTAAACTATGGTGACATTCGTCAAATATAATCACAGCAGCCTGAGTGATGTCAAAAAAGGCATGGTTTAACAAGTCCAAAAAGACTTGAGCAGTAGCTACGATCACCTAGAATATATGTATAGAAAAATTTTTTTGCAAACTACACAAACATTGTGCTTATTCAGAAATACTGTGAATTCTTCCTTGTTCTTCCAACCTGTGTTCAACTTTCCATGCATCCGACCAACACTCAAACTACAGTGACATTCTATATGCAAGGCTTGCTGAAACGGAGGCGTTTAATTCCAACCTATTTGACTAACTCAAAACGTACCTGCTCTACCAGAGCAACTAAACCGAAGTTTATAAGTAAAAACGTGTAATTTTGTTTTAAGGAAATACCTTTATCGACCAGGAAAATTGCTTTTTGGTTGTATTGCAAAATTTGATAGGAATATTCCTTAATCAACAAGACTGCAATAAAAGTCTTTCCGGCGCCAGTGCCAAGCGAACAGATTGTATTGTGATGAACAGCACGATTCAACAATTCAAGCTGAACTTGTAAGATGTTATAATTTATAAGAAAATATGATGCTATGATACGCTATTTTAGTTACCTGATAGTCTCGCGGAGTAAAAAATTTAGCATCTATGTCTTTCACACGGCTTCCCATTGTACAAAATCAGGGCTATCAAACCTCAAAATTTGCACAAGCCCCACTTTTTATACAAAAATCTCTTGCTATTGGTTCAGAAAAAAAGAAAATAATAGAAATTCAAAATAAATGCTTTTGAATAAGCGCCAAGAATACCGTTGACTGACATCTCGCTAACGACATTTCCTCTAAAAATTTACCCAATTTCATTTGTAATTGGTTCTCTGGTAAATCTATCCTCTAATTTTTTTGGTCAACTTTTGTCTTGACTCTTGCATGGCTCTAGAGCAGGGCACGTATATGTTCTTTTTAAAAAGATTGTCCTTTTTTCGGGACCCCAAATCTTTTTTTATTTTTGAAATTTTAGTCAAAATCTTTTTTTTTCGCTTCGAAATGGCAATAAGCACTGGATAAAATGACCTTTTTCCTTCAAAAATGGTCAAAATGTCCTTTTTTGAAATTTTGAGATACGAGTCCTGCTCTAGAGGAATTGTGGAAATCGTAGGTGCCGAGGACCTGTTTGGGGAACTCACGTTACAAAAATGATGCATGCTTCCACCAGGATTTGAACCTACAACCATGCCTTGGTACCCTAAGGCAATCTAAAATTCACCCAAAAGTTCCCCCTATGGTTTATGGAAATTTTCAAATGCCCATAACTTTTTTACATCCCAATTTTTAGCATTTTTTCACTTAAGAAAATAGACCATGCTGCGTCGAAATATTTTTAACATAATTTCGGTACGATAAGCGGAACACCCCTTACAATTAAGTGTGACCCACGACACAGACACAATCCAGGGCTCTAGTAAAGGGGGATTTTCGGCAAATTAATTAGTTTTCCCAGCAAATTCGACTGTATCTCCCCTTGTAATCTTTCATAACTTCTACATTGTCTTCTTTTAGTTATCTGGAAATTAAAATGTCCACCAAGGCCAAGAAAGGTGTCCGCATGCCGAAGAATTACGAAATCGCTCCCGGATTGATGCGTTTTTCCAAGGCCCGCATGTTCCATCATCGCGGACTATTTGAGAAGCTGAAGAAGCCATTCGACAAGCAGAATAAGCAAATCGCTCCAAAGAAAAAAACCGTCACCAAAAAGATTGGAGGAGAAAAGAATGGTGGAGAGCGTTTTGTTGCTGTCATCAAGCCGGTAAGAAATTATTTTTCAACGAAGTGACATCAGCTACGTCAGTGTATATTTCAGGCCAAGTACCTGCCCATTGTTTCTGAAAAGACTGATCATGTCAAGCGCAAGACCAAGAAAGTACCTCTTCGTAAGACCATCACTCCTGGTACCGTGCTCATCATTCTGGTTGGTCGTCATCGTGGAAAGCGTGTTGTCTTTTTGAAGCAGCTGGAGAAGTCTGGACTATTGCTGGTCACAGGTGGGAACTTAATCATATACCATTTTATTTATCCCATTCTTGGGTGTGACCATTATCAGCGCGATTATCAAAATAAGCGTTTAACAGTGCCATTGTTTCAGGTCCCCTCAAGTTGAATGCCACTCCCCTGCGACGTGTTGCTCAGGTGAGTTATCATTTCATAGACTATTTCATAATGAAACCAGTCATCTACAGGCCTTTGTTATTGCTACCAGTACTAAGTTGAACATCGACGGCATCAAGATCGGTGAGCACATCAATGATGATTACTTCAAGAAGGCATCCAAGAAAGGTGACAAGTCAAAAGATGGAATCTTTGCGTCCGGTGAGAAGGAGGTTGGTCTCCTTCTATGTGGGAAATTTAAACGCTATTAATCCATATACTTTTTAGGGGTACACAGTCAGTGAGCAGCGCAAATTGGACCAGAAGCAAGTTGATTCGACCATCCTGGAAGCGATCAGCAAGCATTCAGACAAGAAATTCCTGTTTGGCTATTTAGGCTCTCGGTTCAGTTTGGGAAAGAATGATCATCCCCACAACATGTCGTTCTGAAAGACTTTGTTTATTGTTATGGTCGCAGTTGAAATAAAGAATTGTTGAAATGACAACGGAAAGGTTATGTACTACGAGTTTTTGTCTGTGTGGCGGGTGATTTGAGACAGGGGACCAGAGCATTGTTAAGTCCAATCGACCATGCCGATATGACTGACTTTACGCAACTTGAAAACACATAAAATGTTTTGTAACATTTTATATGCAAGGCTTGCTGAAACGGAGGCAATTAATTCCAACCTATTTGACTAACTCAGAACATACCTGCTCTACCAGAGCAACTAAACCGATGTTTATAAGTAAAAATGTGTAATTTTATTTTAAGGAAATACCTTTATCGACCAGGAAAATTGCTTCTTTGGTTGTATTGCAAAATTTGATAGGAATATTCCTTGATCAGCAAGACTGCAATAAAAGTCTTTCCGGCGCCAGTGCCAAGCGAACAGATTGTATTGAGATGAACAGCACGATTCAAAGATTCAAACTGAACTTGTTTATATAATTTTTATAAGAAAGTATGATGCTGTGATACGCTATTTTAGTTACCTGATAGTCTGGCGGAGTAAAAAATTTAGCATCTATGTCTTTCACACGGCTTCCCATTGTACAAAATCAGGGCTATCAAACCTCGAAATTTGCACAAGCCCCACTTTTTTTACAAAAATTTCTTGCTATTGGTTCAGAAAAAAGAAAATAATAAAAATTTAAAATAAATTATTTTGAATAAGAGCCAAGAATACCGTTCACTGACATTTCAATAACACTGCATGTCCAATGACGCGGAAAAGTGTGACTGCGACTGACGCTTCAAATCGATTTGAATTTGCGTCGCAGTCACAGTCGCAGTCACACTTTTGCCGCGTCATTGGACACACACTGTGACTGCGACTTATGCCACGCGATTGGACACGTAGTGTAACCATGAATATTCTTAGGAACGATTTCATAAGGGATGAATTGGTTAAGAATGAATTAAAAGGTGTGAATTCTTTAAAAGGGATGGATAACTCTTGCATGGCTCTGGAGGAATTGATCGTTTAGTAATTTACCCTACCGAATTCATCCCTTTTAATTCATCCCTTTTAATTCATCCCTTTTAATTCATCCCTTTTAATTCATCCCTAACCAATTTATCCCTTTTAATTCATCCCTAACCAATTCATCCCTTATGAAATCGTTCCTAAGAATGTTCATGGTTACACTACGTGTCCAATGATGAGGCAAAAGTCGCAGTTGCAGTCACAGTGTGTGTCCAATGACACGTCAAAAGTGTGACTGCGACGTAAATTCAAATCGATTTGAAGCTTCAGTCACAGTCAAACTTTTCCGCTTCATTAGACACGTAGTGTTACAGGCTCAAATTTTGGTCGTGGCAAACATTCTTTTCTTACCAGTTTTTTTCGCGAAAAACTGGTCGAAGATCCGGGCTTTATGTGAAATATTTTCGGCAAATTAATTAGTTTTCCCAGCAAATTCGACTGTATCTCCCCTTGTAATCTTTCATATCTTCTACATTGTCATCTTTTAGTTATCTGAAAATTAAAATGTTCCCCAAGGCCAAGAAAGGTGTGCACACTGATCATGTCAAGCGCAAGACCAAGAAAGTACCTCTTCGTAAGACCATCACTCCTGGTACCGTGCTCATCATTCTGGTTGGTCGTCATCGTGGAAAGCGTGTTGTCTTTTTGAAGCAGCTGGAGAAGTCTGGACTATTGCTGGTCACAGGTGGGAACTTAATCATATACCATTTTATTTATCTCATTCTTGGGTGTGACCATTATCAGCGCGATTATCAAAATAAGCGTTTAACAGTGCCATTGTTTCAGGTCCCCTCAAGTTGAATGCCACTCCCCTGCGACGTGTTGCTCAGGTGAGTTATCATTTCATAGACTATTTCATAATGAAACCAGTCATCTACAGGCCTTTGTTATTGCTACCAGTACTAAGTTGAACATCGACGGCATCAAGATCGGTGAGCACATCAATGATGATTACTTCAAGAAGGCATCCAAGAAAGGTGACAAGTCAAAAGATGGAATCTTTGCGTCCGGTGAGAAGGAGGTTGGTCTCCTTCTATGTGGGAAATTTAAACGCTATTAATCCATATATTTTTTAGGGGTACACAATCAGTGAGCAGCGCAAATTGGACCAGAAGCAAGTTGATTCGACTATCCTGGAAGCGATCGGCAAGCATTCAGACAAGAAATTCCTGTTTGGCTATTTGGGCTCTCGGTTCAGTTTGGGAAAGAATGATCATCCCCACAACATGTCGTTCTAAAAGAAATTGTTTATTGTTATGCTCGCAGTTGAAATAAAGAATTGTTGAAATGACAACGGGAAGATTATGTACCGCCAGTTTCTGTCAGTGTGGCGGGTGATTTGAAACGAGGGAGGGTAGAACATTGTTAAGTCCAATCGACAACGACGATATGGCTGACTTTACGTGACTGGAAAATACAAAAAAATTTATATCGCCGCTGTCAAATGTCCGTAACTGTAACACTAGAATTGATAGTAAACTTACGGGCATTTGAAAGTGGTGGAATTTGTTGGGACACCACCTTGCTAGATAAGAAGTCTGTAATTTTGCTTATCTTTTCGATTTATTCCCTGGTATGAAGGAGTTGTATATATATATATCGCCGACCGAAATTTTATTTATCGTCTGTATCAATTGCAAGCAACTCTGTCCTATGTGCCTTGCACCAGTGAACTATCCGGGGTCAAATCGTGTTTTTTCTAATTATGCAGCCGCCCCCTAAATTTTTCACTAAGGTTGGCGGATAACCGACATTTTCGGTTACCCGAACCGGGAACCCGAAATTTTCGGTAAACTACCGGTAACCTGCGGAATCAAGAGAACTTGTGGGAGTTAAGAAAATGCAATTAACAGATTTGCAAAATATTGACTCTGGGTTGAGATATAGGTCCTCAAAGTAAGGGGGCCGCTAAATAAGAGACGGCCGCATGTTTAGAGAAAATACTGTATTTACCCCATATGTTCTCATTTTTGTCTGTGAACATCTCTTGTAAACATCTCTTGTGTATCATATCTTCAAGCCTTTGCCAATCTATGCATTATTATTGTTCAGCTATTGCTCACTCAATAATCCACCTTTGATTTCCGTACAGTTTACTCAATCTCTACTCTAAACAAAAGTACAGCCCATCAAGCGCGCGCACCACTGTCCGTCATAACTCATTCAAAGTGTGCACTAGGTGTGCGTTTTCTAACTATATTACAAAAGAGAGCGTGCATTCTCACCAGGCTGGCTGATTGGCAGCAGCAGGTAGATAGATAGATGTGCGCACATAACAATTATCATTGCTCCCTTCACTTGCTATTTATGCTCTAGCACAAAGGGACAGCCAAGGTGAAGAGATGCCAGCAGCGACCTTCTTTCCTGCAACCTGCACGCGCACTTCTCTTGTATTCACACACTCTCTGTATATCTGCAAAAAGCCGAGCCATACAATGTTTTCCAAAATTTTGACGATGGCCGCACAAAAATAGTGGGAAATTCGGTTTTTTTATTGTTTGTTTTGATTCATACAAAAAATATTTGTATTGGACTATGGTTGCTTTGTTTGCTTGTCCCATGCTTCCCTCTTCCTCATTCTTCTGCTAATACAACCGCCACCTCCAAAGTGGTTTAGTGGTGGTGCTGGTGAACAAACCGGATCAACATACCAGCTGGGTGGAATATTTGCTCCATCAGTCAAGTCCTGCTCCGTTCAATCCTTCTCCTTGTTGGATTTGCAGCTTGGGTTTAGCTGATTTTCCTAGTAATTTGTTGATGGAGGAGAGAATTAAGTAAAAAGTTATTGATTGTTAAGGATTTTTACTTGTAAGTGTGAAAAAATAAGTTTGAATTTCGTCTTGGGATTGTTCTGTATTTGACTGGTAGGTTGGTATTGATTGATTGTTGGAATGTGCATGGAACACCTACAGTCAACACCACCACTAACAAGCTCAAATTTCCAGGCGGTGTGCACCTCTTCAACTAGTTGCTTCCTGTTGTCCCTACTTATTTTTTTGTTTTTTTGTTGTTTTTTCGTTGTGGAGAAGTTAGGGTATAGCCATAAAACGTAATTCTGTACTCAATGACCTGCGTTAATACCTAGGATTTTACGTGGGATTCGAGAAGATTTTAAAAATATTTATCACGGAGTAGTTTTTTTTTACCGAAATGAGTAGATAATGTCAATCTTGCTCAGCACAATCCTATTTCATTTCGTCTATTTGTGATTGCGAATTGATTGAAGCAAATGGAAACAATTTTGAGCAAAAGTTGAGGGATACCCATTATTGACCGACCATTACATATGTTTGAGGGTGATGCTTTATTAATGTGCAGATTATCCATTGTTTTGCTTCTTTCCTTCCCTTCTTTTTTCACTTCTTTCTTATTGTTTTCGTAGAGGTGAATCAGTGGTGATGGTGACATAGCCATCATCTACTTTTCTCTGCCCCTTGTGCTGCTTCTGCAACTGTACAACAAAAGCTGAATGGGGTTGAAAATGGCAAGAAAGTGGCATCGATGCACAAATATCATTCATTCTAAATTCATATTTTCAAAAAAGCTCTTGCGAAAATTGCGAAACCATTCGGAAACAGCATAGTGAAGAGAGATGATTGATCTGTCTGAGCGATTCGCTAGCCACATCTGAAGCAATTGCAATACACATTATATTGAAGCTCAGCTAGAAAAAAATTTCAATTATTCTATGCTTTCGAAACCCTAAAAGTGGAATACTAAGAGAAGACGATTAAAACCCAAGTGCATAACATTGATAATCTTGGAAATGTAGCTAAGGTGAGAGGGGAGTTGGCCAAAACTTTTTGCCCAAACTTTTGTTTGAACCAATACTTTGTTTAATGATTATGCCAACAGGGTTTCGTACAATTTAATGATTATGCCAATCGGGTTTTGGCCAATCCTTTACTACAGCCAGTCGAGTTTTGGCCAATATTATACAGTCAACCTTCTCTATAAGCTACACCCTCGGGACCGATCCCAGCTGTAGCTTATAGGGAGGTGTAGCTTATACAGGGTATATTGTACGGAAAATACCTCTCTTGGGACCGGACCCAAAGAGAAAATGCGTGCAACGATCATCTATCTAGTTCATTTGTAAATATTTTCTAAAAGTTTTGTGTGAACATTTTTCCATAGATCTTGTGGCCAACTATCGGAGCGCATTGGCAAATAAAAATAAAAAGCTAAGCGGTCAAACGCCACAGAAGAACAAAACCAAACCGAATTTTTGGATTTTTGAGAGATATTTTTAGACGAGCTGGACTTGAGATTGACAAGAAGCTTGGCACTAAGCATCGTTTGCTACCACGATCCAGACGGCTGTAGGAAGTTTCGTAACGAGACGATTTCGTAACAACGAATTTTCGTAAGAATTTTTTTTCGCAAGAGTGAATTTTCGTAAGAAACTTTTTCGTAACAGCGAATTTTTGTAACAAACTCTTTTATGGCACGCTTACAATGGAGGTGTGAGGCTCGAGGTCGAGGTTAAAACGGTGTCCTGATCTCGCGTTTTTCATTGAAAAATGCCAAATCTGATATAGATGACTTACATCTACTTTTGGATTTTTGACATAGGTCATCTATATCAGATTTGGCATTTTTAAATGAAAAACGCGAGATTTAGACATCGCATTTACTTCGAATCCCATTATGAGCGGCCTAAAAGACTGCCGGTATCGCAAAAATTATTTGCATCAAAAAAAATAATGGAAGGGTTAGAGGTTCCAAATATTTTGAGTACTTTTTTTCATCATAGTCAACCCTGAAAAAAATCAAAATACTAAATTTTTATAAATTGAATTTTTTATTAACATTTTCACAGAATAACATAGCAACACGATTCTAATTCAATTGCGTTTAAAACCTGCTCTATTGCTTGATTTCCCTAAATTATCCCTAACCTAATCAACTAATTTATCTCTCCCCGTCCTACTCATTTCAGTTAAAGCAATTCCTTTTAACCCAATGCAATTTTTAACTCCAAACATCACAATATTCATTTCCAATCAACATTTCAATAGATCGGATTAATAGCCGCGACCGATGGACGACCCTTAGCCAATCATTCAGTCGACCATCCCACCAGTTCAACAAACACCAGGCAAGTGGACTGTTTGGATGAGCTTCTTAGAAGTCCGTTGTTTGTCTTAGTACTACTACTAGCAACCAGTCAGCAAGTAGTAGGTAAGGAGGGGATTATTGATGAGGCAGGTAATGGGGAAGGCAGAGCAACTACTACACGAAGAACAATCCCCCCTCGCCCCGAACTACCACTCATTATTATTGACTGTTTGTGTGCGCCACATTCCAGCCTGTTAAAGAAGCCTGCTGCACTCTCGTTGTTCCCTCCTCCACGTGGACTTAGACAACACATTGACCCAAATATCATTGCCGCCGCCATCGCGCTTAAGTAAAACTTTGGTGCGAGGGGAAAAGGGCTGAAATAAATAATTTCCTTCTGCTGCTTGGGCGCTTCCTTTAGTTATTGTGGAGCAGCTCCTAATGTATGTATGCCCCAAGGTGAAGAAGTAGAAGATGAAGGATTGGATGCTCGATCTCTTTTCTTCCTTTTTACCGCAAATTCATTTTTTCCATCTCTTCTTCTATAATCAATTTCTGCAGCTGACTTTTTGGCTAATTGGAGAAGCTTGTATTATATTTTTATGCTGCTAGCTGACTATAATTGACTTGATTTCTTTAAGAAATAGTTGTGGTTTGATTAGATATTTGTTTGCGAAACTGTGAAATAAATTTGCGTGTTTGATGTAAATAAAAATATTGCATTTTATTTATTTCGCGCATTCAAGCCTTTCAATGGGCTATTTTTATGGAACTCCCAAGGGATCTACGCCAGCTAGTTTTCCACTCGATGAATGAAGCCTGGTCTCATTAGATAGCCAGTACATGACTTTAAATTAAGATGGTTAAGATTTCGGGTCCATAGCTGCAACATTTGGGGCGCCATGTGGTACAAAGGTTCAAGAGGTTTTAAATTTTATACACTTAATTTTTACAGAGTTATATATAGGATCAAATTGAATTTACAGGGTGGCGAAAACTTTTCGCGGATTTTAAAATGGCTGTAACTTTTTTATTTTCATGCGCTTCAGCGAGATCTTTTTTTGTTCGATTTCCTAATGTGGGACGTTTTGTTTGACATCACGTGTGGGTTATGGGTAAAAACAGCGCCGGAAAGCTACCAAGCAAGGAACTTAACTAATCGGTTAATGGTACTCTCAGAAGGTGATACCCAAGTAATGCACTGAAGTGTTGGTACCCGGATAGTGGTACTCAGGTTGTAGCACCCAGGTATCAATACCCAAGTGATGGTATCTAGCTGGGGGTACTCAGGTAGTGGTACCCAGGTTGGAGTACTCAGGTAGTTGTGACCAGGTGGTTAAGTGATGGATTATAACATTATAACTCAGCGGTGGATTAAGTCTCGTTAGGAGGTAGATTAGACCAGATATGCGGTGGGTCCGACCATGCTTTTTTATATAGGATATCCACCTGCTCAAGGAGTACCTACCTCAAGTTTCGGCTTTTAAGTAAGAAAAATTGCAGTTTTGGTATTGACACACCGGTTTCGCCATGCGAATTTAGGTCACGAAAAATGGTTTGTTTTTCACTTTGACCAAATTTTATTTTTTCAGGCCGAAAATAAATCTCACATTATATATCTGGCGCTGTTTTTACCCATAACCCACATGTGTATGGTTTTTTCAGCAAATAGTGTTTTTCGCTGCATCAGAAAGCTATGGTAGGTATGGTATGCAAGATATGGAAGTCGCTTGATATTAGCTACATCTGGCGCATTATTACAAGCAAGACCTTAAAAATGAAGCTACATCAAAATTGCAGCTAAACTTAGCATTGATACCTTATACCATACCTACCATAGCTTTCACTATTTGCTTAAAGAACATTTTTCATTTCCAAAAAGATAACTTTCACATGCACACGTGGTGTCAAACAAAACTTCCCACATTAGGAAATCGAACAAAAAAAGATCTCGCCGAAGCGCATGAAAATAAAAAAGTTACAGTCATTCCAAAATCCGCAGAAAGTTTGCGCCACCCTGTACTCACTAAATTTCTCAATTTCCCCACTAAATTTTTAAAACGACCAGATCTCGGTGTTTTCTTATCATTTTTTAAATTTTTTTAAACCAGCATGTAGCCCTACTCTTCTATTTTCTAATTATATGTTAACTCACCCGTTGTAATTTAAAAAACAATAGGAAAAGTTAGTTTTTATTAGAGATGTTCACGGTATACCGTACCGACCGAACCGATTTTTGGCAAAAATACCGTACCGAAATACCGACCAATTTTTTTCTTCCGGTCCTTTTCAAAAATACCGAAACCGATACCGTAATTTGGAAAAATTTTGGTAGTTTTTAGAGGGTCATTATTGCTTGAAAATTTCGAACGTTCGGTTCGACGTTCGGGTTCGAAAATTTTCGAACGAACGTCTGGTTCGAAGTCAAACGTTCGAAAAAATCTCGAACATTTCGAATAATGTTCGAAATCGAACGTTCGATTCGACAACCCTACTTAAGACATTGGAAATTTTTCAGTTTTTTTATTTGAAAAAATATTGAAATATACAGGGTGGTCTTTTATAATCTCCCTAGATTGTTTTCGCCATAACTTTTTGAATTCGTGGTTTTTTGGCGAGATCTTTTTTGTATTCGAAAGAGCCGCTCTGCGCCGAGCGATTGGTACCAAATTTCGATTTTTGTCATGATTCTGTTGATCAGCTACGGCTTGTTTAAAAATGTGTCTTTTTAGATGTCTTTTTCGCCTCAGCAACGATCTCAGTGCGTAGAATGGTTTATCGAAGAGGGCAAGAGCGTATCCAGCTTCCAGCAGAGATATCGACGTGAACAGAGAGCCAATCAAGCCGATCATCGAGTAACAGCTCCGGATGCAAAATCAATCAAGAAGTGGTACGCAAAATTCAAGGAGGGCGATCTGAAGAACAAGAAACGAATTGGAAGCAAGGTTTTCTTTGATTTTTTGATGATTTGTTAAATTTCTGCCTCGGGACATGATTGACAGAGCCATTGGAGCATATGAACGCCGATTGGAGTACAGCCTTGCCGTGAACGGACGAAGCACAGAACAGAAATACCGAGATTAGAAATTCAGAAAATATCCGAAATTTGTTGAAATTGTTGTTGATTTGTTTTGGTTATTTTTTTGGTGTTTCGAATAAAGTGTTATAAGCATGTTTGGTACCAATCGCTCGGCGCAGAGCAGCTCTTTCGAATAAAAAAAAGATCTCGCCGAAAAACCATGAATTCAAAAAGTTATGGCGAAAACAAACTAGGCAGATTATAAAAGACCACCCTGTACTTTTTTTCCAGAAAAATGAAAAAAAATTAAAATAGTTGTACGTCGATAACTGTAGAATTTCTCAAATTATATACGATAAATTCCACAGTTATCGACGGGAAAGAAACCAGGGATAGGCGAGAAACCAATGATGGCCCCTTTCCGGGGTGGGATTTTGAGCGATCTAAGTTATTTTCATACTATAAAATTCAAATTTTGACCTAAAATACAAAATTTGGCTGTTTTGTCAACTATATTTGTCATGTCGATCTGAACTGATCTGATATTTGGCGATCTGATCTAGATCGATGTGATCTGATCTTTGCCCACCTCTGAAAGAAAGTGAATCAAGATAAGCGGGTGTTCATCCTGAGTCACTCTTTGTCCATCCATAAATGTACGTTAAAAACTGTAGAATTTATGTGTAGTATAGAATAAATTCGATAACTGTACTTCTATAACTGTAAAATTTCTAGTCTCTTATAGAATAAATTCTACAGTTATCAACGTACAGTTATTATATACCATATTATTCGAGAGAAGATTTTCCCTACATCCTGACATCATGATTTTTTATTACAAGACAATCTAATTTTTTAAGCCTTTTCTGTTTTTTATCGCAATAATACTTTTTTAATATCCTAAAATTTTGCCGGAAATTTTCCGATTGTACAACTGTAAAAAATAACGAAATTTTGTTCGGTATACCGCGGTCAAAAAATAGGGTGTAATGCACTGAGAACATAGGAACTAAGAATACTGAGAATTTACTCGTACAATTTCAAAAACTCCCTCGATCTCCGTGTTAGTCTGTCCCAACTTTTGTCGGCACTGGACTGGTATCTTAAGTGTTTTAATTTCAACTAGGACATGCTATCCAATGTTTTTGTAAGACCAAGCTTTATTTATCTAGTTAAACTGACACGTGCTGCTTTAAACTAGCTGGCGTGATTCCCGTTTTTGAGACCACTCCAAATGTAGATTATCATTCGGGTAACATTTTAATTTTATTTTTATTTACAGCCTACCTACAACTAAATATCAATGCAAGACCACAGGAATTGCGGCTTGTGAAGTGACCAGCTTAACAACCATGCGAAACGGCCACCTGAATGGCAACAGCAATGGTGGAAGCGTCAACAATTTGAACAGCAATCATCACCACCAGCAATATGCACCACCACCTAATTCCACTAATCCAAGGCATCCGCCTCCTTATGAAGGTTCTTCTTCCAAGTAAGCTGGTCTTGATTAGTTTAAACGTTTTCCAACAAACCCGAGAAAAAATTAATTAAAATACTTGCTTGTTTTAAAACTCATTTAGCAAATATTTAAAAAAGCCTGCAATTTTAGTTTAGCGATTGACCATTCCTACCTATTTCCATCTCTCTAGCCTCGACTATCCGTACAACTTAGTACTTTTTGCGAGCGCTAACTATCTTCCTTGCATTTCTGCATATCGTTTCTCGCAACATTTCCTTCAATAACGAGAAAGCATAAATTCCATCGCTTAAGTCTTACCACAAATCAAAAAAGAAGAAGAATTTTCGGTCGCTCGAGATAGGAAAAAAGCAGCTTCGCAAGATCCTGCGGCGCCAAATCACCAGTTTAGTTATCCTGCCCCTTGTAAACCTGTGTGTAATTCGCCTTTAAAAAAGTAAGACCTTGAGAGATAGTCTTGTTCTTCTCCCCAATCAGGGCGTTACCTATTTCCCTTACCCCAACTCATCCTTCCAAATCAATCGATTGCAAACCTGTAACTAATCAAGAAAATTCTTGATTAGGCGGATGCGAGCAATTTGTGCGCAGAGATGATTTATCGAAAGTTTGCCGCTGCTACTCTCTTCCAACGGAAATGCGCCTAGGTCTTTAAACTAAGATTCCTCCACCATTATCACCAATAACTTTTGTATGTTGGTGGGCAGTCAACCTAATTTTAATTGAGATATTTGTGGTGGTGTATTGCTGACTAATTTCTTCTTTTTCCCTTCTCTTGTGTTATCAATTGACACTTGCTGGTGGTGTTGCTGGAGTAGCACTGTTAAATACTTCTGCCTATCTCTTTCCCTCCTTCCTGTTGTTGGTGGAGAAGAACAGAGTTTATGATTTGGGGTGGTTAATAAATTTGATGGAAAATATTATCTCCTCCTTCTTCATTTCGGTAACTGTTGTTGTTGATGAAATTACGGGGATGTGGCAAAAAAAATTTTTGCGATATTTTTTTGCAAGGAGAATACCGTAAAGCTTCTAATAGAACGACATGCTCTATTTGAACGACAGGGGTCGAGGTATGTCGAAAAATAGAACATAAAAAGTTGTAACTGCGCTAGATTATTTTACTTAATCTTAATTCAAAATAATGTTTCGTTGATCTTGATTCATCCATTATCATTTGTTTATCTGTCACTAGAATGCTCTATTTAAATCCAAGATTCGTCGGCAATAAAAGAACTGCATGATACACGGTTAAAAATAAGTCAAGTCTGGTGGAAATCGTTGGGCATTTCCGATGAACGTCTATTTGCAGTGGATTTTTATTGTATGGGAAAGTATGTCCGAAGAAAGCACTAGCAAGTATTTCAAAATCTGCGGAATCACAAATGCAATCGATAGAAGCAAAGACAACCCGATTCACTGCTTCAAGCCAGATGTTCCGATGTTAGTGGTCGAGCCAAGTTGCAGGAAGATGCAAGAAAAGATAAGGAATTAGCTTTGCCTTTAGAGGAAGTTGATGTGCTGGAGGAACAGGAAAATATAGAATTCGACAGTGATTTTTCTTTGGAATGATAATTGTTTGTTACAGTATTAATGTAAAAAAAAAATCGTTTTAGTGCAACAGTGAAATGTGAACCTTATATAGTATTTGGCATGTGTGGGTGGGTGTGTGGGTGGGTGGGTAACGCTTTTTTACTTCGAAGGCCAGAACGGGTCGTAGATAGCGAAATCACTTTTGTCGCTAATACCATCGTGTTCCCCAGAATGTCAGCTTTCGTTTTAAAAAAAGAACAGGCGAAAAAAATGAGTTCTAATAGGGGATATACCTATTTTTATGAATGAAGTCATAGTCCCTCATTGAAATTTCGAAATACTATAGAGGCGCCGATAGGCGCCTGTGGTCCCTTGTGGGTGATAAGGAACATAATGATTGAAAAACAGAACGACATGCTCTAATAAAACGACACCCCCCAAGGGGGGTCAAAAAATAAAACTACATGTCGTTCTATTATAAGTTTTACGGTAGCTGCGATTTTTAAAAGTTGTCTTTTCTGAATCTAACTCACAACTACTCCCCGCAAACAGCTACTAGCTTCTGAAAAACAAAAGTTTGCCTGGGTCTCCTCTGTCGTTTTTTTTTGTTATTTTTTTACGTCCATGCAGAGGTTGGCTAGGGCGGACTTGAGTCAAACGTATCTTAGACTCATGTTTAAGGCGGTCCTAACACACGCTGGCGAACCCTTGCTCAGGCCTAGAAACTACATAAAACAACAGGGAAGACCAGGGCAAAAACCCCCTTTGTTGGATAGGACCGACTTTAAACCCCCTTTGTTGGATAGGAACGACTTTTCTTGAGCTTTAAATCTAAATTTATTTGGTATATTTTGTCAAAAAGTATATTCTGATTGGTACCACTGTGGTTTGGACCCTATACCCCCACCTAGACCATTAAATGGTCGCAAACCACAGAGGGACACGCAAAAATCGGTATTTTTATATTGTACACAAAACTAATTTAGGGCTCAAGGAATGACGATCTGCTTTTGAAAACATGTCAGGAAATAAGCTAGGATCGTTCGAAATTTGGCCGAATTTCATGGCCAACCCCGTATAAGATCATAATTTGTCTTTTTTTGAAAAATAGTGAGTAAGATTAAAAATAGATTGTTTTGCTTGTCCCCTTATCACTTATTTTCTGCTATTTCTCCCATTATTATCGATCAATATGAGCGGTATTACAGGCTATGAGCAAAAGCAAAATAGTAATTTCGAGCACAAACAGTGACAAATGTCGCCATTGAGTAAAGAAGACAAAAGTCAACAAGTGTTTTATTATCAATTTTTTTTCCTCCTAAAGGCTCCAGTGTGGGCAAAAGGGATTATACAGCCAATTTCGTTTAGCAATTGCAGCAATAATTAGTAGTTTGCAAAAGTATTTCGGTTGCTAGATTAAATTTAAGAAGTTTAATTTTTATGAAAATTACAAAAATCTCCATTTCAGTGGATTCTCGAGCAGACTTCCGTCTGCGGGTCGATTGGATCCCAGTTCTAACGGACGCACTTATTACTACTCATCTGGTGCAGCTGCTCCTGCCTCCACCACCACACCTTCTTCGCCATCAACAGCTGCCTCAACTGTATCTCCAACACACCGCACGCAGAGCTATCGCACAACCACTACCACACTTAAAAGTGCCAAGGACCTGGAAGAGGAGAGACGCAACGGAAACACAAACGGCATGGATTACTCATCATCATCTAAACCGAGAACAAACACTTTGCCCAGTAGGTTTTTAAGTTGTCAGTTACAAGTTTCTATTGGGTAGTGAGTTATATTTTACAAGGATGACAAAAAAAATCAAAAGCTATTGACTATAAAAAATCAAAGAATCGCTCTCCTCAGCTTGTTACAACGTAAATTTGAATGTGACTACTGGCAAAATTTTGGTCATAATAAGGTTTCTATTAACAAAAAAATGAAAAAATGAGATATGATGTGCACAAGATTTTTTAAAGCCAATGATTCGGTAATCATACATGATACTTCATCAGAAACTAGAATCGTAAGGCTACCCGATGGTGTTATCACTTTGATAAAAAGTTAAAATAACTTAAAGCTAATTAGACAAAACCAGAAATTGCCCCCCAAAAAAGTCTTTTTGACCCAAAAAAAAATTGTGTATGACCCAAAAATGCTTTGTCCGAGCATAGTGAACTGACGGCCTAGGAGGGTTTCCGCAATCTTGGGACATTATTTGAATTCGAATTTTTTCAAATAAATTTAAATTTTTGAATTTTTTTATTTTTGACGGCTATTTGCATTTTTTAACTTTTTTAACTTAAGCTTTAGGCGCAGAGTAGGCCAGCGCACGTTAGGACGGGCTCAAACGTGTGTCTCAAACTGAAAAAAAATCATGGTACGCAAAATCGATAAAATTGATTCAAACGAGAATTATTTGAAAAAATCGATAAAAATTTTATTGATTTTTATCGATTTTCGCTAAAACATAACGCCAAAGGTCATTTTATCGAAATCGCTAAATTTATCTTTTTGTGCACCATAAAAAAAATACAAACAAAAATTCGCGAATTCAAAAAAAATGTCCCAAAAGCGCAGAAATGTCTACTCTTCTAAATGACTAATTAAAAATAAATTGATTGTCTGTAGGCTCTAGAGTCTAGGGCAAAGAGTTATGAGAAGTAGTGGGTTATTAGATGAAAAAACGACAGTTATATGCTGAAAAAAATTATAATTGTCTCGATTTAAACTAAAAAATTTAGCCAATAGTCGCAGAGCCAACTACGATGACCAGCTGCCAGCTCCTCCCTCTTATGAAGTTGAACATTTAGCTTCATTTGCTGTTGGTCGCCAGTTCGGTCTTCTAACACCTTCCGATGGAGTCCGAAAACTAAAGCAGATGGAAAAGAACAGTGCTATTTGGGTACAAAAATATTCAAATACACTTTCAAACTAATCCATAATACAATTTGTAGGCCCAACCAATGGTTCTAAAACTTTTTCCTGACAGAGTTTGTGTTGAGGATGAAAATGGAGTAAATTATTTGGTCAAAATATTATTCTATTTTTGACTATACTTCTGATTTTGCAGGACCTAGTGGAGCAATTTCCCATGGAGCTCGTAGTTGATCCCACTGCTCACCATTCTAATGATCCTGGTGACATGTTCAACAATGTGCTATTATTTGTAGTCAAGGAAGATAGTAGGAGCGGGAAACGCAATTTTGTTCCCACAGAAATGCACATTTTCCAGGTATTTCTCTCTTATATTTTAAAGTGACTGTGCAAATAAATATTATTGCAGTGTGTGCGAACTCCATCGCAAGAAGTCGCTGAAGATCTTCATCACTACATCAAAGGCCAATATCAGAAAGTTCGTCCAGGATTTCGCGAAGCAGGATTTGCTAGTAATGTTCCTTCACCTCCTCAAGCAACCTTTGCAAGCAATGGACCTCCACCTCGTGGCCAATACCGAGATGACATTTCAGCTGCTTCGAACAGCACTGAATATTTTGAAATGGATGTGGTCAGTTTTAAAAAAATGACAATACTTTTTTTCGCCTAATTCACTTTTTTCTGCCTGATTTTATATTGGCATTTTTCTTAATTTTTACCCTAACATTTAAAAGGTTCTATATTATCGTGTAGCCGAAGGTTCTAATTTTTCCAATAAGCTATCAAGATCCATTGAATAATTTTGAGAAAAGTAGAGATTTAGGAGATTAAAAAAATAATAGAAGTATAACAGTTACTTCATTCAAACACCTGATTATCTACATTTCAAAATCATTCAATTGAATTTCTGGCCAGAGACAGCATATGAAGTGCACCACCCCCCTTCAAAGAGTATGAGTTCTCTAAGCCTAAAAATGGTTAGAGAACTCATACTCTTTGGATAGGGTGCACAAACTTTTACGATTAGAAAGCTGAAATCTTGGGCTAAATTAAGAAAAAAAATGTTAATATAAATTAGGCGGAAAAAAGTATTGTCCTTTTATAAAAAATCTTTGTGGCTTTTTAAAACTCTCTTTTTGCAGAACACACTGAATCGCTGCTTTGACGATATCGAAAGGTTCGTAGCCAGAATACAATCCGCAGCAATTGCTCAACGCGAACTGGAAATGCAACAGCACCGTCTTCGCTCTCAGAGATCATCCTCCAAACGCAGTGCCAGGGAAGCTGCAGCTGCTGCCCAACATGGAATTCTTCAGCTTAGAGCTCAAATGCCTACTTACAATGAATTCTTTGAAATCTTCCAGAAATTCAAGCTTAGTTTCAATTTGTTGGTAAGTTATGTATCTTTTTTTACCGCACCAATAATTTTTTTCTATAGGCCAAACTCAAAAATCATATCCACGAACCAAATGCTCCCGAGCTATTGCACTTCCTGTTTACTCCACTGACCGTCATACTAGATGCCTGCAACTGGGGTTTGGGAATGAATGTTGCTGAACAGGTGCTTAACCCTTTGCTCTCCTTGGATGCATGTGAACTTCTCAGAAATTGTTTGAACTCGAAGGAAGTCGATGTGTGGATGGCTCTTGGCAAGGCCTGGAGGACACCTCCGTAAGTATAAACTTTTTTAATCTTAAAATTTTTTACATTTTTTAACATTTTATATTTTTTACTCCAAAATCGTAGTCCAAAGTAGTCGACTCTCTCAATAACTACCTTGGTGACTGAATTAATAACTCTTTGGATTACCGTAATTATTCTAATAGAAACCCCGTCTCTAATAGTTAACCCCTTATTTTTTGACTAGGATTTGAAGAAAGCTGCTCCAGAATGCTCAGGTTTTAATATTGCAATGTGCTTTCGGTCAATGGCCTCCAATGCCTTCGGAATTTGTCGAATCTCTCTGAATCCCCTGCACTTCTTTCCCACGTCAGACGACTTGGCGTTGGCAGGACATCTGCTTGCATTACTGATATAATCGCTTCAGAAACTTCTTTACAGATATCCTGCACTTTATAATTACCGACAGAAAAGAGAAGAGCAACTGCGTTGTACGTTGGACCGAAAGCAATAAACCTTAAAGGCACGATAATAGAAAAGTATTAAGTGAAAGTTTTTTTGCCTCGGTCCCCCTGTTATTTTTTTAAGACTTTTTAGGCTAAAGCTCAGGCAAGAACAGGCCAGCGTATGTTAGCATGGCTTATACAAATCTTAGACTCATTTTTAAGTCGGTCCTAACATACGCTGTCCTATTCTTGCCTAAGCCTAAAAAATCACAAAAAAATCAACAGGGGGATTAAGGCAAAAAACCCCTTGATTCTCTACTAGGGACAAATCATTTACAGCAATATTTTACTCAAACCTGAGAAAGACAGCCAAACGTTCCATTCCAGTTACCGGCCGAAGGTGCGTGGGACAGTAAACTTCTAATTCAAATCGAATCTAAGAAGGTAATGCTAATCGGTGACAAGGAATACTGGTCGCAAATTTAAGTTTTATATCTGTGAATACACCATATCAAACTCTGCATTTGAGAGCCATAGGAAGCGTACCATGTCTCTTTCTTCTGTGCTGTTGTAATATCGCCAAAAATCTGCGAAAGAATTGCCATGTAAAGCTGTTTGATAGTGAGCTGGCCGGATGTAACTTGTTTTCTTGTGCTGAATCCACCAGGCGATAGCGTTAACCAAAGTTAAGTCCTCCTTACGATTAAAACATGTTAACATTAAGAATGTCGAATGTAAGGAGACAGCAAAAAATGAAAGTTAAACAACCCAAGCACACATGCCAAACATGCAATTCAAATAAAAATCTCAGAAAACAAATCCTGAGTTTTTGTTGCGCCACTCGGTGTTGCGCGCAACATGTATTTTGTTGCGCGCAACAGAGTTCGCAACACGCAACAAATTTTGTTGCGTGTTGTGCGGGAAGTATAGCGACAGCTTTTGTGTTAGAGAGTTGTTTTTTTAGAGAGGATTGGCTAGGAGCACTCCCACCTCCATACCGACCAGTGTTTAGTGATGGATTTGCTCCCTATGGTTTCCCAGCTACAGTTGACCAACCTGTGGCTCCAGCTCCAGTAGCTGCTCCCATCTATCAAGCCCATGCGGCGGCAGCACCTCAACAGCGCTACAGCTCAGCTCCAGCACCTATTCACAGGGGCGTTTCTGCACCAGTCTCTCAACCGCAAAACTTCTATGGTGCGCCCACTAGATCAGCTCCTTATCGCGAACGTTCAGTGGATAATGTAAAACTATTATTTCTGTAATTTCTCAAAAAACTCCCATTCATCTCTGTTACAGCTGAACCTAGAGCGCATAAATCTGGAAAAGGAGCGGCTGGAATTTGAGCGAATGAAAGTGCTGGACAGGGAGCAGCATTTGTTGGAGCAGGAACGCCGACTAAGGTAAACAAATCAGCTATTTAGCAGCTGGATTATGGTCATATTCAAAAATCCACTTGAGAAATCAAGTGGATTATTGAATTCAACTATCTGTTTGCTTTTAGACAGGAAGAGGCAAGACTTGAAGCGGAGCGAAGGCTTTTGCACAAAGAGGCAGAGAAACATTCCATTGCTGGCTCAGACCGACCTGACTTTTACCGCAGGGACATGTATGATATTTAAATATTTAATTCATTTAATATTTATATTGTGTTTGAAGGTAGTTTTGTCCCCCTTTTCTACTTTTTTAAATTTTAATTATTTTGCTTGTTGGGTGATTCTTTTCCTTTTTTAACTTAAGCGAAGCCTACGCGTATGACTTTTGTCCCCAGTTTGCTCTTTTTTGAATTCGCTCCTTTTTTAATTTAAGTTTGGTTTGCTGTTTGGACTATATTCTATATAAGATTATATATAATATTCCAGCGCACGGTAGGACGGGCTCAAACGTGGGGTCCAAACAGCAAACCAAACTTAAATTAAAAATGGAGCGAATTCGAAAAGAGCAAACTGGGGACAAAAGGCTACGACCCTTTATTTGATACTTAATTTCATTTTTATACATTTCTTTTTTCCAGTAGCTCGGTACAACACTCCCCCCACCTGGATAGAAGACATGGAAGTGTGCAAGTGCTGTCAAACGGACATGTCTCCAATCATGTCAACTATAACAGTCCCAGAAGTGGTAATGGGAATGTTGTGGTATCTCCCCCAATCAATGTGCCTGATCAAAGTCCTCGTCAAAAGGTTAATATTTTCTTTGATTAAACTAAAATATGGATATATATAACAGCAGTGCAATACACATTGGATTAGAGATGGAGTTTTGGCAAAATTGTGATTAAATTATGATCGGTGTGCTAAAAAAAATCCGGATCGGGGATTCCGATTCGAGATTTTAAAGCCAAAAATAGTAGGGAATTCCATCTCAATCTGTGATCTGATACAGTCTTGCAAAAACTTAGCTTTTTCAAACTTAGGCGGATCGAAGCCTTAGATGCAGAATACCATTTGATTAATTCAATTTATAGGCATTTCTCGAAGAGCTAGCTCAAAGACGCTGCAAAATAGTGCAAGTGACCTATGATCGTGTAGCTCAAAACCCAAAAGAGTTGACTGTAGCTAGAGGAGAATACTTGGAAGTCGGTCTTCATTTTAATTCTTATAAATTTTAAAAATAATTGTGTTTTAGGTGCTCAATGACCAAAAGAATTGGTGGGAGTGCAGAAATGTGCATAACCGATTGGGCTATGTTCCTCACACAATCCTGTCAGTGGTGGGTGTTGACGCTGTTGGCAGTTCTATGCAAGATCCACATGTAATTCAACCTCTTTTAACTGGCACTTGGGCGTTTGGTCGATTTTTTTCCCGTTTTGTTTGAACTTTCGCCTTTTTGAATTTAATTGTTTGACTGTTTTGTGAATTTTTTAAATTTTTAATTTTACGCAACCTCAAAAAATCCAAAGTTTAAAAAAGGTGCAAATTTCAAAAAACGGGAAAATTGACCCAAACGACTACGCACCCTTTTAACTTCAAAAAAGAATGCAAAATCTCTTTCTAGGATCGTGGCATGGGAAATGGGCAGCCAAGTCCAAGAAATGGGACAGGTAATGATAATCTTACCGATGAACCCGATTACATAAAAGAACGTAGAGGCAAAAACGGCGAATTCCGCTACTTCTAGCCCAGTGGATAATGTGTTGTTGCGCTAGCTCCTCTGTTTCTCCTCCTACTCCGTACAAAAAGAATTAAAAAGGTGCTTGTTTGTTGTTGTTTCGTCATTTTTACTTGTTGCCCCCTTGTTTGTGAACAGAGAATATGCTATAAAACTCAAAATTCTATTGGATTTTGTATATAATATATTATGAACCGTTATATTTTGCTGAAATTTACCAAATCGGCACCATACTCAATACTTACCTTTGTTTGTCTATTGTTTATTTGTTATCCTTTTTATCCAGTCAGACTTTGATTTAGCGGCACTTGATCAAGTTTGATTTATAGTAAGGTACACATCTATCCAAACTCAATAATCGTAAATGGTCTTACTTTTTGAATGGGCGCCTTTAAAATTAGCTTTTGAATTAAATTTACTAAATTGTGATATGATATACAAGACGGGGGTACACTAGAGTGACTGCAGTGGAGTCCCGGTATAGTGCAGGGCACTCAGATTTTTTTCCGAAAAAAGAACATTTGAGTAGTAAAAGGGACATTTTGACCACTTTTGAAAAAAAAGAGTCATTTTATCCAGCGATTGTTGCCATTGTTGCCAAGCTAAAATAGAATATTTTGACTAAAAACCTGAAAAACAAATTATTTTGCCTGCTTTTATTAAATTATATTAGCTTATTTTTAAAAGGATAACACCATCAGTTAGCCCTGCGATATCATTTGTTGCAACATCTACAAAAATGTAGTACGAAAAGTGAAAAATATGAATCAGATTATTGTTCTGACTTGATTCATACTTTTACCTCTCAATCTACATTTTTTATAAATATTGCAATAAATAATACCTCTTTAGAAACTAGAATCGCAGAGCTACCTGATGGTTTTATCATTTTTAAAGAAAGCTAAAAAAATTAATAAAATCAGGAAAAATAAAAATTTGCGCCAAAAAGTATATTTGCGCCAGATAAAAGTATTGTCCAAAGATAAAAAGACGCACTGGTTGAAAGTAAACTTTTTGGATTTTCTCTGTCGGCCAACCAAATCGTTTTTTAAATCGCACTATGCCGAGAATCGACTGTACAAAACAAGGGAAATATAGAAGCATCAAAATTTTTTTTGTTACATCAAAGGTTGGGCTGCATAACTACCGGAAATTCACTTATATGACTGATACTTGTTGTTAAATCTCTTTGTGCGCAAAATGTTATTGTGGCTTTTCCGGGTGCTGATTTATGTGTGTTTGTGCTACCAGTCTTATGCTCATCCTAAATTGACGCACCTATTTGTCCATTTTTAAGAAAAGATTGTAAAAATATCTTATTTTTTAAATCCTTTTTTACGAAAAAATGCTTGCTGAAAATATTGAAAGTGAAGTAAAATAAATGAAATCAAAAATAAAGTAAAAAAAAAACTTGTGCTTGTTGTTTAATCCGCTGTTAGTGCTTGCTTTTCCACGCGTTTGCTCCCATACCGCTTGCCGCTTAGGCTTTGTACTTCTTCTGAGTACCAAAATATTTAGTCCTACTACCAAAATATTATTTACTCGCAGCAATATAATTTTTTTGAGCAAAGCAGTTTCTGCATCTAAAAGATTTTAGATTGCATCTAAAGGACTTTTTTCTTCACCTAAAGACTTTTTTACAGCTAATTGACTTTTATTTGCATCTAAAAAGTGCAATTTTTTTTTATTAGATGCAAAAAAGTGTTTTAGCTGCAAAAAAAGCTATGTCCAATTTTTCGAACTTTTATTTTTTTCTCTCTTTTTTATTTTTGTGTCAACGTGCAGCTCTATGTCTTAACTTTCCAAAAAGCTATCATGCTTTGCTGAACAATTTTTCAAAAATTTAGATACAGTCGAGTCTTGATAAACCGTCACCCCCTCAAGTTCGTTCCCGCCTAGGGTCCGACACTTTTTTTAGCTATATTTGCCAGATGTGATTCGACAGTCTAATTGAAAATATAGATTCTGATTTACCAGTCGTTTTTCGAATAGAAAATTTTGGCGTGAAGACCCGCGGGTCTCTATGCCGTCACCCCTTTGAAAATTGGGTGACAGCTTATCGAGACCCGCGGGTCTTTACGCCAAAAATTTTGCTATTCGAAAAAACGACTGGTAAAATCAGAATCTGTACGATTTTTCTGATTAGACTGTCGAATCACATCTGGCAAAAGACGTCGAAAATATAGCTAAAAAAAGTGTCGGACCCTAGGCGGGAACGAACTTTAGGGGGTGACGGTTTATCAAGACTCGACTGTATTTTGAAGTTTAAAACGAAATTTCAAACAAAACAAAAAAGTATTACTCCACTTAACAACTTAATCTCTGAATTAAAAAACCTGGAATTCTAATATATTTTTTTGCAAGCTGAGATCCCCTGCAAAGAAAACGCTTTCTTTAGAACAAAGGTTTTTGGAAAAATTTAATTTTGGTGCTAGAAAAAATACTTTTGGCATTTAAAAATAATGATTCGCTATCGTTAATAATCGAGTTAGTTAACCAATTAGCTAAAAATATTAGATGGCTTGCTTAATCAATTAACAAATTGTGTGCACTACGCTAACAAAATCCAAAAAAATGAGCAGCTAACTGTAAAGTTCCCACCAAAACACATTTTATCTCTCTATTCATCCAAGTGCCAGTTCCTTATCATATTTATGACCATTTATGAAGTGAATTAAAACCATCGCTACTTCTTTATGAAATTTATAATTTAATGTTCCAAGTTGCCTTCTTATCTGTGTTATGGCAGTTGCAAAAAATTATACAGGGTGTCAAAACTTTTTTGCCCACATTTGTTTTGCTCATAACTTTTTTTAATTTGCGTGTGAAATTTTTAGCAGACAGCTCATTCTAAAGCCTAAATTTTAGGATTTAGCTTAAAAAAAGATAGGCTCGTTTTGATTATTGATCGCCGGGTTATTGCTGTTTTTATGAAATTTCCACATTGGTATGCCAAAGAACTCCTTCATTAGCCAAGGGTGACTGTGTGGGCGGGTATTGTCTGTTATGGTGTTGTTGGGCCGTTCTTTTTCAATGGCAACGTTAATACCCATCAGCTAATTTCTGATTGGAGCAGGATTCCGACAAATCCATCGATTCGGAAAATAGCGCTTGAGCAGAGCTCGAACCTCCAAAAGCCCAATGTCATAGAGCTCCATCTTGCATAAAAACTAGTTTGTCAAAATTCGGTCATTGCTGGAGTGCCGGAATAACATTATTTGGATCATTACCAAATATTGCTGGGCACTAACGTTGCCATTGAAAAAGAACGGCCCAACAACACCATAACAGCCAATACCCGCCCACAAAGTCACCCTTGGCGAATAAAGGAGTTCTTTGGCATACCAATGTGGAAATTTCATAAAAACAGCAATAACTCGGCGATCAATAATCAAATGAGCCTATCTTTTTTTAAACTAAATCCTAAAATTTAGGCTTTCGAGTGAACTGCCTGCCAAAAATTTTACACGCAAATTAAAAAAGTTATGAGCAAAACAAATGTGGATAAAAAAGTTTTGACACCCTGTACTTCATTTACCTTCCAAGAAAAAATTTTGTCATGAAATGAAAATAGAAATAAACTTAAAAAATTGACTAATTTTAAAAGTAGAACAGCAGAGTGCACATTTTGTGAAGGTGTATTACGTTGACAAACAATAAAGAAATGTGTTGTAATTGCAGCCGGTTATGTGACAAATATAAATGTCCATGAACCTCAACAAATCACTGGTCTTGTGGATGGGATCAATGTGAGTTATAGAAGCGTTTATTTCAGTGCAATACCGAAATTCTTTACTTTGCAGTCAATAAAACTCCGTCCAACACAGGTAAATTTGCGAGTTTAATACATGATGTCCCAAGATTTTTGGCCACTTTTGAATTGCCATAACTTTTTTTTCCAAGGCAAATTTCGAAATTCTGTAATATCAGATCGACTAAGCTCGCTTTAACAATTTTTTGGTATATAATGTCACAAACACGATTTCCACTTGGTCCCCCCCTGTGGTTTGGGTCCTGGTCTGTGGATGGCCTAAACCACAGAAGCACCAAGCAAAAATCGTGTTTTTCACACTATATACCAAAAATTTTTTAGAGCTAGCTGAGTCGATCTGCGTTCACAGAGAATAGATAGAAAAAAGTTATGGCAGTTAAAAAGTGGCCAAAATCTTGGGACACTCTGTATTTAACTTTTTCGCCGTTCTAACATTCAAAATACGGCATTTATTCTAATAGAACGGCCCCTTTTGATTCGAAATCGTGTGTAATTGGTATTGTGTTTTTGACCCACTTTTTGAAGACTGCTTTTCTGCAAGTTACCCCTCAATTTATACCAGTGATATAAGCTACAAAATGGGTGGTAACTTGCCGGGTGGAAAACTTCAATAAGGAGCTCAAAAAGATAATGGCATAAAGGCGTTTTTGAATCAGGGCTGGGTAATTATTAGAGGTTATATATGGTACCGTATTACCTCTAATAGCTCCCCCTGCTCTAATAACTCCACACCCCCACTCAACTTTGAGGACCTACATCTCAGCCCGAAGTCAATTTTTTTTCAAAGCTGTTTATTGCGTTTTCTTAACTCCCGCGAGCTCTACCGATTCCGCTTTTTTGATTTTAAATTTTCACCCGAAAATCTCGAGATTGACCTAAAATTTTACCGATTTTCGGGCATCTAAAAAATAACTCCCCCGGGGGAGCTATTAGAGGAAATACGGTAAGTAAAACAGAATTTTGGTCAAAATGAAGAACACTTTACGTATTTCCTTGATTTAAGGCACGTGATCATGACTTCATCAAATCCAAACTGTTTGTAGAGCGCCAAAAAGAACACAAATATGTGCCAGAAATTGTAGACACTATAAAGCAAAACAAGCAAGTGATTGGCCCTAGAAGGATGGCTTCCATCCGCGGCTTGATGATCAACGAGAATTCCAATCAGGAACAACTGCAGGCCTGGCTTCAGGATAAGGGCTTCAGCAATTAGTAAGCATTTTATTTGCAGCAAACTGCTTTGATTATTAGTTATGAATTAGTGTACAAAGTGTGTTCTCCGAATGCGAAGCAATTGACCTATTTCAACTGCCTAAAGAGGAGCTGAGCAAGTATTGCGGAGAGGAAGGCAGCCGATTGTACAGCCTACTCCTAGTTCAGAAGAAGCGATCCAATGTAAGAATTTTTCTCGTTTTATGTCGTTAAATTTGACTTTTTAAAATAATTAATTTATGTATGGCTCTTTTTCATCAATTTTTAGCCATTTTGTTATTAGCACGGGGAACCCTGGTGCGCTCAACAGTCACAACAGGTAGAACAGAATGTGCTGAACACGATGGTTCGGGTCCTTAGAAAAAATCTTAACTCCGACAAAAAAGTGAATATTTTTAATACTTTTACAAATCAAAACAGTCTATGTTTTAAATAGTTTCAAAGAAAATTTTCGGTTCTATCGCAGAAGCGGTTGCCAAAATTCGAATTGGTTTCTGCTGTTCATTTTGATATACAGGGTTGCCCAAATTTTCGCCACTATTTGTTTTGCTCGTATCTTTTCAAATTTATTGTGTCTCGACGAGATCTTTTTTTTTATTCGATAGCCAAGACTCTAGGCAACAGAATGACACCTAATTTGTCATTCGTCAATCTTATTTTCATGATGTGCTGACTTGTTAAACTTATGAAATTCCTGACCTGTTAAACTCCTGACCTGCTAAACTTTCGTGCAACAATGGCCGCATAATGCTTTCAATCAAATGATTTTCATGCAGGATGGAGCGCCACCTCATTACCACGTGGACGTCTTCAATTGACGTCTTCTGCTAATCGTCCTGCTCCGTATCGTTGGCCACCGCATTCACCTGATGTGACGCCATGCGACTTTTTCTTGTGGGGCTGGATAAAGGACCAAGTTTACCGAACGCAAACGGCCGATCTTGAGGACCTGAAGCAAAGAATCATCCAAGCCTTTCAAGAACTACCGCCAGACATGGTCCAACGTGCAATGAACAGCTATGGTCGTCGTCTTCATCGATGCCAGGAAGTCCAAGGTCGAAGCGTCGAACAAGTCTTTGGAAAGACTACATACGTCTGCACTGTAAAACTGCTGCCGAGGAGTTCTGCTTAAAAACGCACTGGGCAGGTCAACGGAGCCGATTCTTGCTGCTCGATTCTACAAATGCAACTTCGTCCTATACCAGCCTCTAGAGAAGAAGCCGTTCTTGTTCACTAACTTCTCTGCTTAATACGAGACGGCGAGTGTTTATTGAATAATTATCTTGAATTATGGGCTAAATCTCTTGTTTCAAGACGCACACTCCGTTGATGCCTGGAATTTCTACTTCCTTGATCAGGTACCAAATGCTCACTTCGATGTTGTAGGCTAAGAAAGAATTGCTAACAATGTGTATTTTTTCTCTTTTCAATGATACGTTATTGATGTTCCTGTTGAAAGTTAATAAAGGAAATATGATTGGAGCAAGAAAGTTGCTGTGTTCTAAGGAACATTAAAAATATCAAAAATAGTAATCAAGAGCACCCATAACTAAAAAATTTTTGGCCCAACAGCTCCCCAATGCAAAATTTTATTCGAAAAAAGGTTACCATACCAAAAACTCCTAGAATTTCTTGGAACAAAGTATTCATTGAGGTCTTTTAGGCTTAGGGGATGCCAGTGTTTTTTTCCAAACAACTACAGAAGCAAGAACAACATTTTTGAGCACATCCTGAATTGCATTGCCTACCATGCCCCTGATTACAAGTAAAAAAAATCACAATTAATACGTTAATTGAAAATTTTAACGTAACATTTTCTAGAAATTACGTAGAAATAGTCCGAAAAATTAACAACGTGTATCGACTGAAAAACGAGAAGGGTACTCCTGGTTATGCAAAGAAAAAAGGGTTTTGGCACCAGGAACCTACGACACGTGATAGTCGAGCAAAACTTGTTCAAAAAATAAAAAAGGCGCGAATTCAAAAAATGTCACAAAAGTGGCCAAACGCACCGACGCCAGAACAGCCTATGCTTACTATCCTTCAAAGAATGAATTCCTTGCAGTCATTTTGATATATTATGAGTGTAGGTGTAGTATGACCATCATAGCACACCACTTGAAAACATGTAAGTATCCAGCTTGATTCTGATCACGCACAACTTCTTAGCTCCCGGAACCGTTTTCACATACTTCGTCAGACATCGAAGCGAAAAAAACCCAAACCGTCATGTTCAGCACATTCTGTTCTACCTGTTGTAACTGTTGAGCGCACCAGGGTTTCCCGTGTTGACAGTGACATATGCTAAAAAATTATTTGCTGTTTTTTAAATATTTACTTTCTTACATAAAGACAGGAAATCTACTAATTTGAAAAGTGACTCTAATAGAATCGCGCAAATCTGAATTTCACCAGCAAATTTCATATTTGCATTTTTCTTTCTGGTTTTGTTGTAATTTTTTAAATTTTTTGCAATAGATTGCAGTTCAGGATCGGTTGCATTCCGACTCGGTACAAAAAGTGACTCGGTACATTTTTCGAATTTTTGAATTTTAGTTTCTTGCAGTCCGTAAGACATTTTTTAGTCCCGGCTAACGTGAGCTGGTCTACTCTGCTAAGGCTTCGCCTAAGTTTAAAAAAATAAAAAAAACATGCAAAAAACCGGAGTTTCGTGTACCGAGTCACTTTATGTATCGAGTTCGTTGCATACCCTCTGAATCTTGTCTTTCTAACGTGCTATTACACTCTACTGAATTGGTTGAAAAATGCAGATATATAAAGGTTTAAAAAAATTATGACTCAATCTCTATAACCCTAAAACTAGAGCTTGACAGCTCGTTAGAAAGCCAAGATTCAGTACTACAAGCTAATGCAAAAAATTTTAAAAAATTACAACAAAATCCGAAAAATGCTACATATAAAAGTTGACGGTGAGATTCAAACTTTTGAGGGTGCACTTCAGTTAAGGCTCATTCACAATGAGAAGGCTGTCTTTGGATGCTAAAACATACTACTCGCTAAGAATCTCGGAAACAGAATCCTCACTTTTTTTCCAAAATTATTCAGTTGGTGCGGTTTTTTGTTTGCCAGTTGCTTATGCAATTGATGACATTATGTAGTTGAGGTTTAGGGCTACTAAATGAGCTATTGACTAAGTCAATATTGCTTCGAAAACTCGGATAAAATTTTAAAAATTTACCCAAGAATCCTAACTTGATTTCTTGGACGGATTCTTTTTTTTAATTCAATTTTTTAAATAACATTCACTTTATCAATAGCTGATCTGATAGCCTGAATCTCAGCTACAAGATGGCACCAACAGAATAGTTTTTGAAATTTTTGAAAAAAGTTAGGGCCATTTCCGTGTGACAAATTTGATTTAGCATCCGCAAACAGCCCTCTCATTGTGTTTGCGCCTTTACAGCCATTTGAAAATCGCGAAAATGGTAAGAAGAAAAGTATACTCTAAAAGTTTTAGTTTTCTACCGGAACTGAAGCTCAGCTAAAAGCTCTGCTTGAAATGAGGAAGAAGCATGTGGATACTAACAATGAAGGGGAAAAAGAACCAGACGTTCCACTGCCTTCTCAACCCAAGAGACAAAAATTGGAAAATACTACTAAGTCTAAAAGTGTGCTTTCATCTCCTTCAACAAAATCAAATAGTCCAAAGACGGGATTAAGGTGTGAGAGGGAACCTTCATTTTTCGCTCAATCTGTCCGATCATATCTTTAAATGTAGAGCAACAACCACAACAAAGTTATTTTTTAATACTTTCTAAGGCATCTATTAGTTTTGTTATTTATTTACACTCTTAAATTATAAATACGAGAATTTAATAAAAATGTTAAAAAACAACTTTGCATATTTTTTGTGTATTAACGAATATGTCCAAGGATTGGAAGAAGATTTGACCCAGCAGCTAATTTATGGAGAGCTGGTAATTAGGATGGTCCACGGTCGGTTAAACTTAACCAAATCGGAACGATTTTGGCCAAATAAGTTGGAATTGAAAACCGGTGCCCGGTTGCATAAAACAATCGGTCATGGGCCAAAAAATTGGACCAATTTTCGGTCCGATTTTTGAACCGAAAATCAGACCGATTTTTTAAAAATTGGTTCTATAATTGGACCGATTTTTTACTAGACTTTTCGCTATCAAAATCGGATCGCTTTTCGGTTTGATTTTTGCAAATTTGACAAAAGAAAGCTCGTATTTTGTGCTAGCTTTTCTTCTTTTTTTCCTGTATTGGCCGTTTTTTATTATTATTCTACATTTGTTTTTGTGTACATTGATCGGTGCCACATCTTTTCACAACTCAGTGTTGTCTGTGCTTGTTCATATTTCATGAAATATGTGTTTGTACAACTTTACTTATGTCCTTAGAATGGCACTTTACGCCTCGATACTGAAAGCTCGGCACACTCGTATGTTCGCATAAAGACTATCTTCAAGGCTAATGAGCGAGAAGGATGATGCTTGCTTTCACCGTCATTTTCGATTCAGAAGAGAATCTATAAGGGTAAGCCTGATTCTTTTCCTCGTCTTGCAACATTAACTTCTCTGACTAAGTTCTCTGACAACATTAAACACTGGTTAAGGGTACTGGTTGGGTTTCAAGTTACTTATCATACTGGTCGGAAGTAGTTTAAAGTGGTTCTGAATGGTTCAGGGGAGGGGGGGGTTCTGGGCGATTAAGCCGATCAAAGTGGGATTCTGGGATTCGCAAAAAGTTTACTTTCCCTTTAGTAAACCCCCTAAAAGCAAACTAAAAAAAGTAGAACCCCACCCTAGAGTGGCTTTCGGCCACTCTAGGGTGGGGTTCTGAGCAATCTCAGTCATTTTCTGACCAATTTGAATTGCTGGGCAAAAAAAAATCTATGGGCAAAAACAAGAATTCTATGCGCAAAAACGATTATTCTATGGGGATACAAAATCTATGGGCAAAAAAAATCGACACAAAAGGATTGTTCTAAGCTTTGTGTTTTCAAATCTGGTTTCAAAGCAGGGTACGTAACTCAAAATTTTGAAAAAAGTACATTAAGTCAAAAAAAGTGCATTAGGTCAAAAAAGTACAATTTGGTCATTTTTCGTCAAAAATGCCATTTTATATAGTGCTTATTGCTATTTCGAAGCGAAAAAAAAAGATTTGGACTAA
This sequence comes from Ditylenchus weischeri, assembly GCA_029231635.1. Taxonomy (NCBI): domain Eukaryota; kingdom Metazoa; phylum Nematoda; class Chromadorea; order Rhabditida; family Anguinidae; genus Ditylenchus; species Ditylenchus weischeri. The sequence continues at coordinate 420,231 of JAMRYI010000007.1, forward strand.
AAATTTCAAAAATAAAAAAGATTTGGGGTCCCGAAAAACAGTACAAATCTTTTCAAAAAGTACAGTTACGTTCCCTGTTTTAAAGCTATAATTTGTCAACTCGGTGTTGCAATGTCAGACCAACTCATGCAGAATTTAAAGTAAGATTAGCATCATCAATATAGGAATTTCTAAACTTTTTCAAAAAATGCCCTAATGATGGGTAGCGATGGGGTTGTTTTTTTCTTTTTCATTTCGATTTTCAAGGCTTTTTTGAAAAAATTAAAAAATAACTAATAATGTTATTCCAATTTTTAATTATGCACAAGTTTTTCTGACTTTACAACACCGGATTGTCGACAAAATATAAATCTAGAACTACACTTAAAAACACAAAACTTTTATACTTTTGTGTCGACGCTATCTCCTTAACCGATCTCGGCTCTCCTTTAAATACCGTATTTACTCTAATTTACCGGCAGTCTCTAATTTAAAGGCACCCTTCAGGGCAATTTTATATAGTGCTTGTGGATTTTTTTAGCTTAATGCTTTTGAATTCTCGAGCTGGGGTCATGGAAGAAGAGCCGAACTAGAAGAAATTGATCCTCGACAAGATGAAGAGAACGGGTACATTAGCGACGAGTCGTTGGATTTCGAAACGAATTTTGCCGTTTGAGTTGTTGTTCTTCATGCCACAAATTTCTTTGCCTTGGCACTGTTCGATTAAAATTTTCTAGTAAAGAAGGTCGGAATATTCAACAGCAGTCTCCAATTTACCGGCAGTCTCTAATTTACCGGCATCCTGGAGATAGGTTGAAAAATTTAGCGGCATGCCGCTAAATTAGAATAAATACGGTATATAAAAAAATGCTAAATTTAAAAAAATTGATTTCGTTAGTTCTCTAAAAATGAAATATTTGAACAGATGAGAAAAAACCTGACCATATGAGTAGACAAAGAAAAAATTGTTGACTCTGCAGTTGTTGGCTTTGAATTGGAAAGAAGTTTAGTAACAAATGTGAATAACCTGAAAAACTTTTAGTAAATCGTGATGAAAACAACATACTAGGAAACAGACAAAGACAAGTAAAAAAAGTTTTTGGCTTTGCATTTCAAAATCGAATCTATTCATAAGTTTGAATGGCTGACTTTACTAATGAAATCGTGAAAAAATACAAGCTTAGAAATAAAAAAGCAAGAAATAGAAAAATAATACATCTGGACCGGAATTCATTTTTGCTGATACCGGAACCGGAATCAGGTATTTTTTCGCAACCGGAACCGGAATCTGGAAAATGGCCGGAATTCCGGAATTCCGGGCCAACTCTAGTTTGCATCCTCATACCAACCGACCGTTAGTGGGACAAGTGTCGACAAATGAAGCAAACGTTAACCGAGCAGTGGCTGGAGGCCTTTCTCAGGCGGAATTGTTGGAGATCTGGAAGAGATAGCAGGTTCTCTTGGAGGCGATTATAAAATCGGCCACGGCGACAGTAGTCAGAAAATAGAAATCCGACAGGTACCGATGGAGAACGATGTACCGCGTTAAACCGTGAACCTACCGTTTGAAGCGTGAAACTTCGGCGCTTCCGCACCTAAATTCCACACTCCAGCCTTTTCCGTGTCGAATCAACAATCTTGTTCCTTCAGAGTTTGAAAGCATTTTTAGGCAATTGCATCACATGAAGCTTGTCTTGAATTTTTAAATTCCCCAAGCAACATCTGTAGATAGTATCTACGTGCAACTATGGAGTTAAATAACCGCAAAAACCGCGCGGTTAAACCGCGTAGTTGATTTCAAAATAACCGCAACCACCCGACACCCCAACCGCACAACCGCACAACCGCACAACCGCACAACCGCATTTAGCCCATCGCCCAGCCTACAAATAATGATTTACCACATTTTAACAGAAAAAGACAAGAGAAATTTTGATTAAAGTGATAAGCGTATTCAAATTTCAAAAATAAATTAAAAACTCAAGAATATTTTGCAAAGTAGCTTCGAAGCAAAGAAAAATGCAAAAAAGTGGCCAAACGCCTACGCACCATTTTTTTTAATTTCAAAAATTCAAAAAGGCAAGATTTCAACAAGAAGTTTACCAAACTCAAGTTTTATCTTGAGTTTGACCTCGAGCTTGACCTTGAGTTTTGAAAACACTGGTCTATGTGAATCCTGCAAAAAAAAGAGTCACGGTGATTTTGATTATTTATCCCAGTTTAATATCCCGCATTTTTAATTGTTATTCTGAAGTTTTTTAAACTAATAAGGTCTGTCTTTGTATTTGGTTGCCGAGGGAATTTTGCTTGCCTTTCTGCAGGCCTGAGCCTGCAGGCTTGAAAAAAGGGTTATTGGCTATATTTTCTGTAGCTTAGATTGAGAAAAGATGTGTGTCTGATCATGCTTTTTGATTTCGCTTTTCACTTTTTCACTTTTTTCCAGATATACCTGCTCCATATTCTGTATCAAAATGGCTGCCGAAGCTGCGTTTTCCCGAATCTATCAATAGTCGGATTCTCAGAGTGGAAATCGAAATTCAAGGCATGTACCATTCCGCATTCCCTGTTACGAAAAGTAGGCATTAAAATTACGAAACGCAATTGATACTGCAAATGTCATACTTCGCACTTCCTTTGACTAAGCAGGTATGGTTTTTCTTCGAACATTTATCAACTTATTTCTTACGTTTTGAGATATTGGTTGAAGTTCGGTTTCTAACTGAATTCGCTGGGTAGAAGCAGATTGACAGAAGTGATTGACAAAAGCTATCCAGACTATTAGTGAGTAATTAGCATGTTGTTTGTGCATATTAGGTGGATCCATAATTATTTACGGTTTCTTTAACTAAAATTTAAGCATCAAAATTATTTAAAAAATTATTCTTAATGCACCATTGTGTAGCTCTGTTATTCCTCTTTAAAGTGTGCTATGAGTATTTTTCCGAATTATTTAAAGGTCGACATTTGATCTAAACAATAGCCCTTTAGAGCTTGATCAAGACGAATATCGGTTCTTATGGGTTCTCGGAACCTCACCAGAAACTGTCATTTTTACAGTTCTTATAGGTTATACAGAGCACCGTATGTTTTTCGCTTATTAAAAAATCGACAGGGGCACTAAGGAATTGAAAGAACTTATTTAGAGTGAGGTCCCGAAAACCCATAAGAACCCAAGACGAATATCTTCCGCCTTGTTTTTTTAAGTAATTCTTCAATTTTTATTTTGCAAACAAGCTTTAAATTCACAACACAGAAGTTTTTATTCAACTACCATATTGAATTACACTTAGACAGTGAACAGATAGAGATAGAACAAAAACATTTGAACCGTGTTTTCCGAAAATGCCATTTTACCAAAAACCGAAAAAATCAATTTCAACTGAATTTTTGTCTGCCCTAAGGAAGATTAAAGCTCAAGCTACTAATGTCTCCTGCATTTTCTGAGTCAAATGAGGACTCTTTCCACAAAAAATAAAAGAATGACGAACAAGGAAAACAAGTAAAGATGCTCGTGTTTTAAGTGTCACAATTAGATGCTAATCGAATTGCTCGAGATCTCTACTCCACAATCTGCTGGTTGGAAGCAACACTGTGGATGAAAATGGCTTGAGGCTCAGTAGGTGGCACAACACAGCTGATCAGAGCCTCTTGGATGACTTCCTGGATGACTTCGGCGTTAGGAATGCCAGTTTCTTGTTGCTGCATTACATTCTCCACAACTGCCAACAGAGCAACCGGGTCCACGACCACCACTTTGGGTCTGCAGCACTCACACTGCTCAGATTGCACATTGCTGTTATTTTCCAGTCCATCGGTGATGTTCCTACAGTTGTGAGAAGTGTTAATTACGACAAATCATTTCGTAAGACTAGGTAAAAGAAGTAATTTTTCAAAAAAATATGAGTCTTTGTATTGCGTTTTTTAGTGCTGTGCAATTGATTTTTTATAAATAAGTCTCTTTGAAATACTCAACATGAGCAATGAGAAATTTGAATCACTAACAATTTTTATTTTTAAAATCTTTGCTAAAATTTCTAAAGAAAAGTTAAAACTTTGGCCCACAGGGAAATTCCAAATATTTATTTTTCTAACCAGATTTTTTGCGGAGATTCAAGCCCAGAGTCTAAACTTTCAGAATTATGGATGGTGGGTCAAAATTCAAAAATTTTTGTTTAAAATCATTCAATTTTAAAAAATCGACATCTTCGTGAGAAGTTACATATTTAATTTCAGCTTGAATAGCAAAAACAATGGCTTTATCTTTCCGTTTTTTAGCATTTAAAATGGCCAAACCACTGGATGGCAAGCTTCTGAGTCTTCTCGACAAAATGCAGTGCCTCGCCAAATCAAACTTCTCGTCACATGAAGAAATTAGTCAGTTCCAAGGGTGGTCATATCAGAGTCATATCTCCGAAACGTTTTGTTCGATTTCGAGTGTGTTGTTAAATAGTTTTGTTGTCTGGCCATTTAAGAAATAAATTTGAGAATTTATGGTTCTTTTCCATATGCTAAGATTTTCTCAGTGCAAATAAAAATAAAGAAAGCATTTTGGTGAAATTCTTTTTTGAAACTTCTTGGCGTTGTGTTTATTTTAAAGTGATCACGTTTTTGAATTTTAAGCCCTTGTGTATGGTTTATTAATAGAAAATAATCATAAAATTCGCAAAAATCCATAAAATATTATATAAATAAAAAATGGTCAATGATATTTGTCCTGGCAGGAAAAATAGCATTTTCGCGATTTTTTAAATTTGACACACCGGTTAAAGTTTCGGCGGCACATCTTATTTGGTAGCAGAATTAAAACTTGCGGCAGCAAAATAAATTTTTTTTGAATGCAGAATCAAATGCCACCCAATGGAAATTCAAGTGTACAGCACCGAGAAGCGCAATGCCAAAGAATATTCAATCATTTTTTAAAAATTAATGTTTACTCATAAGCAAGTGACTTACCAATTTATTTCGGAGTGATAGGTTTTGAGCAGATCTAGAATGACTCCGTTGGTCCAGCCAAAACCTTCTTGCACTTCATACTCCCCACCAACCCCTCCAGCGTTTCGGAAGCATCCAGAAGCCACATTGTACTAAACCAATGAAAATAATTTCATATTTATTTGTTTTTAAATAGTTAGTTTACCTTTTCATACATTCGACCACCATTGTTTTTCCACATTACATAGTTTTTCTTGATCCACTTCTCAGCTATGGTTCTAGCCAATTCGGTCTGACCAGCAGATCGAAGTCCATTGATTATGACCCATGTGGTTGGTGCCCAGGCATTTGGGAAGTCCCATTGCTGCCCAGAGGTGATCAAAGAAGATGGCAGTCCACCCGGAAAAGCTAGCACTCCTGCCTTGGCTAAATAGTCCACCACCTTTTTGCCGTCAAAACCATCGTGAGTGCAGCCAGTGAAAAGTGGGAAGAAGTTGGTATCATAGTAGTTGTCCAGGTGCTTTTGGGTAATGATGTCCCAGTCGAACCAACAGCCAAGCTCCTCATTCCAGAAAATCTAAACCAAACATGACGAGACACAGTTGACTTTTAAAGTCTCACCTTGTGGATAGTTTCCCGCATCAGTTCGTATTGCTCCATGGAATGCTTTGAGGCTTCTTCATTGCCCAACAGAGAGTAGAACTCAGAAAAGATTTTCAAGTTGCCACAGATAATGGAGTTTAGGTCGACGGGGAGGATGGAACTGGTTCTGAAATCAAAAATAAACCATTTTTTAGAAAAAAGTACATAATGGCGTTTCCGCACTTTTGAGACATCTTTTCGAATTAGCGTTTACTTCTGACTGTCTCGTGCATTTTTTATTTTTTGTTAATTTATGCAAAGCTTTAGGCGGAAGGTAGGCCAGCGCATGTTAGGACGGACTCAAACGTGTGTCCTAGACTGTAGAAAAACAAAAATTCAAAAAGACACGAATTCAAAAAATGCCCCAAAACGTCTTTGCTTCGTAAACGTCTACTAACCAAAAAGTATGGAACTCCTTACGCTATTTCATCCCCTATATTTTTTCTATGAAAATTATTATTCTATGAAAAATAGCTTGGTCTTCCCTGTTCATTATGATTATGATGATAATGTATACAGGGGAGTTAACAGGGGAGCCAAAAAAAATTTAAAAATATTAACATTGGGAGCAAGCCATTATTTATAAAAAAATACCTAGAAAATATAGTGGATGAAAAAGCGCAAGGAGTACGAAAATATTGAAAATTTAAAAATAATTACCTAGTAGAGCCCATCTTACCAGCCATTGGTGCCTCAGGATTGTTTTCGAACCAGCGTGCACTAAAGTCTCGACCACTTTCAGCGGCAGCGGCAATATCTCCCCACAGACGGCACTTCTCTAGCACTGAACACAAGTAGGTTTATACAATAAAATTGAATCCAAAACATTTTTACAGTCTTGAATGTGTTCAGCAGATTCTACATCCTCGCGGTAGCTTTCAGGTCTTGGGCCTTGTGCAACCACATGGTAACGGAACAAATAGGATTTCCAGTCTGGACGAGAGAACTTTTTTGTTGGTGGTAAAGAATTTCATCTCCTTCTCAAGCCACGTCATTGAGGTGCGCACAAATTCCACATCTTGAGTGGCTATGTAGTAGGCGTGGACACACCATGTAAGGAGAGGAGGTTGACTTCGGTTCAGGTAATACACACGGTTGCCATTAGGAACAAAGCCATACCTGGAATAACAATAGCCTAGATTAGGATTATATCATCATTTTTTCATAAACCACTGAAAAATTTTGATATCCAAAAATAACTCACTCGTCTATTAAGTGTCCCATGTTTTCAATCATGCCTCTGACAGTAGCAAACATTCCAGAAGCCAGCAATCCCTTGATGGTAAAAAAAAGAGTCCCAGTAATACATCTCACGGAAGCGACCTCCAGGCACCACAAATGGTTTGGGCAATGCAATGAGCGAGTAGCGGTTGGGATCTGACAACACTTTCTCGGAGACACGTCTGCACAGGGTTGGCCACTTGCGATGTAGTTCTTGAGCCCAGGAACGGAAGCTTGGATCAATGATGTTGTCAAATTGTTCCTAAAATAAAACAAGAGATTAGGAGAAACAGTAACAATAAAATTAAGTTTACCTCAGCGTTGAAGTCCAAAGGTTGGTAGTCTTCAAGCTCGCCTCCAGGCTGTTCAAAATGCTCTTGCACAAAATTACCCAATGATGTCACATCGATTTGTGCGTTTTCTACACTGTTCAACAAAAGGTTCCACGCAGCCAGGGTGCTTTCTAAAAAATAAACACATGTTGAACATATTTTAGAAGAGGCTCATATTTTTTGTTAAAAATTTGGTAATTTTGGATAACAACTTTTCTGCAAAAATTTTGATTATAAAAGTCCTTATAATATTTTGAAAAAAATAATACTCACCAGCATTGGTCTTCAAAGGCATGTCTACAAAATGTTTGCAATCTCCAAACAATTTAGAACCCTGGACGGCGGCCAACAAAGTGCCACTGCAATAGATCTGGTCTCTCATGTCTTTGATAGCTTGGACTACAGCGGCAGCAGTGATGTGGATGTTCTCTTTTGTCTGATCAGTTTCTCCTCCTCCTTGGTGATTATTTGTTGCTATCGGTGTTGAAGCAACTAATTGGTTGTCGCTGTTCGATGGTTTTTCACCTTCTCAAAAATGTAAAACATTTAAAAGTTCAAAATTTTTACTATAAATATTTTGGCGCTAGTACAGAATAGGCCCTTAGGCTTAGGGGTAGGCCAGTGTATGGAAGTTGTGACTAATAAGTGTTTTACGCACTTTTTCTGGGGTCTGGAACATATATTTGGGTGCTCTTTACATAAGTCTTAGAAGGCATAAGTTTGGGGGGGTATTCTATACTAGGGTCAATATTTTGATACATTAATATTTTGATCTACAGTCGATGTATACTACCCGCCCTAGTGATTACTGCCTCCATAGTGGTTAGTAAAATTTTACGGCTCGGTTTGTTTACAAAGATATTTGTTGAAAAGAAAGCCCTTCTATAGTGGCCTTCTCTTCATAGTGGCCGGTCCCTAGAGTGGCCACTAAAGAGTGTGTTGACTGTACTAACTTATTCTCCGTAACTTAAAAACGGCATTTTATTGCAAAAAGTTGCCATCTTAACAGATGGAAAAGTTTTAGAATAATGGAAAAAGACTTGGAAAAAGAGAAGTGCATTGGAGGATTGAGTGCATTTCCAAGCAGGAAATAATCCTTGATAAATATTATACGAAAATAACGAAGTAATATAGCTATGTGTCCTCCTGCTTCTCCCACCTAATATCAACTATAGATAACATAATGATAAAAAAAATATTTGAAAAGGGGGAATCGAGTTAAAGGGCATGCCCGAGGCTTTTTAAAAAAGGCAGGGACAACAGTGCTTTTTCATTATTTTAAAGGGGGTGTTTTATTAAAGGGAGGGTGCATGTTGCGTGGGATTTTTGACTATTGTTGTTTTCTTTTCTTAACCGCATTTTTATTGATAATGGCTTATCTATTACTATATTCCTTGGCCAGCTTTTCACGCAGAATCTGAAAATGTTATCAGAATCAAAATATCTATTGAAAAATCTTATGAAAAACATAAAAATTGACCAAAACATTCATACCATATTTCCCTCACGTACCTCTTTTAGATTCTTGTGTTATTGTTTTTCGTTTTTTAGATAGGTGCAATATGAAATGTACCAATTAAAATTACTGTTACTGTCTTAGCTACCGTCTCCGCGGTAAGTTGTCCACTAGCTGTTGGGAAAAAGTAGCCAAAACACAGGTAACATGACATTTTAGATAGTTTTCTATGAAATTCGGGCGAAAACAACCGAATTTCATTAAAAAATTATCGAAAATGTTGCGCGACAAATCCGACAAATTATCGAAAATGTCGTGCTGCCCAAAACACGATGACAAGAACACGATTTCGAATGGAAAAAGGGTATGTGAGGGAAATACGGGATGAATGTTTTGTTATCTTATATAGTATTTGGCACGTGTGGGTGGGTGGGTGGTTGGGTAACGCTTTTTCACTTCGAAGGCCAGAACGGGTCGTAGATATCGAAATCACTTTTGTCGCTAATACCATCGTATTCCCCAGAATGTCAGCTTTCATTTTAAAAAAAGAACAGGCGAAAAAAATGAGTTCTAATAGGGGATATACCTATTTTATGAATGAAGTCATAGCCCCTCATTGAAATTCACTATAGAGGCGCCGATAGGCGCCTGTGGTCCCTTGTATTTCAATGTTTTTCATGAGATTTTTTAATAGATATTTTGATTCTCATAATATTTTCGGATTCTGCGTAAAAATTAGGACAAATAATGTTTTAACGGATAAGCATTATCAATTAGGGTTGTCGACACGACATGTCGAAAATTTCCACATGTCGACAACCCCATGATCAATTAATATTATCAATAAAAGTGCGGTTAAGAAAAGAAAACAGCAATCGTCAAAAATCCCACGCAACATGCACCCTTCCTCTAGAGGGCATACCCACGCTAATAAGAGGTGGTGCCCGGGAACTCAAAATTTTTCCTAATCATTGAACTTCTGTACGGATTCTTTACTTCTGTAAGCCTTGTTTTGTTAGAAAACAAGTTGAAAACTCCGTACAGGAGTTCAATGATTAGGAAAAAATGAATCCCGGACACCACCTCTTATAAGCGTGGGCATGCCCCTTTAAGGGGGGAAATTTAACACAAAAACCCCAACTTCCGAATCTCAGGAAATTTTTTTTTAATGAAATAAAAAACTTCTTTTGCAAAATTACTATATGCAAATGTTTCCAGCGAAAAATGGTCTCATTCACATTTGAAAAAAAAATCATTTTTTTCTTTGGTCCCTTTGGAAGTGCTCCCTCGATTTGTGTCACACTCCCCTGCTTAAAATGTGAAATGTTTGGATCATTCAAAGTTCAAAACTTTTGGTGAGTCAAAAAAAGCAAGCAGACAGCCGGATTTCATCATCTTGTTTTACTCCCTTCAAAATATACGCATTATTTAGTAAAAAGGAAAGAAAGGGAAAGCTGCTTCAGCCCTATTGATTTGTTTTGGCCACTCCAAGTCCACTTTTTTCTATTGCTTTAAAACACGGAAGTTAAAAAGTTGAATTTCAATGGCTATATGGTAAAAGATTTATGTTAGGTTTTTACACATAATAAAAAACATGTGTCGAAATACTTGCTAGTTGTTTTTGTTTTACCGTATACATTTATGTTAAACCTACTTGGGGCATCTTTTCAAGCTTACAAGGCACCCTCACGGAGTGTCATTCTGAGGACCCTATCACGGGAATTTTTTTATTGCATACCGTATTTCCTCTAATAAGAACTCATGCTCTAATAAGCGCCCACCCTAACTTCAAATGGTCTGAAATTTCTATCTTCATTTACTGTTTGAGCTGCGTAAAAAGTGACTTGGAGGGATTTTAAAAATCTAATAACTTTACACAGCTCAAATAGTAAATAAAAACAGAAGTAGTACAACACTCAAATCAAAGTTATGAAATACCCATGATACGGGCATCATGGTTTTTGTTCAATCAGGTCAAGAGTTTTGGGTATCATGGTTTTTGTTAAGAATTTTTATTCAATGTCTTTTGTTCACAAAATTTTTATTTTTTGGTCGTATGCATTTAGTGCTCAAAATGACAGTAAGAATCTAGCAAACATTTTAATTGTAAAAAATCTATAAGTTCATACAAAAATATTTCAGAAATAAGCAAAATCAGGTCAAGTAACAGAGTTTCACAGAGATTAGGTCACGTAAACGCTGTTATGTGACTTGGTTTTGCTGGTCTTGATTTTTTCATATAAAATTGCATTTTTTTAACTAGAATAACCACAAGAATCTAGCAAACATTTTAGTAATAAATACTCTATAAGTTTATATAAAAAAATTTCAATGTAACGTCATATAACAGCGTTTTACGTGACCTAATCTCTGTGAAACTCTGTCACTTGACCTGATCGAACAAAAACCATGATGCCCGTATCATGGGTATTTCATAACTTTGATTTGAGTGTTGTACTACTTTTGTCTTCATTCACTATTTGAGCTGTGTGAAAAGTGCCTGTTAGATTTTTAAAATCCCTCCAAGTCACTTTTTACGCAGCTCAAACAGGTTCCGGTGTCGCACCGGTGCCATTTACAGCACTGATCCCTTTTTAGTAGCAGGGCATGGATCTTATTTACATTGTCAAATTCTGCCCAAGAAAAGACTATTTTTTAAAACTGCCATTTTATTCTGTGCTTATTAATTTCAAAAATTAAATTTTGAGTATTGAAAATTTTTTCAAGATTTCTAAAAAAGGTGTTACAAACAAATTATAAATTTTTAGATAAAGCACAAATCCCTGCCTTGATCTGTGCCAGGGCTCTTTGGCTGATTTCTCAGCATTTGGCTGATTTCGACCTCAAACTGCTGGTTTGTTTATGTTCAAAAATGTGATAAAAATAAATAATCGGCACTTTTTGAGGTATTTTGGTTAATTTTGACTCAAACTGCTAATTTTAGACGATTTTGACTTGGGCGCTCTGTTGTATGCTAACTTTTCTTTAATTGCTATTTCTCAAAAATGCATACCTTGATGGATAAATTGCGCAAGAAGTGTGATGGCAAGAGTGTTAGTAGCAGCGACTTCTGTGTGTGTAGAAGCCAGACTCCTAGTCTCAACTCAACAATGTCAAGCTAGACTACTTGGATTAAAAAAACCCTTTCAACTAAAAAAAAGTAGCTGGTTGTGTGGGTGTGCACAACGAGTCTGTTGCGCAAGGAGGAGAGCTCAGTAGAGCCTCAGTAGTAGGTTAGCCGAAAACGGCCGTGTGTGTGGATGCAAGCAGGCGTACTACTATTCACTTGAATGAATGAAAGCCTCACCACCTACCCACCCTTATATAAGCTGGGGGAAGCTCCTCCTCTCTGGTTTCTTTTTGGACCCTCCTCTTTCCATCCAATATTTCTGTACACACATATATATTGCCTTCAATGTTCTGTATATGTAATCCGTTGCAGTGGGGTTTACCACGCCCACCCAGAAAGTGCTGGAAAGAATGACTGCTTGATTTTGTTGTTTTTTATGTTTGTGGCGTTTGGGCGTCTTGTTGTTATGGTTATTGCTGGTGTTCACCATAGTATGGGAATAAGAAAAATTGTTGACAAACACAAATATTTTGAAACACCCCAAAGGGCTGATTCAACCTTGAAGCTTGAGCTTTTTTTTTGATGATATTTGAGTAGAGAACTGTTTGAGATATAAAAACTCATTTTGTAAAATCTTTGACTGATTTTCTGCTACAATTTTTGTTTAAAAACGTCATTAGATAACTTTTTCTTTTATCGATAAGTATGTAAATCTAATAATAAAATTTGTTTGAAAAAACGTTTAGTTCTTAAATAAAATCCTAATCGAGGTAGAACAATCTATTAGATGATGATGCATGGATAGGCGTTACGGCCGGTGGTTTGGTACAAAAAGTTCCCGGCAAGTTTTCTGTTTTACTGCATAACAAAAATGAGTCCTCAGTAGGCACAATAGCTATAAAAAATTTAAAAATTTTAGAGAAATCATTTAATGGCACTTTTAGCGAAAAGCTATTTCGTTAAAAACTATTTCGTTAAAGCTATTTCGTTAAATTTTTATAGTATGCTTTTGTTCCACATCTGTTTTGGAGCTCAATTTCCTGGTTTTCGGGTTTTTTTCGACTTCTGTCTAAGAATTATTAAAATGCAGAGGATAATCAGCCATGTCTGTTGCTAAACTAATAATTTAAAAACTAGGTTTTCTGAGAAAAGAATTTGGGGGCGGGCGCCTTTTTTGGTCAACTGTGAATAGTGCCAAGGAGGGAACTTTTTGCCCAGCTCCAGCAACCAAAACGTAGTGGAAATATCGCAAAATAAGTGTTTACAAGCATTTTGAGTGCGAATAAAATTGTTGTTGTCGAGAAGCATTTTTTGTAGTCTGGCACCGCTCTCATTCGCTCAGCCTACCTTGGGGGACCAAGGCAGTTGGTCAACCTTTGATAACCAAATTTTTTTTCAAAACATGTCTTTTTAGTACGGAAATTGTTTGGAAAGAACTTTTTTATCGTTTTCAGCGTATAAAAATTACTTAGGAGACGTCTGAACACTATTCACAGTTGACCAAAAAAGGGGCCCCAAGTGCCAAAAAGCTCACTAATGAGACTGTTTTTGATTAATTGAACATTTATTTAAAAAGTATAAAGCAATACGTTTTGAGTAAAATACATGGCATAACTTATCGATTTAGATTAAATTCGACAGAGAGACAATTTTTGCCTTAATTCTTAAAAATGTGACCACAAAGCCACTTAAGTGTAGAGCATATTTATTGCTAAAAAAATTTAATGTTATAGACTTTTAAAGAATATTTATTGGTACGAAAACTGTTTTCTAAAAGTTATTTCCTTCAAAACACTAATAATTGATGACACCCAGCTGCTTGGCTCATAGTAAATAAATTTGTTGCCGAAAAATTTCCTTGGAGGAAGTTTTTTATATCTCTCTTGTTGATAAGAAAAAATATGTTTTCCCAGCGAAAAAGAATAGATCTGCATTCCTTCAATCAAAACATGACGACAAATACGTCAGAAGTTTATATGAAGAAAGAAAAAATTAAAAACTCTGCAAACTTTGTTTGCACAATAATTAAATTTGCTGGTAAGAAAAGCGGTAGTTCTTTCCCACAGCATTAAATAGTAACTTCTAAGCTTTCCATTACCTGTGGTGAATAAAAAAAAATTTGATTACAATACTTCCATAACAAAATTTGTAAATGACCTCAGACTTTGGCTTACTTTTTATTTTTTTCCAGATGCTCAAAAAGTAAATAACTTATAAGTAACCTGACAGGATTTTCAAATATCGATGGGTCACTACTAGGGTTGGCGGGTACCCGAAAATCCGAGGAACCGAATCGGATCCGAAAATTTCGGGTACCCGAACCGAACCGATACCTGAAACCCGAAATTTTCGGGTACCCGAACCGAACCGATACCTGAAACCCGAAATTTTCGGGTACCCGAACCGAACCGATACCTGAAACCCGAAATTTTCGGGTACCCGAACCGAATCGATACCCGAAACCCGAAATTTTCGGGTACCCGAACCGATACCTGAAACCCGAAATTTTCGGGTACCCGAACCGAACCGATACCTGAAACCCGAAATTTTCGGGTACCCGAACCGAATCGATACCCGAAACCCGAAATTTTCGGGTACCCGAACCGAACCGATACCTGAAACCCGAAATTTTCGGGTACCCGAACCGAACCGATACCTGAAACCCGAAATTTTCGGGTACTCCAACCGAACCGATACCCGAAATTTTCGGGTAACCGAAACGATACTCGAAAAAACCAGGGAAGGAAGCTAAAAAAAGAAAAACCATAAAAAATTAACGTATAAAAAGTGAAAATTAAATACCTTTGCTTGACCATAGTTGTTCTTGATCAGACGACGCAGGAAAGGAGACTCGGCAATTGAGAAAGGCAAATTGCTGTCAACGATGAAGTCGGTTACCTCACTTGTCAACTCCTGGCTCTGTTGTTTTGAGTATCCTGGACTGAAGAGAGTAGCAATTGATTCCATCTTGGGCTTCTTCGGAGCGGTTGAACCCACATCTTTCATATCAATCGCTGACTTGTGCCTTGCAAAACTGAGATGCTTGGAGAGCGTTGACGTTCCACCATCTTTGGGTAAGTTGAGTTCATCGCCGCAATCGCAAACTGCCTTGTCGCCGACTTTTTTGAATAGCTTCCACACTTGACTATGCCATAAAAGAGAAGACATTTTTCGGGTACCCGAACCGAACCGATACCCGAAACCCGAAATTTTCGGGTACCCGAACCGATACCCGAAACCCGAAAAAAACCGGGTTTCGGTTCCAATTACCCGAAAACGGGTACCCGAACCGCCAACCCTAGTCACTACCATATGTTTCCTTGTGAGTGCTTTATAGTGCGAAAAAAAATTTAAAGAGACGTGCTCATGCAATATGATTACATTTTGCAGGTTTGCGCCTGTAGCTTTTTGATTGATTGGTGTAAAATCAAAATTAGGACCGGTTAAATTAGTACAGTTAACACTCGATTTTACGCCTCCCAAAATTTCGTGCCCGTCTAGAGTCCGACATTTTTTTTCAACCAATTTTTATGTCTTTTGCCGAAACTATATTGTAAGGATCACGATTTTACCTGTAATTTTTGCAAATGACAACAATTTCACCATCAAGACTCTCGATTTTACGCAGGGCTACGAACTGAAAATTTTGAAATAAAGTACATTTTGCGAAATAAAGTACAATTTGGTCATTTTTTGTCAAAAAGTGCCATTTTATCCAGTGCTTATTGAGTTTTGAGCGTCAAAAATAAAGATTTTGACGTAAAATTTCAAAATTTCTTAAGCTTTGACGTCCCAAATGAAGTACAAATCTTTAAATAAAATGATTTTCGCGGTTCATACTCATTTGGGCGCCCTCACTTGGGCGCCACTATGTCATATTGATTTTTAAATTTATCAAAAAGTCCAAAAAGGATAAGTTAACCTTAGAGCTAGTCGGTGAACCACCGTGTGCCCATTTGAATGGGTATCCAGCCCCATAATCAAAAAAAATTGGATCTAGTCAAAAGAGCTTAAAAGCCCGTGTGTCTTACCCAAAATGAAGCACTGAACATGGTTTGATGGTACTAAAACATCAAATTTACCAGCAAAACGCCATCGCTGTAGTGGATACGTGACTTGAGAGGGTATCTATCTCTAATTCACCTCTAAAGGTATCCCTCCCTAAGCCTAAAGAGTTGGATATACAGGTTCAATCTCTCATTTAATCACAATTCATTTCGCTTATTTTATCCCACCTCACTTATTCCAACTAGAATTCCCGATCCATTTTGAACTGAGTTCTGAATTAAGTCAGGAAACACGTTTGAGGCCGTCCTAACATATGCTGGCCAGCCCTGGCTTTGCCTAAAAACCGAGTTTTAAGTCGAAAAAAGTTAGGATTAAATGATTGGGATAAAATGAGTGTGTACGGTACTATCATTTCAAGTGCAGGTGTCCCGATGCGGCAACCTTAAATTCAGGGTCTTAGCTGGTCGTACTCAGATGTTGTTACCTAAGTGCTCGTCACCAGCTTTGCTATTGGTTGTAAGGTAGTCAGAGGCGTAGCTAGAAAAATCTTTGACTCTTTGAGAAATTTAAAAATCAATATGAAATAATGGCGCCCAAACGAGGGCGTCCAAAGGAGTTGCGCCCAAATGAGTGTGTACGAGTTTCGCAACCATGATTTTACGCGACCCAGTTTTCAAAATATGGTCTCTCTAAAAATTGGGTTAAACAAGTTTCAAACTCTAGGCGGGAACGAATTTTTGGGGGTGGCGTAAAATTGAAAGTTGATTGTATGCTACCGGGTGTCCCAAAAAAAACCTCGACACTTTGAGGGCACCGTAGCACCACTTTTAATTTTTGTGCAGGATATGTCATCTTGTAGCCCTGGAAATTCTCTAGCGAATAATATATTAACATTCCTTAAGTGACAATGGTATAGTGGGTGAGTGAACAGAAAAAATTAAAAACAGAAATTTCAATCCCCGAATTTTCAGTTTTGCTAAATTGACTCATGGTCAAAAAAACTGGATAAAGTTCCATGTGCTGTAATAATATTTTTGCACTATGTTGTAGCGCAGATCAAGAGCTAAAAAACCCATGTTGCAGAACAATTTTCAAAAATATAAATGCGGAGGTATTTCCTTTTGAAAAAAATTGCAAGAAACCAATTTTTCTTAATTTTTTCGAATTTCAGTGGTATTTTTGATGGAGTTGTGTGGTCTTATGGTGGGGCGTAATCGTTTTCCAATGAAAGTTTTGGTATGTTTTAGCCAATAGCTTTTTCTCAAGTAATTTTAATTATTTGTCAGACAAATCGCCACTCATTTTTTAGCCAGTGAGATAAGCTACAAAATGAGTGTCAATTTGCCTGACAAAGAATTGAAATTACTTGAGAAAAGAAGCTATTGGCGAAAACATACCATTGGTAAAGTGATCTCGTTGACAAAAAGATGCTATTGGCAAAAAGATTTTTTTGGCAAAACTTTTTTTTTGCAAAACGATTACGCCCCCTCACGGTGCCCTCAAAGTGGAGTGGTTTTTTGGGACACCCTGTAATTTCTTCTTGTGGATAAATTTACAAAAAACTCCATTCAAAATATGGATGGCCCATAAAAAGTCAGAAAGTTTCTGGATTTTTTTTGACAAATTTTCGATGCTAATACTATTATGACACAAATTTTTTCTCAATTAGTACGTTCCCAATTTATCATTGCTGCTTTTTCTGCATTTTTAAAATTTTCTCATAAAGAATTTATATGTGCATTTTCCGGCGTGATTTCCGTCTTTTTATAAAACAAAAAGAGTATGTGAAAAGCTTTTTGATGATGTTCACTAGTAATGTCTGCAAAATATTCACTGATGATCTGTGCAAAATTGACAGCCATATAATGCGATGCTAACAGCCCGGTCCAAAGTCCAGCTTTTGAAAAGAGTTCTAGAAGTTTTTCATCTCTTTGTCCACTCTTATTTATCTCTTGTGATTGGCTGACTGGCTGGAAAATAGGCACAGCTGAGCAAGCTTGTGTGAGTGTTGTTGTTGACGATTATTCGCTAGCTAGACAGGAAGAAGTTTTCCCAGCACGAAAAAGCTGAGCTTGGTGTTCACGTGAATAGCACACAAACCTTTTTTCTTGCTACTCACTTTGCTGACTATATATTTCTGCGAAAAAACAAAGATCAATAAAACTTTCATAAAACATCACAAAAAAATATTCGGTAAAAGAAATGCAAAAAAGTATTTTACAGGCTTAAATTGAATCGCGCGTTCAAAAATATGTATTTCACCAGAAAATTAAAGAATTCATCCGGCAAATTTTATATTAGCATATTTTTGTAATTTAAAATTTGTTTTTGCAGTTGTGGATCTTGGCTTTTTAACGTGCTATCGAACTCTAGCCAATGATTTAAGAAGTGCAAATATATGGAGGTTACAACAAATTGACTTTTTTTCACTAAAAACTTTTAAAAAGTGACTGAAAATTCATTTTTTAACCTCTAAATCTATGCGATTCTCAAATTATTCAGCAGAGTTTGATAGCACGTTAAGGCTCATTCACAATGAGGAGGCTGTCTTTGGATGCTAAAACATACTACTGGCTAAGAATCTCGGAAACAGAATCCTCACTTTTTTCGAAAATTATTCAGTTGGTGCGGTTTTTTGTTTGCCAGTTGCTTACGCAGTTGCTGGCATCATGTAGTTGAGGTTTAGGGCTACTAAATGAGCTATTGACTAAGAAATATTGCTTCGAAAACTTTTAAACTTAAAAATTTTAAGAATCCACCCAAGAATCCAATTTGAGTTCTTTCTTTTTCAACTCAATTTTTCAAACTCAAACTTTTTTTAGCTCTATTTTCGAAGTGTTTTGTTGTGATTGCCATCTAGTGCCAAATATCGCAGGATTCTGATTTTGCCGATCTTCCAAAATTCAGGTTGCCGTAAAGACCCGCGGGTTTCGGCTATCCGACACCTGATTTTTAAAAAGGGGTGTCGGATAACGGAGACCCGCGGGTCTTTACGGCAACCTGAGAGGATTTTGGAAAAACGATCGGCAAAATCAGAATCCTTGCGATATTTGGCACTAGACTGGCGAATCACATTTGGCAAAACACTTCGAAAATAGAGCTAAAAAAGTGTCGGACCCTAGACGAACTTGAGGGGGTGTCGGATAAACTAGAGCCGACTGTACCTGAGACATAAATCACTCGAAAACAGACTCTGGATGCATAAAAATGTATGCAAACCAGAGTTTTTTATGCGGCTGGTCCCAGTTAACAAAACTATGTTCAAACTCTATCTTTTTCGGTCTTTTGAAGGTATCGAGGTTCATTCAGGTCCAGGCACACATTTATAAAGTCAAAATTTTAGTCAAAATTTTCAAAAAATATTTTCTCTGAAAATGTCTTTCCGCCACCAAAAAACACGTTTTCTACACGTTTCAGTGTCTAAAACGTTGCAAAAAGTGGTTAAAACACAATTTTGGGACACGTAGGGATACTGCACTTTAGCCGAGTATTTTCAAATTTGAAAAAATCCATTCTTTATATAGAAAAGTGTCAGAAAATAACTTTTTTTATCGTTTTAAGCATATAAAAATCACTTAGAAGTCGTTTAAACATGATTTACAAATTACTAAAAAATGTAAAAGTCCCTTTTTGCTTAAAAGGCGTCATATTTTTATTTGTGTAAGTTAAGATCTGGTCGAAATTTATTTTTTTGAATTTATTGCTGAAAAAAGGTTAGAGAGAGTATACATTTTGCGGTGCTCGAGTTGCTTTTTCAAATCTTTGAAATCTCAGTTTTAAATTTAAAAAAATACATAAACATTCGAATGTGATATTAATTTGCAGAGCTGTTCTTCATCATCCTCATCTTACTACAGCTATCCTTACTACTCGTCCTATGGCTACAACAACAACTATGGATCAAATTACGGCTCTGGACTGAGAATGTTAGGACCTGGCAACGTCGGCTGGGGCAATTCGCTAGCTTCTATTTCACTGTTTTGCAGTAGTTGTGGAAGGGGCTAGTTATAATATCGGGTCAAAATATTGTTTTTTTTAAATTTTTATAACATTTGTATGTACACACTTGCTTTAAAAAAACTAATATAAATTTATCATTGTAATTTTTTACGAAAGGTGTACAACTCAAGACCGTAGATATCTGCTTGGTAAAAAAAAAGAAATTGAATGTATCTCAAATGTTTACATTTTTCTTGGTGAATAGACAGGTCATTGCCGCAATCCCAACCTCAGCACAGTTGTTCTTGAGGAAGTCACCGACACTTTTAATAAAGCTCAAAACCACAGTGCTGAAGCTCCAGGAAGAGATAACTGGCCAATAGCAATAGCATAGGAACACAAACAGACCCGCTAAGGCTGCTAAGGAAGCTATTTTGGCGTACTTCTTGATGTTCTCCCCACATTCCTGACTGTTGGTCTTCATTTCGAGACTCCACTGTAGTCGCCCAAGCCTGCAACAACACATCTTTTTAGTTCAAGATTTTATTAATAAAACAGTAGTTAACCAACAAGGACCAAAAAACTTAATAGGACCAAAAAATAGGATCTTGGTCATAATTCAGTATCAAGTTCTTATTTAGGACCACAGTCTCATAGGACCAAATTAGGACCATGAGTTCTAAAATTAGGACCATTTTCGGTCCTATTTTGGTCCTGTTTTTATATACCGTATTTCCTCCAATTAACGCGCCCCTCTAATGAACGCGCCCCTTGACTTTGAGGGTTTGTATCTCGAGGCAGAATTTTTTTTTTTCGATCTGTTCTTCATTGCATTTTCTTAACTCCCGTGAGCTGTACTGATTTTGCTTTTTAGATTTTAAATTTTTGCCCAAAAATATCGAGATCGACCTCCAATTTCTGGGGATCCAAAAAATAAACGCGCCGGCGCGTTTATTAGAGGAAATACGGTACACCATATTTCCTCTAATTATGCGGCCGGCCGTTAAATTTCCCAACAAAGTCTCAGGGGGCTATTAAATTAGAGACGGCTGCATATTGACGGCTGACGGCTAAATATTCAGACCCTTGAAAATTTCACGCAGACCATACAGTGACAAAATATTTTATTGAAATAAAATAGTAATCGACATAATCAAACGCCAAACTCTTCTTCAAATTCAATAGAAGCATCACTAATGTATCATCCTATTCCGGGGTCTAATATATTGCCTTCGGCAATTTTAACCATGATTACGGCACGCGGACAATTCGACATTACCGTATTTCCTCTAATGGAAGCCCGCGCTCCAATAAACGCCCCGTTCTAATCACAGCCCCCCTCAAGGCCATATCTGATACGAATTGCTATTTTTTGCTCCGTAAATATGTGCCAAAAGTGACAGGATTGGCAATTCAGAGTATGATTGTAGAGGAGCCATCCCCGTTTGGATTTGGAACTGTTTCGATTAAAAAGCCGCTGGCCTCAGCTGATACTGAACAAGTAGAGCGTTTTTTCAATGAAATAAATAGTGAAGATTTTATTGGCATCTGTAATCCATGGGACTTTTGGAAAGCCAGAATTGAGGTAAAAATACAAATAAATTGTGTAAGTTTATCAATATGACTTTATTTCTAGACATATCCCTCTATTTCTCAGATGGCTTTTGACATCTTAGCAACACCAGCTACAAGTGCAGGAGTGGAAAGACTATTTAGTGTTATGGCTATGCTCTCTTCGGGGAGGAAAACTCCTACAGGACCAATTTTGTTAAGTAGCAAAACAATGCTTGTCTTAAATGGTCATCTCATTAAAATATAAACAACTAGATAACTACGTCGTCTTATTCTAATAAAAGTTGTTTTGCAAATTTGTGACAAGCGTGGCTGCAGCGAAAATTTTTTATATCAACGCGATAGCCGGCGGCACGACCGGTGGCGGCGGCGGTGGTGGCGGCGGAGTAGCGGCGGCGGCAAAATTTAGCAAAATTTTTTCACCGGCGGCGGCGGCGGTGGTGTTTCGGAGATGCACAACTATGATACCGACTTCGACATCCTACTTCCGCATCGAAATCCCATTGTGGCCAAGCTATTAAACACATCTCTGGTCATGAAATGTATGTTAAATAGTTTTAGTTGCCAGAAAAAGCAATGCTAGGGAGTAAAAATTCTGGACTGAAGAGCCGAAATATCAATTCATTTTTGATTACAACTTTGAAGTAATGCACTTACGTCGATATATGGTGTTTGGTAACGTTTAAAAAAATTTGATTCGGGGCATATCCAAATATTTCCGAAAATATGGTATATTTTCTCTACAAAACTGCTTGCCTGAATAATGCTCTGAAAGGCTTCTCGATCCTGGACACTCACTTTTGAGTCGGCTGCAGCACTGTCATAAGCAGCATATGCCTTATTGACTGCCTGAAAAGCATAAGTTGTAAATTAGCTTATGTATTTGAGATAAGTTACCTCTGTGAGCGAGCTAACAGGGTCTTCATTGGGTATCATTGGTTCATTGGGTTCATTGGGTTCATTGGGTTCATTGGGTTCATTGGGTTCATTGGGTTCATTGGGTTCATTGGGTTCATTGGGTTCATTGGGTTCATTGGGTTCATTGGGTTCATTGGGTTCATTGGGTTCATTGGGTTCATTGGGTTCATCAGGGTATTCAATCAGCATTCTCTTAACATCATCGACAGTGGCATCTCTTCTACACTGTGGACAACTACGTCCATCTTTGACCCAGCGAGTAATGCAATCATAGTGAAAAGCGTGGGAACACTCTCTTATAGCCAAAGTTGCCATGTTTGAAGCGTCGAAAGCTGACAAGCAGATGCAACATTGTCCAATGTTCATGACTAAACAAAAAGAGATTTTATTTCACACTCGCTCGAATTCTACAAGGTCGTTTCGAAATTAAGGGCGTTTTTTCAAACATTTATTTAAAAAGACAAATGAGTATGAACAGGCAAAGTATAGGTCTTTCATTCGGGAGCATAATCTTCCTTAACATCAATTACTGCTTGCCACTTGTGTGGCAATGCACCAATTCCTCGAAGTTTTCAACGAAGGTCCCTCATTTGTCCTTTTAATAAATGCTTAAAAAAGGCCTTAATTTGAATATAAATTTTGAAACGACCTTATATTTCACGTTCTAGTCATCTTATTCTCAAAATGATCGCTAAAATCTAATAAATATTTTGTAATTAGAACCGCTAAAGTTTATATAAAAATGTTTTTAGAAAATAGAAAAAAATGTTTCTTTCGGTTATCCGGACGTCCATCGTTTTTTTGGTTTTTTATATGACTTTGACTAACCATTAGGTTTTTTTCGTTATCATGACTTTTTTCGCACTTTTAAATGCTTATATATTACCTAAAAATAAATTTTTTTTGATGCTGATCATGGGGATTGAGGAGATTAGGTACAGCATATGTTCCACAATCCCGTGTTACTCAGGTCGAGCCGAGTCATCAACCGGTTAAAGGCAACGGTGTATCCCCGGTGCATCATCCCCCGGCCCCCAACCCGCTTGATCATTTTTATCTACCGGATGTGGTGGTTGATAAAAAAGGCAAGAATGGCCGAGTCGCATGAAAAGTTGGTGACGTGTATTTGCTGGTTACTTAACTACTTTTGTATGAACTTTGAAATTTTCATTGCCAAAATTTTCGATATATTCTAACGTCCATATTGAGTATAAAATGATCACAAGTTAAAATTTTGAACTCCTTGGTGTTTGTTTGTTAGACAACTTGTTTTACGTGAAATTATGGGAATGGGCAAAAGAGTTTTACAAAGAGAAATAAAAGAGGTTGATTTTCTACACCAAAACACCATGTATAGACCCTTCTTTATAACATTTAAGTGAAGTCCCGGCTTTCCAATGAAAATAGCACACATTCATAGCATTATAAAATTTTTTGAAAAAAAGAATATACCGTAAGCCCCCGGGGGCTCTATTTTTCAACCCTCCGAAAATCGGGAAAATTCTGGGTCGATCTCGAGATTTTCGGGTGAAAATTCAAAATCTAAAAAGCAGGATCAGTAGAGCTCGTGGGAGTTAAGAAAATGCAATGAACAGCTTTGCACAATATTGACTTTGCTCCCGAGATTCAGACCTTCAAAGTCGAGAAGGGAGCTCTATTAGAACATTTACGGTATATTCTTTTTAACAACGCTGTTCGATCAGGAGCGTATTGCAAATATGGTGTGAACAGCACTACAATAAAATCACATGAACAGCTGATAAATGCTGTTTGAATTCCAATAACTTTTCAACTAACAAAAGTTTTCGTTGTGAAACAAAACAAATTCAAAGTGTAAGCTACTAATCTTGATAAGAGAAGAGTTTAATTTTCTACGAGCATATAAATACAAATTTTGTCGCTCAAGATTATAAATGAGATCTAGAGCTACACAACAAATAGAAAAACTCACAGAAATCTACAGAAAAATGCCACTAAAATTCAATTATTGCAGGTAAAATTCAGACTTTTGGTGCTGAAATTCAATTTGAGTTTTTTAGAGTTGTCGAGTCAAGCTCGAAAATTTTTGAGTATCGAGTCGAGTACTGGACTCGAAACTTCTTAGAAAAAAATTATTTTTACAATCACTTTACTTTAAAAGGGAGGGGGACATTTGCGGCTACTTTTTGACATTGATTTCTACCCTGATTTTTCGCCATACAATAGTACGGGAGTCATTTTTTGCATATATTTCTCTTGATACGCCTCAATACTTTTCCGAAACCTTAAAAGTCCTCACAACTTTATGGAGGTTGTAAAAAGGTGAAAATTATGGTAGAAATCAATGTCAAAAAGTTGCTGTAAATGCCTCCACCTCCCCCCTTTAAAAGCGTTCTTTTCGTTATTTGTCGAACAAAATTTTCCTATGGTCTACACTCTATTTCGAATTTTTTGGATTATACCATCATTATACCATGAAATTGAAATCACTTTGAGCTAAAGTCACTGGTAAAAAATTTTGAGTTTTCAGGTCAAGTTTGGAATCGATTACTCGACTCGAAACTTTAGAGTATCGAGTTGAGTACTGGACTCAAAAGCTTCGAGCACTCAACAACCCTAGTCTTTTCAATAATGTGTCACAAACCAAAAGTTCTTGAGCATACCCCGGCCAACAAAGAAACGGAGCACCTCTTCTTCACTTAGAGCATAGATGTCTTTCATCCGAAGTTTTGCAATATCCAGCCATAAGGCAGTTTCCACAAGAGAGAATTGCATTTTAACCACCAACAAAACGAATTTCCGACAAAAAAAACATACAGAACAGTAAAGAAATGAAAGAAAAACAGTTCGCTGTGAGACAAAATTTTTGAAAATTTTGAAAAAAAACCAAAGGGGGGACAAAGGCAAAAAAAGGGGTACCCTGTTCGGTTGGTAGGGAACCGGACAAGTTAGAGTCTTGTAGTGGTGTTGTTGTGGACCACAACTTCACAGAATAAATTGATTTTATTAGAATAAAAATGCTCAAAATAGGAGCAAAAACAATTTGGTGAAGATGAAAGATAGAAGTGATTTTTTGACTGGCCTGTGCTCTTAGCCAGGGCAGTGGATGGGCGTTGCCATCCACTGCACCTGCTAGAGACCACTGGCCAGACAGTAGAGTGATAAGATTAAACAAAGAATATGAGCCCAAATAGTCTGGGAAACACTACAAGAGAAAAGAAAAAAATCGATTTTGTTTTTTTTACACTAAATTTTCGCTAAAGTTGTTTTTCATTTTTCTTCCTCGCGTTTAGACGCGACAACCCATTGTCATATAGAGCCGTAAGTTCTTGCTAATTGCATTTTTTTAACTTTTTTGCATATTGAAAAAGTATTGTTTGTTTTGAAATAATTACTTTCACAAGCAAAATTAAAATTATTTATTGATAAATCATATTTCGCGTGTAAAACTTTTATATCAAGCATATCCCTTAAATTACAATTAAAAGCAATAAATCATTTCAAAAAAGACAATAACGCACAAATACAAACGAGAGTAGTGAGAGTGTGAATGCCGCAGCAGCAGGTAGAGTGGTATGTGCTGAGTCAGGAGTATGCTGCTGGTGGGTGCCGTCAAAGTTGTGGGTGTTGTCCAGCTCACCTGATTCCTCAGGCTCATGCATGTTGGGTCGAGGCAAAGGCAGGGTGTTGGTGT
The DNA here is from genome assembly GCA_029231635.1 of Ditylenchus weischeri. Taxonomy (NCBI): domain Eukaryota; kingdom Metazoa; phylum Nematoda; class Chromadorea; order Rhabditida; family Anguinidae; genus Ditylenchus; species Ditylenchus weischeri. The sequence goes on from JAMRYI010000007.1 coordinate 445,973, forward strand.
CCTGAAACAACAAATCCATCAGCAAACATTCAAGTCGAAACTCTTTGTGTCAAATCTCAGAATTGATTAAAGTCTCTAATGGCTATAGTGAAGAATAGGGTTCCAAAAATCAGCTTGGTCCCCCCTCTTGTTTTTCGTAGAAACTAGTTTGGTCCTATAAATTTTAATAAAAATCAGCTTGGTCCCCCTGTTGTTTTTACAAATAAAACAGGGGGACCAAGCAGATTTTTGGAACCCTATTCTTCACTAGCGCCGTCTCTAATTTATCAAAGTTTTATAATATAACCTCTATTAATCCGCCTCCCTCTAATTATCCGGCCCCTCCAAAATGTATGAAAGGGTTTTTTATGGATTTTCGGAATGGTACAAAAATCACTAAAGGTGCAATTTTCTATAGTATAATCAGCTTTTAGAAATTGAGGGATACCATAAGACATATCCTATATAAAATTCAAAATTTTTATAGTTTTATTATGCTTCAAAAAATTTTATGGGCGTCTTGGTTGTTAAAGGGATCATGACCTTTGGTAAACAAATTGACCGTTTTTATTTACCATTCTTATTACTTTCCCTTAATTTTCGAATTAGAAATGTTTTGGGAAAGTCTGGACTCGATCTGGACATTCTTGGTTTGTATTTTCGAAAAATGGCTAATGAAAAAAGGTCTAACTGAAGACAATGTCAAAAGTCTAAATTTGTTAAACAAAATTCATATTTCAATTTTTATTTAGACTTTTATTGTACTTTTTAATTGTTTGCACTAGCTTGTAGCCAGTGTTTGGACCTCGTACTCGTACTACTGTACTACGAGTACGAGTAGTACGAGAAGAAATCAGTGGTACGAAGTACGAGTACTACGAGCAATTGGTACGAGGTACGAGTACGATATACGAGCTTTAAATTTTGTTGTACGAGGTACGAGTACAAGTACGACGGCTGAAATTTAGCAGTACGAAGTACGAGTACGACCATTTCCTGAAAGTCCAAACACTGCTTGTAGCCAAAAATCTTAGCTTTCTAACAAGCTATCAAACTCTGCTAAGTCAAGTCTGAAATGTGAAAACTAAGGAGTTTGAAAAAATAACAGATTTTTTAAATAGAAGAACCTGATAAAAGTTATAAAAATCTAAGGCTTCGGAGAAGCCTCTAGGACTACGTTAAACACGAAGTGTTTGCTTACTTCATGGACTGAGTAGCTAATTTAAGGTTTAAAAAGGAATTAGCTGTTATTTATTCAAACTCCTTAGTTTTTTAAAATTTTAGAAATAACCGGTAAAATTTTGATAGCGCGTTAAAAACTGAGATTGAGCGCTACAAGCTTGTGCTGAAAAAAAGGTTAAATAATAATCCGACCCCCTCTATTAATGCGGCCCCCTGGAAGGAGGTTGGAAAATAATTCGATTGATAGAAGTTTTACGGTAACACTTCAATTCCTGTGGGTAGATTTTGGGAATTATAACGCTAAATTTCACCTGGAGTAATAATATCAAGCAAACGGTTTTTATAATTTTACAGAAAAGGCAGTTTTTTACACGGATTCGTGTTCAGCATGATCGGTTTGCTTGTGAAGGTGCTCTTTAAATTCAAACTCACTGTCAAATTTCAAATTACGCTCAAGACAACAAATATTTCAACAAAATTAAAAAAATTTAATTTCTGACCATCCAAAGATTTACTGTCTTGCGCGGAATTTGAAATTTGACACTGAGTCTGAATTTTATTGAATTTAAATCGACAAGGCTGACAAGTCCTTGTGTAAAAGCTTCCTAAGAATACCAAACCAGAAGTTTTCTTACGGTATTTTCTATTTTTACCTAACTTTGAAAAGTGCTCTGAATCACGATTTTTCTGTAAAGTTTTTGAACCCGTTTGATCCATATTATTGCACGTGATATTCTTTGTTAGAAGTCCCAAAAGTGTTAAAGTTTGCGGAGTCACCGACCTTGTCGTGGTTGCCGGTAAGACAAGAGCGAAGTGCCACCTCCCTTAACTGGATACATCTGCTGTCTTCCTTGTCAGTGCAAGTGCAGTCGGCAAGAGCACCCCCGAAGTTAGTGGCCAGAGTGGCGTTCAATTGCTTGGAGCACTTGTCTGGACATCTTCCTTCGTTAGTCTCTGCTTCACACTCCGATATGAACACTTCCCATTTGGCGTTGCACTGCAATTGAAGTATGTACTACTAGACTGCACAAGAAAATATGAAAAATGTGTTTTGCATATAAAATTTTGTGACATTAAATGTAGCTTGCGCCTCTACGACTGACTTTGATCTTTCAGTCTTATTCGAAAATCTATTTACAGTCAACTCTCAATTAAGTATCCCCAAAAGTTTGTTCCCGCCGAGGCTCCAAAACTTTTTTTGACCCACATATTGAAGTCTTTTGCCAGTTGTTTGGTTGGCCTAGTCCGAAAAATTGCAAGGATTCCGATTTCGCGTTTTCGCGAATAACAACAGTTTCGCTAAAAAAGACCCGCGCCTCTCAATTTAGTGTACGCTTTTTTGAAAATAAGGGTAAACTAAATCGAGAGTCTTTTCGGCAAAATGTTGCTATTAAAAAAACGACCGGCAAAATGGGAAATCTTTGCAATTTTTCTGATGAGACTGACAAGTAATATTTGGTTAAAGTTTTCAAAAATAGAGGTAAAAAAGTGTCGAACCCTGGGCGGGAAGCACTTTTTGGGGTTAGAGACTAAATCGATAGTAGACTGTAGTGTGTACTGCTGAAAATCGCATTTTTGCTTGCAGTCGACTCTCTGTTTGAAAGTTCCTATAGCAAAACCCACGATTAAACAAAATCTAGTCAAACAATTGTTTAGTGAACCCAAGGAAAAAGACCTGATTGTAACAAGGTCAACATTGTTGAGTCATAGTCAAGATAAAAATCACAAAAAACCAAAAGGTCAGGTTATTAGGAAAACACAATTATTAGACATACTACTCACCTGAAGGTCAGTCTCACATATCAGCTTGGCGAAACTGCAGTGCTTAGGAGTTTTGTTGGGCAAGAAACCGCACTTCTCTAATTCATAGCGACCAGGCACACAGGAGGCATCTGTCCTCAGCAATTGTCTGCCATCTCTGTTCTGATACAGGTTCACTGCAAAATAATTAGATTAGCAAATAAGAGTTTCGTCTAAAATCCACTCACAAGCAGCTTCTCTGCACTGGGGTTGGCATGTGTTGGTCACACTAAATACACAGCCGCTTATCTATTATACTTAAATTGTTTGACTTTATCAATTTTATGATTTACCCTGTCAAATAAGTCATCTACCCCGTCAAATTGATTATTTTCCCCGTCAAATTATTGATTTACCCAACCAAATTTTTTAATGCTTTTGATTTTTAAAATGCTTCAAAAATTTTACGGGGTAAATTACTTACAGCCCTAATTGTTATTAGCCAAAAACTACATGATTGAATTTGCACTCCAGTTATTTCGGTTGGACAAAACAATAAGCCGACAACGACAATAATACACTGATACATCCGGTGTTACAATCAACAATAACTACCGCTACTACTTATTTGTTTTCGCTTGATTTTTTTGAGTGAACAAATACACTCTTTTGTTGGTTGATCAGCACCGCTTTCTTGAGATAATAATTATTTTTTATGAAAATACTTTTATTCATTTTTTATAGGAACTAGCTTTTTAGTTAAAAAACGATCGCTGAGTCGTATTGTTATTTTTCTTTGGTGGTTGCATTTGGTGGGCTGTTGAGGTGGATGGATGTCCCCCGCTGGGTGGCTGAATTAACCTATCTAGCCACTTGAACCACTTCAAAGCAACCCTAATTATTGACAAATTATATTCTGGATAAGATTGGTGCAGCTCAACCTCAGGAAACTATTAGTTGCGAAATACTATAAAAAATTCAGCTTATCATCTTACAAAAACACTTAAGGGTTACGAATTTAAAATTCTAAAAAAAACATCATAAAATTGGCTAACAAATGTTGTGCAAGATATCTTATTTTGTTCTTATTGAAAGCATTTTTATGTGCAAAACACAGTTTAGAAACGCTTTGAATTGAAACTTTGGTTACGATAAATACTTGAAACAATAGAACGAAAATCTTGGTATCAAAAATTAGCTTATTTTTATTTTTAAAAATTTTGAAATTAAAAAAACCCAAATTTCCTAAGATAAATTAAGAGAGAAAAAACACAATGCAGTCACAAAAGTTTTCAAGTCAATTTATTAGCAACAATATTGATGTTTTGCCGACATCACTATTTATAACTAGGTTTGCTGGGCTCACCAATGCCTCGGCAAAAACTGCTTCACAACAAATTAAATTTGCTACCGTATTGCACAAATGATAAAACCTGTATTCTTTCTAATTATAGAAAATTCTCTAATTATATACCTTTTTTCAGCAATTTTCAAAATCAATGATCAAAGTTGAAAATTTATTCACCTGAGTGTATAATTAGAGGAAGGATTTGTTGCGGCATTTAAAAATAATCAAGTGCGGTGCTGCGATATTTGCCGCTGGCATGGGTTGTCGACACGATGCTGATTTCGACATTTCCTGTCGAAATTCGACATTTTCGACATATATGTATACACATATTCGACATATCTTCTAAATTTTTCGTCACATTAATTTTTTATCTGTCATTCTAAACTATCTTCTTATTTTACAGCTCATGGCTCCAAGCGTCGTCTGGAAATCCTTCAAGAAAGTGGCTGAGGACAAGTCTGTGTTCAGTGAGTCTACTACTATCTACTTCGATTATTTGCCTTATCTGGAATCAGCAAGACATAAAGAAGCACTAGAGAAAAAGCCAGAAGGAAATCAGCCAAATAAAGCAAAGATGGAATCAATCGCAAGTCTGTTTGACCCGGAATTACTCCAAGCAAAAAGCCATGATTTGACAAGCGATCTAACCTCCCGTTCGCTATCGTAGAATCTCCTTTTCCGTAGCTTCTCATAAAACACATTCATAGGCAAGCCAAGGTATTGAGTGACTCTTCTATAATTGGAAATCATACTTTTTCTTCAAGCTTCCATAGCGTTATCATATCTGCGCGGAGATTCCAAAGAAGGCGAGCAAGTGTGTCGAAAATTTACGGTTGTTTTTCAAAAGGAAAGACGTTTCTTCAGAGGAGTTTTCACATAGGGGGCACTCACTTCTCTGGTATATTTTAATTTAATATTGAATATTTTTGGTGGCTATGTAAAAAGTTTAGCATAACTGCTGCGTAGCTAACTGAGGCGTTTGAATTTATAGAGGGCGCTACTGGAGAATCAGTTGCTCCCAAACAGCTTGGTCCCCCCTGTTGTTTTTAGTTTTAAATTTTAATTTTTTTAGTAAAATAAAGTTCTGCCTGGTCGATGAACAATCTCTCCATCAGACAGTGGCATTTGAATCTTTGCACATGCGAGATCTTTTTATGATGTCCAATACTGATGTGCTGAGTTCTTTCGTCGAATAGAATGTGTTGCGAGAACTGTGACGAGAAAATGCGCATCGTCAAGCGATCTGATAAACAGGTACTTTCATAATGCAAATACTACTAGTTATTATTTTAGTGGATTTGCAAGCTGAAGCGACTTTACTGTTCAATGAAGTCTATCAGAGCTGGTTCCTTCTTCTCTAGATCAAATTTGTCTCTTTCAACTTTGCTTGTCATCTGCTATATGTGGGCTTCGGACTACGACAATAAGCATATCTGCCGAGAATTGAAACTGGATGAGCATACGGTTGTTGATTGGCTGAATTTATGTCGAGAAATCTGTGAAAAGTAAAAAAAAATCTATGTTTCCAGCTTTGTTCCCTTTTTTGTTACCTTTTTTAGTCATTGCAACAAAAGCGATCGGTGGTCCTGAATGCATTGTGGAAATCGATGAAAGCTGAATTTCGAAGCGTAAATACAACCGAGGGCGAAGAATGCCAGGAAATGATCAGTGGATATTTGGAAGTGTCAAACGTGGAATCAATGGTAAGGCGTTTGCGTTCCGTGTAAACGATCGTAAGAAAAAAACACTGCTGAAAATCATCAAGCAAAAAATCAAATGCGGCACAACGATCATCTCAGACGACTGGCCTGCTTACCGTGACCTTGGCAAACAAATAGGAAAACCTGTAGGATATAAACACTTCACGATCTGCCATAAGAAAACATTTGCAAGGTTTATTTTTATACTTTGGGACAAAAAAACAACAGGGGGACAAAGCTGTTTGGGAGCAACTGATTCTCCAGTCTCGCCCTTGAATCTTTCTTAGATAAACACACTGCTGGAAACATTGCCGAGAAAATCAGAAGTTGCAAATGGATAAGATAAATATAGTAGCTGCTACTCGTGACTATGCACTAAATCTAGCTGGATCGAAAGGAGGAGGATGCTTTAAGGCTAACATTGAGAGGTTGGTTATTTTTTTCGAAAATTAATCTTTGCGGATGTGTTTTAGTTATCATTGTTTTTGCCACGTGTCGCATCTAATCGTGTGGGACGGGATCAACAAAACTCAAATTGTGTCATCTGTAGTAGAAAAGGCTAGCATAAAAGGAATTGAATTTTACAGGGCTCAAACAGCAATGGCAGCGTTTTGAGAAGTCCTAGGAGAGAAACCTACTATGTTGGTGCTGGTATGATTGACCATTTTGATTGTTGTCGTTGATTTTCATCAGTTTTTAATTTTTAGCAAATTAAAACGAGATGGAATTTGACGCTAGAGATGCTCTGTTCTTTCATGCAGCACAAGCCGCATTTGCTCAAATATGCGGAGAAGTAGCCAAGCTATTCGGGTACCAAGCACATCAAGCAAATTTGGCATATGCAATTCTGAAGAAAGCCAGTGAGACCAATCAAGAAGAACCAACTAAGATTACAGAAACTTTGTTGGAATATGATGTTTGAGTTGTATGATGTATTTAGAATTTGTTCAATAATGTATGGGTATGTAAGAGTTACACCGTGTTGTGAAATGGTTAAATTTTTTCACATTCGACTCGGCACGACATTTTTCGACATTCGACTCGACATGTCGACAATCCTACTGGCATGTGTCATAGTTTATAACCATATACAGGGTGGTCTTTTATAATCTCCCTAGTTTGTTTTCGCCATAACTTTTTGAATTCATGGTTTTTCGGCGAGATCTTTTTTTTATTCGAAAGAGCTGCTCTGCGCCGAGCGATTGGTACCAAACATGCTTATAACACTTTATTCGAAACACCAAAAAAATAACCAAAACAAATCAACAACAATTTCAACAAATTTCGGATATTTTCTGAATTTCTAATCTCGGTATTTCTGTTCTGTGCTTCGTCCGTTCACGGCAAGGCTGTACTCCAATCGGCGTTCATATGCTCCAATGGCTCTGTCAATCATGTCCTGAGGCAGTTCTTCAAAAGCTTGCTCGATTCTTCTTTGGAGAACATTCATGTTGGCGATTGGAGTTGTGTAGACCTTGCTCTTGATTGGAGGAACAATTTGCTCGTCTTCGTGATCATAAGCTACGTGATCCCATCTGTCACTTGAAGGGTCGAATGCTGGGAGTCAAAACGCAAGACTGGAAAGATTACTTCTCGATGCCTTCACAGATGTTGACAAAGAAGAAGGAACAGAAAAAATTAGGAATCGAAGAGAGTGCCAAAGTTCCTGTCCAGGTAACCAAAGGATTAACTTAAGTAGAAAGAAGTCCTGAGTTGTTCTTCGTCGTCAGTTGTCATATAATTGAGCCTAATAAAATTAAGTTTTACGTCAAAAATATATTTTATTGGTTAGAATGGGGTATTTCGAACTGTGAACATTCTCTATTCCCGATCCGACCTGTGGACAAAGTTAGCGCTTGTTTGTTTTGTACCGAGAATATCCTTTACTACGGGTAGCTAAACGAACCACTAAAAATATCTTGCACTTGCAATCACCGGCGGTCGAAGCTTTTATCTTCTCGACATTACGAGCATAAAAAAACTAGAACCGCTGCAAAAGTTAAAAAAAATTTTAAATTAACTATAGCCAAAAAACCTAAATTTTTTACGGTGCTTTTAAACTCCACACAAAAACACAACTTCCTCACACACATGTTACTTTATTTGGCGGAACGTCAATTTACAAAGGGGTGAATGACAGTTATTTTCTTGAAACTTTTTACTCTCAAGAAATTCACAGGAAGGAAAACGATAATACGAGCATCGTGCATGATCCCCACTCTAAAAAGCCAAATAGAAACTTGTCTATCATTGAAAAAAAATAGTATTACAGGCCACAGAATAGTCATCCTTGTCAGAGTTTTGCTGAGCAGAAGAAGAAGGCTTGTCGGAATCATCGGTTCTTTGAAAGCATTACTGTATTCAAAGTCTGCGATTTTTTTCGTTGATGTTTCAGCAGCAGCATTGCCTCCAGAATTCCAAAAAAGCTCTTCTGCTAGCTGAACACACAGATGAACACATTATGAAAAATGCAGGAGCTGCAACAGCAAAACCGACCAAAGACTGAAAATTTGATTTCACATTTAAAAAAAGTATTTTTGGAGTAAAAAAAAGTGTCCCGCGCGCGTTTGAATTTGCCAAATTCTCATTGTCATCAACAAGTATGGTCCTTTAATGGCACTTTTAGCGAAAAGCTATTTCGTTAAATTTTTATAGTATGCTTTTGTTCCACATCTGTTTTAGGGCTCAATTTCCCGGTTTTCGGGGTTTGTTTTTCGACTTCTCTCTAAGAATTATTAAAATGCAGAAGATAATCAGCCATGTTTGTTGTTAAACTAATAATGAAAAAACTAGGTTTTCTGAGAAAAGAATTTTTCGCCATTATTTCGAGACCAAAGAATAATGCCATACTGCCTTTTTAATTGAGGACAGTTGTCGTATCACAATTAATCACAATTTTGTGGACAACAAAAAGCTCACTAATGAGACTGTTTTTTGATTAATTGAACATTTATTTAAAAAGTATAAAGCAATAAGTTTTGAGTAAAATACATGGCATAACTTATCGATTTAGATTAAATTCGACAGAGAGACAATTTTTGCCTTAATTCTTAAAAATGTGACTACAAAGCCACTTAAGTGTAGAGCATATTTATTGCTAAAAAAAAATTTAATGTTATTGAATTTTAAAGAATATTTATTGGTACGAAAACTGTTTTCTAAAAGTTATTTCTTTCAAAACACTAATAATTGATGACACCCAGCTGCTTGGCTCATAGAAAATAAATTTGTTGCCGAAAAATTTCCTTGGAGGAAGTTTTTTATATCTCTCTTGTTGATAAGAAAAATATGTTTTCCCAGCGAAAAAGAATAGATCTGCATTCCTTCAATCAAAACATGACGACAAATACGTCAGAAGTTTATATGAAGGAAGAAAAAACAAACGACTCTGCAAACTTTGTTTGCACAATAATTAAATTTGCTGATAAGATAAGCGGTAGTTCTTTCCCACAGCATTAAATAGTAACTTCTAAGCCTTCCATTACCTGTGGTGAATTATAAAAAAATTGATTACAATACTTCCATAACAAAATTTGTAAATGACCTCAGACTTTGGCTTACTTTTTATTTTTTTGCAGATGCTCAAAAAGTAAATAACTTATAAGTAACCTGGCAGGATTTTCAAATATCGATGGGTCACTACTAGGGTTGGCGGGTACCCGAAAAACCGAGGAACCGAATCGGATCCGAAAATTTCGGGGACCCGAACCGAACCGATACCTGAAACCCGAAATTTTCGGGTACTCCAACCGAACCGATACCCGAAATTTTCGGGTACCCGAACCGAACCGATACCTGAAACCCGAAATTTTCGGGTACTCCAACCGAACCGATACCCGAAATTTTCGGGTATCCGAACCGAACCGATACCTGAAACCCGAAATTTTCGGGTACTCCAACCGAACCGATACCCGAAATTTTCGGGTATCCGAACCGATACCTGAAACCCGAAATTTTCGGGTACTCCAACCGAACCGATACCCGAAATTTTCGGGTATCCGAACCGATACCTGAAACCCGAAATTTTCGGGTACTCCAACCGAACCGATACCCGAAATTTTCGGGTATCCGAACCGAACCGATACTCGAAAAAACCAGGGAAGGAAGCTAAAAAAAGAAAAACCAAAAAAAATTAACGTATAAAAAGTGAAAATTAAATACCTTTCCTTGACCATAGTTGTTCTTGATCAGACGACGCAGGAAAGGAGACTCGGCAATTGAGAAAGGCAAATTGCTGTCAACGATGAAGTCGGTTACCTCACTTGTCAACTCCTGGCTCTGTTGTTTTGAGTATCCTGGACTGAAGAGAGTAGCAATTGATTCCATCTTGGGCTTCTTCGGAGCGGTTGAACCCACATCTTTCATATCAATCGCTGACTTGTGCCTTGCAAAACTGAGATGCTTGGAGAGCGTTGACGTTCCACCATCTTTGGGTAAGTTGAGTTCATCGCCGCAATCACAAACTGCCTTGTCGCCGACTTTTTTGAATAGCTTCCACACTTGACTATGCCATAAAAGAGAACACAATTTTCGGGTACCCGAACCGAACCGATACCCGAAAACCGAAAAAAAAACCGGGTTTCGGTTCCAATTACCCGAAAACGGGTACCCGAACCGCCAACCCTAGTCACTACCATATGTTTCCTTGTGAGTGCTTTATAGTGCGAAAAAAATTTTAAAGAGACGTGCTCATGCAATATGATTACATTTTGTAGATTTGCGCCTGTAAATAATCTAGCTTTTTGATTGATTGGTGTAAAATCAAAATTAGGACCGGTTAAATTAGTACAGTTAACACTCGATTTTACGCCACCCCAAAATTTCGTGCCCGTCTAGAGTCCGACACTTTTTTTTTAACCAATTTTTATGTCTTTTGCCGAAACTATATTGTAAGGATCACGATTTTACCTGTAATTTTTGCAAATGACAACAATTTCACCATAAAGACTCTCGATTTTACGCAGGGCTACGAACTGAAAATTTTGAAATAAAGTACATTTTGCGAAATAAAGTACAATTTGGTCATTTTTTTGTCAAAAAGTGCCATTTTATCCAGTGCTTATTGAGTTTTGAGCGTCAAAAATAAAGATTTTGACGTAAAATTTCAAAATTTCTTAAGCTTTGACGTCCCAAATGAAGTACAAATCTTTACTCATTTGGGCGCCATTTTGTCATATCGATTTTTTAAATTTATCAAAAAGTCCAAAAAGGATAAGTTAACCTTAGAGCTAGTCGGTGAACCACCGTGTGCCCATTTGAATGGGATTGAATGAAATAAAAAACCAGAATTTTCAATCCCCGAATTTTCAGCTTTGTTAAATTGACTCATGGCCAAAAAAACCGGATAAAGTTTGATGTGCTGTAAGTGCTGTAATAATATTTTTGCACTATGTTGTAGCGCAGATCAAGAGCTAAAAAACCCATGTTGCAGAACAATTTTCAAAAATATAAATGCGGAGGTATTGCCTTTTGAAAAAAATTGCAAGAAACCAATTTTTCTTAATTTTTTCGAATTTCAGTGGTATTTTTGATGGAGTTGTGTGGTCTTATGGTGGGGCGTAATCGTTTTCCAATGAAAGTTTTGGTATGTTCTAGCCAATAGCTTTTTTCTCAAGTATAATTATTTGTCAGCAAATCGCCACTCATTTTTTAGCCAGTGAGATAAGCTACAAAAAGAGCGTTAATTTGCCTGACAAAGAATTGTAATTACTTGAGAAAAGAAGCTATTGGCGAAAACATGCCATTGGTAAAGTGATCTCGTTGACAAAAAGATGCCATTGGCAAAAAAATCTTTTTGGCAAAACTTTTTTTTTGCAAAACAATTACGCCCCCTCACGGTGTCCTCAAAGTGGAGTGGTTTTTTGGGACACCCTGTAATTTCTTCTTGTGGATAAATTTACAAAAAACTCCATTCAAAAAATGGATGGCTCATAAAAAGTCAGAAAGTTTCTGGATTTTTTTTTGACAAATTTTTGATGCTAATACTATTATGACACAAATTTTTTCTCAATTAGTACGTTCCCAATTTATCATTGCTGCTTTTTCTGCATTTTTAAAATTTTCTCATAAAGAATTTATATGTGCATTTTCCGGCGTGATTTCCGTCTTTTTATAAAACAAAAAGAGTATGTGAAAAGCTTTTTGATGATGTTCACTAGTAATGTCTGCAAAATATTCACTGATGATCTGTGCAAAATTGACAGCCATATAATGCGATGCTAACAGCCCGGTCCAAAGTCCAGCTTTTGAAAAGAGTTCTAGAAGTTTTTCATCTCTTTGTCCACTCTTATTTATCTCTTGTGATTGGCTGACTGGCTGGAAAATAGGCACAGCTGAGCAAGCTTGTGTGAGTGTTGTTGTTGACGATTATTCGCTAGCTAGACAGGAAGAAGTTTTCCCAGCACGAAAAGCTGAGCTTGGTGTTCACGTGAATAGCACACAAACCTTTTTTCTTGCTACTCACTTTGCTGACTATATATTTCTGCGAAAAAACAAAGATCAATAAAACTTTCATAAAACATCACAAAAAAATATTCGGTAAAAGAAATGCAAAAAAGTATTTTACAGGCTTAAATTGAATCGCGCGTTCAAAAATATGTATTTCACCAGAAAATTAAAGAATTCATCCGGCAAATTTTATATTAGCATATTTTTGTAATTTAAAATTTGTTTTTGCAGTTGTGGATCTTGGCTTTTTAACGTGCTATCGAACTCTAGCCAATGATTTAAGAAGTGCAAATATATGGAGGTTACAACAAATTGACTTTTTTCACTAAAAACTTTTAAAAAGTGACTGAAAATTCATTTTTTAACCTCTAAATCTATGCGATTCTCAAATTATTCAGCAGAGTTTGATAGCACGTTAAGGCTCATTCACAATGAGGAGGCTGTCTTTGGATGCTAAAACATACTACTGGCTAAGAATCTCGGAAACAGAATCCTCACTTTTTTCGAAAATTATTCAGTTGGTGCGGTTTTTTGTTTGCCAGTTGCTTACGCAGTTGCTGGCATCATGTAGTTGAGGTTTAGGGCTACTAAATGAGCTATTGACTAAGAAATATTGCTTCGAAAACTTTTAAACTTAAAAATTTTAAGAATCCACCCAAGAATCCAATTTGAGTTCTTTCTTTTTCAACTCAATTTTTCAAACTACATTTGGTAAGCCTTCTTGTAGCCATGCATCTTAGCTACAACATGGCACCAACAGAATAATTTTTTAAAAGTTTAAAAAAAGTTATGGCCATTTACGAGTGACAAATCTGATTCATCATCCGCAAACAGCTTCAGCTATAGAAAGTCAAGATCCCCAGCTACATCCTAGTCGAAAAATTACAGCAAAACCGAAAGAACATTGCAAATATAAAATTTGCTGGTGAAATTTATAATTGTGAGGGCATACTTCAGTTACAGCCTACTTTTAATCCTTTGTGCAATATTTAGTTACCGTATTATCTCTAATAAGCGCCCTCTCTAATAAGCGACACCCCCTCTGACAAAGTTCTTGAGATAAGCCCATTTTAAGAACAATTTTTTGAAGAAATTATCATTATAGTTGGATTGTATATTAGTGAATAACAACAAACATAGAACTTAAAAAGCTATAAATATTTACGAGTGGAGAAAAAACAATTTATTTTAAATATTAAAAATTTCAAAATCGAGAGAATTATTACTACACATTTGTAATTTTTTGATTTGATTTTTTTAATGGGCATAGGAAGTGGCTAGCCATAGTATGTTAAAACAGACTCACACATGTTTCAGACTTAGTATTTACATACGCTCTTCAACCCTTGCCCAAACCTAACAAACAAAACAAAATGGAAACCAAGTTAAAAATTCTCACTTTATTGGATATGGCCGAAATACTTATGATATGATTACCATAACACTTGGTAATCATGTCATTCAGTTTAAGGTCTACTCCAAGTAAATACCGATAACCGGTGCAAAAAAGTCTAAATTTTTCTGTCCCTTCCATCACAACACTCTTTCTAATTCAAATACGTAGAGAGTTTTTAATGCCATACATAAAGCAATACAGTCAAACCTAGAAAACACGTCACTCCTAGGGACCAGCTTTCGGTGACGTTTTATCGGGGTGTAAATTGCTTTATTTTCTTTGTCAAATCAGGGCTGTAAAGGGTAGCGGGTTATATTCAGGGTCCGATCATTACCATCACCATGACCACCATCGATTTATCTATTGACGAATTCACTATTTGACGAAGTCACAAGTTACGGAATTTATCATTGAGGAATTAAGCTATGACAAATTAATCGTCGCGCTTTTCTAAATCGCATTTTCAAGTATATATAAGAAATTTAAACGTTCTCAATGGAGGCCTAGGTTGTGTGTAGTGGGATGTGCGCAACTTCTCCGCCGAACGATTGGAGTTCGGCTCCCACCTAGTGCAGACTGCTTTTTCTAATTTTAACTGTATTCGTTTATCATATACAATATACGAATGAGTTTTTTAAACATGATCAGTGGAATATTCTAAAATCTATTTTAATACAATCTAACATTTATATTTATTCCAACTTATATTAAAAAAAACGACCACATCTATTTTAACACTTGCCTTCCCAAGGTTAGTGAGCGTTACGTTGGACTTAGAATTTCACGGCCAACACGATCGTGAAATTTTTTTGGAAAAAGTTGGTATCTGCGGGTCATCTGCCCCTTTAGATAAATTAAATAACAGAAAATTCTCGTCCTTGTAAATCTTCTTTAGAGGGCTACTCTCCTACCTGTTAATTTTCACTGTTGCTGTGTGGTCGAACTTAGAGCATTGATGACAAGCGGCAAAATTGTACCATTTTTTCTCCTCTTTTAAATCATATATCAGGTTTTCTTCGATGCAGTAATTTGGCCATGAGAAATAACATTTTTGGGAGGACGGCGTATAAGGCACTCCTGCCAATTTGAATCATAGTGCATTATGAACATTTGGCGCCAAACGAGATTTTTTCAAAAACGGTCATTTTTAAACTTTCGGCTCAACTTTTCGAGTAGATGAATGTCTGGGATTTCTTTTGGTGAATAGAAAAGCTCTAAAAATACAAAATTAACGATTTACATACAAAAAGAAATTAAGCTTATTTTCAGAGTTACACATTGTCTCCACTAGAAGAATGTGCTCCACGCAATTACGGTTATAACATTCGCATTAGAATAAATATAAGTGTTAGATTGTATCAAAATAGATTTTAGAATGTTCCACTGATCATGTTTAAAAAACTCATTCGTAAATTATATACGATAAATGAATACAGTTAAAGTTAGAAAAAAGAAGTCTGCACTAGGTGGGAGCCGAACTCCAATCGTTCGACGGATCCCTGTCGCACACATCCCACTAGGCATCCATTGAAAACGTTTAAATTTCTAGTATATACTTAATTTTTATTAATTTAGAGACACAATAGCAACCGCCTAATGAGTCATTATACATGGTGTGCGGTGAATTCGTCCACGGTCATTTGTCCACAGGTAAATTCGTCCTCAAAATTTTTATCATCTGGAAGGGACAAACAAACCATCCTATTCCATAGGCTTGGCCTAGCGCAAATATCGGGGCGCAATTGTCGTGGATCGCAAGTGTCGAAGCGCAAGTGTCGAAGCGCAAATGTCATGGGGAGCAAATGTCGCGTGACCGTTCGTTATACCAAGGGTTTCGTTGTATCGAGGGTATACTTTTAGTAATTTAACGTAATCACTGGCCAAATGGACGTCAAAAATATTCGCTATATCAGGGCTTTCGTTGTATCGAGGGTTCGTTATTTCGAAGTTTGATTGTATAGCGAAAATACATAGATTTGCAGGAAAGCACGTTTGTATATATTTGTGAAGGTAATATCAAGACTTATGCGCTATTTTCCCTTTTCTACATGACTTGGCATATATTGGTCGAACTGGAGGTAGAGCACAACAATGTGAAGCACAAGCCATTGCTACTCGGATTTTTGACCATTGTATGCCAAACATTTTGGGATCAGATTGGGTACAAAACGTTTGACCGCCACTAATTTGACCGACACCTAAATTGACCGCCGTTCAATTTCACTTTTTGCCTTGGGGGACCAAGGCAAATCACCCTGAAAGGGTATCCAGATATCCTACAAAAATGGTACCACCGTATATAAGGGTATTCTGCCCCGTTTCGGTCACTGGAGCTGTGCAAAAAGAGTCTCTATATACAGGGTGGTCCAAGAAATTCCCTGGATTTGAAATGGTCATAACTTTTTTTCTAGGGCGTTTTTCGAATTTCTGTAAACGCCAAAATGTTTATCTTGACGGGGATTTTTGTTTTCTGTTTCTAACTCGGAATTTTTTTTTCGAAAATTTTGACTTTTTTGCCTTGGTCCCCCCTATGGTCCAAAAAGACCAAATTTAGCAAACTTCAAAAAACCTTGTCAAATGCGCCAAATCATGAATTTATTCGAAGAACATGTAACATCAACACATTTGAAAGCCATTTAATCTGAAAGAAAACATAATGACTAAAGAGATAGTCGTGAATTGAAACAAGTGACAAGATTGGTCTTTTGGACCATAGGGGACCAAGGCAAAAGTCAAAATTTTCGAAAAAAATTTTCCGAGTTAGAAACAGAAAACAAAATCCCCGTCAAGATAAACATTTTGGCGTTTACAGAAATTCGAAAAACGCCCTAGAAAAAAAGTTATGACCATTTCAAATCCAGGGAATTTCTTGGACCACCCTGTACATTTTTCATCGAGAGTCTTGCTCGGAATCATGTCTACGGTAGGTGCCCCCTGCACTTGGGTGTTTTAAAAAAGTGGTCGGCCGTGCCCTAAAAACATGTTTTATACACGTTTCAGGTTTTATACACGTTTTTTGAAAAAAGATGCTTTTGGGCTGTTTTGGGAGGAGGCGATACAAGGCACTTTAGCCATTTTGTTTAAAAATTGGCCCGCCCGTAAATTGTTGAAAAAATGACTTTAAATCTCAGAGATATTGTTTCTGCCAAATTTGTGGCGAAACATTCCTCTCTACGTAACTCTTTTATTTTCAGTCGGGTCATTTGAATTATCTAATGAATTTCAGATAGAAAACAGCCGTTGCAATGTTTTTGACGAGTTCTGCCTGTAATGCATTTCGTTGTTTGGGCAAATTTAAACGAATACCACAAACTTATGCCAAGGAATACATTGTCACGCTCATGCAATCCGACGGTTAGTGAAAAAAGTCATTTTATTATGTTTTATGTAAAACTTTCAGGTTCGACTATATACGCCAGATGTACGGAGCCTCGCAATTTCTTCCAAATGCCGCTCGACACTGTCAAGGCTGATGATCATACAAGGTAGATTGTGT
This sequence comes from Ditylenchus weischeri, assembly GCA_029231635.1. Lineage (NCBI taxonomy): Eukaryota > Metazoa > Nematoda > Chromadorea > Rhabditida > Anguinidae > Ditylenchus > Ditylenchus weischeri. The sequence continues at coordinate 463,264 of JAMRYI010000007.1, forward strand.
TTTAGTATTATATCTGGTGTTTCTAAAGCATGGCAGAAAAATATCCTTTTCAAATATTTTATTTGTGTCATTGGGTTTTTCTGTGTTCATTTGACTGTTGTGTTAAAGTTACCGATCAAAAATGCAACTGGGAAGCTAGGCAATGTTTTCAGCATTTCAGCCAATATTCTAGTATCTCGTGGGAGAAAGTTGGAAAATTCCAAAGCACATGCAAAATATTTAAAGGACCATGCTCACGTGGTCTGGTGGTCCCCGCCAATTCAAAAAAATTTTGATCATTGAACTTCTGTACGGATTTTTAACTTGGTTTCTAAAACTAAACCTGAAATTAAATTCTAGGCCTCGTTTTGTTAGAAACCAATTTAAAAAAACCGAACAGAAAACAATGATTAAGAAATTTTTTGAATTGGCGGGGGACGACCAGACCACCGTGAGCATGGACCTTTAAAAGGAATTTTTATTTAGCGCTTCCTTAGTAAAATTTACATTGCATTTTCAAAATCTAATTTATTACCTTTCAGGAGGGTGCGCATTGCTGCTCGCAAGCCAAAATCGAAGAAGATTGAAGAGGTATCACATTTTCCTTGTGTTATGCTGTGCTATATGCACCATTTTTTTATTTCCTTTCTTTACACTCTTTACTGCTTTTCAGGAGGTCATCGAAGAAGACTTTGACTTCAATGAATACGCAGCGCCACTGGTGAAGAAAAATAGACCGGGAAAAAAATAAACCCTTGTTAGCTGTAGTAATATTTGATTATGTGTTGTACATGTAATAAAGGTTGCTTTTCCATTCCTACCGGTTTCATCATAGGCATTTGGTGTGTGTGAGATTACTGGTTCGATTTTGTTAAAAGCTATCATAACTGATCTTTGCGCAGAAAATGGAAAAAAATGGAGCGGAGATTCCCGAGTATTCTATCCTCTTGCCCACTTATAATGAAGCTGAAAACTTACCAATATGTATTTGGTTGATTGAGAAGTATATGAAAAGTTCCTACGAGGTAACTTTTGCTTTCATAATTTTTAGCGCGAAAATTACTAGACCTAAGTAATTGAAGGTCATCGTCATTGATGATGCCAGTCCAGATGGCACTTTGGAAGTAGCTAAGAAGCTGCAGAAAGAATTTGGCGAAAATAAAATTATTCTTAAACCTCGCGCAGGGAAGTTAGGTCTAGGTACTGCTTATGTGCATGGAATACAGTTTGCCCGTGGAAAATTCATTATTTTGATGGATGCAGATTTGTCCCACCACCCTAAATTTATCTCTGAGATGATTGAGCTGCAGAAGCGGAGAAATGTATGTGATTCATTTTATTAGGTAGATAATTGCCTCTGACAAAGTTGTTTAAGTATGACGTGGTCACCGGCACCCGTTATGCGCTAGGTGGAGGCGTTGCTGGCTGGGATTTGAAAAGAAAGTTTATAAGCAGGTTGTGAATTTTTCTCCTACTTTCTTTATTGTATCTAATTTTGTTATAACTTTAGAGGAGCAAATTTTCTGGCTCAGGTGTGTGACAACCCGTAAATTATAACTACAGGCGACTCTCGTTATAACGACCCGCAAGGGGCCGGCTAAAAATGGGTCGTTATAACGAGAGTCGTTACATCGAGAGTCGTTATATCAAGCTATAAAATACACTTGGGCCAACCAAATGAGTTTTATTGGGTCTTTATAGCGAGCGGGTCGTTATATCGAGCATCGTTATAACGAGAGTCTACTGTAGATATTTTTTAAATATAGCTGGATGTTTGAGATATTTAAGTTCCTTTTGCGTCCTGGGGTCTCTGATTTGACTGGCTCCTTTAGACTCTATCGCAAAGAAGTGTTGGTCCAACTGATTTCTGAATCAATTTCGAAAGGCTATGTTTTTCAGGTCGGGCACTCGACAATATAATTTTAAACCAACCCATTAATTTTTAGATGGAGATGATGTTCAGAGCAAAAAAGTTGGGTTACACAGTAGGAGAAGTACCTATTTCTTTTGTAGATCGATTCTACGGTGAATCTAAACTTGGTCAGCCATATTTCTATATACAACCATTTTAACCCAACTAATTGCAGGAGGTCAGGAGATCGCAGATTACGCCAAAGGATTGCTCTATCTATTTGTGGCTGTATCCTAAGTTTTCTGAAAAGTTTTCTGAGACTTAAGTAAAGCAATAAGAGAATTTTATGATCCGCAGATATATTTTAAATATTATTAACATTGGCTAAATAACGTCATATCAATAGTCTTTGCATGGTCAGCTGACTGTTGTTGTCTTTAAGCTCCACTCATACTTCCCACGCTACACGCAACAAAATTTACACGCTGCGTGTTGCGAATTTCTGTTAACTGCGCAACACAGTTTCTTAAAATTTCGCGCGCATCATATTTTTTTACTTGTTGCATACCACGGGCTTTCAAAACAGGCAGTTGAGTCAATTGTATTGAATTTGGTGGTGTAGTGGTAAAACGTTTGCTCTTTAAAAACAAGGGTCCCGGGTTCGACCCCCACCGGTGGCACCTTTTTTCTGCATTGTTTTTTTTTATTGGAAACGGCATATTTAGATCCGAAAAAATGTGAGGAATCCTATAAAATTATGTTCGGACCGCATTTCCCATTGTTTTTGGGTCGAATTTGGTAATTGAAGTTTCGAATTTTTAGACTTTAAATTGATGCACCTGCAGGACAGGCCAGCAAAGACCAATCACAAACTTCAATAAATTCAATCGCAATCACTTATGTACTCTTCAAGTTCATTTTCAACAGCAAATGTTTATTCAATTTGTTGCAAAGTCATCCTCACATCCTCTTCATCCGGTATCAAGTCGGTTGAAATTTCATTGTCAAACAGTGCGTTTCTGAGAGAACTTTGCTCTAAGATCTTCATTCTGATTTTCTTTGGATCCCGCATAGAGGCAAATCTGTCACTGTCCTTATTGACTTGATGATGCATGGCTTCGATTGGCTGCTCTGACATCAAGCCCCAAAATTTCCACCGCTTCATAAACTGCGGAACGTGAACGACCAACCAGTGGGCCTTCGAAGTAATTGACTGCAAAGTGAAGTTAACCTGAAAAGAATCAAGAAATTATTACCCAAACTCCCGCCAAATTACTCACCCTGAAAACGTCGTAGTACTCGTGTGCCAGCTGCTCAAATTTTACAATATCCGCGTCGCTGAGGAAGGAAGCCTTTGCGTATCCTTGCATTCCGCCCAGCATTTGGAATAGTTGAAGGAGATGAGGCGCGAACGGAGAACCGGCCACGACTTCTGTCATCTTCGCAGGACCTTCATTTGTGAGCAGCTTTCGGAGATGGTTTCCTAACAGTTTTGTAAAATTTTTCCAGTGGTAACCTCTGAACGTTTACCTGTGAACTTCTGGAACCATGCCTGTCTATCAGCTCCTAGCCCCTTGTAAACGACCTCCAGATTCCTCAATAGTTCTTGACCACCGACTTCTGCAGCCACTTCCTCCAAAATTTTGATGAGATCTTGGCCCAATCCCTGGATGATGTGAAGAGACGACGGAATCACATTGGCCAACGCAATGTCCAGAGCCGGGAGCATCGTGACAGATTTGCAATTTCTGTTTAGTTTTGTTCTTTCCTGAGGCCGGAGATTGATGTTGTTCCTTTCTGAAAACATGTAAATAACAGTGGTTGTATTGAAAGCATAGAAAAACCTTTGAAATCCATGGCTGCTGCTGTTATTGATTGAAGCGTCCGTCGCGGAAAAAGAGACACCACCTTGTAGCCGCTGAGATCTGCTTCACAAAAGAGACACGGATGTGTTGCATTTGCCCCGAGATGGCCGTAGAGGGCACAGAGGAACTTCATATCACCGGTCACAAACCTGAAACGAAGGGTGAAATCAAAGTAACAATCCAAAAATATCAAAAAAACATACCATTCTACAGATTTTGTTGTCATCTGCCCGTCAACTTCAAAAGTGATCTTCTTGATATTCTTCAGCTGTTCGAAGATTGTCGTTGAAAAAGCGCTTCGAAGATCGGCAGCCTTGTCGTCCCCTTCGTAAAGGCCAGCCAAGATCAAATTGTCGACTGAATTCGGATCCTTGACATTGCCGATCGAGACGCAGCACTTCGTCGTCGATCCTCCTTTGTCACCTGAAACGAGGATAAAATAGTAAGACGAGAACAAACCCATACCCGAAAAGCACAAGAAAATTCTGTCTCTGAAGTCGTCGTCGAGCCGGAGTTTGTTGCTGGAAACAAGTCGATAAAGCCTTATTTGCAGCACTTCTTTGAGATTGGAGACAAAAGAAGTCGCGATTCGACCAGTTGATTCGAAGACAACGGGAGAAGACGACAAATGCTGCATCAGATTGTAAACCTTCAGATTTGGTGCCAGGAAATCTATTGAACACTAAAAGTAGGTTTCAATGGAATCGCTTTGAAGAAAACCGACCTTGATCAGAGATTTCTTCAGATTGCGTCGTTGAGTCCAAGTCATTGATCCAGAACACACTTGGAGATCCTGAAAAGGTGTCAGCTTCGTCTTGAACGGCGCAGGTACTTCCAGGCGGCGACAGACATCCTTCAAAATTGTCTCCAGTTCTTCAGTAGTCGGCTTTGGAGATCCCTCCGGCTGTATGAGCAAAGCGATTTCTTTGGCCCGATCTTGCTTTTGCCTTAACTTAAGTTCTTGAGCCGACTTCCGAGGACTTCGAAGTAGCGCCTATATGATTGATGAACAAATGCCAATAAAAGCTGTGAAACCTGAATTTCTTGGTGGGCTTTTTTCAGCTTTTCCTTGAGGTGACAAATTTCCTTCTCGAAATCCTCCTCAATCCATAATAATCAAAGCAAGTCCATCCTGAAACGGCAATCCCCATCAATATAAAGAAAACAGAAAATCTTACATTGAAATGCGTTTGCGTCGCAGAATTCGTGAGTTGAGGGACCATCTGCGTAGAAATATGCTTGAATTGAACAGTGGTGCTTTGAGTCTGAAACAAGTATTTCCATAAATCGAAATAAAAACTGCTAAAATCTCACTTGGCAATCCTTGAACTGAACTATATCGAGGATTCCACCAACTTTGAACGATGCCATCTCTGGAGCCGATTTCCTTGCTCTGCAGCGGGTTCTTCGTCTTGCTCCGGCTCATTCACTTCCATCGGTTCTAGTTGGCGATTGGCTGAAGGAATAATGTCTATAACAAATCCAATGCATTCAAGTCTAACCGATTCGAGCTGCTGTAGCTGCTTCTGACTTGCTTCTTAGCAGATAGCTTCTGATGCGTCACGTGAGCGCTTTGTACTTGCTTCCTCTTCAGAGATCGCTCGTATCGGTTGGTAGAATTCATCTGAAACTAAGAAAACACATTAATTTATTGCAAAAACCTTCGGACACCAGAAAAATTGTCTGGGACACCTGTTTTTGACAGAACCCACTATACCAAAATGTAGCCCTGAATCTCCTCTTTCAGATAGACGTAGGAAATTAAAAAGTGACGTAGGAGAAAAAAGATATGCCTGGTTGAAGTGAACAAGTCATGTACATTCATCTTTACAAAGAAAACATAAGAAAAGCTTTCCTGTCGAGACAAATAAATTCGAATTTCAGTAAAAACTCAATTGCCGATTTTTCTTTGTCTTGAAAGCCCGTGCATGCAACAAGATAACATTTTGTTGCACGCGACACTGAGTAGCGCAACAAGTACTTACGATTTGTTTTGTTTACTTTTTTTACTTGTTTGTTGTCATTGTAACGAATTGCGAAGCTTAGTTCTGTGAGAGTTGATGTACCACTATATTTACTGTGGGTTGTTTTGCTGTGGGTTCAAGTACTCAGTGGTTTAATGGTTGAGCTTAATATTAGAACATTTTTAGACGGTAAGAAATTCTACTTTACTACAATTTAACTATTTTTAATTTTTTATTAATTTAGAGACACAATAGCAACCGCCTAATGAGTCATTTCTACATGGTGTGCGGTGAATTCGTCCACGGTCAATTTGTCCACAGGTAAATTCGTCCTCAAAATTTTTATCATCTCGAAGGGCCAAACAAATCATCCTATTCAACCTAAAATTGTGTGCTGAAAACGGTTTCTGGTTCTTATGCATTATCGGGACTACCTGGTTTTACTGTCATTTATGCGTCCCACGATATTACGAGTCCCACGAAAACATTAGTTTTAATATTCTTATGGTTATCGTCTTTTATACACAAGCATTATTAACGAGCGATACTGAAAGGCAAATTTGGAGGATAGAGCTCGGAAATGTCTTTAGCATAAATGACAGTAAAACCAGGTAGTCCCGATAATGCATAAGAACCCGGTTTGTTAAGACTTATATGTTCATTTTTGACTAACTGAAATCTCAATACCCTAGGTAGGTACCCACTCCAAGGTGGTCGATCCCGAAATTTGAGGAACCACTTTGAATAGGCAAACAAATTATGGTATCTTCATTAAAAGTAGGTTCTAAGAACTGTTTGTAAAGAGCAACACCTGGTTTTAATATGTTTTAACTTAGCTGGTTTTAACTTAACACCTTAGAAACTGAGGTATTCCCCTCTCCTCCAGGTGGACGTCCAATTGCAGCCTGAAAATTTAACAACACAAAAACAGCTTTTCATCCTTTCTAACGTATTCAGGACATTTTTTTAAGGCAAGATAGCCATAACTATTGGTCTCATCATTTAGAATGATTCCCAAAAAATTGTGGTCAACCACCTTGGAGTGGGTACCTGGATAGGTATCCAGGGTGTAGAGATTCTGTTTCGTCAAAAAGCATTTTGGTATCAACAAACCGTTTTCAGCACATAATTTTAGGTTGAATAGCTTGGCTTTTTGACCCGAGGAAATGATAAAAATATTAAGGGACGAATCGAACGTGTACAACGTGTGACCCAGTACCACTCTACACAACGCAGCAGTACAGTGAAAAGCACACCCAAGTTGCATCGCGAGTGGCTACTGGTTGTCCGTTCAACAAAACAACCGCTAGAAGCTATAAGATTGCAGGGATGGTGTGCTGGGAGAAGTGTACTATTCTCTTCATTTCAGGCGTCTATCCTCCTGATGAGGGTATGATCCACAATACGGCAACACTCTATATGCGGTTGAGATACCGTCCAGTGGCGCGTAACAAAATGCCATGTTGCACTGCTTTTTTGGGTAAAAGGACAGTTGGCACCGGTGCCAACCACATTAGGGGTAAACGGCTTAGGGTCAAAGGGCTTTAGAGTCAAACAGCTTCAAGGTCAAACGTCGCGTACCCCTCTGACGGTAAGAACCACTGACTGTCAAAATTGTGACAGTCAAAACATGCTGACAGTAAAACATGTGTTGTTTTCCACATCTATTTTATTATGCAATTTCAGGCATTTATTATGGGGATAGTAGAAGAATGCTAGTCTAATATTGCCAAACTAAAATTATTCATACCCCAACGGTACCTAAGTAACAGCATAGGAAATGCCAGGAAGTATTCATAAGTAATTTTACAAGGTAAGCGACAATTTACTCTCGGGACAATTGACTCTCAGAACAATTGACTCTCCCGGACAACTGACTCTCAAATATAAAAATGGCTTGAAATATACACGTAAGCACTTTATAGAAGAGTTTCACAACAAATGCAAAATTAACGAGGAACATTTGGTGAGGAACAATAAACGAGTAACAATAAAAAAATATTTTCAATATCATAATTATTTGCAAGGCCTTTGAGGTATTCTTCGGTGTTTCTGACGGTGTACTGCTCCACAATGTCCAGGGTTCGGGTGTCAGCTTTTTGTAATTCAGTTGCTTTCCTTTTGGTCGCTTGCCGGCTTGCCACTGGATGAATTGATGGTCCTTTCCTTGTTGCACCACTTGCAGGCAGTCGATAAAGTTCCAGATCCCGGGTCCCCTCAAGCTCAGTTTGGATTCGGTGATTGGCGGCCTCGGCATAGTTGTTGGTTCGGTGACTTCCATCCAGTCTTTACTTCCATCCAGTCTTTACCCATCCATTATTTACTAGAAAATTTTAATCGATCAGTGCCAAAGCCAAGAAATTTGTGGCATGAAGAACAAAAACTCAAACGGCAAAATTCGTTTCGAAATCCAACGACTCGTCGCTAATGTACCGTTCTCTTCATCTTGTTGAGGATCAATTTCTTCTAGTTCCGCTCTTTCTTCCATAACCCCAGTTCGAGAACTCAAAAGCATTTAGCTAAAAAAATCCACAAGCACTATATAAAATTGCCCTGAAGAGTGCCGTTAAATTAGAGACTGCCGTTAAATTTTTCAACCTATCTCCAGGGTGCCGGTAAATTAGAGACTGCCGGTAAATTATAGTAAATACGGTAGTTGGACTTGGGGACCGGCTGCTGCTTCACCTTCGGCATTGGCAACTTGAGTTGCTGGAAACTTTTCTTTTATCGCATTCACCACTGCTTGCTCAAAGTCGATACTGATACTTGTTGGATAGAATGCAGGCCACATCTCACAGACAAGTTCGAAGAGCTTTTCATAGACCATTTGGGTTTTGTTTGGGAGGAGGCAGTAGAACACAGGAAAGACGTAGCCATTGCGCTCAGCCAGAATGATGTAGACCTAGAAAATCACTACCTAATAAAAATAAGTTAAATGAGTTATTAAAAAACAGTAAAAATGAAAATACTAACTAAGTAGAATGGCGCCGGTATGATCTTGAACGTCTCGCCCATGAAGACAACTTTCATGAGATGTTACTTTCTAGCCCAAAGATCATGATTCTGAAATAATGGTAAAGAATATTGGACCCTACTATAGAATACCCCCCCAATATTTTTTTTTTCAAAATGATGTTTTAACCATTCCTAAGCAATTTTTATGCGCTAAACACGATAAAAACGGTGTTTTCTGACATTTTGTGACCTAAAAAGTCAGTTTTTGAAAAAAAAATTGACTAAATTTTAATTTTTTTGACTTAATTTCAATTTTTTGCTATATTTTCAATGGTATCAAGGTATTAAGGTATTCAAGGTATTAAACAAATTATTACACAATATTTTGATAACAGAACATTGGCAATAAAACTTAATATAGCGAATATTATCCAACGTACTTCTCGGAATCATGTCTAAGGTAAGTGAGTGCGCGCATCTCTAACTCTCGCCGCCCCTTCGGGGGCGCAGGGGGCTTGGAGTTGAGATGCGCACACACACGTACCTTAGACACAAATCACTCGAGAAATATTGTTGAAAATGAAATATACGCAAAAAACCTTTTTATGCGGTAGGTCCTGCTAACAAAACTATGTTTAAATTTCACTTTTTTGGAGGTGTGGTATTGTGTTGGAGTTGAACGAGACTCCGGTGGCTTGTGTTTTGTTGTTGAATGCTGTTTATGTTCAATATGTTCAATGTGGCCCTCTTTTATTCCCTTCCCTCCCAATACAGCCCTTAATCCCTTTAAAAATGCTTTGGCGCCAATTTAAAAAAGCATTTTTTTCGAAATTTACCTTAGATTTACCCAAATTTTTTTTTTCTCAAAAACTGACTTTTTAGGCCAGAAAATGTCAGAAAACACCGTTTTTATCGTGTTTAGCGCATAAAAATTACTTAGGAATGGTTAAAACATGATTTTGAAAAAAAAATTTGGGTGGGGGGGCATTCTATAGCAGCGCCGAATATTGAAATAATTAAAAGAAAACATAAAAAACAAATAATGTTACCGTTCCAATGGTAAAGAATATTGATGGTAAAGAATAAGAATTGATGGTAAATAATGGTAAAGAACATTGAAATAATTAAAAGAAAACAAAAAACAAATAATGTTACCGTTCCGTGTCCATAGAATCGGCCAGCAGGAAAAGCTCTTGTTTATCAACACCGAACTTGTAGTTTTTGTAAGCATATGGCACGGCACAGTTGATACCATTGGGCGTTGCTGGCACTTGGTTCATTGCTTTTCTTGTTCTTTGCACAAATTTCCTGCTGGCACTTTTGTCGAGCTCGGCTTGGACGGCTTGCGGCACTCCACCAAGAATTTGATTGAAAATTTGTGCTGAATGCTGAAAAATAAAATAAATTAATGAAAAGATAAATAGAAAATAAAAACGGTAAAAAAGAATAAAAAAGCTTGGCCTGTGTCTTGATCGCCGCCTCGATGGTTCTTAGAGTGATTGCTGCTGCCGATTTGCCATGATTGTGAGCTCCCATCGTTTTGATCACTTCCCCTGTTGCGATGCGTGTATGGATTCGGGAGAGGCAACCAGTTGTTTTTCTTTTGATGCATCCCCAAATTGTTCTGTCGCCTGCTTTGCTGTTCATGTGCTTGCAGAAGAGGTGTCCTTCATGAGTGAGCACTGCCATTTCTTTCTCCGATAGAATGATCACCTAAAAATTTTAAAAATAGTAGAGAAATCAAAAACACTAATTGAAATTACATAAAAGACATACCGGTGGCTCCACATTAGCGACTGGTTCTCCGTCTTGCACTTCTTCCACTTCATCGCTGTCCGAAAAGTAGCCGGCGTTGATCTCTTCCAATGCGCTGCGGATGCTCATGTTCTTGATTCTAACACCTGCAAAAAAGAGATCAAATAATTCAGAGTGCAAACAAACAAACTAGCAAAAAAAAGATTTACTGTTTTGTCTATCATTTTTAATTTTACACAACTAATTGGGTACATCATTTAATTTTTGCTATTTCACAACTGGAGAGTCAATTGTCCCGGAGAGTCAATTGTCCCGGGAGTCAATTGTCCCGGGAGTCAATTGTCCGTGTACCAATTTTACAGTATACATTTTAAACAAAAAAAGTCTCAAACCGAGATCGGTGTTATCAATCAAAAAAATGGATTGCTTATTGAAGCACAAGGGTCAATTGCAATAACATCACTCAACACGACGACAGTGACATTGTAAACACGACGACAGTGGGGCACAGGCCAAATTGCGGTCAAAATAATTGATTTTATCAACAGTCAAAACTCTGACGGCAAGAGTCGCTCACGGTCAAAATTGTGACGGTCAAAACATGCTAACAGTCAATACTATGACGGACAATCGACCTGTACTCGTTATAACACCATCACCAAAGAAGACAAGTAGAAAAGGAAAAACTAACAAGAACAACTCAATTCATTTTTAACGAGACAACAAGCCATGAAGAGCAGTATGTTTCAATTTTGGTAGGTGATCCACTTGGAGAGCGTCTCATGTTCCTTCCGCAACTTGCAATTGGCCCCATCCGGCACGACACGACCATAGGCACGATACTTCTTAGATACCTCATTGTCTTTGCGATTCAGGCTGGTGAAACCCCAATTGTGAGAAGGGACGATAAGCTGGCGACCTGGGAACCTGAACTAGGCGTGCCTAAAGCTTCGATAGCATGCTCTTTCTGCTGTAAATTATGGATAAATAAATTTTCGCTCTATTCTCAAAGAAATTTAAAAGCACCTGATCAGGCACTTCTCTGCAAAAGCGAGACTTCGGATACGGCTTGTTCTTGATGTAGCAATAGCAACGAGCAGGACGGCGACCCTTTTTTCTAGCTTAAATTTAGTATTTTTTAGATTATTCGCAAACATTGAGCGATTAATAACAAGTAGAGTTCAAATTTAATTCCCCTTGACTTCATTGAAAAATACAAGTTGTTTAGGAATCCATATAAGTTCAATTATAAAAACTCGAAAAATACCGTGGAAAACAGCATTTTACTACTGTCAAACCAATTCAACAATGGAAAATAATTATGTTAGTTTTTTCTGTTTTTCTTTCAATTTGCGTTCTTCTTAAAAACGGCGAAGCAAGAGAAAAATCAAAAAATTGAATGTCGGTTTATCAGGGGTAGTTTCATTGAAAGGAACCCGCCGAGGGGTGTCGGTTAACTGAGGGTGTCGGATAATCGAGTGTCGGTTAATCGAGGGTAAGACTTGTGGGATTTCTTTGTCTGCCAACCAAATTTTTTTTAAGTGTCGGTTAACTGAGGGTGTCGGATAATCGAAGTGTCGATTAAACGAGACTCGACTGTAACCGAAATTTCTTCAGAAATCTGTATCACGAAACAGAATTAAAAAAAATACTTATTTGTTGAGATATAAGCTAAAGTTGGAAAACCGTCAGTATTTACCTGTATTTTCCTAGATTTGATCATATCCCAACAACCAATTCTTTTTTTGAAATTCTGTTTTGTGATTCAGATTTCTTAGGAAATTTCGGTTACTATGGTGGTTTGGAAGAAAAAAAATTACCTAAAAATTAGGTATTGCCATTGAAAGATAACCAAGTGGACAGTTGGCACCGGTGCCAACTGTCCTTTTACCGTGTTGCGCAACTCTGTTGCGCGCAACACTAATTTTTGTTGCGCCAAATTGTGTTGCGCGGGAGTATGAGTGGAGCTTTAAGCTTTCTAATAAGTTGAAATGTGATATTAGTAACTTATTTGTACTTGTTTTACTTATGGTTATAAAACAACTGTTAAAAACAAAACCCGTGTTCGTTAACATGGCAAAACAAAAGATGAAATTTCTAAAAAAAAATTCTCATTTTTAAAATAAGAACTTGGCATTTGAGAAATTTTCAGAAAATTCTATGAACCCGTTTTGTACCAACTGTTAACCATCTTTCCATCTGCATCGAACCAGCCTACAAATCCACAAGTAGCATGACCTGTGTAGTTGAACATTGTCAATTGATCACACTTCTCTCCACCTATTTCAGCCCTGTCTTTGGCCTAAAAAGCGTTTGATTTATGCAATTCTTGAATTATTTTACGTTACCTTCCAGTCGTAGTGGTTGACAGAACAGCTTAATTCTCCACAAAGTCCCACTGAATTGTCGTATCTGCAGTACGCATTGTGAGCATTACTCGCACCCATCCACCTTCCAGCCCATGTGCACTCATGGGGGTCACTTCTGGATAAAGAAAATATTAGTAAATGGCGTGATCTCGTATTGATTAATAAATTGGTCAGATATTTTGACAATTTTTTGTTGACTATGCTGTTTAAAGAAAATCAACTACTCTAATCAAGAACACCTGTCTCAGTCCGTCAGTCGCAATTTTTTTTGAAATTTCTTTGTCGTAGCGCGACAAATTTTTGCGCGTTTTTTTTTGAAATTCAAACGTTGTAATATTTTTTGTGATTAGTCTTGATGTTTGTTTGCGGTCATGCACAAAATTAGAATTTTCATAGGCCTTTTTGATAATATTTTTGATAGGCCCCCCTGCGGGGGGCCAGAAAAGCTTCTCCAAGATATTGTTCATAATTTTCAAGTTCAGCATAATTTTCAAGCCAGAAAAGCTAAGCTTGGAGAATAAAAAGAAAACAGTCTGAAAACGAAAAATATTATATTCAAAGAAGTTTTATGAAGAAAAAAGTAGGATCACAACTACGATTACAATTACGATTACAAATTACGATTGCAAAGTACGATTACAAATACCATTACAATTATAATAAAAATTCTATTAGGATTACAAATTGATAAACAAGGAAAATAAGCTTCAAACCTGATTAAGCATTAATCAGCTATCACTGATGAATTTGATTAAAAATTTTGATATGCCTTTTTGATCATATTTTTGATAGGCCCACCTGCGGGGGGCCAGAAAAGCTAGTAACTAACTTGCAACAAAATCGCTTCTTAAAATAAGAGCCAAGAATCGTGCTACATGGTTCCCCAAAACTATCATCTGGAACACAAGTCGGTGACAGCCAAAAGTTGTAGCATCGCCCGTTATCACCTCTAATGTAGTCATATTCTGATGGGCAGCTAAAAGTTAAGCATTACACAAACAGTCTATATCCAACTAATTGATAGCATAAATATATACTGGTAGTTGCATAGTGGAGCCGTTCCAAACCATTTACAGCCTCCATCTAAACAAATTAAAAACACAGGGAAGACATGAAACAATTTACAATCAAATACTTACCAGATGGAACAGGATGAAACGAGGTCAGATCGGACACGGTTTTAGCAGTCATTCCTAAAGAAGTCAAAATTTATTAAGAAAAATTACTACACAGATTACCAATTATTCCGCTGACCACAGCAACGGTAACTGGTCCACTGATAAAACCTCCGTCTCTTTTAAATCTAATCAAATTTTTTATTTCATCCCTCTCCAATCTTTTGGTACTGCTATTCTCAGAGTAATTGCGAAAATGATGATAGTTGTGAGCGAATTTTTCTTTAGCGTATTCTTCCATCCTGTGCCTTATATTTTCTTCATCAGGCCAGTGAGTGACCATAGGATTGGACAGATGCTCAATCTGATTTGAATCGAAACTGCTGACTTTGGCTATTAGACCCACAAGGAGAATAAAAACAATGGTAAAAACAATCATTTGGTGTAATTTTTAATTTTGAAGCAAATAGAATAAAACAATTTGGAGGATCAGCATAATATATAAGGTTTCGAAAATAAAAAAATGAATTTTATGAATGACTCACACAAGAACAGATGTCACCACCCAACAGAAAAGTTAGTATGCATAACATTCGGTTTAGGTAGAGTGTAAAAGAGAGGAGAGATTGAGAGCAGAGAACTGCAGCTCACAATGGGAAAAAATCAATGAGTGACGACAAAATTCCATTGTTTTAACACCTTTAGTCTGAAAAAACAGGGAAAAGGATCACTTCCCTGAAAGATTCAACCACAAAATATGGAGGGTTTCACGAAATAATGGTAAAGGGACGTTTCGACATTTTTTTCCATTTGGAAAAATATGATAAAACGATAACGCACCGAAATAACCACCCTACAACATTTTATTGTTTTTATGGATGGCTAACAGCGAGAAACACTTGCTAAGACCTAAAAACTTCTATTCATCATAATATCAACCTCATGAAGATGAGCCAAACACATAATACGCTATTAGAAAATTACACTTTATCTTTATTATTTACAGCCTTTTTGGCGGTTTGTCTCGCCCGCAGCATTACAGTGACTACAAGAATTACTAGACATGAGAAAAAGACAAAGCGAACTCCTACTTGCACCCAACCAATGACCTTCGCAGCGCCTTCTGGATCTAACTTGATGAATACTTTGAATGTTGCCATCAGACCCCTGAGCTGTGTAGAGCATCTAAAAAGTCAACTTATCAAATTGCCATGGCCAAAGACTTACGAATATAGACCACTGTCTTCTAGTTTCACATATTTGAAGATGAGCTGGCCATTGGCATTAATGATAATTCTGCCATCTGGATTTTCCTTGATTAGAGTAGAAGAAGAAATGTCGACTAGCTGCTTCAATTTCTTTTCCTTAATCAGTTTTCTCCGCCACAGTATTCCTTCGCTACTTTTCAAGTCGCAATCCAAGACCATAGGTTTTTTTTCAATTTTGCTGTAATTTTAGCGGAGATCAGACAAAACGTTGCAATAAACTAACCTCACAACTTTTCGACGTACATGCGATTTTAGAAGTGGGAGTCCTAAAAAGCCTAATGATATAAAAATGCGCACTATCAGCACAAACATACGTTCGTTTAATGAGAACTCTCCAGGAAGAAAACGATCGAACTCGAAAGGCATTCCGCTCTCATCAGCTCCCTCTACGATTCGCGTTTCATTTTTAGATGGCAAGCAGCTTACCTAATAAAATTAAGTAGAGATGAATATAATTACAGGACATAAAAACTTTGCATTGCTGAAATTCTTCGTAAACTGGATACTTTTGGATTGGATCGCGGACAGATTTCGGGATAAGTCTAAAAATTGATCCCAAATGAATAACATCTACAAACCACAGCTGAAAAAGAAGGCCCTTACGAGCTCTGACAAGGAAGTTCTCCAAACAGTTGAAGAGCAGAAAATCCAGTGTCGCGATACTTAGAGCGGCTCGACGATTTTAGCGGCTAAAAATATACAGCATCGTGAAAACCAGAATACAAGTCTAGACCAATTTAACGCTCACCCTGATATAGCAGGAAATTTGCCTCTTAGATTCGCCGATGACATTCTCACCGCACTTGTTGCATTTGGACCAGGACGACGCTTTTCCAAAAACTTCGACGTTGTGCTCTTTTATTTCTGAGACCATTTTTGACTGTAGCGAGACAGTTTGAGAGTACTCCCTCTAAAAGAAAGTGTTAAGCGAGATATTTTTCAAAAAGTAAAAACGAACCATTTCAATTTCATAGTGCGGAAAGATTTCGAGAAAATATGCCCTTGAAACGATTTCAGGATTCTTACA
This sequence comes from Ditylenchus weischeri, assembly GCA_029231635.1. Lineage (NCBI taxonomy): Eukaryota > Metazoa > Nematoda > Chromadorea > Rhabditida > Anguinidae > Ditylenchus > Ditylenchus weischeri. The sequence goes on from JAMRYI010000007.1 coordinate 479,413, forward strand.
CTGATAACATCTAAATTGATTCTTAATTATTGCTTTCGACCGTGAGAATCGACCAACCTATACCACCCTGTGTCGGATTCGTCAGCACGAGTTATCGTAAGTTCAAAAAGATCCCCAATCGAGCAGCGGTTTTTTCCTTCACCCATGAAGCTAAAATAAAAAATAGTTCGAATTCTGTAGATTCTAACAAGGAGGGATGACCTGTTTTGAAAATTTTTTGAAATTCTTAGAGCGTCCCTAAATCATCAAATAATATTTTATAGCAAAGGTCAAATAGAACAATAACACAGTGGGCTCTAAGGCCCACACCATAACAGTCAAATTAGGCAGAGAGAGGAGGCAGGAGAGCCGACAGGCGTAGGCTGGAGCACTCACATGTATATAAAGGGTCAGCCCCTGGCCCGGACAATGTACCCCCGAAGGGGCTTCCTATTGAATCAGGGTGCCTGCCGAAGGCCGGCAGGTAAAAGAATACCTTTGTAATGAATAAACGCTTTCAAATGACAGAAACGAATAACAAAAAACGGCGCTACCGGAGTATACGCCACCGGCAGGTAGTCAGTTGAGTGTCTGTTGTTTGTACGGTGATTGAATCAAGTCTATGAATGAATAGTCTAAATACAAAAAGGTTTAATTTATGGCCAGCTCGAGTTTATGGCCAAAATTCAGTATTTTATGGCTAAATTCGACTTGATGGCCAAAATTCAAAAGTTTTTGGCCAAAATTCAATAATTTATGGCCATTTTTCAGTATTATCCATTTTTAATATCCCTTAGAGGGGGGTTGTACTAGGGTTGGGATATCTCCGGAGACATAACCGGCGATTTTCTAATTTTCCGGAGGTTTTCGGAGATTTTCAAAAGGTGGAACTTCAACCTTTGTGGCATAGGGAACATCAATATATTGGGTTGTAACATAAGTTCTGTCGGTTTTTTTCGAACGCAAATTTCTCCGAAGTGAAAAATAATACATTATATGTATTATATACCAATCGATAGCTCATGCTTTTCTCTACAAAACGCTTTTTAGACTTTTTGATTATCTGCTATCTCTTTCCTTTTGTAGGCTCAAGAAGATGGAAGACAATTTTGATAAAAAGCTGCATACGCGACACTGCCTACTCTACGAGTTCAAAAAAGGTGTTAAGGCCGCGGAGGCTGCTCGCAATATTTCGGCCGTTTATCCGGAGGACGTTGTCGACGAAAGAACTTCCCAAAGATGGTTCAAGCGATTCAAAGAAGGCGATTTCGATCTGAATGACACTCCACGCACAGGTAGGCCATCCGAACTCAATACATAAATCATAATAATATCAATCGTAATCACCCATATACAAATCTTGGTCATCATAATCAAAAGTTTCTCCAATATTTTTTTCAAATGTCTCTTCCACTTCTTCAGTTTCTTCCACTTGTTGTCCGTTTATGGGCAGCTTGAAGAGATTTGCGTATTCAGTAACAGTAAAAAATTCCCCTTTTTTTCTCAAAGGGAAAAAGCCGTGTTCTTTTAATTCTCGTGCTCTGAAACGGCACGGAAACACTTTGGTTTCTGAAAAATCGAATTTTTTTTGGTTTGCCTTGGTAAAAATCTAGAAAAATTTAAACAAAATTGTTTTTTAAAATTGGCGACAAAATGTTTTAAAAGGTGTTTAGGGGGCTGTATTGGTTTTCGTCATTAGCAGTTTGGAAAAGCGCGAGTTTCAAAAAATTTCGTTTTCGGCATTTCCCATTTTCGGCAACATACACCCTACTGATATACCCACCTACCATACAGGACAACCTACCCACCCTACTGGCATAGATTGATATCCACTTACCCAAGGGTGGCCACCCAGGGTTTTGTGATTCGGGTGGCGGAAATATCAATTTCGATTCTGATTAATCCAATTCCCTATATGATTTCACGTCAGAATTAATGGTTTGTTTTTAATGTTGACTATAATTTTTGGCTAAAGTGCCTTATAATAGGGTTGCCCAAAAAGTGGTTTTAACCACTTTTTTGTGCGTTTTAACTGCTGAAACGTGTAGAAAACATGTTTTTAGAAAACAAAAATTTCACCAAAAATCGAGTTTTTACCAAGGTAAAGGGTACTGGAGGGTATCTAGATTCCCTTAAAAGATGAAAGTCGAACATAGTTTTGTTGACTGGGAACTACCGCATAAAAAAAACTCTGGTATACATTTTTATGCATTAAGAGTCGCTTTCAAGTGATTTTTGTCTAAGGTATGTAGGTGTGCGCATCTCAACCCCAAGCAACCAAGCCACCTGCGCCCTCTTCGGGGGAGCAGGGGGCCTGATGGGTTAGAGATGCGCGCACTCGCTTACCTTAGACATAATTCCGAGCAAGACTCTTGATCAAAAATGCATTTAGAGGCTCTTTTTGCCCAGATCCAGTGACCAAAACGGGGTAAAATACTCTCATGTATATAAAAAGTAAAGTATCCAGATACCATCCGGTACCCTTTATCTTGGTCCCCCAAGGCAAAAACTCGATTTTTGGTGAATTTTTTTTTCTAAAAATAGTCGACCGGGTCCTAAAAACATGTTTCTACACGTTTCAGCTGCTTGTCCTGTCAAATCCAATTTCCTAGACAATTTTACATTAGAATAAGTGGTTTGTTATTGATGTTGACCAAATTTTTATTTTTCAGGCCAGTCAGGTGGATGTTCACTTATCACATGGTACTCATCCGGGGTTTTGGGATTCGGGTCGCGGAAATTTTGAACCCACTAATTGGTCTTACCATGTTTTTCAGCATGGGCCGTGGCAAAAAGCGCCTCTATACGCTCTAAAAAAAAGCAATTTCGGTCTTATTTTACCCGATGTCTTACATGATTTTAGTCAGAATTAATTGCTTGTTTATTACTTTGACTATATTTCTTTTCAGGTCATCCAGTTATATATCCACCTGACCCTATGTTACCCTAATCAGGTTAAGGTTTGGGCAAGTAAACTAGAAATTTCGGTCTTATCAAACCGGAATCACCACATAATCTTGAATCAGAAAAATGCTTTGTTTTGATTTTGAGCGTGACATCTAACAAGGATATCCTAAAAGAGACTGAAGACACAAGTCTCCGATATTAGCGAATTTCCAACCTAATATTTTCGACAACGGAAATATCTGAATTATTTTTTTCGAGAACAGAAAAATTCCAAAAAAATATTATCGAAAACCGAAAATCTCCAAAATAATTTGTCTTGAAATGGCAAAAGCCCAACTTATTTTACCCAAAGCAGCAAATGTCGAAAACGGGAAATGCCGAAAACGGAAATTTTCGAAACTCGCGCTTTTCGAAAATGCTATTGCCGAAAACCGATACAGCCTATTTAGGGCTGTATTGGGAATGAAAGGGAATAAAAGGGGACACTTTTATGGCAAAGCGTTAAAAAGTAAATCTTGGACTATTTTGGACCCACTAACCATGTTTTTCAGCATGGGCCGTGGCAAAAAGCGCCTCTATACGCTCTAAAAATAAAATCTCCGATTGTAACTGATCGGAGGTTTTGTCTGGAGATATTTCGAAAATCTCCGAAAAATCTTCGGTGATATCTCCCGAGTTATCTTCATCACCCAACCCTAGGTTGTACCGTTTATCAAAGAGGCGTTTATCAGAAAAGAGGCGTTAAACAGAGAAAATACGGTACTTTCAGTTTTGTGCTTTCAAAATTGTGCATGTAATATTAATAAATTAATTTATTTTCATTTATGCGTAATATCTATCACAGGACACACCGATAAATTATGGGCAAGGCATATTTTTATACAGGCGCAGTGACAAGGATGAATTTACACAAGTTTAAGTCAGCTGAAGGCAAAATATTTATTGATTTTTTTTGTTATGCTCATTGTGCTTCTTGTGCTCTTTTTTGAAGCAAATTCAGCCTTTCTAGATCAAGTCCGTGTTCTTCTACCCTTTGTTTCACAAAATCAACGTCGTAGACTAATTGTCTGCAATAATTAAGTCAAGTAAATAACAGAGAAAAGGCTAATCAAGCAACAGACTATGCGTTTTATATTTTTATCAGGTTATATCATAAATACAGTTGGTTTTTCAAAATCTCTCGCAACAAAATTTATTGCGTGTCGCAGACCTCTGTCTAAAATAAAAAAGTTTTGTGGCATTTCTTTCTATAAAATTTTTGACAACTTTTAAAAAATCATATAAAAACACAATGCCATGAAAACTTTTTTAAAGGACCATGCTCGCGCAAGGCCGAGCAATTGTTGAATTTTGAATTGGCGGGGACCCAAATTTTTTTCGCATCAGGACATTTTATTTTAAAAATATTTTTTGTCGTTCTCATATTGCTTTTTCTGGTGTTGATTTTATGGACCAATTTCAGGTTCCCTTTTCGCAGAAGCCTCATCTTGTTCTGAAGTCTGGAGTTTTCTGATGTCTGCTGCATGTCAAGTCTCGTGCCCTGTCTATTAGATAAGTCTTCTTTTTATTATCTTCGCCGTCTTTTTTCTTTGTGTGGTGTTTTTAGGGGTTTGTGTTCATCGTTTCAAGAATCTGGAAGCAAGAATCGTCGTCAGTATTATTGCCTAGCGATGTTTTTTTTCTTTTGTCAATAAAAAAATTTATTTGAAAGCTGTGTGTCATCGTTTCTTATTAGATTGTAATGGCTTCTTTTTTTATTGAAAATATAATAATTCAACTTCACCTATTCTTATCTAGATGGTGTTTCTAACCGAATGGAATTAGCTGGTGTAAAAAAGTGCATGCAAACCCTAAAAACACGTGGAATTGAGATAGAGTCGATTACAACAGACCGTCATAAGCAAATACGATCATTTTTGGAAAAAGAGCATCCAGAAATCGCACATTACTTCGACGGTTGGCATGTTTTGAAAAGTATAAGACGACTATTTCACCAGGTTTACATTACACATGAAACAATAACTGGCGCACTATAAAATTCTTTATAAGGAAGGAAAGAAGAAGTGCAATGAGGAGCTAAGACAAATTTCTCCTCGTTTGATGAACCATCTATGGCATTGTTCAACCTTACCAAAAAGAGAATCCACAGCTAATAAAAGAAACGGCTTTGTCAGCGCTACTGCACATAATCGGTGTTCACAACTGGCAATTGGTAGACATGCTTCTTAGTAACCAGCAGTAAAATTGATTTACTATAGGGGAAAGTGTCTGAAATCATCAGAGAAAACAGCCTTATTTTGCCGAAAGAGTGGACAAAACGAAGTGTTGATCCAATGTCCATTACAAAAGGCCGATTCAAAGTAATTATGTGATCGGATTTACGTTATAAAAAGTAAATCTTAGGATGAAAAATTTCAAACTCTTATGCGGTGCAATCACGACGATGAACTTCCAGATAATACAGTAGTTTTGAAGCCTTCGTCCAGTGCATTTGGAATTCTTCTCAACACGCTTTCCACGGACCAATTTCTGTCTGATATTACGCGTCTAAATGGGGAACACAATACATCGCTAGTCGAATGCTTTAATTCTGTGGCTATCAAATATCGATCTAAGAGGAAAGCATAGTAAGATAAAAATCACATGATGCAAAAGGGAAACATTGCAATTACAATAATCCTTTAGTACCCCGAAAGGATTTACTTCAAGAACTCAGCTAAGTATTCTCCATTTCAATCACATAAGAGAAGAAGAAATAAATGGTATGCGGGAAGTCGTTGCCACAAGACGCGTCTACTCCAAAATTATAAGTGGACTAGTGACAAAGAAAATAAAAGAACAACTGAGCACACCTGGAAAGCAGCTATTGTAGATGACGGTGTGAAAAATGCAGCGAAGCAGGATCAATGAGTATGAACTTGGCAAGCGCTGGACGGCAAGAAATAACCGAAGATTCCCAAGATTATGTTGGAATTATGAGTTCCAGTGAATTTGAATCTGATTCAGAATATGAAATGCAAGACAGCGACTGAATTTGAAATTTATTCGATAAAAAAAGAGATAGTTACATATGATTTGTTGCATGAGTGAATAGCTTCTGTCAAGTTCTTGCTTCCAGATTCTTGAAACGATGAACACAAACCCCTAAAAACACCACACAAAGAAAAAAGACGGCGAAGATAATAAAAGAAGACTTATCTAATAGACAGGGCACGAGACTTGACATGCAGCAGACATCAGAAAACTCCAGACTTCAGAACAAGATGAGGCTTCTGCGAAAAGGGAACCTGAAATTGGTCCATAAAATCAACACCAACACCAACAGAAAATCAACACCAGAAAAAGCAATATGAGAACGACAAAAAATATTTTTAAAATAAAATGTCCTGATGCGAAAAAAAATTTGGGTCCCCGCCAATTCAAAATTCAACAATTGCTCGGCCTTGCGCGAGCATGGTCCTTTAAATACGGGAAAGCCTGAACGTGCCAAACTATGCGTTTTAAGCGTGATGGCCGAAAACAAATTCTGAAACGGGAAGGATTCGAACAGGTAAAACAGCGTATGAAGTTTTATGAAGAACTTATTCAGATCCTCAAGCAGATCCTCAATTCCGACACCGGATTCGTGCTCAGCGCAGTCGATTTAATTTAGAACTGCATTTAAAATTTTAAAGTCACTGTCAAATTTCAAATTCCGTTCAAGACAATAAACATTTAATTTCTAAAAAACGGGTGTAACAGAACTTTGTAGCGAAATCTCGTAATTTTGCAGCAAGTTATTGTAATTGTTCGGTTTCCTATCCACATTTTCGGTGTTTTTGAGCCACTTCACAGTAGGGAACATGGTTATTGCACGAATTTGCATTGTTCTTTCAGTGATTTGTGCTGTTTTTCGTATACTTAGCTACCTTTACCTAGGGTCTATTTACCTTGGTTTTTGGCCAATATATACCTATTTGACTACTTATCTTCGCGTTTTTCATGTAAATTTCGAAGACTTAAGCGAGAAGATCTGAGGAACCATGTCTAGGATGTCCAACAGTTGTGGAATGAGCGCATTTGTTTGGCTAGATCTTACTTTTTTTAGCTTTTATGCGCTATTTTCCAAATCTTCTATTCGTGATTTTAGGATCGCTGGTCACGTAAGTTTTACTTTTTCTTACAATTTGTACAGCTTGGCAGAGTCGTAATTCATGTATCGTGAAGTCATGAAAATTTGCGTACATGTGGCAACTATTGACTTTGTCAAGATCCACGACAGTATGGCTAGGCCTTTGTAACATAACTGTCGGAGCACGTCAACTTCAAGAAGCTGCCTAGCGAGGGTTGTCTATACTGGTTTGTACTTCAGTCATTTTCAGGTCATTTCGGGACGCCACGCCACGAATTAAAAAAAATTCTTCGGACTGCGTGCCTCAGAATGATAATTACGTGAAGATTAAAAGGCTTTGTTCCCTCCCGTTTCAGAATTTGTTTTCAGTCATCGTGCTCAGCGTGAAATTTTGCACAAAACGCATAGTTTGGCACATTCAGGCTTTACTGTGTTAAAAAATCGGCAAAAAATTGACTGGGGCAGTGTAATAGCCATAGCCAATTGTTTTCGGCAATTGTTGGTAAAAATTGGCGACAATTATCTATGGTGGGCCAAATCGATAAATTTATCGATTTCGATAAAATCGATTCAAACGAAAATTATTTAAAAAATTGACAAAAATCGATAAAATTTTTATCGATTTTTGTAGCTTACAAATTATTGGGGTTATGAACCCTTTTTAACGTACTCCACTGTGAAATTTTATTAGTTTATGACTATCAGGCTGAGACTGTCAGTGTTAGCTCCTAGTTTAAGTAGTTTCACATTGCAATATCACCGTTTACTTAATATTTTGATCATTTTCAACAAAGCTGTCTTTCATTGATGCAACAAGTCATGGATTTGCTAGAAGTTGCTAGAAGTAAATCGAAATCTTGATCAAAGAGTGAAGAAAGCTAGGCGATGCAAGGTAAGCATGAATCAAGAAAAATAGTTGTAGCTTTAATAGTTGTAGATGGAGTTTGATGAGAGACTGCATTCAACAAGCTTATGGAACAGTAAAAACTATGTCTATCGCTTCGACTTAATTCTTAAGAAAGCAGAGAATCAAGAGCTACGGCTTGTGAAATGTAATCTCTGTTCAAGAACTTTCTCCAAATCAGGCACTAAAGGGCTTAAGTAATTAGACCGCTCAAAATTAATTTTTATTCCAAAGATTTTTTAAGGGTCATATGGAATTCTATTCCGGCAAAAGGGTGCCCTCGGAAAAAAGTTTTGACGATTCTTTGCTCAAGTTCATGGTTTGCTCAGCTCAGTCTTTCCGCTTAGTTGATGACTCAAGCTTCATAGAATTTTTAGAAGCTTTTCGACTATTGACGTAAGTTTTATATCTGGATTGATCTATAATTTCAAATTTGTTCAGCATCGAGTCTTCTAAGGCGAAAGTCATGATGGAGGCAAAAGATTTTCTTCCGTCTTCCTTTGGCTGCAGCGGCTTTAGAAGCTTTTTATCGTAAGTTTAGAAGACTTTTCTAAACAAGACTGGCATTCGCCATCGTCTAGTAAAATAAACAAGAAGTTAGTGGTTTGTTATGCTTTCTTAGACCCCTTTGAGCATTTGCAATTGAAGATTATGTGCATCTTTGCGCCTGGTCTCGACTACGACAAGGTATTATTTTATTTGGGAGGAAAAATGGTTTTTTTTTTATTTTAAGATGATCCAATTGAAATTTCGATTGAGAAAGAGGTCAACAGCTATTCGCACTTCGGTTGATTTCACTCGAACAGAATGAGCGCAGTAAAATTAGCGTCGCTAATTCACATTAGAACTTCATTTTTGAACAATGTTTGAAGAGGTGTTTTGTTTGCCTGTTATGCGCTAAATTGTTTTGCGTCAACAAATTCTGTTCGGATAAATCAATTATGAGAGTTGAGAACGATTTAGACGTTGGCCACTAGAGGCTGAAATTTTATCTCTATGAAGATTTGGATTTTCCTAAGCAAAGTACAAAGTACACTTCCTAGCCAAAGTGTAAGAAACACCAGAAAATATTAGAAAAACACTAAACCCTAAAACTATAAATGACAAAATTATCCGCATCTAGTCCAACTTAGTAAAAATTATATATTTTCATTTCGAAGTGGTTAGTATTCAAGTAAAAAAATTTGGGCGCTCACCAAGAGACAACCAAGTTAGTTCTTGAGATGAAATTTCCGACTAAACTTATTCTGATTGACACTTAGATGCTGCCAAGATTCTTTTTAGTACAAGTTTTTACTAGAATTACAACAAAAAATAGTTGAGAGTTTGAAAATAGAGACCAAAGAGTAGAAAAATTCTAAGCCAAAAAAACCGATAAAATCTTATCGATTTTTGCTACAACATAACTCCAAAGGTCATTTTATCGAAATCGATAAATTTACCGATTTGGCACACCATTCAATTATCGCGGCCGAATATCCGAAAATCTAGAAATTGCTAGCAACTAATATTTTTGGCAACCCTATTTAGCACATAATTTAATATCTGAAAACATGTGTTACACTGTGGCGCGATGTGGCTCGAAATACTTTTGACATTTTTCATAACACACTTTCTGTTCCCTGGCCAAAACAAACTTTCTAATTTTGGCTTCATCCGAGTCCCCACTATCTGTTTGATTTTCATTGACCATTTTCTTTTTAAATCGCTGTAGGCTGGAGCCAGTCTGTTCTACTGAATCTAATACCTTAACTTTTTTTACAAATTTTTCTTGTAGAAAGAACAAATTTGACCTGGCCGGCTTTTTCACAGAACACCTCGCTGGACTGGTAGACCACCTTTTTGAGCACCGCAGATATTTGCTGCCCAGTCCACCCGATCTTGGAGGACTCGGTTGAAAATACTAAATTGGGTGCTGTTTGATTTAAATGATTCGAAAATTGATCGCAAACTAACCTTCACACACAGAGAATGCGGACTGCAAATAGGAGGAGAAACAAGTTGGCGCCGGTTTCCTAGTCCATCTATATTGCCGTGGGATGTCACTCACTGCTGCTAATTCCTGAAATATTGGGTAAATAAAAAAGACCCACAAATTTTTGGTTCAAAAAATGCCAAATTTTTTTAAGGAAATGTTTGTGGAAATTTTCTAGATTACCATACTTTAGTCATTTTGGAGAGAAGCAACTTAGCAATCGATTCAATTAATTCACTTGTCCTGTCCTCGATTTCAGTCGTAAACGCGTGGCTACACTCTTCAAACGGAGTTAGTTCAGCTCCTGTTTCCTGTAGACGCTTCCAAACCACACCAAAGCACAGTTTTAGCAGCTTTGAGTTAAAGTTAGCAATGTCCCATACTAGAGCTACGAGAGCTAGCCACTGTTCAGGCGATTTTTTCTCACTGTCTTCTTCTTCTTTATTGGATTCTTCAGCAAAATGTCTGAAAAGTTTATTTATCACAAATATACAAATCTCAAACCCTATAAATGTCTTACAAGTTAAGACTTCTAATCCAATCCACATAATTGGACAGGCATTTAAGCGTGAAATCCCATAATTTGTCAATTATTGAAGCCAAATAGATTTCCTCTGAGAAAACTTTTTCGATAGCCATCAGAATAGAGCCGGACATAGGACATATGCAGCCATGTTTGTTATCCTCATTGAGGGCGTAAGTAAATTGGGCTGGCTTGGAATGTGCTTTTATTTCTGTCAGAAATTGCTGGGTCTCCATCTTGAAGTAGACTATGGTGTTGAACTTGTTCTTAAGGATCTTCAACATTGTTTCACAGTTTTTGGACGGCCAGTTTTGTACAAATTTAATGGTTGCACTAAAGCACTTATGGAATAGTCGATTGTCGCTGGGCACAAGCACCGAGCCAAATCTCTAAAAAATTTATTGGAGCATGAAATACTAGCTATAAATTTTTACCTCTTCCAAAAATGAAACGCAATAAGTGAGCAAACAACGGTCCAGAAATGCTTCAATGTCTGGTCTCAACTGTGACTGCTTATTTAGAAGTGCTAGCCATTTCTCTCTCAACTAAAAATGTTGTAATCTTTCAAAGTCTTTTACTCATGTGATTTATTTTTGAGCAAGGTGTCTTTTTTATTTATAATGAAATTTTCTAAATTTTAATAAGAAAATCAACAATAATAAGTTGTTTGTAAATTAATTGGATGTAAAGAGGCAGTTCACTCTCGGTGTAAACCAAGAGCCTGGAAAATTGAAGTTGAGTTGCGTATCCAAAAATTCCTGAGAGATATATCAGCCAAACAAATGCAAGTGAGAAAAAACACTTATATACAAACTATGTTCAGTTTCCGTCTTTTTATTAGTTTCTGGAGTGTCTGGGAACCCCTTTAGGGTAGTTTACCCTGGTTTTTTTGTGGGGAAAATTAATTTAGAGGCTTTTTAAAACCCGTTTTCTGTAATTTTGGACCACACCTTTTTACCTCAGAATTTTGACATTCTGATTTTTTGTCCTATCTTGTAGAACAAGTCATCGTGAGCAAATTTTAGAAGAACTGTCATATGAAAAAGTTGGTCTTGCACGAAAGACCACGCGTTTTGGAAAAGGAGGTAGTTCGTTTAGTTAGCATATTTTGAAAGCTCTGTCATTTTTGCGCCAGATAGCTGAAAAAAATTGAAAAAGGGTGACACCAAGAAGTTACACACATTTTTATAAACATAATCCTCGAAAATCTCGGTCAAAATTCTGAGGTAACAAACAAGGTGTGGTCCAAAATTACAGAAACGGGTTTTTTAAACTGATTTTATAAAAAAACGTCAGAAAAAACTCTTTTTAAGCATGTACGATTATTTGTCACTTGAGCAGAAATTTTTTATAAAATATTCAATTACCATACGAAATTAGATGATGGAGTAAAAACTATATGCCCCAGTAAACTAAGAAAAATTTATCAATCTTTTTTAAAGGACCATGATTACCATGACCGACGATGAGAATTTCACACGTTTGAACGCGCGGACAGTATACCAAGTGCACCCCCCCCTCGAAATTTTTGTACTTTTAAATAAAAGTACCCATTTTCAGCTGAAAATTTTTAGTCTGAGGCACCCCAGTAAGCGAAAATTTCTCAGCAATCCGAATTATAAAGCAGAATTTGGAAAAAAATACTTAGTCGCTGAGAAGTTGGAGTAAAGTTAAATGGTCATTTTTTAAAATATTGACACTCCAACTTTAGGTCATATCTCGGCGAAAAAGTATTTTTTTCGAATTCTGCTTTATAATTCGGATTGCTGAGGAATTTTCGCTTACTAGAATGCCCCAGAAACAAAAATTTTCAGCTAAAAATGGGTACCTTTATTTAAAAATACAAGAAAAATTCAAGGGGGGTGCACTTGGGCTTTAACGGAACGCGCGCAGGACAATCTTTTTATTTTGAAAATGGTCAACAAACTAATAATGAAATCATCCAAAAAGCAGAGGTGGCAATGGGGATCGAACCGACGTCCGAATTTCACAGTAGGCCACCGCTTTACCACTGAGCCACCTACCGTATTTCCTCTAATTAACGCACTCTGATTTTCGTGGCATTGCGTTTTTGACCCACTTTGATTACTTCTCTCAGGCAAGTTACCGCCGATTTTGTAGCCAGAAAGATGAGCTATTAAATGGTTGGTAACTTGCCTGAGAGAAGTGATCAAAAAGTGGGTCAAAAACACAATGCCAAAAACACGATTTTGAATCAGAGGGGGGTGCGTTAATTAGAGGAAATACGGTATGTTATTAAAAGTTATGGTTTTAAAGTTATATTATGGTTACTTGTCACAGGATGGTCAACAAGTTTGCATTTTAAAATAATTCTTTTTTGAATTGACCTGGTACCCGCCTTTCCAAAAATTCCCATCGTCGGCGAGCATGCCCCTTTAAGGAAAAAGAGACAATTTCAATAAATTACGTTGTTACAGAATGTAAAAAAATCAACCTTGAGAATTTGATTGAACAAGTTTTGAAGGAGCACATCCTTCGGCCCAGTTTCGCAAAAAATTTGCTGGTCGATCACATTTGTAGACACTTCAACAACCGCAAAATCCAATTGCGCAATCAGAGAAAGAAGGGAGAGCAGCATCCCGATGAAATTGCAATTGCCTTTGAGATCTGAGACCAGCTCCTTGATTAAAACTGTTTTGAGGTGCGCATAGCATGCCTCTTTTGCCAATACTGCTTTTACTGGCAACTTTTCCTGTGGGATTCGAGATGACCAGAGCTCCACATCAACAACTTGATTGATCAGTTTAAAAAACCTGAAAATATTGTAGGGAATGAGACAAAATCATCATGAAAAATCACCATGAAGATAAGGCTGAAGGACGCTGGCGCAAACTTTTGGATAAACGCTCTACCGAAATAAGCAAAAATATTTTGTTCCTGATCATTATTTGGTCTCGTTGGTTTGACGAAAGTGTGGAGCACTTCTGCTGGACAAACTGTGCCGCTTTTTGAATTTCTTCGGTGGATGCAGAGAATGATGTCCACGATGACTAAAAACTTTTGTTAAAAGTTAGTCGTCAAAAGAGACGGTTCACTAAAAGTCAATTGGGGCAAACCTTTTTATTGCCGTAAAAAGGCTTTTTTGTCGTAAAAAAGGCAACATTTTTTTCTGATGCCCCAAGAATTTGTTTTACAGCAAAAAGTCTTTACGACAAAAAAGGTTTACCCGGTCAATTTTCCTAGAATTTAGTCAAGTGGACTGGTCAATTGACCGCTTTTGAAAAAGTTCAATTCCACAACTACTAGAAATTCAGTGTCATATGCAACTCATAAATAACTTGGAATCTTGTTAGGAAATATCAAAATTTCTGGAATGCAGAGGAAAGTTAATGAATCCGCTAAGATTCCAAAGAGTAAGTAAGTAAGTAAGTAACTGATTCGAAACCACCCAGGAGTTTTTGGGTGTGCACCTGTGTCAGTGAGTAAAATATACCTCAGCATTGGAAGAGATCTTGTCAATGGAGTCCTTGAGAACAGCCAAAGTGGAAGAGAGATTCACGAAGTCAGCGTAGTCATCATTGATCAAGTTTATCATTGAATTTTGAAGGAATCGAAGATATGTGCGAAGGTCATTGTGAATCTGATCGAGAGTGGCTCGCCTTCTCGCCAAATTTACAAATCTGTCTACGTTGAAATCCTCTCTGTTGAAATGTGCTTTGTTAAAACATAGCTGAGCACCATCTAGCACCGCTGATTTCGTCGCTGGAGTAATGGGCATTCCATTTGACAAAGTATTTACCATTTAGATGAAATAAGACTATTTGCGATAAAAAAATAATTAAATAAATAACTATCCAAGTCCAGCACCACATATCCACAAGAATAATTTAGTGGGCGAAGGCAATTCGTTGTAGGATAATTTCACTTCAAGATTGAAAACTCCCTTCCACATCTCAATTTTGAAAACCCGCACTGCATTTGTGCTGCTGGAAATTCAATTCTGTTGGCTTGCTATGAGTAATTTTGGACAAAATCAACGATAGAAAATTAACAAGCAGAAAATAAAAAACAGTCATGCACAGTTAACACTCGCATTACCATTTGTAACTTTGCTGAAATTATGGGCTTTCTAATAATATATAATATGTAAAATAAAAAGGGTGTTTTCAAGACTAAAAATCACAAATAGTAAAACTAACCACTTTTGAAAACGTCGATTTTTTGTAGTTTTTAGGCAATAAATTTTTTCTGTGCAGATAGTTGACAGTTTTTTATTGCAAATTTCGATAGAGCGATTCAAATGGCACATAATGTTATATTCATGCATGAAAAACAGCCGTAAAATTAGTGAGAAAGTAGACTTTAAAAGTATGAATACGTTTAATTTAAAAAACAATTTAGCGTAAAATTCCACCTGCGATCTTAATGTCCAAAAACAGTCTTGAATTCAAGTTAGCTTTGAAAAAAATTGACCTTACCCGAATAAGTAAAGCTTTTTAAAGCAGCTTTTCCCTATTCTCCTTAGACGTGTTAAAATATGTATTGCGATATTGTTAGGGAATCAGATTATTGAGAAGGAAAAAATGTTTTTTTGTTGTGTTGCAAATTGTAAGTGCACTACGAGTGCCTATTTGTCCAATAAAGTTAAAGTTAAAAAGTTAAAAAAAGTAAAACTTTTTCAGTGCTGAATAAACATTGGATTCTGACACCGGATTCATGTTCAGCATGGTCAATTTGCTTATAAAACTCCTTTCAAAGTTCATAAGTCACTGACAAATTTCAAATTCAATAAATTCCGCTCAAGACAATAAATATTCAAACACCGAATTTTTCAAGAATTTAAATATTTGTTGTCTTGAGCGGAATTTGAAATTTGTCAGTGACTTATAAACTTTGAAAACAGTTTTATGAGCAAATCGACCATGCTCAAAATGAATCCGGTGTCAGAATTCAAGGTTTTTTCAGCACTGAAGAAGTTTTAGTGCTGGGGGAATAGCACAATTTAGCCCAAACAATGAGAAACCCAGGATAATAATTGCTTGGAGAATTCACCTTGGAAATTACACCTTTTCAAAATCTTCGCCACCTTTCTGAAAATTCTATTGGTCAGTGCTACTATACGGTACTACGAAATAAGTTGTTTTTAGTTCCTAAAGTTTCATCGAAATATTCTCTAACAAAGTAGGGACCCTGTCTGTGACCTGGAGGAACTTCGATATAATTTTTTCTGCGTATACTTGTAAACAGTGCTCGGAATTTTTGAATTTTGTCGTACTCGTACTCGTACTTCGTACCTTCATTTTTTTGCGCTCGTACTCGTAGTCGTACCTCGTACCTCTTATTTTTTGGTCTCGTACTTCGTACTCGTACTGACCTTTTTTTTCTCTCGTACTCGTACTTCGTACCTCTAAATTTTTGGTCTCGTATTTCGTATTCGTACTCGTAGTACGAGCTAAAAAAACGATTCGTACTCGTATTCGTATCGTATTTTTGTCGTACTTGGCTTTTTTACTCGTACTTTTGTCGTATTCGACTTTTTTACTCGTACTTTTGTCGTATTATTATTTTTCAATGTTTTGTTTATTTTCAATCTTTTTTATACATAGTGGGTTAAATTAATTGAGAAGTACTTGCTTATGAGAAGAAAAAAGAGAATATATAATAATAAAAAAGGGATTAAATTTTTTGTTCAAACTTTGATGAATGACTTGACTCAATTGTTGAATGACTTGACTCAATTGTTGAATGACAAAAGTATTCTAGTTCGTAAGCGTTTGTCTCCAAATTTATACTTTAAAAACAAATAACAACTTCAAATTCATATGAAGAATCAGAAAAATGCTCGCATGCAAAAACTCAGTGAAGGTACGATTCGTACTTTGGTTCTCGTACTTCGTACTTGTACTTAGCGTTCGTACTTCGTATTCGTACTCGTACCGACCTTTTTTTTCTCTCGTACTTCGTATTCGTACTCGTACCGACCTTTTTTTTCTCTCGTACTTCGTATTCGTACTCGTACCGACCTTTTTTTCTCTCTCGTACTTCGTACTCATACTCGTACCGACTTTTTTTCTCTCTCGTACTTCGTACTCGTAGTACGAGTACGATACGAGTACGAGTACGAAGTACGAGTACGACTTCCGAGCACTGCTTGTAAAGCGTTTCCAAGTTCCTGACAAATCTGGCTCCCCAGCTCTGAAGGTCCACAAAAAGCGGTACAAGGATCACTCAAAGTTCTAAAAACACCTCGATACCCATATCACGGTTTTTGTTAACTGACCCATAGTCCATGGGTCATCCCAAACATTTTTGTTGACTTTCAGAGCTAGGGAGCCAAATTCACACGGGATTTGGGCACGCTTCACAAGAATACGCGCATAAAAAAAATTCATTGAAAATTCTCCAGGTCATAGTCAGGTTCCATCCCTTGTAAGGCAACATCTCCATGGTTGAGGCAAAAGAAAAAAACAACTGTTTAATTTTTGGCTTTAGCTGTTGTTGCTGTATTTCTTTTAACAAGTAGGTTATCTGTACCTTCGACTTACAGGACTTTTCACTGCGACAATTGCATTCTAGGAAATTATAAATCAATATAACTGCAGCCTGACTGTGACCCATTCATTTGCTATTTTGCTGAAAATGCCGATCAAAAGATCTGCTCCTAATTTTACCATGCACATATGGGGGCCTATTCCAACAGTTGAAAGTGTTCCAACACTTGAAAGTAAAGTTTGTGAAAGTAGAAAGTGAAAGTTGAAATTGAGACACAGTACTTCTTCCGTTGGTTCCCGCACTCATTATTTTTCAAAACTAAGCCATTATGAACAGTTAAAAAGTTTTGCACGATCAGTCATATTTTTTATCATTTTTTTATTGTGTCCTCATTTTTTCTAGTATTTTAGATGAACGAGCTGCGTAATTTTAAGCTGAACGATTTCTCGATATCTTTTATTATCTCTGGTTGCAAATTTCTGAATTATATGTTTGTACTCGTTAGTGTTAAAATGTGTTATTGAAAAATAAATATTTGTTTGAAAAATGGGTGAGGGAACCAACGGAATAAGTACCTGAGACACTTTCAACTTTACATTTTCAACTAAGCCTGGCTAACTTCTATGTAACTAACTATCATGTAAAAAATGTTCGCTTATAGGTATTTCGGTCGCAATTTCTATATTTGATACCGATGAGTTTTAAATACGAATGCCCTTAACTTTTTATGAACTAAGGCTACTGTAAAGTATGGTAGTCATAATTTATATCCTAGCCATACATTTTTGTGCTTCTCATTGGAATGCATATTAGCTAGTGAAAGTATTGAGCAGAAATAGTTTAGCATTTGTTTATGGTAAAACATCCCTTGTGCATTTCATTATAGCAATACAAAAGGCAAGGCTGTTCACAGCTTTTCAACGTTTCAATGTCTGCAAAGTTTGTTTATAATCGATTGCCCCTTTGTCACAAATGAAATAATACTCATTTAAAAAGTTATTGAAAAGCCATGAAAAGTAGTTTTCATGGACATCTGATTCATTATTTACTGGGTAGCTATGTTATCTGTATATGCATCTCCAGAGCTCTTCATTCTGCAGTTTTCGCTAAATATTGCACCCATTGCTTTAGACTTCCTGACACTTTGGAACCAATAATATACGACTTAAAGCTCACATTAAACAGCGATTTGCAGTACATTTCTGGTCAAGTAAGTTCATTAAAAGGTCTCTTTATGGACTTTTAAATGGGCATAACGGAATTTTGCAGCTAAATCGCGCTTTTTTCTAGTAAATTTTCGCAACTTTTTTAAAAAGTAATAATATTATCAGGTAGCCCTGTGATTCTATTTTCTAACGAGGTATCAATTATTGCACCATCTCTGAAAAAAGTAGAACAAAAAAGTAAAAGTATGAAGCAAATAAAAAAAATAATTTGGTTCATTCTTTCAATTTTTCGTTCCACTTTTTTCAGAGTTAGGCAATAAGCATAGTGACCGCGCCGTCCTCCGGGCCCGTCCCGTCCCCGTCTCCGTCCGGACGGCGCCGAAAAGTGAGACGGTCGGACGGCCGCCGTCCAAAAATAAAAAATTAGACGGCCGGCCGCAGGCCGGCGAAATTTTTTTTTAAAGGACGGCCGGCGGACGGCCGGTGATTATTTTTTTCGAAAAGACGGCCGGTCGGACGGCCGGTCGTGAAAAGTCAGGACGGGACGGTGGACGGCCGGTGAAAAAAATAAAGACGGCCGGCAGATCGGACGGTGGGGAAAAAATTGACTGCAAGGTGATAAGTAGTATATCGCAATAACAATTTTGAAAACTTCCATCTTTAATGTAAATTTTTATTGAACAAGGCAAAACTTTAACTGTAAAACTGGCAGAAATAAAAAAATAGAGACACACAAAATTGAGATCTTGCAATAGAGCTTAGAAAACAGTTCGTTTGTTGGCAACCAATTCAGCAAGATACTCTCGCACGGCTTTTCTTGCTTTTTCTTTCTCGTCTCCATGTAGGAAATCCATCGTCTCATCTACGGCTATGGAAATTCCCAACAGCGCAAGAAATTCAACGCCTGCTTTATAGAAAAGTCCTTTTGCGGACTTTACACCAAAGTATTGTAACGCTTTATGCCAAGCAGCCTCAAATGTATAAGTTTTTCAGCGTTTTGTAATGAATTTTGAAACATTTTAGAACACTTAGTCCAGTAAGCTTCGAAATTCCACCCCAAAAATTTGCCTTGATCCTTCAAGCTGTTATTTTCGAAACTTTTTCTGCCTTTTAGCTCAGCTTTCAATGTTTTTTTGGGAAAATTGTGAAAATTAGATCGACAAAAAACGTTTACATTGCAAAAAGACAACATATTAATTTTTTTTAACAACGCGACCAAGGCAAATTTTTGGGGTAAGAATTATACTGATAACTAATCCAGAATACATGCACACTGCAATAAGAACAGCCGGTCGAAGACGGGCGAAAAAAAATTGACTTTGGACGGCCGGTGGACGGCCGGCAAAAAAAAATTTACTTTGGACGGCCGGTAGACGGCCGGGGCTAAATTTCAGAGGACGGCGAAATATTGGACGGCCGGCCGAACGCAAAAATCTAAGGACGGCCGGTCGGACGGCCGGCGAAAAACGTCAAGACGGCGGACGGGACGCCGTCCAATTTTCGCTTATCGCGGTCACTATGGCAATAAGTGATACCTCGTTAGAAAATAGAATCACAGGGCTACTTGATAGTGTTATCACATTGATAAAAAGAGTAAAAAATTCACAAACAAAAAGGGAAAACAAAAATTTACTGCAAAATTCCGTTACGCCCCTTTTAAATTCGAAAGGTACCAGCGCTGTGACCGATTTTTTTTTCAAATCTTCCGTCAAAATATGTAAATCTCCCGTCAAATTTTTAAAAATTCTTGTTCTTGGTGTTTACTTTTCAATTTTTTAGGGGCTTAAATTGATTTTAGGGGCTTGCACTCACTTACCTTAGACTATTGATCATACATGCATTAAAGACTCTTCTTGCCCATCTCAGTTAAAAAACGGGGTAGGATACCTTAATATAAGATATTTCACCTTGGGGGACCAAGGCAAATGATCAAACTTTGGTAACCAAATTTTTTTGAAAACTAAATTTTTTAGTATGAAAAACAACTTTTTTGTTGTTTTTAGTGTATAAAAATTATTTAGAAAATGTTAAAACGTCATTCACAGTTAACAGAAAAAGAAGCCCCCAAGTGCACAAGTACCAAAAATTTAGCCACATTTTTAGGTTCTTATTGAAATCCAGTGTAAACAAAACACATCCCTTATTCAGCTTCATGGTAACTCGTTGTTTTTAAATATTCAGGCAAGCCATTTGTAAATATTACACCGTAAACAACACAAAGTCTCATTATGTTTCAGCATGCAACTCTAGAGAATAGGCTAACCAACGAAACAATTGACCTGAAATCACCTATGTTGAACTGGAGAGATGAAGTAGTTGAGTTCAGTTTAGAAGAGTGGCCATTGAAGCAGGCCAGTGTTTATTACCTTCAAATATGGTACACCACAAGGTAATAGTTTTCTTAATATGGAAAGAGGATCGAAGTAGAATTTTTCAACTTTTTAATTAAAATTGTGTACATTTCGCTGGCCGTAAATTTTGGAGCACTGAGCCGAGCCAAAATTCTAAAACTGAAATTTTCGGCTCACTGAGCTGAAAACCGAAAATTGAAAAGCTTGATAAGCCGAAATCGGCGGCGTTCTGGGTCGACAGCCCTATTCAAATCAAATATTTTTAACAATTTTCCAATTCTGCCACACAGAAGACAAAAGCATTTCAAAAATCAAAATTACAAATTTAGATATGCAGATGATGGACATGGTCTGATGCGTCACCAAGATTTGGTTGATAAAACGGCAACCGGGCATTTAGCACAATTTGTGAAATTTGTCCGCGGACATTTAGCAGAAGTTTGAATGAAATTCGGGCAATAGCAACCGAATTTCATTCAAACTTCTGCTAAATGTCCGGATGCCGATAGAAATTTTTTTTCCTTTAAAACCTATCTGTTTCAGGAGCGTGGCATTTGGATAAATTCTCTGTTTGAACCGGTCTTTGCTCGTCGACTATTGCCTTGGTATTGTTTAAGACAAAAATCCAGCTGTAAAAGTAACTTTGAATAATTTCAGCTTTGATGAGCCGAGATGGAGAACTGCTTTTAAAGTTTGTCAATATATTTGGTCTAATTTTAACCCAAAAGCTTTTTTAGCTTGAATTGTGGCTGATTGGTAAATAATTTTTACTTTAAGTTTAGCATTGAGCACGACATTCATCAACTTTTTATCATCTCCTTCTGAAACATTTTGACGATCGTCTTTGAAATTTGTGGCTCGGAGCTATTTAAAAAACTATTCTTAAAATACTTTTAACCCATAGCACATAGCACAAAATTATAAATTTTTGTTTCCTGATTCTAGGTGAATTTGCTCACAGCAGGTAGAATTTAGTTCTTCAGTATCAGTGCTCGATAAATCCTCTTTTTTAAGTTTCACAGCCTTGTCAAACACTCCAGCTAAAATAACTGCGTGGAATGAAAACCTGACCATCTATGTGTTTGAGCCAACTCCAGTATGTTTTTTTACTTTTTCAATTACTTATTGTCAGAGGTTCCCTGATAACGATTTTTGGGACTTGATATGATATGATAGTGATAGGGAAACATTAATTCCCCGCCTGATATGATAATGATATGATAAGGCCGACAAAATTCTTGTCTGATATGATAGTGATATGATAGGGTTCCTGTGTTTTTCGTCTGATATGACAGTGATAGACCTCGGGAATTTTTTGCGTGATATGATAGTGATTTGATATGATAACGTCTGATATCACGTGATATCACACGCTTTTTTTGTTATCAGATGAATTTGATATGATACTCTGTTTAATAGGTAGTGTGACGTTTCGTAAAAATTTTCATCATATCATTTTTCTTATTATTTGGCGCCAACTTGAATATTTTGGTGCAATTTTAGACAAAGATAGTGGTATCATACCAACCGAACGAAGTGGTCGTCCACTTGTGCGATTTTTTACGTTTTCATGTTCCAAAACCTGTTTTCTAGACTAACTCGGGCATGCTGAAGATGGTTTGATAGTGGTAAAATGCCGTTTTCTCGAGTATTTTTTGAGTATTAGACAATAATTGATTTCGCCAAAATTTTCATATGAAATGAAAAATATGAAAATTTTTTCATATGAAAATTTTTGCGAAACGCCCCTGCACCGTTTAATACTGTGTTTGATTAACTTAATTTTAGTAAAGGGCTACCGGGCCGCCAAAAGTACGGCCCATTTTTTAATTTGATATGATAGTGATAAGGGCTTTGAATTTCCCGCCTGATATGATAATGATATGATAACATCCCTGAATTTTTTGCGTGATATGATAGTGATGTAATAACACTGATATGATACTGATCTGATAACCCTATCATATCATATCACGTGATAGCGGAAATGTTATGATATCAGGGAACCTCTGCTTATTGTTGCTTATTTTTTATTAATCATTTTCAGCCACTTCCCATCTACCTTTTCTCATTCGCCATTGGACAATTCACCAGCTATTGCAACAAAACCGCACCGCTGGACAAGGAGATATGCATATGGAGGCAATTGAAATAGCTTTGTTGCAGTCATAATTGTGACTTGTTTTTAGATTCTCTTATTTGCAAGACTGGCAGGAGATGGCTCAAAACATTATACGTGCAATGTCCCTTTATCAGGTCTGTTAGTCTGTGCACTCCCATTGAGTGCAGCAGTTAAACGTGTTAATGAATTTAGCTAATTGAACTAGTTAACTGTGAGTTTTAGCAAGGTATGACCGACTACCTGCTGGCAGACCCTGTTGCTCGGCTACACTTGCTGATCGTGCCTATGAAACTGAATGGAATGGAGAACTTTGGCTTACTCAATGTCAAAGAAGCAGTAGTGATGTTTTATTAGTTGA
Source organism: Ditylenchus weischeri (assembly GCA_029231635.1). Lineage (NCBI taxonomy): Eukaryota > Metazoa > Nematoda > Chromadorea > Rhabditida > Anguinidae > Ditylenchus > Ditylenchus weischeri. The sequence goes on from JAMRYI010000007.1 coordinate 502,262, forward strand.
AAATTTTAAAAAGCGTAATCAGTCATGGCTCGTGTGTGATTTAATTTTGCGTTTTTTTACCGATGAGCAATTGATTGAGCAATCGATTGGGGGGGGCTTACGTAGAACCGGATAAAATGTAAAAAAACTTGATGGATTTTTTTCAACTATTCGTAGTCGCGCCTCTCATTTGACATTTACCACATAATTTTTTTGTCTTCATGAATTGGTTTGAGGACACTTTCTACGGCGTGGCAAGACTTGAGCAATAAGATTTGCGACAGATGATTAACAAACAATATATTTTGCGCCATACAATTTGCGCGCCAAGATAAGCACCACAATAATTGCGTCGCAAGAATTATGACTGTTAGATGAGAGAATATGATATTTGAACTGCAGGATTTGTGGCCGAACATTTGTGCTGCAAGATTTGCGCCTGATGATTTGCAGGTCATGGGTAAAAACAGCACCGCAAAAAAGCACCGCAAAAACAGGACCTGAGAAAACAGCGCCATCAAAATAGCGCCAGGAAAAAAATCTGGTATTTTCTCTAATAAAGCCCTCCTCCTCTAAAATAGAGCTCACTCTCTTCTTTGGCTCTGATTTTGACTTTGGCATAAATTGGCCTTGTCTTTTTCTCACTAAATCTGATTTTGGCAATTTTTTTCAATTCGTCCATGAAATTTTTTATCATTACTAAGGAATATTAGAAGGCGACGCTGCGCCGATGGCGCATCACCCGCCTTAAAATATAGAGAAACTGATAAAAAGTGAACTTTAAATGTGAGTGCCGCTTCGCGGCAACATGCCTCAACGCATCCTTGTGGATCAGGCACCCGCTGGTGATTAGAGTGTATCATTCTGGATCGAATACCGGCTTGTGGTTCGGGTGTATCTTTGCAGTTCAGGTACGCGCTGGTGGTTCGGGTGTATCCTTGTGGTTCGGGTACCTACTGGTGGTTCGGGTGTATATTTCTGGTTCAGGTGCATCTAGGTGGTTCGGGTATTGGCTGGTGCTTCGGGTGTATCTTTATGGTTCGGGTGTATTCTTGTGGTTCGGGTACCTGCTAATAGTTCGGGTGTATCGTTGTGGTTCGGGTGTATCTTTGTGGTGGCAGCAAACTTGTTTGTGTTTGGTCTTATTCCAGTCGAATCGAAAATGTGTCTCAAGTAACTGATTTGTTGGAGAAAGAACTTACACTTTTCAAGTTTTAGAACACAGCCAAAAGATTCGACTTTTTGAAGCACGGCATTTAGGTCTGTCGCATGTTGCTCTTTTGTTGGACTAGCTACTATTATATCATTCAAGTAAGCGAAAGCAAATTTTAGATCAACGAGCATTTGATCCATGACTTTTTGAAAGATTGAAGGAGCAGATTTTATACCACAAGGTAAACGCTCGTATTGAAATAATCCTCGATGCGTATTTATGGCTTACAATTTCTTTGAGTATGTGTCCAACTCGATCTGAAAGTGAGCATCGGACAGGTATAAGCAAGAGAAGAACTGAGAGTTATTGAGTTTCGAGAAAATTTTACTAGGTAGAGGTAAAGGGTGCTTATTCAACTCGAGAACATTATTTAGCCCCGTAGAGAAGTATGTGCAAACTCAAACTTGTCCATTTTTGACCACTAAAATCGGGGCTGCCCATTCACTGAAATCAGTAGGGCGAATGACCTTCAACTGTATTGAACGATCCAACTCCCGATTTCTGTCACCTTCAACTCCTAGAGTGACTGGTCTTTTAGGTACGAAAACAGACTTGGCCTGAGATTTTACGTACAAACGCGCTTGGACTTTAGTAATATTCTCGTTGAAAAGCTTTGGAAATTTTTGAACTAAGCTTGTTTTGTCAAACTCACAACCAGAACTCGGGTCCAAAATCTTGCTTTGATGTGTGGTGACTGAATTGAGACAACAAATTTCCGAAAGCCGATTGACCATGTCCAATGAAAGTAACCAAGGACGGCCCATCATGTCAAAATAATTGTTGTCGACCACGTAACATTCAAGTTTTTGCGCCCGTTCATTGAGATATTGAACTTGAAAAGGACACTTGCCTCTGGCTTGGAAGGTGTGGCCCGTAAAAGATTTTCTCAACACTTTAATCGGTTAAATGAAGGGTTTTCCTATTTAACCGCCACGTCTTTTCTGTAATCAGAGTGGCAGATGAACCAGAATCAACAAAAAGTTTGACAGGCGAACCCTGTTTTTGGAAAGAAATATACCTAGGGTCGGCGAAGTTCGAAGAGGCAGTATGCAGAGAAATGTTCGAAATGTCCATATTAATGTCCGTAGATGGATCATGAGGAGACTCAGTATGGATCACATCTGTTGAATTACGCAAAACTCCCTGATTTCGTTTACTTTGACATACTCTGCCGGCGTGACCTTTAATACCACCAGCGGGTACCAGAACCACAAGGATACACCCGAACCATAAAGATACACCCGAAGCACCAGCGAGTACCCGAACAACAAAGATACACCCGAACCACCAGCAGTTACCAGAACCACAACGATACTCCCGAACCACCAGCAGGTACCCGAACCACAAGAATACACCTGAATCACCAGCGATTACTCGTACCACCAGTGGGTACTCGAACAACAAAGATACACCCGAACCACCAGCGAGTACTCGTGATGTTTGCTAGAATTCTCAGTTCAAGTCAAAGATACGCCAGTTAAAAAGACATAGAAGAGATAAAGTTATCCGAAAGAAGCCCCCGATGGCCTTTTACTTAAAGTGAATGAAATTGAAGCGTTAAAGATTCGTTAAAATAGCTTATCAAGATGTCTTTAAAGTCATGCGCAATTACTAATTACTAACACATGGTAGCGTTAACAACGTTGTTAATTGCTTCAAGGAAGATTATCGGTGCCGTACGGTCGAGCCACGCTTGAGTCAGCAAGAGATGAAGAAGAGATTGCTTAAAGTGATCTGAAGCATCAGGAAGAGAAAATTTTAAGTAAAAGTGATGAGTAAAAAGTTCGATGAGTAAAAAGTGTGATGAGTAAAGTTAAAAGTAAAAGTTCTTTTCAATTTTATTCACTTTCAGTCGAAAATTTTTGTCGGATGTACTTGTAGATACTATGTGATCGATTTAATACACTGGTAAGAACAAATGTTCAAATTGATAAGAAAAATATGCCGATATGTCGGAAAATAGAAGGGCACTCTCTATTCGAAGGGCACTAGCTAGCAATTTTGCTCATCGACTTGAAGTATTCTGATTTAGATTTCCAAAACTCTCCTAGGTCTTGTGGAACTAATATTTTCGGGAAATTTTCGGGCTTTTCGGGCCGGGCCGACACCCTTCCGGGCCGGGCTTTTATAGTTAAGCAGCAGGCCGGGTCAGCAGAAACCCAGCCCGTGCACAGCCTTGCTGCCAACTCTAAAATAGATTGTGAAAATCGGAATTCACAATATATATCTGGCGCTTTTTTGCGGCGCTGTCTTTGCAGCTCTGTTTTTTCGGCGCTGTTTCACCCATAACCGACTTGCACGCCAAGATATGCCAAGCTAAAAGTGTGCACAAGATTTACGTTACTGTTAGAAAAAAGACTGAGATTTGTACTGCAAGATTTGCGCCCGAAAACTCGCGCTGCATTTTTTGTGCTGCAAGATTTACGACGCGAGATTTGCGCCGCATTTTTTTGTACTGCAAGATTTGCAACGCAAGATTTTTAACGGGTAATATTGCAGGTTTTTTTTCAAAAACGATCGGCAAAATCGGAATCCTAGCAATTTTTGGAATCAAATGGTCAAAACAGAACTAGCCTTCAAAGGAAATCAAAGATGAAGCGCAAATCTTGCGGTACAAAAAATGCAGCGCGAATCTTGCAGTACAAATCTCACAGTCTTTTTCTAACAGTAGTAAATCTTGTGGCACAATTTTTGCGTCGCATATATTAGTTTTCATATCATGAGGCGTAAAACTCGCAGCAGATAAAATGCAGCGCAAATCTTGAGGCGCATTTTTCGCAACTCAAATCTCACAATCTCTCACTTTGCATTATAAAATCATATGATCTCAAATTTTATTGCTCAACTCTTGCCACGTCCTTTCTACTTCAAACTGGTTAATTTTTCAGCTGTGGCCAAAGTCTGACGATGAAAACTCTTTTTACACTTTTTCTAAGACCCTCTACCATGAAATGGCACATCAGTGGTGAGGTTTTGAAAATTAGCTGCTTTATCAATTGTCGAGTACCCTAAAATATCTTGATTAACCACAAAACTTTAAGTATTAAAAGTGGGAAACCAAGTGGTTGTGTGAGTATGCAATTTAGATTGTTTGAGGTTTGGAAATCTGGTAACCATCGATTGGTGGGACAGCATATGGCTGGGTTTGTTTGCAATCTACAGGGTGGTCTTTTATAATCTCCCTAGTTTGTTTTCGCCATAACTTTTTGAATTCATGGTTTTTCGGCGAGATCTTTTTTTATTCGAAAGAGCTGCTCTGCGCCGAGCGATTGGTACCAAACATGCTTATAACACTTTATTCGAAACACCAAAAAAATAACCAAAACAAATCAACAACAATTTCAACAAATTTCGGATATTTTCTGAATTTCTAATCTCGGTATTTCTGTTCTGTGCTTCGTCCGTTCACGGCAAGGCTGTACTCCCAATCGGCGTTCATATGCTCCAATGGCTCTGTCAATCATGTCCTGAGGCAGTTCTTCAAAAGCTTGCTCGATTCTTCTTTGGAGAACATTCATGTTGGCGATTGGAGTTGTGTAGACCTTGCTCTTGATCCAACCCCACAGGAAGAAGTCCATCGACGTCAAATCGGGCGAGTAAGGCGGCCAGGCGATCGGAGCAGGCGCATTTGGCTCTGTTCACGTCGATATCTCTGCTGGAAGCTGGATACGCTCTTGCCCTCTTCGATAAACCATTCTACGCACTGAGATCGTTGCTGAGGCGAAAAAGACATCTAAAAAGACACATTTTTAAACAAGCCGTAGCTGATCAACAGAATCATGACAAAAATCAATCTTTGGTACCAATCGCTCGGCGCAGAGCAGCTCTTTCTAATACAAAAAAAAGATCTCGCCAAAAAACCACTAATTCAAAAAAGTTATGGCGAAAACAAACTAGGGAGATTATAAAAGACCACCCTGTACTTTCGGTCAAAATTTTTAATTAAAAGAGTTGTTTAGCCGAAGGACTGACTACTTTTGCCTCTTCCCTCCGTCCCATTGTGCATGAGCCATCTCACGACCTGACCAAGGAACCTTTAGTTTGTTTTAAATCATAAAATGTATGCGATATGTTTACAAGTCCACAGATTGGATTTAGGTGGACTCCAAATGGTTGATACAAGCACGAATTCCACCAATATCTTACACCAAAAGTGCTGCCCTGCTGGAAATGCTAGAGTCTTTGATTGGTCCTTTGTAAGTGACTCTTATTAAACATTATCGATTTACAAACACAACTATAATTTTTCAACTGTAGGCGAATGCAGAAACTTTTAAGGTAAAAATTTAAGTTAGGTCTGTAACCATAATGTTCACATTCACATAAAAATAACATAAAAACTTTTAGAAATATTCCCTATAGGATACCTTTTTTATATTTGGGATGTAAATACATTCTATAATGGACACCTTTACAATATAAAACGACCTATCTATGATATGAATCTCATCCTTGTAGATTGATAAATTTTAAAAGGGAGTATACTTCGTATATGCATCGCCTAAGTCACAGGTTCGACTACCACTGGCTGCACACCCTACTTTTTTACCTCTTTTTATTCACAAGTTTGGTGTCGGAAAAATCCTTACACTCTTGGCTATCCAACAAGATCATCAGCGCAGGCTTCAACACCTACTGGAGTTTCTATCTAGGCTAAAATAGGCTAAATTTCCAAAAATCGATTGTTTGGGGGTTTTTCTTTGACTGGTTTCATTGGAGTGCTCTGACTTTTTTCTACAAGTCATATGTTTCATGTACTAAAATGTAGCCAAGATTCCGCGCTTTCATTTAAGCTATCATATAGAAAAGAAACAAACTCGAGTCATGATTAAAATTCGAAAAAAAAATCAACGACGTTCAATTTCTTGCCATCCTACACAGGGCTGTATCGGAACTCTTCAGTATTATGTTTGGAATTGACATTTTTGCGATTTTAATTTATGTGATCATTTATAACCTTATACTCAAAATTTAGCCCTGCTTCTTACCGTCATATTCATAGTATGGTTGTAAATGATCATATGATAGCTCCAAAATAATACCGAAATCCTACCCCTCAAAAGTACTTTTCATCCTTGGTCATACCTTCGCAAGTTAACTGTTTTTCTGAAGTGATTTCACTGTGGAATTTTTTTTATCTGATTCCTCACGAAATTTTGACTCTAGAAAAATACCAAACGCATTGAGAAATAAAAAAAATGTGTAGAGGTTGAGGCGATGCTTCTGTATGATGAAAATGATGCGTACTTAGTTTTCTAAGTACGCATCATTTTGGATGGTTTCCTTTGATTTTGATGGTCATTTGCTTGAAATTGCAAAATTAGGGGATTTGCTGACAGTAAAGCAATGCTGCAAATAATTCCAATCGATTTCTTGATAGTTTTCGGCTCTAGATGTCAGTGAACTTGATAAAAAGAAATAAATAAAGTGTTCAATTAGAATGATTTGAACCTTCGACCCTAGGCGATATACGGACACGGACAATAGTGTCCCGCTAATTCTACTGCAGCACTTTATTGGGTACTTTTCTCGTTTAGGTCACACCTTCATTATTAATATTTTCGTTGCTATTTAGATAGATTATATACATTTTATTATTCACAATTATACAATTCAACAATCTGAGACCATATGGAGAGCATAATATCATTTCCTGCAAATTTTCTTCTCTATACAAAATCAGATACGTAACTTCGGAAGACAGAACGATGACTGCCAAATTCTTTTTTGTGACTTCTTTTGAACTTCAGCCAGGTCGACTCAGTTGTTTCTGGTGCTATGAAACGTGTTCGCATGAACAATTGTCTTTCAAGATGCAAAGAATGGATGGAAGCACAGTCTCTAGACAATCAATCGTCGATCACAAGAACTTCTTCCAAGAAATATGCGAACAGTTCTTCATCAGGAGTTTTTGTTAAAAAAACCAGGATGAAAATGGTTATTACAATTTTTTAGAAATCCAACCAAACTTGGGGGTCCCGGAAAAATCGTAGAAGGTTGTTGAATTGTATAATTGTGAATAATAAAATGTATATAATCTGTCTAAATAAAAAATAAAAATAAATAAAAATGAAGGTGTGACCTAAACGAGAAAAGTACCCTCTATTGTGATTAATGGAGTTCTTGATGGCTTTTCCTGTTCCGTTTCTTCTTAGTAGAGGCGGAATTTCTCTTCCCCATCAGCAGTGTGAGCATTATCCTTCTTCTTGCCGAACGCTCCTCGAACTTGACCTGGCAATTGTTGAGCTTTATTGGCTTTCTTGCACGACAAAGGATTAGACCCTCAGGTCCTTTTCGCTTGCGCATTTTTGTAGGTTCACTGCCTAGCACTTCTTGTTTGAGCTTTTTGACCCTTTACAGCTCATCCTTTGAATTCATTGTATATCTGGAATTTGAAAAATTAAAAATGTCTAATTTGTATTAGTGATTTAAAAAAAAAGAAGACCTGCTACATCTGGTATAAAAAAAGACAGATTGAACTAGGCCTGTTTCACAATGCATCCTCAATCCTCAACCTTAGCGAAGTGCTTTTTGAATTTTTCATCGGAATAGCTTTGAGATTTTTCGCAAGTTTGGTGCCATATTGAAGCTGAGATCCAGGGCTATCGTTCGACACTAAACTTGCAGAGGGCGAAAATAAAAATTATGGATAAAAGTGCGTTTATCCTCAACATTGAAGATTGAGGATCATGTTGAGGATTATGTTAAAAATTACCAACTTTTTATAATTACCAATTACCAACCTCTGCAACTTTGGTGTCCAACGATAGCCCTGAATCTCAGCTACAAAATGACACCAAAGTTGCTGAAATTTAAGACACACAGGCAATACTACCTCAGATCCAATAAAATATTTGGCATGATCCTTAGTCTTAGACCTGCGAGCTAAGCGCTTGCCTCAGCTCCCGAATCCCCGGTGGTAGGCCAAAGTCCCTTTTTTGAGATTTTCGCCACAGTCAAAATCACCCCAAACAAGGGATTGTGGCCCACCACCGAATCCCTAAGACGAACAGCTCTAGGCAAAGGCAACAAATGCAATAAAAAAATGAGCCGGAAATTGATAACATAAGGTATTTTGGTCATTGTATATTATGACGGGCACAATTTCTCGATGAAATATAACCCCCTTTAACATGATTTTTAGAGACTATGTCAGGCAATTCCAGTTTCAATGGGCCAACACTGACAAGTTTTTGGCACTTATGAACAGCAGCCTAAGCGTTGAGGTAATCAATTGTTAATAGTCACCGAAATGACTATACTTGTTAACGGACCATGTCTTTTCCTAATCATGTCAATCTCAAATGCATGAATGGCCGTGGGATCAAAAATCAAAAACAATTTATTCCAACAACAAAATAACCAAAACATTGTGAGTAAGGTTGAGTGACTGTGTCTAGACTATAAAACTAACAACTGATATTCATAGCGGTAAAGCTGAAATTTTCCTGAATCAAAACCAAGGCAAGCGCTCAGAAAACCTAAAAAATACGATACGACATTTTGTCTACAGCACAAACGAAATAACATGCTTGATCTTGTTGCTAACAACACACATCCTGACCATGACCGTAGCATTCCCATGCTTGTCAACGACGCCATTGTTTGAATTGCTGAAGTAGTCCATCCCGATGAAATTGGGACATACCCACTCACTTGTCAGCTGCTTACCACCAAAGAAACCTGTGCCCCGGATTCCCTAAAAGACCATAAAAAGTTAAGAGAGGCCCGAAATGAATAGAGTCTCACCAATTCAGTAACAGTATTTGGATTGTAGACGATGATGGTGAAACTGGCATCCGAGCATACCTTGCCACTTTTGCGCTCACATTTGATGTGCAGACCGAGTGTACCACCATAAGCATCAACAGAAACGCACCTAAGCGTATCAGAGATTTGTGACAAAAGCAGGAGACCACACGAAACTCACCACTTGGATCCTCCGATATCCTTAAAATCCGAAAATTGCTCAACCTGGGCCAGCTTTATAAGATTAAAATCCAGAGAGAGCGTCCCAAAGTACATCTCTGAAGAAATCTATACAAGAAGGAACAGCACAAAAAGTTGAAAAGAACCAACCCTTTTCGCCGCACATATTCCTTTTGACCCAGCTCATAAAGCGCTTAAGGACCGTTTTCTTGTTAAGCTTGGCATCACCGAAGAGATCCGAATGGCCTTTTGAGGTAGGAGGCGAAGGAGATCCACCAGGCTTTTCCTCTGCAACCACTGGTTTTTGCTCAATTTGAACTTGTTTTTCCATCTTGAAAATTTGGCTTCAATTCTAAAAATAATAATAGTAATTCATGAAGTCATACAAATAATCAACTTAGTGTCGCTACACAATGTTTTTACTTAAAAAAGTCTAAACCACACAAGCTTAGACAGAATCCTGAGAAACACGATAGTTGAAATGACATAGACTTTTTGCGAAATCTCATGAGCGTGAAGCTGGTTGGAAAAACTGCTAGATGGTAGAGGAAGAATACCGTATATGCATATGGATCCAACTGCAGCCCAAACTGCTGATTTGCTCATTTTCATCCAAATTTTTTTTACTTACATGTAGCTCGCGAATAGATTATTTTTCAGATCTGTCTTTTACCTACGAAGTGAAACCAACAGCAGAGGTTTTCAAAAAGTTATGGACAATGAAGAAGAGCCAAACTCATGACGCCTTCATTTCCAGTGTTCACACTTCGCATAGCAATTTTCACGTGCGAGACAAAATATGTAGAATGCAAATCCTTCAAAACAACCGACTTTTTTTTGTAAAAATTTGGGCCACTTCAAATTGGGCCATTTCAAATTGGGCCATTTCAAATTGGGCCAATGCAAATTTGGTCATTTCAAATTGGGCCATTTCAAATTGGGCCATTTTAAATTGGCTCAATGCAAATTGGCCCAATGCAAATTGGGCCATTTACTATTTTCGTATCTCTCTGATGAACGCCCCTTCAGACATAGGTTGAATAAAGTTAATACACGCTTTCGCCAGAACTAATTTATGCACTCGTCCCACACACAGCAGTAACAAGCAAAGAGATTTTTAACAATTTCTTTGGTACTTTTTCAAATGAGCAGCGATGGATGCGAGAAATTCAATACGAGGTAATCCGACTCCATTGGCGTAGTTAAGAGTCAGCTGCTGGATCTGTTTTCCTGAATAAATTGCTCAAAAATGTGGCCCAATTTGAAAATGGCCCAATTTGAATTTGTCCCAATTTGAAATGGCCCAATTTGAAATGGCCCAATTTGCATTGGGCCAATTTGCATTGGGCCAATTTGCATTGGCCCAATTTCCATTGGCCAAATTTAAAAAGGCCCATTTTTCTCCTCCCCAAAAAAAGATAATTTTTCGCTAAATATATTGTTAAACAAAGATGCCCCCGATACAACGGCACCCCTGATATAACGGCACCTTTGACCGGTTCCCAGGGGTGCCGTTATATTGGCACTTGATTGTAGAGTTATTAGAAACCAAGTTAAAAGTTCAGCACAGAAATCCGATGACTATAATTTTTTAATTGGCGGGCACCGATTTTGAACGTGTGGAGATGCACCTTTAAAGAAAATAAGAATTTTTAAAATCCAAACAATAACAGCTTTTAACATTATTCAATTTTTGTCCTTTTCCAAAATAGGTTTCAATGTTTTTATCCCAAAATTTTTTCGCCTTGAAAAAATTGAAAAGGGTAAATAAATGCTTTTAAAACTGCTCGAAAAACCTTTTTTAAGAAGATTTACGTTAATCTTACAGCTACTGGGACAATCTAAAAACATATTTAGAACTTTTCACCAGCCAAAGCAATAGAGTTCCTAGATTCCTGGCTAGTGCAAGGAAGTCATCCGATTGTGTTTGTAGACTTTGACAGATCTCTTGGCCAGTTCCTGTTTTCTCAGACTCCTAAAATTGGGTTCGGATCACAATGGCCTATACCTATTTGGTTAGAGTGCAAGGTATGTTGTTTCATTGATACTTTTAAGTAACACAAAAACAGTTGAGGACAATTGATAGTTAACGTTATTAAAATGTCCAAAATTTTGTTATTTTGGAGTCCGACGGTACAGTCGACGCTCGATATAACGAACCAATTTTGTTTATATGGCCAACGATGAAGTAAAATGACTACACTTGCCGCTCGATATAACGAATCCCTGTAGCTGGTCTTCAGGGGATTCGTTACAGTCGACGCTCGATTTAAGGACAGAATTTATCCGGTCCCAACCCACAAATGTCCGCTCGGTATAAGGACAGCGAGCAATTTTCAGCCAAAATTCCAAATTTCTGTTGTCTCTAAAGGAAAAAAAATTAAACACTAAAAATTTAAACATTCCTTTACTTCTTTTTTGTGTGTTTTGGTTGCATTTTGTTTTTATTTGTTTTGGTTTTTTGTTTATTTTAATGCTGTTGACCCAGTGTTTTCAAAAATCAAGGTCAAGGTAAATCTTGACTTTATAAAGTCAAGGTCATTTTTCTCGATTTTTCGTAAAGAAAACAGGTCTGAATTTTTTCCCTGCCCCCTAAAGTCAAGATTTTATGCTTGACAAAACGTACTTTTCAGAATTTCGATAATAAATTTTTGAGATGAGATATAGCCTAAAGTCAAGGTAAAATCACCTTGATTTTACCGAGGGTCAAGGTCAAGGTTTAATCAAGGTGATTTTACCTTGTATCTTGTACCTTGTATCGTACCAAATCAATCAAGGTGATTTTAACCTAAAATCAAGGTGATTTTACCTTGACTTTAGGCTATATCTCATCTCAAAAATTTATTATCGAAATTCTGAAAATTTCAGCATAAAATCTTGACTTTAGGGGATGGGAAAAAAATTCAGACCCGTTTTCCTTACAAAAAATTTAGAAAAACGACCTTGACTTTATAAAGTCAAGTTTTACCTTGAGCTTGAACTTGACCTTGATTTTTGAAAACACTGTGTTGACCTTTTTGTTTTTATAGCAGAAATTATGGCAACTCCATGCAAGAAAAGACGCGTAATTTTCCTAGAGCTGAAGAAACAGATCATTGATGCTTCTTCGGGCAAGAAATCAGATAAACTTAATCTAGGTTTATTTTCCCCCGAAGCGCGGATTCAGAATGTGTACAATGAGGCGACAATTATTTGGAGCCGAACACCCGCACTCAGTTGATATTTTTCTTGAAAATTTAGTTAGTTACTACAATACAACTCTCTGTAACGGCATCTTCCGACAATGGCACCGTTCCTATAACAGAATGGCGCAAAACATGATGTAAAAAGGTGTGCACCCAGAGGGATTCGAATCAGCAACCTCGGCGATGAGTATATGAAGCTCTACATCAACCCTTTTGCTTAAGAATTGCTCAGAACCCACTATAGAGTGGCCAAAAGCCAGTGACACTGACGTGATGGAGGTCGATGAAAAGCCAGAATTGCAGCTAACTACTACGTGAAGCTGTGCAATATCTCATGCGCTACTCTTCTACAATGCGACAAGGTGTTGGCCAAAAAACATATCAAAAAGCTGAAGCAAAAGAAAATAAACCGCTGTTAACAAAGCGCTGTTTAACCATGTTAACCACTGATTCCTTGTTATGTTTATTGTTTGTTCAAGAAATGTTTAAAAAGTTTGTTAACACTCGATTTAAGGACAGAAAATTTCTGGTTACGAAAAAAAAAGCTCGATACAAGGACAGCTCGATTTAAGGACAGCGTTTGGCTGGTCCCCAGGCTGTCCTTAAATCGAGCCTCGACTGAATATCGAGCGTCGATTGTATAACGCACATTGATTTGCTTGGGCAACAAATTGACATCTTTTGAAGATTTTTATTTTTCTGGCATTTAAAGCTAACTACCGAGTTTTGACTTTTTGCTGGAAGGATTTTTGCAAAATCTGAATACGCTATTTTGATAGTGTTAAAAGGTGTGCAAGGCACCCAATTATTGCACAATTTAGTAAAAATAGGTAAAAAGCTAAGGGTTTGCAAATTTGAAAATCGAAAATCCCTCAAAAAGATCTTTTAAATTTTTTATCACAGACAAAAAAAAATTAAATTTAAAATTTGTAAAAAGGCATACCTGCGCGTTACACCGCAAATGAAGGTGACCAACAGTGTTTTTCATTCTCAAATTTTTTTTCTACGCGTTCTCTTCTAGGTTTTTGAAGTTTTCTGCATAATTTTAGACAGTACAGTCAACCCTCCCTAAATGGACCGCTCTATGAACGGGCAGCTGAGGCTCGGTCCCGGACACTATTTTAGTGACCAACGGGTCTTTTATAAACGGGTCTTTAAGGCCCGGCACCTTGAGGAACTTGTTTATAGAGGGTTATAAAATAAAAAATAAAAATTCATCAATACTATATTTGAAGCAAACCAAGTAAAAGACGAAACGATTACAAAAAATTAGCTGGTCAATTTGGTCCCCCCGGCTGGTCCACGGCTTTATTCGCTCACGGGCAACCGTAGTTCAATTAAAATTTTTAGGATGGAACTGTGCCCGAAAGGCTCTACTGGATTCCAAAAGACAGGCAATTAGTGGTGGACCTGTTACAACTAACAAGCACAAACTCCAGCAAAAAAGTGGCGATCAATAAAAATAGACCTGTATATTACCAAATATCGTCTAGATAATAATGTAAAATAAACTTTTTGTTTCTATCAAAGAGAGAGGTTAATTTTTTTTCTTGGAGTTGGCTCTAGGAGGAATGCCTCTGGAGAGGCCAGTAGCAGCTGTTAATGATGATCCAGATCTATTCTTCTCTCTCTATATTCCTCTAAAGCATTATTACTGCCGTGAATTGGCAAGTTAACAAACAACAACAATAGAGCAGCAGCAGGAAGCAGAAAGACTATGCCAATCCACTTTCTCCTCAATTTTATGTACAATTCATTTTTCTTTTCTATTTTTTGCGTGAATTTTGATACGTTTGTCATAAAAATGTATGATTACCGTGTTTGTTCTAATAGCTCACCCGGGTGAGTTATTTTTCAATATTCCTCAAGGGCCCAAAACCCCCGCCACCTCGCCGGGCTAGGTGAGTTAATAGAGAGGTGAGTTAATGGAGGGGGTGAGTTAATGGAGGGGGTGAGTTAATGGAGGGGGTGAGCTATTTCAAGGGGCGCCACTGAAGGCGCCGGAAAATTTTTTCACGAAAACCGAAATTACAAAAGCAAACTTGTAACTTCCTACTGACAAAAGCAAAATATTTATTAAAGTTGGTTCAGTGTTTGAAACTCAAGGACAAGCTCAATGTCAAACGCAGGGTAAAATTTGAGTTTAGTAAACTCAAGGTCGTTTTTCTTAATTTTTGTAGGAAAAACGGGTCTGAACGGGTGTGATGTGGGCGGTGAGTTATTTTTCGCTCGATACTTAGGCGGGTGAGTTATTAGAAAGGGGTGAGTTAATGGAGAGGGGTGAGCAATTAGAAAAAATACGGTATTTCTAAATTTTATTTTTTGCTTTGGTAGACCCCCTTGCTAGAACTCTGCTTTTTATAGGTTATCAAATAGAATTTTGACCCTACTAGCGAATACTCCCCTTCCCCAAAGGTTTTCCCTTTTTAAACTTTAGTTAAAGGGGCATGCTCACCTGTTACAAATTTTGTCTCCACCAATTCAAAAAAATTTAATTGAACTTCTGTACAGATTTTTTACTTGGTTTCTACTTGGTCTCTTGGTTCAAAACTATGCCTAAAATTAAATTCTAGGCCTTGTTTTGTTAGAAACCAAGCTGAAAAATATGTGCAGAAGTTCAATGGTTCGAAAAAAATTTTTAATCGGAGGGGACAAATTTTGAAACAAGTGATCATGCCCGTTTAAGTCCCAGACCCCGGAAAAAGTGCGTAATACATTTTTAGTCCTTGCTTACATGCGCTGGCTAACTTCTGAGCATTCAAAGGTAATTAAGTAACACACAAATCTGTCAATGTGGCATACCATGGCCTATGGATTAAACGCATTCTACGGGCAATTTATAAGCCATTTTTAGTTAAACTTTTTTTCCACAAAGTCTTTTCTTGAGTGCAACACTTGTATGCAATCTAATTTCAGAATTTTCTGACGTAATTGACTCTCCTGCTTGCCTAGACAGTCCTTGCTTTTTTTAGTTCACAACAGTTCTGACATACAAAACTGATTTTTCATAAAAGTACAGTAAGTAATTTTGACAAAAGTTGTTGCAGTTGTGAAATGGGCAGTAGATACGGCGGTCCAGCCGGCTATGACGAAGATGCAGTTTGGTCTAGAGGAGATGGAGGTTACAACATGCGGAAAAGTCCGCCTCCCCTTATCTACTCAGCCCACCCTTCAGCACATAACCACAATCCTCATCACACCAGTCATACTATAGTCCACTCAAGCATTAAGCCTATGCCTGACTCTGACATCTACAAGTTGGGAATTTTTTTAGTGGACATGCCTATGCAATGTTAAAAACTAGTTTTTAAAAAATTCACAGGCAAATTGATAAATTGTTACTTTTTTTACACATACCATGGGCAGGCCTCATTAAAGAGGGCAGAATATTAGTAAAATTATATTTTCGAACTCTAGAGTTGGTATATACGGTTGGAGGAAGAGATGTCTATATTTCTTTATTCTGGTAATTCTCCTATGAAAAAAGTAGTGCAAAGTATTTATTTAGATATTAACAGTGGTTGTAGTAATCAATCTAGCACTGACTGTCTGGGTAGGCTGCCCTCAGTTTACACTCGTTATTGTAAACTGTGAATAAGTTTAGATAATGACTGTGCTTGACTTCTCTATGGTAAAATACTTAAAGTTGAGTCTACAGTCCATAATATAACTTCTTGTTCAGGATGGGATCGGAGCTCTGAAAGTGGAGCAAGACGGCATCAAAGTGCTAGGCAGGTCGGAATTTGACAAACCAGTTCAGTTCTCTCGCCTATCCACCCCAGATGTAGGTCTTTACAGTTAACTCATTAACCAATATAACAGCCGAATTTTCAGGACCAGGCGCTGTCCATCGACTCTGGCTCTGGTGTTACCATCAATGCCCACAACTTCAGTGGCTATTCTACGGCAAGGTAATGGTCAAATCGTTTTATTAATCGTTGGTCGTTTTACACAATTTAAAAATTAGCAGAGCCTCGAGATTTTGACTAAGGCAGCTCAATGCCTATGATTTTACAAGTTTTCAGAATAAACTTCTAGTGCTTGAAACTTGATATTATCTTTTGACAAAATTGACCAAACTGCAAATTTATTTGGCAAAATGTAGTTTATTTCAAAATTTGAGAAACGTTCTTTATTTCGAGCAAAGCATAATTTCGAACAAAGCATAAAAAGACGATATTTTTCTAATGTCTTTGTAGTTTTTAGTCTTTATTGGCCTAATTCTAACCTTGTTACAGCCTCAACCTGAATCCAGACGGCAAAGCCAGTGCTGTTTGTGAACGTTTTGAAGTGCTTGACCCTGGTTACTTCGCTATAATTAAATCATAGCTTGTTTTTATATACCTATTATAGACAGGAAACTGCTATTCTTTGTGGATAGCCAAGAAATTGGTTTGAAACTGGAGAACTTAAGAATATTAGGTTAGTTTTTTAATTTCTTATACTTCGTTTAACTCATCTAATTGGTTAAGATGATGGAGGCAGTATATTTGAAGGCGCTATCCAAACTGCCATTATTAGACCTGAACCAGATAGTCCACTTAGGTTGGTTTAAATTGTGGCTCAAAAACTGATTGATTTAAAACAAACAATTCCTTCCTTAAAATGTATTCCTTAGTATTAAAGAACAGCATAATGATTAAGGAAAACCAAGTACAATATTGGCCAAAAACAAAGAAGGGACTCTGACTGTGACCTAGGGAAACTTCGATGAATTTTTTTGCGTATTCTTGTAGAGCAAGCCCCAGTCCCTTATGAATCTGGCCATCCAGCTCTGAAGGTCATATCAAGTAATACAACTGGCACTTTGAAGTTTTAAATACACCTCGATACCCATGTCATGGTTTTTCATAAGGGAACGTCCATAAATTATGTCAGACTGACAGCCCGGTTTTGGGGACCCCCCAACCCCCTGTCAGAAGATGTCAGAATGGGCCGGAACCCCCCACCCCCCTATTAAAATCTGACAGTTTTCTGACACAACTTTAGACTTCCAAATTTTACATTGTATATAATGTTTAATAATCTAAGAACTCAACAATCATTCAGAAAATTTACAAAATTGTTTTCAAAAGGTATTTTTATATTATAGTTGCATACTGAAATTTCAATACCATACAAAATAGTTTTTTCGTAAAAAACAAAGAGTGTTAGCTTATGTGTTAGCTATGTGTTAGCTTGGTCTTGACTCACTCATTCGCCTCTTCTTTTTCTAAGGCTTTGTTTTTTTTATGCTTGAGACCATTTCATTGGCCGAAAGGATATCCAACTTTCGGAGCTTCAGGTATTGGTTCATAAAGTAGACTGCAGATATTAGCACTATCACAGTAAGCCCATAAAAAATGCATCTACGATGGTGATGTTGTCGTCAATCAAAGAGTTGCTGGCAGGAGTAGGAGGAAGTGTGGCTGCAGGAACGGTGGGCGGAGGAGGATATAACGTGCAAAACAGATAAACAAATACACAAAAAATTAGGTCAAAATTTTCAAAACTGATTTAAACTATTCAAGAAAATTTTCTGTGAAATCTGACATTCCTGTCAGAAAAAGACCATTTACCCCCACCATACCCCCATTTTTTCACCCCCACCCTCTGTCAGATTTTGTCAGATTGGGCTGGGATCCCCACCAACCCCCTGTCAGCGTGACATAATTTATAGACGTTCCCTAATATAAAAACATCAAAAAATTACACAATTTGAATTGGCGCCAATAATATTTAAAATATATGACGTTTCAGCACAAAACGAAATAAGTTTCGTTTTGTGCTGAAACGTCAATACCCCGTTTTAAGGAGGATGCACAAACGCTTATCCACTGCGCCGTGCTATAAAGGGATTTGTAAACAAACAAGTCGGCCACTCCCTTTAATATGGAGAACAGACTTTTTTTCAAATTTTTTTTACCAAATTGTTGACTTTTTATTAGGTTCTGTTTTTCTGCTACTGTTTTTTAGAAAAATACCGTTTTTTCTGTTTTTCTGCTTCTGGTTTTTAAAAAAAACCGGGTGCACCCCTGGTGTAGAGCCTCATCATCGAGGTTGCTAGTTCGAATCCGCTTGGGTGCACACCTTGTTTTTTTACCATTTTCACTAAAAAAACTCTGAAATCCCAACTTTCGAATCGCGCAAAAATTAGCCCATCTACCTTTATAGCCAAACAACGGTTTACCAAGCTGCTAGAATTAGAATTAAATTCAAGCTTCAATCCTAGCCGACCAAATGTTAAGCGCATACTATGTTTAAACATGGTGCGGGCCCAAAAGTGGGGAGAGAAATTGACAGGGAGCTAGGGGCTAAAGAAGACTATTTGGCCAGAGCCAAAAGTGCGTTTTTTAAGGTCAAAGTATTTTGTAGGCTCTTAAAACAATAGAAAAGGCGAAAAACCGTGTATGAAGGATATTTATCGAAAAAATATTTTTCGACTACATTGGTCTTCCCTGTGGTTTTTGGTCATTTTGACGTGGTCACCTCTGTTGAATCTAAAAAGATCGAATTTGAATATAGATTTTTTAACTGGGGCCTACCGCATAAAGAAACTCTGGTATGCATGCTTTTTTCATCCAGAGTTACTTTTGAGTGATTTGTGTCTGAGGTATGTGGGTGTGCGCATCTCAACTCCAAGCATCCTGAGTTCGAGATGCGCGCACTCACTTACCTTAGACATGATTCCGAGAAGTACTATTGATCATAAAATGCATATAGAGTCTCTTTTTGCCACGGCCCGAGTTGAAAAACATGGTAAAACAGTCAAACAGACAAGGTATGTGCGTACACCCACATACCTTAGACACAAATCACTCAAAAAATCATAGCGGGACAAAGGCAGTCCATAAAATTTTTTTCGAAAAATGTCTTTACCACATGTTTTCTCGCGTTTTCTATCGTTGTCAGGGCTTAAAACAGGTCGAAGTTTACAATCCCCCACGCAGAATGGTCAGATGGAGGAGATAACTTCATATTCGTGTTTCTCGACCCTGATTTCATGAGAAAGCCGGCTGTTTTTCGAATTCTGAGCAAAAAAATTTTTCGATCCACAGGGGGGTCATGGTTTTTTAGTCAAAAATTAAAAAAATTCAAATTTGCACCTATTGAATTTTAAAAGGGAACAAGGGCTGTATAGGGAGGGGAAGGGAATAAAAGGGAATGGAATAATGAATAATGGAGAAGTGAATATTGCTCGGAATTATGTCTAAGGTAAGTGAGTGCGCGCATCTCTAACACATCAAGCCCCCGAAGGGGGCGCAGGGGCTTGGTGGCTTGGGGTTGAGATGCGTACACCCACATACCTTAGACACAAATCACTCAAAAAGTGACTCTGGATGTATGAAAAAGCATGCATACCAGAGTTTCTACATGCGGTAGGCACCAGTATTCAAAACTATGTTCAACATCTTCTTTTTAGTGGGCCCTGTGTGATTAGTGGCCCCTTTTTGTTCCTTCCTCTCCCTATGAAGCCCTTATTCCCTTTTAAAATTCAAAAGGTGCCAATTTGAATTAAGAAATTTTGACTAAAAAACCATGATACCCTCTCTGGATCGATTTTTTTTGCTCAGAATTCAAAAAACAGCCGGCTTTCTCATGAAATCGGGGTCGAGAAACACGAACATGAATTTATCTCCTCCATCTGACCACTCTGCGTTGGGGGGATTGCAAACTTATGCCCTAAAACATACTTAGACCTTGAAAAAACGCACTTTTGGTTCTGGCCAAATAGTGTACTCCTGCCGAACTTGGTCACACTCTACAAGAATACGCGCATAAAAAATATTTCACCGAAATTCTCTCAAGTCACAGTCAGGGTCCCTCCCTTGTTGGTCACTTTAAAGCTTTTAGGCCCTACAGTCTAACCTCGATAACATTCTGACAACCCGCCACATTTCAAAGTCCGATTGAAAAAAAAAGAAAATAAAACTAATAAAGAAACTGAAGGAATCAACACCCGATGACACGTCACCTGAATAACACGTCACGCAAAAGCTGGTCCCAGGGGTGACGTGTTATCCAGGTTTAGACAATAGGCCTGTTTTGCCTTCGTCCCATCGTTAATCTGTTCGAAATAGACACAGTGCTTCAAATATTCAAGTTTCTATTATGATGCCAATAGCAAACTTATAGAAGATATAGCCTTTAATATAACTAACTCTAGAACGACCACGTTAAAATTGTCTCCACTGACCACGTTGACGTCATTATGAAAAAGAATTAAATTTTTTAATCCAATGGGTTACAAATCGAGCAGAGATATATTGTGCTTTATAATAATATTTTTTAGATGGGTTGCACTAAAGTATCACAAGCATATACTGTACCCATCCGAAAAATAATAATAATGAAATAAGATACAAACTATTTGAGTGTCCAATCCATCATTATCTCAAAATTGGCAGGAGTTATCTCAAAATCCGCGGACAAAATTACACAAGTTTTACGAAATGTCCGCTTGCCCTCAAAATTAGATTCATTATATTGACCACAATATGGTCAACCTTGTCAGTGGCCTATGTGACTTTAAATATGGTTATATTTCGGCCGAGTAGTGTCTTCTCAGCCCGCAAATTAATCTAATCTAATTTCATAGCTGAGGTTATTATCTTCCTAGATTTTTATACTTTCTTTCTAAATGTGTTTTATGAACACCAAACCAAGCTCTGCAAATATGACATGACCACTTTGTGGTCAACGTGGTCGTCCTAGGGTTAATAAATTAAGCTTGGAGTCACCAACCCGAAGCCTGAACATAGAAGCAGGCCAGGACATAGAACTGATGAGTAGTGCTGGAGAGATACAGCTAAATGCTCTTCTGGACATTAACTTAAAATCCAAACAGGTAAGTCAAATGTATGAAGGCTTGATTACGAAACGTGCATCAGCTATTTTTAGGGAGATATACGGCTGGAGTCTGGGTAATTTTTTTAAAAATTGGTTTAAATTTATACTCTTTTTTTATTTAAGAAATGTTTATATGTCAGGTAAAAATATATTCGGTAAAAGTGTAGATTGTTTTTAGTTAAAAAGGTCACGTTTGTAGGATTAGAGAGAAGTAGTGGACAAGGGCAAGCCCAGTATCAGTTGTGTATATGCCAGAATGGGAGACTGTTCATGGCGGCTGAGAGGTCGGACTGCAGGGCAGACAGGACCATTTGCCAGGATTAATTTAAGAAAAGGATGTACTGCATGATAATATATGATTGCCTCTTGTTAAAATATTTAGTTTATTGTAAATAAAGTACTGGGGCGTATTCTATGGAGATCTGGCCCACCCGCTATATAAGTACAACTCTGAAGTTTGAAGTTTGACTTGGGCGTGGACACCAGGGTACTACAAAGGGTATAATCATTAATTAAATTAATACCAAAATTATACCCAAGAAGGTATTAAAAATATTATTATTTACACTAGTGTTGGCAAATTGAAAAATCCGAGACCGTCGAGACGAGACTAGAGGTCGAAAAAAATTCGAGACCGAGACTGAGGTCATTTTGTCGAGACCGAAATAGCCGAGACTCGAGACTTTTTCCAAAAAATTTTTCTCTTGATATATGTCCAGATGTGCAATTTTAAAGCTATTGATGGACAACATTGTAATGACAGATTTTTATTGCAACCAGCAGAAGAACAAACACAACAATTTTCATATCATATTCGGCTCAATAACAGTACTCGATCTCTGGTAGACTCTTGTTTAGGAAGACGAGCATTTCCGCTTTCTCTGAACTCAGCTTACACCTCTTGTCGTCATAGACATCGCCCGCCACGGAAAACAGCTGCTCACTAGCCACACTTGTTGCTGGTGCTGAGAGATAAGTGCAGGACCTTCTTGTCGAGCGAAGAGAGTTCACCTAAGCACGTGAACATGTGTAACAAGTCAAAATTGAAAAGAGCAAGAGGAAGGTACCTGTGGGCATCACTTTCACAAATTTGTCCATGGAGTTCTTCTCGGCGACGGCTTGTTCCTCTATCTCAGCTAGCTTCACTGCGTACTCCGGATGAGTCTTGGCGTGCTTGAGTAGGCCTTTCGTCCCCGAGTCTTTCATCTGCAGCTTCTTGTTGCACTTCGAGCACTCTGCCTCAGTAGCGGATAACTTCTTGAAGAGCTCAATTTTCCATACGGCGGCCATCTAAACGGCATAATGTAAGCAATTCCAAGCTACAACCGTCATGGTTGTAGCTGTATTGCACTGTATAACAACAAGACAATGCAAGCAATACCTGATAAAGCTATACAACACAGGCAGAGCGATCAAAACAGAGGCACGTTGTGACGAAAAAGCAATGAACATCAATGTTGAAAAAAACCACAGTGTCAACAATTTTCAGGCCTAAAAGGCCATTTTATCTAGTGCAAATTGGTCTCGAATTTTCACAAATTTCGAGACCGAGATTGGCGGAAAAAGTCGAGACCGAGACTCGAGACCACATTTTGGCCAAAATCGGCTCGAGACGAGACTCGAGACCGGTCTCGTCTCGACGCCAACACTAATTTATACCCTGGGTATAAAGTGTAAGTCAATACCTTTATACCCAGGGTATACAAAGCAAATACGAATCCGGTGTTAGAATCAATGGCTTCCTTAGCAGAAAACTAATACTTTTATATTAATTGTGTACATTTTGGCATGATTTTATAGTAAGATATTCAGATATTTAGGTCAAAATAATCGTCAGATTCTGGTTGTTCTTTTTTTGAGCATTTAGCTATATATTATCTCCACACAAAGTATGACTCGTACAAAGTCAGGGTAGGACATTTTCAAAATCGTTTCTTAAAGGGGCATGCTCGCGCCCGATGGAATAATTCCTGCATTTCAAATTGGCGGGTACCAGGCACGCCAGAGATTTGAATTTCAAAATCGTGTTTGAAATCATTCTGAACGTTTTCTTTCAACGTTCATTTTTTGCTAGCTTTTTTCTAATTGCTCTAACAAATATGACCATACTGACTGCCTTGCAAGAATTGTTGAAGTCGAAATCTTTTGGTATTTTTTGTTTTATTGCTGCTGTGTATATGATTTGTAATTCTCACGAATTTTTAGCCTCCAGCGGGATAATTGAGCAGGTGACGCCAAGGCATTAGATAAGTTTTTTTTATACTTTTAGCCGTCTTTTTCTTTCTTCTCTTGTCTAGTTCAGGTGCCTGCTATGGAAAACAGAAGAGCAACTCTGCAAATGGAGGACAGAATAACAAGCTCCGGATGAAAATATCGCTGATCATTCTGAGTTTTTTTGCTATTTATGTAATTGTTGATTATTTTGGAATAAAAACTGTCTGAACTTTGGTTACGAAGTTTTTAATCGTTAGTGCGACCTCTTTTGCGATCCGACCTCTATCTCTTCTACTTATAAAGTTATGCACGCATAAATTTTTACGAAGAATAAGCTAATCTTTTGTCAATCAGCACTGAAAAATGGTTTGTCCAGTCTGCCAAAAGAAAACAGGTTCTGATAAGGGCGTGAGGATATCTATGAGCGATGCTAGATTAGCTGCCTATCGAACAAATGCAAATTTCAATCCGTTCTGTTCTGGCCAAAGAGTTGTAGTGTGCTACGAGCACTTCAGTGACAACGATTTGATCAAACGCGACAATGCTATTGTCGGAGTCAAGCCAAGATCTTCGATTCTTCCTGTAGAAGCTCAATCAGTCCAACCACAAAATGAAACTGCGTCTTCACCATCCATTGTGTCCCATACAGCTACTTCGACCCCTAATCGGAAAAAAGTTAGTGAAAATGAAAGGCGTTGTAATGTAGTAGCCGGATTTTATAGGTTGTGACACCAAAAGCCTTACACACAATACCATCTGCTTCAATGATTTTTCAAGACGTAGAATTGTCAAAACAGCAAACTACAGAAGAAGATGATGAGGAAACTGAGCCCACGGATCAGTCAAAGTTTTTCATCATCCAGTTAGATCAGCTCAAAATTCTGCTTCAAAGATGTTATAACTGCGGTTCTTTGACGCTTGGCACATGTTGAAAAACATTAGACGATCTATAATTACTGTAAGAAAATGGCATAGGTTTAATTTTTTCACAAAAAAATGAAGGAAAGTAAGAAGAAATGTAACCATGAGCTCAAAGAGGCTGCACCACGCTTTATGAACCACCTGTGGTATGCATCTTCGTTACCAAGAGGTGATCCAAAGGTAGTCAAAGAAACAGCTTTATCGTCTTTGTTGAATCTGGCCGGAATACACAGTTGGTCTCAAGTAAACCAAACGGAGGGCCTTGCATGAATCGCACATATTTACGCTAGAAGAACTTTACGATGGCTTTGAAATAAGTGGAAACATTGAAGACGCTGACTTTTTGGATGAGGAGTCTGATTTTGAAGATAACTTTATGGAATTCGATGATGATGATATTGTTTATTGAGAATAATGTTGAAATAAAAATGCGTGAAATCAAATTAGAAGCTGAAATGACTCAAAAGCGGGATTGCGACTTTTCGGGTAATACATAACGAGGGTAAAGTAACACGAAAAATTAAAAATTTATTGATGCGAAAATATAATACATATAGAGAGAAGATCATATTGAACGGATAGACTTTGACTACACTCAATCGACTGTCCTTCTGTCCTCCATTTGCAGAGTTGCTCTTCTGTTTTCCATAGCAGGCACCTGAACTAGACAAGAGAAGAAAAGAAAAGACGGCTAAAAGTATAAAAAAACTTATCTAATGCCTTGGCGTCACCTGCTCAATTATCCCGCTGGAGGCTAAAAATTCGTGAGAATTACAAATCATATACACAGCAGCAATAAAACAAAAAATACCAAAAGATTTCGACTTCAACAATTCTTGCAAGGCAGTCAGTATGGTCATATTTGTTAGAGCAATTAGAAAAAGCTAGCAAAATGAACGTTGAAAGAAAACGTTCAGAATGATTTCAAACACGATTTTGAAATTCAAATCTCTGGCGTGCCTGGTACCCGCCAATTTGAAATGCAGGAATTATTCCATCGGGCGCGAGCATGCCCCTTTAAACGAAGAAATAGTGATTTATCTTAACTTTACTGATAAAAAACATCCTATGCTTATTATTATTAGAAAGCTGAATTACCGGCGGTCATTTCGATATATTATGACAATCATGCCCTGCTCTTGGGTTGATCCATAAGTTCGTGGGTGTTTATACGTAACAGACCATATTTATGTATGGGTTGCAAAATTTTTGATTAATGAAAATTGAGACTCAATTAAGTGCTGGGTTTGAAAATCGAAATTTTGAAATTGTGTGACTACACAATTTACGATTTGAAACCCATCGGTTAATTAATAAACAATTATCGTAAATTGTGTAGTCAAAATTCCGATTTTCAAACCCAGCAATTAATTGGAGTGCCAATTGTGATTTATAAAAAAATTTTGCAACCCATTCATAAATATGGTCTGTTACGTATAACCACCCACGAACTTATGGACCAGCCCAATACTTGCAAAACTGTGCGTGTCCAGTTGGATATTGACCTTGATTTCACAAGTGGTTAGCTTCTGGACTCTTTTTCACCTACTTGACCCATCATTAAAGCAAAAAACCCGCAGCATTGTGTTCAGCATAAAAAACTGTGTCAGAATCAACACTTGTTAAACACTTGTTAAAAGTCGAAACGCGTAAAAAACGTGTTTTAAAGTGGCAGACGATCATTTTAAAAAAGGTTAACTTTTTGCCTTGGTCCTCATCCTGGGGTTCGATCGCGAATTTCTAAAATAAAAGCATCTAGTGTCGAAAATAAAGGCAATTTAAAGGAATTTTCACCAAAATAAAGGCAACTTAAAGGCATGTTGTCCCTATGCTTCAAATCCGACAAGAATCAACAAAAAACAACTTTATTGACGAACAACATATTTTTCTCCCCCCCTTTCCTGCTTTCAACAACTCTTTCTGCCCAAGAAAGTAGTCATAACTTTCATAAAATTCCAGGGGTTCGATCGCGAATTTCTAAAATAAAGGCAATTTAAAGGAATTTTCACCAAAATAAAAGCAACTAAAAGGCATAACATTCGCCAAAATGTGCCTTTATTTTCAAAAAAAAATAAAGGCAAAATTTTCAAATTAAGGGCAATGCCTTTAATTAAGGGATATAATCGGACCCCTGTCCTCATCCTATATACTGAAAGAGAGTTGTCTGTGTGTATGTTTGATTTTTTCATAAATGTCTCAAAATTGTCGTTTGAAAGTTGGTCTTGAGATAAAACAGAGTGAATGTTCTTTTGAGATTCAGTTTTTGAGAGTCTCATTATTTTTTTGCTGTTCTTCAGTGATTCAATCTTAATTTATTTTAATTCAGTCTCTCTCTCCTTTTTACAGTGAATCAAGTGGATCGCTGGAAGAATCAAGCTACTCAACCTGCAAAGTGGACATCTATGTAACTGTAAATTTTATTTTTCTTTGCCTCGACTGTAAATCATTTGATTCAGTCTATCTCCTCTTTACGGTGTACTGCTCTTCACGGTACAGAATCAAGATTTATTTTGTGAGTCGGTAGTGTATTTATTGCTTTCAGTAGTTCTTGCTCTCATGAAGTCTTAGTTATTAAACTCAAGTAGGATGATTTGCATGGTGAAATAAATGTCAGAATAAGGTACAAAATCAAGATTCATTATGCGATTCAGTAGTGTATATATTGCTTTTAGTGATTCTCGCTCTCATGGAGTCTCAGTGATTGTGCTCGAATGCTCAAGAGGAATGACCTGCATGGCGAAATACATATGTCGAAATAAGGTACAGAATGAAGATTCATTTTGTGATCCAGTAGTGTATTTATTGCTTTTAACGGCGCAAATAATCATTAAGCTGACATGATCAAGAAGGACGACCTGCATGGTGGACAATCTCAGTAATAGTGCAGTCGGGGTATCTTGGCTCTTCAGTGATTCAGTAATGTATTTTAGTGGTGCTATTCAAAAAATATTGTTGTGTCATCTATATTCATATTGTAATGTATTTCTGCATAAGGAGTATCAATAAAAATAATTTTGAAAGCATTGATTTTACAATCTTTACAGCTTAGTTTGAGTCAAACAGTAAAACAATGCTGCGTTTTTGTAACACATAAACGTTGCAAAACTAATATAGTTAGTTAGTTCTCTTAGTTAAATCTCAGTTCACTGAATGTGATTAAAGCCCTTAAGTTCTTTTCGAATCATAGAAAACGAACAAACTCTTTTATGAATCTCAAATTTTTTTGTATAAAATTAAAAAATACCTTTTAAAAAAATACTTTTGGAAAAGATCTGCGAAATTTAAATGAGATGCAAAACCCGCCCGTAGGTCGGGCAAAAACTAGTAAAGTAATAAAGTATAATTAAACGTAAAAATAATTATACGTTTAAAATTTTAAGAGATAGTTTGGTATACCAGAGCATATAAAAATTATTGTTATATAAATAAAAATAGAAGTTTTTGCGAACAAAATTGGAATAAACATGTTTTCAATGAAAGTTTTTAAAAGCTTTCAAAATAAGTCTGTTCTAAGCTGACAAAATTTAAAAAATGACAAAACTTTTACACGAAAACTGCCGACTGTGATGTTTGTACATATCGATCTAACTTTTAATTCTGCGTCAAACTATGCTTTAAAATTTAAAGATTACTGTCAAATTTCAAATCCATCTTGAAACAACAGATATTCAAACAATAAATTTTTTGAACGTTCATATTTTTCATAGGCTTTCGCATGGTATATCTTGTTTTGTAAAATAAACAATGTGTAAAAAATTGTTTCTTGGGCATTGAAACCATCCTAATTTCCAAAAAATTGGACGCATTCCTACTTTTTTACTTTTGACTTGTAAAACTAAGGTACTCGAGTACAAAGTACGAGTTCCCAACACTGGATACCACATATAAAAGCTTTTTTGGAAATCCATTTGAAGTACTTCTAAAAGTTTGAAGTAAATATCCATTTCTTGAGCAAGGGAGCTTCCTTGTTGGACTTGGTATGAAATTCCTGGGCTTTTTTGGAATGAGTGTAGCAGCTGAATATGCCCAAGACGTGATTTTCGATGACGAGGAGGCACACCTCTCGGCTGCAATTGATGCCTATCTGAAGGATCTGCTGGTCAAGCTAAGGCAAAAGAAAGAAAACTTTAAGGCCATTATTATAGAAGATTAATCAAACTATTAAAAATACAGATAGGAAATTTATGCCTCTAAAGTGCTTTCATCATTTAAAAAAATAATGCTTTTATAATAAATTCTGCTCAAAAATAGTCAAGAAAAAAATGCTAATCGTACTTGAACTGTCTGTTCGTACCCATACTCGTACTTGCTCTTCATCCTCGTACACGTACCTTTTTACTTTTTCTGTTCGTACTCGTACCTCTGTTTTTCGGCTGCTCGTACTTCGTACTCGTAGTACGAAGTACGGTACGAGTACGAAGTACGAGTTCCCAACACTGGATACCACATATGAAAGCTGAGAACAAGGGCTATCAAATAAGTACAAGGATTACAATGAGGTATGAATATATTGGCAAAATATAGTGACTTATATCCACTCAAATCAGCCATCTACCTTAAAAAACAATTTTTTTAAATTGCTTGTTTGAGCATGTTTTAATTATACTTTTGCAAAAACCGAAAAGCATAGGTTGACGCAGAATTAAAAATTAGGTCTATACGTAGAAACATCACAGTCGGCCGTTCTCCTGTTAAAACCTGATTCAATACCTGGCTGCTCTAATCGAGAAAAAACGAATCTATCATCAAAATTCATATATTTCTTAACAGAGAAAAAGTTAGAGAAATTGTAGTACAGCCTCAAGCATATGAAGTACAACTCTGAATTTTGACAATGGATTCATGTTCATCACAATTGATCTGCTTAAAAAATTCTCTTAAAATTTCAAACTCACGGCCAAAAGTCAAATTACATTAAAAACAACAAACATTTAAAATTTGGAAAAATTCAATATTCAAATGTTTGTTGTCTCGAGTGGAATTTAAAACTTGATGACGAGCTTAAAATTTTAAGGACACTTTTTCACGGGACGGGACAATTCCGTCCCGTCCCGTTAATTTTGGAGAATCGTCCCGTCCCGGAATCCCGCCCGGAAATTTTTTGGCACCTGTCCCGTGCCGGTGTCCCGTCCCGAAAAAATTCAATTTTTCAACAACTACCTTCAACTTGTAATTACAGTCAACTAGAGATGATGACGGGACGGGACAATTCCGTCCCGTCCCGTTAATTTTAGAGAATCGTCCCGTCCCGTCCCGGAATCCCGCCCGGAAATTTTTTGGCACCTGTCCCGTCCCGGTGTCCCGTCCCGAAATTTTTAAATTTGAATTCTGACCCGTCCCGTCCCGAAAAGGTCAAGCCATCATCTCTAAAATAAATGATCTTCAGACTCTTTTATATCCAACAAAATCAACAGCACACGGTTTCACACCTACTGAAGCTGTATCCAGGCTCAAATGGCCGAAATTCCCGAAAATTGATGGTTTTCGAAGTTTTTCTTTGAGTGGTATGACTATCTGACTTTTTTCCACAATTCACACGTTTTTATACTACTGTATTTCCTCTAAAAAGAGCCCATGGGTGCTTATTAGAGCATAGGCGCTTATATTTCAACCTATCGAAGTCGATGGCTATCCTGATTGCTGACTTCAATATGACTTCTGAAAATGGTTTTACTAAAAATTTTTTCGTAAATAAACGCAAATTCGGGGACTCGCAATCGGGAAATCTTCAGTATTATGTTTGGAATTGACATTTTTTGCAATTTTAATTTATATGATCATTTATAACCTTATATTCAAAAATTAGCCCTGCTTCTTGCCGTCATTTTCAGTACATATTTGTAAATGATCATGCAAATTAAAATTGCAAAAAAACGTCAGTTCCAAAATAATACCGATATCCTACCCCTCCAAAGTACTCTTTTCACCCTTGGTCACACCTTCGCTAGCTACCTGTTTTTCTGAAGGGATTTATCATGAAATTCTGCCCCTGAAAAGTTACTAAACGCGTTGGGAAATAAAAGAAATGTGTGGAGGTTCAGGCGATACAATACTAAGTACGCATCATTTTGGCTTATTTTGATGGTTATTTGCATGAAATCACAAAATTAGGGCATTTTCTGACAGTCATTTAGTGCTGGAAATGGTTGCAATCGATTGCTCGAGAGTTTTTGGAGCTAGAAGTTAGTGAAGTTGCTAAAAAATAGAGATAAAAAATAAGGTACGCACCCAGTGGCAATTGAACCTGTGACCTATAGGCGATGCGTATATGAATTGAAGAGCTCTAAAAGATTGAAAAAAATTATTTCGACAGCAAGGTGACCAACTAAAGAAAATATTTTTTGTAAAGAACTATTTGTAAACAGCCAAAAATTAAACGAAAAAATTTTGCTTTCGATATATTTAAAAGTTTATATATATAATTTAGTATATTTTAAAGAAATATTTCTCAAAATGACCGATCAATATTTTTGGCCTAAATTAGGACCGATCGATATTTTCGATAAAATATATGGATCGTGCACATCTCTAGTTTTAATGCATTTAATAAGCAATTTTAATTTTTTCAGTTTTTTATTTTACCTTTTTTAATTTAAAAACCTCCAACATCGTGAATGTTGTTGTATATGGCGCGCATTCAAATGCATTTTTATCTATTGTATTTGATAAATTTGCTTTTTATAATAAAATACTGGTCATTTTAAACGATTCATTTTGAAGAATCCATAGTGTAATTTTAATACCACTAAACGTATTCAAAGTAAATAAATTTATAAAGATGACAACTTGGTTGGAGATCCAAAAACTAGCAGCAGATTTACAAAGAGGTAATTATGATTTTAAGGCTGCTTAGTCTAATAGTTTGATTGTAGTGCAACTGGCAGAAGGGGTCAAAAAGTAAGTGTTTTCAATATTCTGAGCAAAATATATACAGTCGCCTTTTGATGTAACGCGACCCTTTTGGACCGGAAAAAGGGTAAAAGGACAGTTGGCGGCCAAACTTATTGGCGGCCCCCAGTTGGCGGCCATCCCTGTTGGCGGCCCCCGATTGGCAGCCAACCCATTTGGCGGCACCAAATCGCCGGCTTCCTGATTGCTTACTTCAATTTGACTTCTGAAAATGGTTTTACTAAAATTTGTTTCGTAAATAAACGCAAACTCGGGTGTGGTAAACATAGTGACCGCGATAAGCGAAAATTGGACGGCGTCCCGTCCGCCGTCTTGACGTTTTTCGCCGGCCGTCCGACCGGCCGTCCTTAGTTTTTTGCGTTCGGCCGGCCGTCCAACCGGCCGTCCTTTAAAAAAAATTTTCGCCGGCCTTCGGCCCGCCGTCCAATATTTCGCCGTCCTCTGAAATTTAGCCCCGGCCGTCTACCGGCCGTCCAAAGTCAATTTTTTTTCGCCGGTCTTCGACCGGCTGTTCTTATTGCAGTGTGCATGTATTCTGGATTAGTTATCAGTGGTTACATTTATTATTGACGTCTAAATTTTAGTATAAAAACGATTGTTTAAGTGACATATTTTGAGTTGTAACTAAGCAAAGTGCGCGATTTCAAAAGCGCTTCCTCAATGCCGACTCTTCTGCCCTCCGCATGCATCTTCATAATAGAAAACATTCTTTCAACAGCACGAGATGCCGCCGGAATCAGAAGGATATCAAGGGCAAGTTTTTTTATAGGGTCTTCTTTCTTAAATAGTACTGTTATAGTTTTATTTTGTTGCACCTTTAAATCTTGACCTCATTTTTCCAGAATTCTGCAGCCGTTTTGCTTTTCACTGAAAGGGCGCATCTTTGAATGACCTCATCAACAGGATCAATTTTTTCCCCACCGTCCGATCTGCCGGCCGTCTTTATTTTTTTCACCGGCCATCCACCGTCCCGTCCTGACTTTTCACGACCGGCCGTCCGACCGGCCGTCTTTTCGAAAAAAATAATCACCGGCCGTCCGACCGGCCGTCTTTTCGAAAAAAATAATCACCGGCCGTCCAATTTTTTATTTTTGGACGGCGGTCTCCGACCGTCTCACTTTTCGACGCCGTCCGGACGGAGACGAGGACGGGCCCGGAGGACGGCGCGGTCACTATGGTGGTAAATTCACCCTCCAAATTTTGAGGTTACAGGTTTGAATCCTGATGGTAGCAGACATTATTTTTCCTTAAATAATAGTCAGAAAATAGTTTATATAGGACTAGTAAGCCTCAGGGTGGGTATGAGAACCATCTGGTACTTTTTCTAAATGGGTATCCACCTCCAAAATCCGAAATTTTCGACTTAGCTGAAAGTAATCTAAAGTCATTGTACCCTATCCAGAATCATGTCCCGAATAATTAAACAGCTATTTGAATTGCAGGAATCCCAGTTCTGGATTAGTTTCGTACCCCGTAGGTATCCAGACGATACTCAGGTTGTTGTATCTAGGTAAAGATACTCAGGTATTACTACAAAAGCATTGCCTCGGTACTGGTACTCAGGTGGATGGGCCTAGGTAGTACCCAATCCCCCCCACCAACTTTGGACTAGGTTTTTTTAGGACAGCCAGGTGGATATCCACCTACCTAAGAGTTACATACCGCAGGTTTGTACCTTGCAGATTTTGGAGTCTGGGTGTCTCAAATATATTTAACTAAACCGTGGGTATAAAACCTGTTTTTAATGAAGCTTTAAAAATCAAATTACTATTGTCTCAAAGCGCTTTAAAATCAAATTGATTTTTTACCAAACCAATTGTTGACCGATTCTGTTATTGACCAAATCTGACAAATCCCGACTCCATGTTTCTAACTAAGATTATAATCATGTTCACAGCCTTTTCTAACGTGTAAATCGCTAGTTTGGGATAGCCGGCAATTGGGGTCAAACGGGTTGGCCGCCAATTTGGAAGCCGCCAATCAGTTTTGCCGCCAACTGAGGATCGTTCCGGAAAAGTCGCGTTGCATGACATCCATTTCATTCGTTGCGAGGGTCGCGTTATACCAAGAGTCGCGCTATATCGCGTATATTTCTCGCGTTATATTGAGAGTTGACTGTATTACACATTTTTTGCTATATCTTAGGCTTTCTGAGAACAACTGCATAGAACTAGTTTCTAAGGTATTTTGGGCTGTTGTTATATTTCTTGTCAAATTTTCTATTTTCCTCAGCTTATATCTGAGGGAGCTATCGACATTGTAGTAGGCACAGATGGCAGAGAATATGTTACTCGAAAGCATTTGTTAACAGGTTTCTATTTTATTTTAATTTTTTTTAGTTACGCTGTTACAGAAATCAAAAATGAGTGCATGGCAAATGAAAATCGCATAGCAGTTACCGAACTAGCTTCTCGACTTCATGTGAGTTAAATTTACAAATAAATCATTATTTGTATCTTTTTATTCCTCAAACCACCTTTCCTACATTTACAGATTGAATTGGATCATGTAGAAAGCAGCGTTGCAGCTATTATGAAGCAATCAGACTCATTTATTTTGTGTGCAGGAGAATTAATTCACAGGTAAACATATATTTTTATTTGTTCTTAACAAAAAGAAACTCGAATTTAGAAGCTACATTGATGAGTTCTGCAAAAGTTAAACAAGCGTCTACATGAGACCGGCCAAATCTCTATGCTACAACTGACAAAAAGCTGGGATCTTTCTACTGACATAATCAACAACTATCTGCTTTCTGAAATCGGCAGCAAAATTCAGGCGATTCGTATGGATGATCAACTATATACTGCTGCGTTTTTAGATGTTTCTAGAAATAAACTTGGTATAAGATAAGAATTAACCTCTTAATTAAAGGAAGATTTTGTATTGTTCCGGTAACGTAATGTAATGGATAAGTGTAAGGAGATAAGTCTTTAAAAGACGCTCCGGACGTTTATTTCCTAACCCCCTAAAAGTAATTAAATTGTCAATTAAAATGGCCTTAACTCAAGGCTCTCAAACATTCTTTATTTAAAAATTTGTTCTTTATTTGGGACCTTAATCTTTAACATTTTCGTCAAAATTGCTATTATTTAAGAGGCGTGCACTGCCCCATTAATTAAATTTGCATTAAGGTGCTATCTTGTCTGCTCTAACCAAGTAATTTTTTGTGAATTTCTGTTTGCTTTGTATTTAACTGTTTGAATTTTTTAGAGTGGTAGCCCTATCTGTGATTCATTCTCACCTTAACCTAAGCCAGCCTCTGTTCTTCAAAATTTGGAATGAGCTCTATAACGAAGGCAAAATTCCTGGACAGTTGTTAGGCGGGAAAAATTCTCTCAAATCTCTTTACCTGCCAAATGTGCACGTCCAAAGCGTCAAGACGTTTGTGAAGAAGTCTTTATTCGAAAAAGACTTTATAGGTTTAGATAGCTTAGTTACCTCTCTCCATCATCATTACTATTTTTAGAAGGTGCGGTCCTGAAGAAGCTAAGTGTTTCGGATCCCAATTCCTTTCTCAATGAAACCTGTTCAATTGAAGAGTACAAGAACCTGTTATTCTTGCCGAGTGCGATAATTGGTCAAAATGTCTGGAAAGAGTTGGAAAGCTCAGTAGAAGGTTATTTCAGTTATTTTTTCCAAACTTACAGTCAAGCTATTTTCTGTTTATAGAGTGTATTAAATCAACACTTTACTGCGAAATTGAGCAGTCTATGCCATCCACGCTATCAACTATTCTAACTGAGAGTGATAATGAAAAAATAGTGAACTTGTTGCTAAAATGCCATTCTTACTGGAAGGTTACAGCAGACAACTCTGTAGTATTTGATCCAGCTTTACTTACCAAAATGCTAAAAGCAGTAGAAGATTTTGTTGTTGAAAAGGCTAAAGCAGATGCACCTGCCATATTTAAAGCACTCAAAAGCACCAAAAAGGGAGCAACACCTAAGAAGGCGCAAAATGATGAAGTAGTTTTATTTTTTTTAATGGATTAAATATTGAACTTTTGAGGAAGATTGGGGTGCCACTAAAGGCAACAAAAAGAAAGCAGGCAAAAAGGGTGGAGGAAATGCAGCCAAGTCTAAGGCAACTACGGAAGAAAGCCTTGGTTAGTTTAAAAAGCATGCATTAAAAGGGTATTCCATAGATATCCCCTCAGCATATATCCCCCCGCAGCTATCCCCCCAGAACACAAAATTGCATAATGATTAACATTAAATGGAACCATAAATGGAACCATCCTTAAAAACCAACCTTAAATGGAACCATCCTTTTTAGGCTTAGGCGCAGGGTAAGCCATCGCATGGTTGGACGGGCTCGTATTGCCCGGACTACAAAATGACGTGTCGATTGTTGTCTTAGGATGACCCAGCACTGAGATACGGATAGGTTGAAGTTGAAAACCCTAAAAACCTCCCTTTTACCGCATTTTAAGCTATTTTTTAATTCCTTCAACTTCAAACCATCTGTATCTCAGTGCTGGGGCATCCTAAGACAACAATCGAGACGCCATTTTGTAGACAAATTAAAGAGAAAATGCAGAATTTTCAGAAAATGCATTACATGATAAATTTCGATATTAAAAATTTTAAGAAAAGCTCGTATTTATGTGACCAAACAACCATTTTCCTTAGATTTACTTTGATTTTGACTAGAAATCGACACTTTTATGTTGATGGTCATAACTTTTCCCAGAATAATCAAAAAATAAAGTTTGACCTACCACAGACTAGCTAAGATTGAGGACTTTCAAACAATATACAAATTAACCTACAAATGGATGAAAAAAGATAAAAAATGTAAGCAAAAAACATTTGTTGCATTTTTTTGCTCGTCGAAAAATGGCGTTCCTCTGAAACAATGTGATTTTCTGGAGAAAAACATAAAGAAAATAAATTTCCAAATATACGATTAGAAAGAGGAACAAAAATGCTATGAAAATGGCTTTTGCGTTATTTTTAAATGTTTCGTAATTTCAGTTTAAATTTGCATTTTTTTTAAATTATACGGGTGTTGCATTTTTTGCGCGGTACTGTATGCTGGGGGGATATACAGCAGAGATTTCCTGATATCAGAAAATCTGATATGATAGTGAAATAATATGATATGACCTATCATATCATTCGGCGTCATAGGACATCATATCACCATCATATCAGACGGAAATTTCGGGACCCATATCATATCACTACCATATCAGATTCCCGCAATTTCCCGTGCTCCATTTTCTCTCCTTCTTCAAACCAATTACACCCTCTTTTACGGACGCCGAAATTATGGAAGCCACTACTGAAGAGCCAATAACAACAATAGGGCTGTGGAAGGGCAAAGGAATAACCGTGATTCTCTCTCTTTCGGGCACCCATATCATATCAATATCATATCAGACGAAAATCTCCGGCACCCATATCATACCACTATCATATCAGGCGAAAATTCCGGGCACCCATATCATATCACTATCATATAAGACGGAAATTCGGGGAGTCATATCATATCATCTGGGTATCGTATCACACGACATCATATCACTATCATATCAGACGGAAATTCCGGGCACCCATATCATATCACTAGGGGGCGGATTTATATGCCCTTAAAAACGCGAAATATGCACATAAAATATGACCTAAAAATGACAAAATATGCTCTGAAAATCGCAAAATATGCCCTTAAACAGACAAAATATGCACGGAATTCTTCTAGTGAATGAAAGACAGCAAAACAAGATTTTATGATCTTAACAACTAACATGATTCACAATATACATCAGGTGTAAAGCTAGTTCGATTTTCTGCCAAAATGTTCTTGTAAACTGAAAAGGAGCGCTCTACATCGCAAGAAACCATTGGTGCATATTTCATTGAAGCAATTTGATTAGGTGGCATGTTAAGGTCAGCAATAGCCCCACGCTGCACTTTAGATATGGCTAACAGACGATTGAGAGAAGAATTGTTTTGCATCACAGAATTGAACTTTTCTTTCACTCTTTGGCCTATTTTCCAGATGCTGCCTCAACAATAGTTTTGACGGCATCCAAAGTTTCAAAGCTTTGATTCAGTGATAGACCTGAATTGCCAAAAAGTATGTTTAGGTAAATTTCGATTCATTCAAGCAAACCTTGAGTCTCAGTTTCTTGATTGCCGTAGAATAAAAGAGAAATTTGATTGAATATAAGCTAGTTTCTGCACCACTTCAGAGCTATGAAAGATTGTTTGAGTTTTTAAGTGCTGATTTGTTAAGTTTTTTGAATGGGATGTTAGCTCCGATAAATGCCTTGCTTAAGTCTTCAGAGAATTGGTCACGCTCTACATGATTGCTTACGATTGTTCTTTTGAAACCGATCCACATTTGCGTGATGTTTTGATGTATCGCTATGCTTCAATTGAAAATATTTTGTGCAAACAACCTGAAAAAAGTAACCAAAATAGAACAAATTTAAGTTTACAATAATAAACCTGCTGATTACATGCTTGACAGTATAAAAGTTTTTGATCAACAGTGTATATTCCATCCGGGAATTTCGATGCCCATTCTTTCAGCAAAGCTGCTCGAGATTTGTTAGACTTTGGCATTTTTCTAAAAAAATAGTCGAAATATGCCCAAAATATGCCAGAAAAAGTCAAAATATGCAGTCAATATGCAAATATGCTCTAAAAACGGAAAATATGCAAAAATATGCTGTATAAAACACCATGAAAAAGGTCAGAACTGAGTTAAAAAGCGTTTTTAAGGCATATTTGGCCCGAAGCATATCAGCGAAAAAATATGCAAAAACATATAAATCCGCCCCCTACATATCACTATCATATAAGACGAAAATTCGGGGAGTCATATCATATCATCTGGGTATCATATCACACGACATCATATCACTATCATATCAGACGGAAATTTTAGGCGCCCATATCATATCACTATCATATCAGATGCTAAAAATCGATAAAAAAGAAATCTCTGATATACAGGGTGTTTCAAATTTTTCTGACACTTTTGAACAGTCATAACTTTTTTGCAGGACGAATTTTCAATTTCTGTAAACGCAGATCGACTCAGTTTTTATGACAATTTTTTTTAACATATTAGGCAAAAAAAATTCTTGATCAAGTTTCAAAAAATTGCCTTGGTCCCCCTGTGGATCAGTTGTTTACGAAAATGTGAACTTTGCATATTTTGGAATCCACAGGGGGGACCAAGGCAATTTTTCGAAAGTTGTTCGAATTTTTTTTGCCTAATATGTCAAAAAATTGATCTGCGTTTACAGAAATTGAAAATTCGTCCTGCAAAAAAGTTATGACTGTTCAAAAGTGTCAGAAAAATTTGAAACACACTGTATACCCATAACTATTAAAATTACACAACGAAATTTTTTTATAGAGAGTCAAAAAAAATTCGAAGATTTTTTACCGAGATCAACTGTATCGTTGAAAAAATGTCAAGTTTGAATCAATTCGAATCACTCGATTTTTTTGGAATACAAGCTTTTTTATTGCAGACACACCAATTTTTGCAAAGGTCAGAATTTAGGGTCACTATAATGGTGACCAACTGTAACTTCAGAAAAGAGTGAGAACTTCATAAAAAAAAACAAAGAATTCACAGTAAAAAAATTTAGAAAAGGGGACATTTTTAATTATTTTGAACCAATTTCACCTTTTTCGCTTTCAAAAAATTGGAAAAAGATGAAAAAAAGAGGAAATTACCCTACAAGATGGACTTTTGTCACTCTGGTCACTATACTAGTTTGGCGGTATATCAGTTTCAATTTCTCACATTACGTACAAACTTTTTTAGTACTTATTCCGGTGATTGTAAAAACTTTAGAAAGTCACTCTACAAGCATTGCGCTAAATGATTTGTTAGCCGAACTTAGTAAGTCATTAGTCATGCCAGAAGAGCTGCAGGAAGAACTCAATGAAGAATTTGAGACCAAATGCAATAGTCTTTACAGAGATAATGTTGAAAAAGCACTACAAACAGTGAGTGCTTCTGGTGTTGAAGAACACCGAAAAACACACGAAGACAACCTGATTCGACTCCGGAAGTTGTACACTGCTATTTGTGTTTTTGAAGATAGCACTTCTAGCTTCGACGGTAATCTTTAAATTTAATTTTTTTGCTGCAATTTTTGTTTGTAGAGAAGTTGAGTGAAGATTTGAAGCAGTATTTGCTTAAAACTTCCTGTGTAGAATTTGCTAATGTTGTGCTCACCACATTTATTGACCCCAGCAATACAAATGCATCTACGATGTCGTTTAAGGTGGATTTTCACACAAGTTCCATTACTTTCGAATTCTTAAATATCTAACATACAAGTTACAAACAGCATATCCTTTTTTAGATCGATACAAAAATATGTATAACATTGCTTTTCGATTCCCTTAATCCCGCGATTTTAGATACAGTCGAGTCTCGATATAGTGCGACCCCTTAAAGTTGGTTCCCGCCTTGGGTCCGACACTTTTTACCTCTATTTGACGCTATTTTCAAAGAGGGGTCGACTATATTGGGACTCGCGGGTCTTTACGTCAAAAATTTTGCTACAGTCGACTCTCGTTATAACGACCCGCAAAGGCCAAAATGGGTCGATATATCGATATATATCGAGCTATAAAATACACTTGGACCAACCAAATGAGTTTTATTGGGTCGTTATATCGAGCGGGTCGTTATAACGAGAGTCGACTGTATTAAAAAAAAACGACCGGTAAAATCAGAATCTGTGCGATTTTGTGATCACACTGACGAACCAGATTCGGTAAAAAGTTTTCATAAATAGAGGATGTAGAATTTAAAAAAGGTATCAGCGAGAAAAAAGCAAAAGGTGGATAAATCCAAAATTAAGAAAAGGTCTGAAATTTAAAAATTCTACGTTGACAACCTTACTTATAAAACAACAAAATACAAAATTTCATTGTTTTACTTTACAATTTGTTCACTTAGGCTCGAAACGAGGCAATTGCAGAAATTGGAGAAGCAGAACTGAGAGACTCTGTCAAAAATCTGTTTGATTGCTTGCAGACAACGGAAAAATTCCATGAAGCAGTTTTTGGTTTGAGAAGTTGCTCT
The DNA here is from genome assembly GCA_029231635.1 of Ditylenchus weischeri. Classification (NCBI taxonomy): domain Eukaryota; kingdom Metazoa; phylum Nematoda; class Chromadorea; order Rhabditida; family Anguinidae; genus Ditylenchus; species Ditylenchus weischeri. The sequence goes on from JAMRYI010000007.1 coordinate 542,510, forward strand.
TTTCTTATCAAACAGCCCGACAAAGCTGCGCGGTAGATCATCTAATTTTTTTTATCAGTCTAATGGAATTCACTGTTTATTTTAAGACAAGAATTCGTAGCCAACTATTTAACTGAACTTCACACCCAGTTAGCCAATAGCAATGAGCCGCCTGTAGTTTTGCTGCTAGCAGTTTTAATTTTGCTAGCTCACTTCCACAAGCTGACCCTTCATGCGTCCGGCAAGTTTGTGGCTCAGCTCACAGCCTTTTTGTCCTCATTCAAGTGTAACAGTGAAGAAGACAGCAAGCAAGTGATACCTTCAAATGTTTTGGAGCTAGTATTGGAAAGCCAAAGATTAGTGGTTGCCCAATTGACTAAAAAGAAAACTTCAAGCGAAGAAGATGTGGATAAAATAGAGCAAAATGTAGGCAAACTAAAAGAATATTTACGAGGTTTACAATAGATATATCAGCAATGGCTATAAGTGGAATCAACAGACGTTCGAAATTTGGACTAGAAAAAGTTTTACGGAATGATTACAAATTTCTATGGGATAAATATATACCGTATTTCTTCTAATTGCCGCAGTCTCTAATTACCGCACACCCCTAACTTTAAAGACTTATATCTCGGAACAGAGTGAATATTTTGCTAAGCTGTTTGATGCATTTTCTAACTCCCACGAGCTCTACCGATTCCACTTTTCAGATCTTGGTTAAATGAAAATAGATCGAATTTGAAAATTTCCGATTTTCGGGTGATTGAAAAATAAGCGCACATGTGCGGAAATACGGTATTTAGGGTGTGATTTCGCTTACAGCCATTAGAAATGAAACAAATTATGTAATGACTTTTGTCACTATAGCAGTCTGGTGGTGGTTTACTTTTGTATTTTGTGATATTTATTCTATAAATAGACTATAAATAGTATGAAGCAAGCAACTACATATCTTACTCTGTAATAAAAGCCATAATTCTCCGACAGTGAATCCATTATATAACTAAAAAAATATTCTCATCTTTTTTAACACTGCAATTTGCCCTTCTGTGACTGTACAACTGTTTATCCGTATGTGAAGTTTGATGACAAACTCATGGATTTCAAAGGGAATTTTGTCAATTTTAAAGTTAAACTGGGACAAAAAGCGCTAAATCATAAACGAGCTTATTTTTTTCTGCTAAATACGATAGCACTTGGCTGTTTTTTAACAGTGCTCTGCTCATCGATTAAAGACCATGCAACATGATAAGCACAGCAATCTGCAAAATTTGAATTCGCGCGGGACCATCCTAATTTGGTCAATAATGTTTTCTAATTATTTTTTTGTTGCATTTAAAATTTGTTCAAAACTTTGTACCATTCACTAGTAGAGCCCAACGTTGCTTGACATTGCCAGATCGGACCAGTTAGGCTACTTCCATTGCTCTACAGTTGTCTACAGTAAAAAAATGTTCTATATTGACTAATAAGTAAGATTCAAAATTTAAATGCGCACAAAAAAAATAATTCAAAAAAATTATTGACCAAATTATGGTGGTCCCGCGTGAATTCATATTTCACAAATTGCTGTGCTTATCAAGTTTCATGGTTCTTTAATCTTTTGCTGAGTGAAAAAATAGTTAAATGTACACGGTATTTTCTCTATTAGTTACACCGGGGTAATTATTTTCAAACCGCTAAAATCGAAAAAAAATTGGGTAATTAGCTAAGTTCGTGGTAATTAAGAAAACGCAAAAAAACAGATTTGAAAAATAGTTTTTTTGAGCCGAGATATAAGATGTCAATGGGGAAGGGGGTGGGGGTGGGGGTAGGATGCGTGCGGAAGTGATAACTATAAGAGAAAAAGTTAATTAATAGAGAAAATACGGTAATTGGGATTTTTTAAATCAAAGTTTGCATTTAGAATTGATCCACTGACCGTCGAAATTCAATTTGATTCCATTTTCGATCAAATTTAACAGGCATCCTCAACTTTTTTAAATGATTTAGCATTTGCTATATGCCATGACTTAGCGATTTTTTGAGCAGCTTGAAATTAAATAATTTCATACCCGAAAATTTATTGAGCATGGAAGGTATTTCTTCTTAAAATTTGAAATTTTGATGCAAACTTAAATTACTTACTTAATTTTTTTTACAGTAATCAAGATGCAAAATACGCAAGCACAGATATCATGACTTCAAAGAGTGGTCACATTGCTAAGCAAACAAAATAGTCGTTTGACAGAAGGAGTTGCATAACATAAGCATACGAGGAAATAAATTATCTTGAAAAAACGCATATTCAGTAACTTTGTAATGGAAAGTGTGGGAAATTTTGAAGCGAAATGTTTTCCTAAAAAATGAAGATTTTGCTGGATTAGTGGCAACAACGGAAATACATGCAGAGATCAAACTTTAAAGAGTTTTTCATGTTTTTCAGCAACTAAAGATTACTTTTTCAACAAAAAATGTTTTAAATTATAAAAAAGTTTAAAAACATTTTGCTCTATTTAATCTTCGTATTTCCTGCCTTTACTTTCCTTTGCTAATCTTGGTTTTGTTCTGCTATTTAGCTTTTGCTCAAAACGAAAACAGTTTAAATTGGTAATAAACTACTAACTAGTACGCTATTAAAAATTTCTATTGTAATTCGAATTCGCTGCACGCGTTGTATTTTTTAATTATGTTTGGTGCTTTTTTATATTGGGTTGGTCCATAAGTTCGTGGGTGCTTATACACAACGCGCGACGTTTCTGTATAAGTTTCATAAGTTTTCACTGATACAAGCCATTAAAAATTGACGGATAGGTTCAAAAATCAAAAGTTGATTCGCAAAAACAGAACAAAATTTTCGGGTTTCAAAAATAAAATTCAAAAAATGAAATTGAAATTTTGCAACCCACTAAAAATGTAATTGAAATTTCGCAACCCACTAAAAATGAAATTGAAATTTCGCAACCCACCAAAAATGAAATGAAATTTCGCAACCCACCAAAAATGAAATTGAAATTTGCAACCCACTAAAAATGTAATTGAAATTTCGCAACCCACCAAAAATGAAATTGAAATTTCGCAACCCACCAAAAATGAAATTGAAATTTCGCAACCCACCAAAAATGAAATTGAAATTTCGCAACCCACCAAAAATGAAATTGAAATTTCGCAACCCACCAAAATGAAATTGAAATTTCGCAACCCACCAAAATGAAATTGAAATTTTGCAACCCACTAAAAATGTAATTGAAATTTCGCAACCCACAAAAATGAAATTGAAATTTCGCAACCCACCAAAATGAAATTGAAATTTCGCAACCCACCAAAAATGAAATTGAAATTTCGCAACCCACCAAAAATGAAATTGAAATTTTGCAACCCACTAAAAATGTAATTGAAATTTCGCAACCCACCAAAATGAAATTGAAATTTCGCAACCCACCAAAATGAAATTGAAATTTCGCAACCCACCAAAAATGAAATTGAAATTTTGCAACCCACTAAAATGTAATTGAAATTTCTGCAACCAAAATGAAATTGAAATTTCGCAACCCACAAAAATGAAATTGAAATTTCGCAACCCACCAAAAATGAAATTGAAATTTCGCAACCCACCAAAAATGAAATTGAAATTTTGCAACCCACTAAAAATGTAATTGAAATTTCGCAACCCACCAAAAATGAAATTGAAATTTCAAACCCACCAAAAATGAAATTGAAATTTCGCAACCCACAAAAATGAAATTGAAATTTTGCAACCCACCAAAATGAAATTGAAATTTCGCAACCCACAAAAATGAAATTGAAATTTTGCAACCCACTAAAAATGTAATTGAAATTTCGCAACCCACCAAAAATGAAATTGAAATTTCGCAACCCACCAAAAATGAAATTGAAATTTCGCAACCCACCAAAAATGAAATTGAAATTTCGCAACCCACCAAAAATGAAATTGAAATTTCGCAACCCACCAAAATGAAATTGAAATTTTGCAACCCACTAAAAATGTAATTGAAATTTCGCAACCCACCAAAAATGAAATTGAAATTTCGCAACCCACCAAAAATGAAATTGAAATTTCGCAACCCACCAAAAAATTTTGTTCCGTCTTTAGGAATTAAATTTTGGAGCCCATCTGTCATTTTTAATGACTTGTATTAGTAAAAACTTATGAAATCCACGCAGAAGCTTGTGTGTTGTGTATGACCACCCACGAACCTATGGACCAACTCTATATTATTATAAATATTTAAGACTTGGCACCAATTCCTTCTTTAAATATGCTAAAGTGAAATGGACTGGAACCACGTTTGAACAATTTCTTGGGCAATTTTTAGTCGTTTAACAGACAGAAAACATGCTTTTAATGAGGCATGCATAATTTTTTCGCTTTGATAAGGAAGATGAAATCTTTCCTGTTAAATCCACGCATTACAAATATGTTTTGTAGTACAAAAATCTGCGACTGTGATTACAAAACCACACACTTAAGAAAATATGACCGCGTTTAAAATTGTATGGCTAAATTATTTGCTTTAAACTGAAACCTTGTTACAAAGAACCCCTGGGGAACAGCAAAAATTTTCTTTATATCAAGGGCTCGCTATATCGAGGTCTTGCTATACCAAGGGTATTTCGACCAAAACCAGCTAAAGGTTCGTTATATCGAGGTTTCACAAGAATTGCACGAATTTTGTTAAGAATATGCAGCGATCAAAAGAGCTCTCTGGGCACCAAGGCAAGAACTCGGCTGCTCTTCTACTTCTTTGGCTTTTTTTCTTCGTCTTGCCAGCGTTTTCAACTTTTAAGACTTGTTTCTACGAATTCATACAGTGCACGAGCTATAAAAAGGTTTTGTTGCTTTTTTCTCGGCAGCTTTGAGGATTGCCTTCTTATCGGCCATAGTGATTTCGCGAAGCTTTCTTCGAGTGCTCATTACTCAATCTAAATAAAAATAAAATATTTTATGAGGCGTGAAATTTTAGAGAGTAAGTTTGAAAAAAAACATAACAATCAAAAAAAACCGACTAAAATAAAAAGGTTCGATCGAGCAATAGGTTTTGCTTTGAGTCCAAAAACCGGTTTTCGGGCAACCGAATACTATTTTTATAAGTAAGAATTTGTCTAATCTAAACAATTGTTTACCTTTGAAGTTTGTTTTTCCCTTCATCATCTTTTACGTCATTTTAATAACAAAGTAGGAAAGTTACAGAACTATGACTATCAAAAACAAAACTGATGCGGTTATAAGCTGTTTACTAATTTTCAAAGCATAGGCTAATTGCCAAACGTGCCTCACCTCTTTTAATCCACTCAACCGCAATTAATTTGGTAAAGTAGTAAGTAAGTAAGTAACCAGTGGCTAGTTCTTTATGATTTCAGCCAACCAAAATACATTAAAATAGCAAAAATATTTTTTGCTGACTTCCACATATTTTATCGTCATTTTAGAAGACTAAAAATAGTTGGAAAAACATGTTCCGCAGTTTAAAAGTGCGTACTAATCTGGGTTTTTATTTTCGGTGAAGAGCCAGTGCTTAAAAAAGCTACTGGCTCTTCACCAAAAACTTCATCTTCACTTCATGAGTTTTGATTACCCCTCTTTTACCGGCGCCTCAGCTTTAGCTTATATGGAAATGATTTTTGCATTTTCCGCAGAAGTAAAAACTCGGGAATGCATAAAATTTTTGGTGTATCGAGCAAAATAATTTCATTTCAGGAATCATAATACACCCTCTATTATTTTTCGTACAGCTTTTTTCCAGCATAATTCAGCAAGAATTTGGCCAATTGGGAAATAGGGATTTGTTGAAAAATCACTTTGCTATGAAATTATTGGTATGAAATATTAAAAAATCTAAAACAAAAGCTTAAAGAACATAAATTAAGAAGTTTTGTGTTTTATTAGATAATAGAACTAAAATGTCAAATGATTGCCGAATTGCCGAACAGAAATTGAAGGTATGTGTACAGTTCTGTGTACAAACTAATTAAAACTTAGTTTCTCTTTCTCATATTTTCTTTGCATGTTTTTGCTAGCAAAGAAGAGAAGAGGATGCTTATCGCTCAAGTAGAGAGCAAGCCACCGCTATGGGACTCCACGAAGAAAAGCAATCTTCAGCAGAAGGACTGGATAGAGGTGCACAAAATTTTTAAGAATGTGAACTCCAATCAGCTGAAGAAGATTTGGCATTCTCTAGCGGTAGCACACAACAGGGTAGGTTAATAGAAAATGTTTTGGCCTTAATAGAAAATAGAAAATGTTTTAGGTAAAGAATAAACCGAAAACTACCTCAGGAGCTTCCGCATCGGAGTCTGACAATATTATCACCTGGCCGTTCTGCATGGATTTAAACGATCTCAGGTAATAAAATTATTTTTATTTTGGATTTTTCAACTGTTTTACAATTAGAACTTGCCGAAGACTCCAGTTGCGAAGCGATTTAAAGTGGAAGAAGAACCTGAGGAAACAAAAGGGTTGCTCATCGAAGCTTTCAAAAAGGATCCTCTTTCTCCAGTTGCTTTGGCCGTTCACTGTCTTCATAAGAGAATTCAGACTGAGTCCTTTCGAAAGCTCGATTCTAAGTTCAAGACCAAGCTGAATGCACTATTGGCGGAGATCGAAGAGAAGCTTATCGATTGCGAAGAGGCGGCTGCCGAATATTAAACACATCAATGAACCATTTTAGTCCTGTTTTTTTGTTCAGTTCGTTGTGTCAGTGAAGAATAAAGGTGTTGCTTTTGAGAGTGTGGTTATGTGATTGTTAGTTTTTGAGTTGATTTTCACCCACGACAGTAGGATAGGCCTATGTAACATAGCTGTCGGAGCACGTTAACTTCAAGAGGCTACCTAGCGAGAGCTGTCTATTCTGTTATTCACTTCACTTATTTTTCAGAAATTTTTTAATTTTTCAAAAATAACGTTTAAACATCTCCTAAGTAATTTTATACTCCAAAAACGATAAAAAGTTGTTTCCTGATATTTTCTGAGCTAAAAAGTTGATTTTTTTTTAAATTTTTGACCAAAATTTGACTTTTTGCCTTGGGGTACCAAGGTGAGCCATCCTAAAAACATCCAAGCCACAAACAAATTCCAATTGAAAAGACTCTTTATTTAACAAAAGTGGAAGAAGAAGTTTAGAAAGATGATATTTGACATAGTTTTGTTAACTGGGGCCTACCGCATAAAAAAAACTCTGGTATGCATGTTTTTTCATGCATCCAGAGTCACTTTCGAATGATTTGTGTCTATGGTATGTGGGTGTGCCCCACAAAGTCAATAGTTTTTATATAGAAAAAAGTTCTGACTTAACGTCATATGCACTGACGACTTCGTCAAGCCGTATGCACTGGGAATGTTATGAAAAAATTATATTTACCTGACTAGCAAATCTAAGATCACAAATAGAAGGTACTAAGAAAAGCGTCTCAAGGCTAAGAAAGGGAAACTCAGCCAGAAAATGGCGACTCCTGATGTGGCTCCCGAGCTCTTCTGACTTGATCCGCGATATTTACCTGAAAAACACGAGTATAACGAGTTCAAAGACAAGTGTTTGCAAGAAGTTAAAAGATAACTCGTCACTTTTACTGGTACATTTAAAAAGCGTCAAAATACAAGTAAAAAAATTTTAACTGAGATTTTAACGCTTTTTAACTGAACCGTTGAAATTCAAAAATAAAAAACGCGTCAAAATTTTTCACCGAATTTTACTATTTTTACGCTTTTGACAACCATTTTTTGACAGGTGATACACGACCATTTTTTGGCCTTTTGTAGTTCGGCAAACAGAAGTCTGTCCCAATATACACTGGCATACCCTGTGCCGGTACTCCTTCGGCTGGGCCCCCCCCTCTTTTTTTTCAAATATATTGTAACTTGTGTCATTTTATATAAAGAGCTCCCAGTTATAAAAAATGGAAAATCTGCGAGGTATCAATTTGTATCATCTCATTGTGCTGGTTCATGGTGAAGCTGACGATGAATTCCAACAGTGGCTTCAAGCAATTGGGTTGCTTCACACATCTCCATTGTGCATCTGTGGAAAACCTATGCGCTATAAACGACGGATGGAACAGATGGAAAGCAACGTTTTCGGTGCGACCGCGAAAACTGCAAGAGGGAAATCGGCTTCCTCAATGGGACCATTTTCGAATCGGCTCAAATAAGTCTGAAAGAAGTTAGTCGTTTTACTTTATCTATAGCATTTTTATGGTATTTATATTTGAGATTTTTCTGTTTTCCTACTATTAGGTACATGATATGGCTACAGACAAGGTTCTGGAAAGAGAATTTCGACGTGATGATCGCTCTACACTTTCATCTGAAACAAGAGCTAATTATCGTAAATGGTTCCGAGATATCTGCGTAGAATTCTTTATTCGCAATCCTGTCAAAATAGGTGGCGTTGGAAAGGTAAGAAGTCGTAAACTTTGCATTCCTCAACTATTGTTTAAAGATAGTTGAAGTCACCACGCGGCGAAAATATGGCAGAGGAAGGCTAGCAGTTGATCAGGCGCAGAAGACAGAAGAATGCTTCTTTGGTGGCGTTGAAAGAGGATCTAGTGATGCTTGCTTCGTAGTTCCTATCATAAGGCGGGACAAAAGTTCTCTGTTATCGTTGATAAAACACTTTATTCTGCCAGGTATCACAATGCCTTTCGGTTAACCAGCACGAGAAATGTAAATTTTGCTTCAGGTACAACGATTGTGTCAGACATATGGAAAGGGTATCAAGGGTTGGAGAAGCACAATGATTACACTCATCTTACAGTAAGTCTTACTCCAGCATTTCAAACATAAAAAACTATTTCAAATAGGTCAACCACAGCATCCAATTTTTCAGTCATGATGATCCTTTAGCACATACTCAGACAATCGAGACAACATGGCAGAAGTTGGAGCTGATGAACCGGAAACGATACGGAACACTGCGTGGTTTGCCCTTTGAACAGTTTCTTTGTGAATTTTTGGTCAAGAAGTTCGGAGGCAAAGATGCTCTATATCATTTCTGGAGTCAAGTGAGAAATGTTTATGATATAATGTAATGTTTAATGTGAATAAAATGGCTTAAAGATATCTTAATTAATTTTGATTTTTGTTTGTTTAAATTTAAAAAATTCGAAAAAATTTGAAAAAAAGAGGGGGGCCCCAGCCGAAGGAGTACCCCTGTGCCTAACCACAATCCCTAAAAACAACAAAGGAACAAAGGCAAAAATTTTTCCTTTGTGGGATAAGGTCCAGAAAGCCTCCATTTGTGCAAGCCAATCCACTTAGGCCAAAAAATCAGACCAGGACCTAAATTTTGTTTTATTTTTTTTCGCACAAGAAATTATGACAAAATTCCCTGTTGTCAATTATAATATTTTCTAATTTGTGTTCTCAGAACTCTGGTATTTTAGTTATTATGAACACTATATAATAACTATGAATAATCATCTTTTTTTGATCCATTGAAGTGCAATTCTCCATGTTCCTATTTTTTTAGATGTCTGCCAAAGTATTGTGTGTATAAAAAACATCTATTTTAACGTGTAATTGACGTACCAGTTACTCCACACCCATTTTCTTTATTAAATTTAGTTGGGTCATTATGTAGGAGTGCCAATCTCCAGGGAGCTTGCTTATTATTAACTTAGTTATTAACCATTAATACCTCCCTCCCACTATTTTTGTAATTTTCCAGCTGAAGCTTCTTGTTTAATATTCGTCACTTTAATTTATAACAACAGGTGTTAACATTTATAACAAAAAAAAAGTCCCAGAGATTTTGTGGCTTAAGTTGGCTCATCGCATACTTAAAACAAAAAAAACAAGCTAAAAAATCATTCTTCGAAGCAATTAAACAATGACTAATCTGTTTTTGTTGCCACATGGCTTAAAATTTCCTTACAGAATTAGTTAAACCAGTCTAATATGCCCGCCTTTATTTCTAGAAAGTGACAGCAACAAATTATTCCTACCCCAGTAATTCTCTAGAAATTCAATTGTCCTGCAATGACCCACCTCTCTCTTTTTTCCCTTTGCCGAATTTGTTCCCGAAATGCACCAATGAGGATTTTTGTGTTGGGAACTTCAGTGCTAAAATTAGATTGTTTGCTAGAGCACTCATGTCCATTTGTGCAAGCCAATCCGGTTAGGCTTAAAATATTTCTTCAATACAATTTCATGTGCAATTTTAACTCATTTGCCATTTGTTACTATACTAGTTTAATCTGATTGAGATCTGATTGGGATAAGGTGTCCGAAAATTTATTTGGTCCCCTTGTAGTTGTTTTTTAAGTTGATGGCCCTCCTTCATTTTCAGACGATTATCTCCCCCCACAGCCAACGCTTATTGTACCTTTGTTTTTATAAAGAAATTGTATTTTTGGCAGATTACTCAAAATTTTATAATTGTGCATTTATAAATAAGTTCTGGCTAACATCTATATAGTTGTTCTATGTTTTTTTAGTAAGCATGACTTTTTATGTTAAAATTTGTGTTGGCTGAGTCCTCGTGGTAAATTCAAATCAATTTTAAACGAATTGAAAATTTTGCGTCATTTTTCTTTATTGGATTGTTCCAAAACATGCGTCAAAGTTTTCAAAATGCTTTGTTTTTGACCAGTTTTTTTGTTTACTCTAAAGATGTAATCGAAATTTTTTTACGTATAAAGCAACAAATCTTGTATTAAAATTTTAGTATTAAAGCAGCTACTTTTTCAAATTTATCTAAACAAATCCGTAACTGTTCAAAAGGGCATACCAGCGCATTACACTGTAAATTAAGTCGGGGGGGATGTGTAAGCAATTTTTAAAAAGTCGCCCCTGTTTTTACTCGTTTCGTGTTAAATTTGATATTTATAAGTCACAAAGCAACCCCCGTTGTTTTGAAGGTGATATGAATGACCATAACCGACCATAATTTGAATGACCATAATCACAGTATTACCATAACTATAATGGACAGGGGGACCACGGCAAAAATGTGGCCCCTAAAGGTGAATAGAGCTTTGTCTTATTAGGTAGTTTCCAAATGAAATCGTTTGTGCAAACTGTTTTTGGATATTCTGGTACTTCTGCTGTTTCCCTTATGAATTTCAGCATACCGTATTATCTCTAATAAGCGCCCCGGGGCGCTTATTTTTCAACCCTCCGAAAATCGGAAAAATTTTGGGTCGATCTCGAGATTTTTGGGTGCACATCCGAAATCTAAAAAGTGGAATCGGTAGAGCTCGTGGGAGTTAAGAAAATGCAAAAAAACAGCTTTGCAAAATATTTGCTCTGCCCCGAGATACAGACCCTCAAAGTAGAGGGGGGCGCTTATTAGAGAGGGGGCGCTTATTAGGGATAATACGGTAGAAAGTGTCTATAAATGTTTCTTTTATCGTGTCCAGCGAAAAAAATTAGTGTAGAACGTGAAAAAATTGGAGGGGGGGGGCAGAAGTAACAATGTTTTTAAAAATTGAAATCAAAGTTTTCGTTATTTTTGTGATTTCGGAGTTTTCTAACTCTACTGTCAACGTGTGCCAGAGATCTTTAAGTACTGGCTATCCAATAACAACAATTTATCAAACAAAAAACTAGCTTGTTAGATTCCACTGTTACATAAAAACAGTGACTTATGAACGTTATTGTCAAAATGTGCTGGATTATATTAGTTTTCTTTGACAATTTTAAACAAAGATAATTTGCGATAATTGCTTTTGACAGTAATATAAACGCTTCTTTATATAAACACATCCTTCAAAACTTAATATTTGCTGAAACACTTGCTGAAAAATGTTTTTAATATAATTATTTTTGAACCAGTTGAACTTTTTCATCGAAAACAGATTTTTTATTTAAACTTTGTTTAGAATTAACATCCTTCAAAAGTCAATTAAATAAGACCACAGTGTCGTCTACAAGATGACGCTATTTGACGCTGTAAAAAAAGTCTAATAATACCATTTTAAGTGCAAGCTCACTATTCAAGTATTAATAGGTGTACTTTTGCTATGATAAACAATTTTTCATTTCGCAAAAATTTTTAGAGATATTTTCATTCTGTCTTTTTTTTGATTTATCCTTTCTAGTTTTATTGATTATTTTTTAAGGTATTTTAGGGCTAATTATGTGTGTAAAATGTATAACCAATTTAAAACTTTAACATTCAAATTCAAGCTTTTTAAAATGTGTGTTCCTAGATACCCTATTTTCTATAGCAAATGAAATAAACTCAATTTTTTTTTGAATATTTAAGCTCTTTTAAAAAGTGTGTGATGCTAATAAAAGCAAATACAGTCAAAACTTGATTTAACGACGCTCGATACAACGTCCCTCTCGATTTAACGTCCCATTGAGGACCACTTGCTTGGTTTCTTTGATTTTTAGTCAAATTTACGCTCGATACAACGACGCTCGATTTAACGTCCCGTCTTGGCTGGTCCCAACACTATGAAAGACTCTCGATTTAACGTCTTTCAGTGAAAAAACGACAAATTTTTCATTTTTTTGTTGTCTCATCACGAAAAAAACATTCAGTTAAAAAAACATTATTGTGTCATTTATCATTTTTAACAGTCAGTTTGAATTTAAATCCTACGCAAATTAACCATGCTAAACACAATTTTGGTATACAGTCGACTCTCGTTATAACGACGCTCGATATAACGACCCGTTCGATATAAAGACCCAATAAAACTCATTTGGTTGGTCCAAGTGTATTTTATAGCTCGATATAACGACTCTCGATGTAACGACTCTCGTTATAACGACCCATTTTTAGCCGGCCCCTTGCGGGTCGTTATAACGAGAGTCAACTGTATTAGGTTGTTCGGAAAGTCATGAGTAAAACCACGTGAACTTTTTTCGAAAATGTTTGAAGGATTGTTTTCATGCATTATCATTTTTTGAGTACGTTGAAACATTTTAGTAACCAGGAAAAACAAGATACCTTCCCCATAACACCCCAAACGTAAAGCAATATCTTCTCCGTGTGCAGACCAGCCTTTGGAGTCGGCCTTGCTTGAGATCCTCTAGTGACCCATTCCTTTCTTCTTTTGACATTTGCATACAGTATCCACTTTTCATCACTTGTCACAATACTATTGAGAAACACATCCTGCGCATTCCGATCAATGAGATTTCTGCAAATTTGCAGCGGCTTTGCCATATTTGCTTCTGTTAGACGATGAGGATCCCACATGCCGTGTTTGTTTATCTGAGCAGAAAACTTTTATCTATAGCAATTTAAATTTCCGATTTTTAGCATGCCAATTTGAGGTGAAGGTGGTCATGTATTGTTGAAAGAGAGGAGCCAAAAACTAGAGCTAGTTTACCAATTGTCATATTTGGAGTTTCTTGAACCAGCGCTTTGAGTCTGTCATCATCAAAATTGCTTGGTCGGCTTGATCTGGATTCATCAATTAAAATTCTGTCACCTTGCTGGAATTTCTTGAACCTAAAAAAGCCAGTTTATGTTGCAGCAGAACATTGAAGCATTACGAACGATGACCCGCTGCTTGACTGAGCGATGCATGACCATAAGTTTCTCGAATCATCGCTAAAGTTGCATCCACACGCTTCCCAGAATCAAACAGGAATAGAAGACAGTGACGTAAATGTTCAAACAAATGTATTTGCTGCGTCATCCAACAACAAAGTAGCTCAAAAAAGTTAGGACTCTATTGTTATGGTTACTAAAATGTTTCAACCTACTGAAAAAATGATAATGCATGAAAAAAATCATTCAAAAATTCTCGAAAAAAAATCACGTGGTTTTTTTTATGACTTTTCGAACAACTTAATAACAATTCTTATTGTAACTAGTGGGGACGTCAAAAAGAATTTTTTGCAGAATCATCCGCCGCGGAATCATCTCTTTTGAAATCGTCTCACGCCGTATTTTGCCTTTTAAGCGATGTCATTATAATGTTGGCTTAATGAATAGGACTGAGAGCTAAAGCGATGAAGGCGTAAGGTGTTGCTATTAAAAACGAGCCAACAGTACTTTAGTTAACTCGACGACTTTCTAGGCAAAGAGCATTAAGAAAGGCATTAATTCTAGGCATTAAGAAAAATAAAACATAATTTTTTTTAGATTTTTTTATGTGATGATAAATATTTTAGCTTGAATTAATATTTTTATATAACTTTCATGTAAAACGCTCGATTTAACGTCTCGATTAGTGACTTTTTAGCTAGAAACTCTTGATTTAACGGCGCTCTATACAACGTCCGCTCAATTTAACGCCTTATTTCGGCCGGTCCCCTGAGATACGTTAAATCGAGCTTTAAAAAAACTTTAAAAACTAAAATTTTACTCGGCTTTCGAAGTCCACAGGCTTCTATTTTTCAACCTCTAAAAAATTTTTCTCTTGTTAAAAGTGCAACAAAACCTTGTTAATCTCCATACTTTGGGTTTAGAGGGTGGGTTTCTATCAGAGACTGTGCTTTTTTTAAACAAATACGATATATGCTTTTACTCCAGGGTGTTTTTTCTTGCAAGATCCTAGAATGTGACAAGCTTATCTAGTACCGTATTTCCTTTAATAAAGCGGCCGCTTGACTTTGAGGACCTGTACCTCAGCCTAGAGTAAATATTTTGCAAAGCTGTTTTATGCGTTTTATTAACTCCCGCAAGCTCTACCGATTGCACTTTTCAGATTTTGGTTGAGCACCCGAAAATCTCGACACCCAATTTCAAATTTCCCAACTTTCGGGTATCCAAAAAATAAGGCGGCCGGCTGCCTTATTAAAGGAAATACGGTAACTGCTTGAACCATTTCAAGACTCTTTTTATCATCAATATTTAAAAAATTAAAGTTTGATCTTTTTATAAAAAAAACTGCTCACGCGTGTTTTTTATTAATAAAAATGCCCCTGCGAGAAAATTCTCATTCAAACTTTCATACAGTAAGCTTTCTTATAATACAAAAAATCCTTATTCAACCTTTTTGTTTGTTACTTTTTATACATGATCTCTTGTTCATTGTTGACTTTTCGTGTTTGTATTCCACGCTAATCCAGCTCTCTTTTAAAAAAACGTAAAAAGAAAGAAAAAGAATACTTCAAATAAATTAATTTCCGCTATCATTTTGGGAGACAGACATATGAGTAATGAAATTTCAAGTCTATCTGCTTGGCGCCGACCACAGCAGAAAGATCATGATGCGCTGTTGTGGGTGGCGAATTTCCTGCTCACTGACGCTTTAGCCGGTGCTTGAGGAATTGTTCGTCATCATAATATTTATTTACTCATTTTTTCTTGAAACAACTTTGTATAAAAAGAGTTTTGAGAATGGTTCCAGCAGTTCCTGCCACATTCCGCCTCTCTTCTTCCAACCCAAAGAGAGGATTAGTGCAGCCAGAGAAGAGGTTTTCTTTCGTACCCAGTTTCCAAGAAGCCCATTTCTATCAAAAGGCTTGTTTTGGTGGAGGGTCATTTGCACAACACTGACTCCACATCCCGATTTTTGAAACTTTTGACCTAGAGAAGGGGGAAAAGAAGCATGTTGCTGCCCAAAAACATCTTCTTTGGATTATACATCACATTGTTTCTTTGAGCTAAATCTTTTGTTAAGCAAAAAAAGAATTGCCTCCACCCTTTTCCTGTACTATTGGAGCTACTGTGGTTGTGGCAGAGAAACATTAATTCTATTTCAATTTAGGTAGATTTGGCGGAACTAAGTTACTCTAATTTATAACTCCTATTTAATTTATTAATCTGTTAATTCACTTGTGAACCTGAAGTATTCAAGAACTTGCCTTGTGTATTACTGAATTACCGATTTATTTACCCACACACACACACTGACACAATGGTTCAACTAAGGACATGTGTATTGACTAGTATGAGCTCACTTTTGTGCACTTATCTGTTCCTTCTGTTCTGTGCTGAATCCACTACCAATGTCCACGCGTTTGTGCTACAAGAGTTAGTACTTTACTTTTTTAGGGTTGATCAAAACCGAAAAATTTTATAATATAATTTTGTGTTTAGATTGCCTATCTACAGAAATGAAAGGATGGAGCCAATTTTCCATCATCCAAGAGCATTTGTGGGTGAGGGCTTTGCAGCCAAGTTTGGCAGAGATGTTCGCGCATATAATTTCCCCAGGTGGAATAGGTTGCACAGCTTCTGGACTAAAAATGAGGTCATTCACAATAACTAAATAATTAACATACATCATTCTTAAAAATAAATTATATTATTAACGAGTGATATGAATATGAACCATTTTAACCTTTTTTGTTATCTTTTTACAAATCTTTTTATCTTTTAACTATTTATAATATACCATTTTTAGCCCTGAATATCCTCTACAAAATGAGCTAGCATACTTCACTCTATAAAAATTGTTTGTCAGAAAGCCTCATAAAGATTTTATGTACCTGAGAGATTTCGCAGGGCAATTCAAAATGTGTGGTCTGCTCTGGGCCATAGCCGATTGTTATCTTAAAGCGTTTTGATAACAACTCTGTTGATAAGATATGGCAGTCCTAAGTCCTCTTATCACTAGCAGCTAGTGATGAGTCTGCTATCAGAACGCTTTAAGATAACAATCGGCTATCACAGCAGACCACACATTTAATTGCCCTCGAAACTCTTTACATAAAATCTTTATGAGGCTTTCTGACAAACAATTTTTTTTATATAGAGTGGAGTATGATAGTTCATTTTGTAGAGGATATTCAGGGCTACAAAATGGTATATTATGCGTTAGAAAATTGATTTAAAAAAGATAACAAAAAAGAGTTTGTAAAGTGTCCGGGAACTTATTTGTCACCCGTTAAACCATAAGCAGGTCTTCATAAAAAATCAAAAAGTTGGAGAGGGTCCTAGTGAATATTTTGACCATCTTTGTCAAAACCTCAAGGTATTATCAAAATTTTCCAATTTTCTGGGGATTGAAAAATAAGCTACTTGGTCGTACTTTAAAAAAAGGAATTTTTCGAAAAATAACAAGAAATAAGAATTTAGAAAAAGTCTGAAATTTTTGCTGTTTTGTAACAGTTATAAAATTAACTATAAAGACTAAAAATCTCTTTGCAGATGCTACAAAGATTATCATCAGCTGCGGACACCCAAGAGCAGCAGCAAAACAGTGGTGGATGGTATGAGACCAACAATGTGGAAAGAGCCTAGTCGGGAGTTGTGTGGCACAACTTCTGCACACATACACACACCTTATTTTTGTCTAGTGGCTGTGGCGAGCATATGGGCTGTGAAAGATTTAGGCAAAATGTCCTTTGTAAAATTTCTTTTTATTTAATAGTGATCCTGCTGATATTATATAGAAGTAATATAATAAATTAATATTTGCACTATTTTTACGTGAAGACGAATAAAAATTTGTTGAAAAACTTAGTATACCGTAAAATATCAAGAAAATTTATTTGTAATTTGTTAAATTTTTGCAAGTATCGCAGTTGATTTCGATCTTTTTACGTAAACTTTTCGCTGATTATTGAAATTAGGGCTGACATCCCACTTGGGACCGCCTCAGAAGTATGTTATTGTATTCTTACTAATAGATCCTTTCTATTAGAAAGTTTTCTGTATTGGTAGGGTCCCCTACGAGAGTGATTGAAAAATAGGCGGGCCGAGCCGTCTATTCGAGAGAATACGAAATATACAGTGGCGGAAAATTACTTAAGCTCACCTACCAAATAATTGAAAACCCAATATTTTCACCAAAATTTTTTTCACTTGAAAACTCTCCGACATGCCGTTTGAAAGAGCGCTTCAAGTGCTACAAAGTAGCATATCAAACCTTTCGAGTTAAGTGGAAACGAAATTGTAGCCAGCTTCAATTTAATAACAACGTATGATTTACGCCGGAAAATTACTTAAGCTCATCAACACTTTACTCAGAATCTCAACAACACCGTGTTGATAACAACAATGAAACATCAATAACTCGTCGAATAACCCTTGTTTTTGATGACTTCTTGACATCTGCTTGGCATAGACTTGATGAGACGGATGCATCGATCGATAGGAATCTCCCTTCAGGCTTCTTTGACGACCTCCTCCAACTGAGCAATGTTCTTCGGCTTCTTTCGCTTGATTTCCTTGTCAACGTCAATACAGAGCATCTCAATTGGCGACAAATCCGAAGATTGAGCAGGCCAATCCATTGTTCTCCACCCGTGATCCGAAATGAATTTCTTCGCCTTCTTCGCAGTGTGTTTTGGATCGTTATCGGCCTGAAAAAATACAATTATTGTCTGTTTTACCTAACCACACATGTTTATTGACCTGAAAAATCCAATCTTGACTCAACTTATCCTCGGCATACGGCAAAAGAACATCGTGGAGAATATCATCGACGTAGACATGCTGATTCATAATTCCTTCGATCCATAATTCCTTTGGCCCAACCCCATTGATCGACATGGAGCCCCAGACCATAATAGAACCGCCGCCACCCTTGACTGTCGGTTTCGTACACTTCGGATTGAATTCTTCCCCCGGACGTCGTCGAACGTAAGATTTGCCATCCGATCCGAACCGATTGAACTTTGATTCATCCGTAAAAAGTACCCGCGACCACTAAAACGACACATTAAATTCTTAATAAACGATCTCTTTAAGTCCCAACTTGTTCCATTGTCCAATTCAAATGCTCCTTGGCGTACGCAAGCCTCTTCTTCCTGTTCTTTTCGCTGATCAACGGTTTCTTTCTTGCTACACGACCCATGAGACCAAATTCGTTGAGGCGGCTTTGCACTATTCTTGTACTGATAGAAACCTCCAACTGATCAGCAATCTCTTTGTGGACATCGACAGCAGTTTTGTGGCGATCAGACTGAAAAGTGTCATGTTGAGCAGCCAAAACAAATTGTGAAAATGTCCATGTACCTCCGAAATGCGATGCATAATACGATCCATCCTCTTAGAAGTCTTTCGGCGACGAATACGCTTCTTGTTAGCCACGCTCATAGTGACCGCCCGTCCGGCCGGGCCCGTCCCGTCCCCGTCCGGACGGCGCCAAAACCGGATGGTCGGACGGTTCCGGCCGTCCGAGCGGCCGGCCGGAGGACGGCCGGCTTAAAACGTCCAAGACGGCAGACGGCCGGCAACGACAAACTCGGACGGGACGGCCGACGGCCAATCCGTTTGAGATCGTCCTTCATTATACCGAACGAATTTTGGAAAAAAAATTTTTTTTTGTTTTTTTTATGTTGAAAACCTATGTTTATTTCATTCAACATGTATAATAACTAATCACAAAAAGCTTTTTATTCAAACGTTTACGATCTCGCAGTTTGTTTCTCAATTCATCAAGATATTTTTCAAGTAGCTGTTGTGTTTCTTCTGAAGAATCTCCGTCAAAGTAATCAATTCCTTTGTTCACAACAACATCTATTCTTATAAAGTTTTAGACAAACGAGGTAAAGACACTAACTATTTTTAAAACAACAAAAAGTTCAGCCAGATGGACCGATAAAAAAGTTCAGCCAGATGGACCGATAAAAAAGTTAGCAATCGATATTTTGATAATTCTGGTGCTGCTGAAAGGATCTTTTCCATAATGACAATGCATGCGGAAGGAAGAAGAGTGGGTATCAACGAAGAACTTTTAAAGTCTCGAACACTTCTGATATATAACTCGATATATATTTCTTAAGTTGCTTAATTATTTAAATTAAAATCAATTTTTAAGTAAAAAATTTGTCACAGAACTTTTTTCGCTATTTGAGCCGGCCGGCCGACGGCCAGCGTTAGAAAATTTTAATCGGACGGCCGGCGGACGGCCGGCGAAAATTTTAGCAAGACGGTGAAATATTGACGGTTGGTTGACGGCGGCCGACGGCCGGCCGTTAGAAAAAAATTTCGGACGGCCCGCGGACGGCCGGTCGAAAACGTGAAAGACGGGGACGGGACGCCGTCCAAATTTTGAGTAGCGCGGTCACTATGGCCACGCTACCAGTCGACTTCACATGCTTGATGGCTTGGCGAACAATGGTGTATGAAAGTTTGACGATGCCTGCTATTTCGCGCAAAGATTTTCCTTCCGCCCTCAACCGAACGATTTCTTGACGCTGCTCTGCACTCAAATTCTTGTTTCTGCTCATTCCTAAACGCGAAAATATATTAACCGCAATCGGAAAGCATAAAACATGATTAATTAAAAAATGAGCTTAAGTAAATTTCGCCACAAAATCGGTAGCCAGAAGCAATCGACTTTGTTCTTTATTCGAAAGAAAATAATATCGATCCAGCTATCAATGTCATCTTGAAGCACTTGAAGCGCTCTTTCAAACGGCATATCGGAGAGTTTTCATGTGAAAAAAATTTTGGTGAAAATATTGGTTTTTCAATTATTTGGTAGGTGAGCTTAAGTAATTTTCCGCCACTGTAGGTTGAGTTTATTGAGTCTATTTGACCCCAAACCAAATGTAACTTTCATTGGGGTATGTTATATTGAGGATTGACTGTACAAAAGACACAATTTTTTGGTTATTTGATGATTAGAGCGACAAACATAATAAGTTTATACTGGTGGAAATAGCCATTAGTCAAAAGTGCCATTTTTGAAAAGGACGTGGTAAAAGAACTCACTTCTTGCTTATCGTAAACTTATTTGATTTTTTTGCTAGTAGTGCAGATAATATATTTACTAGCCTCCACGTTTTTAAAATCGAAGTCGAAGGAGTCGAGATTATGTCGAAATCAAAGTTGATGTACGACAAATATGCAAATATTTCTTAACGGTATGACTTCTAGTAACGGGCACGAACACTCGGTCCACCAAAATCTTAAATTTCTTCGACTTCGATTTAGCCTTCGACTTCGATTTTGAAAACACTTCTAGCCTCGCAGATTTCTTTCAATATAACAGGGCTCCCAAGTGTACTTATTTATAAGAAATGTACTTATTTGAGAACCCCAAATCTTATTTATTTAAGATGTACTTATTTATAAGAAATGTACTTATTTTCGACGAATGTACTTATTTGTACTTATTTTCGTAAAATTTACAGCATCTCGGCACAAAATATCTTAGAACGAAAAAGTGGGCAATTTTTTGAATAAATTTAAAGTGAATTTTGTTTGAATTTTGTTTGTGTTGTACTCAATGTTTTCTTATTTTATTCGCAGTTTTCAAAATCGTTTACGACATAAATGTTTATTTTTGTTTCAGAGTTTCAGAGTTTCAAAGATGCATGCGCCGAAACGAAAGCAACAATTCAAGCCAGAATACGCTAGGGAGTTTCGTTTCACCAGGAAAGGCAAAGATGACTTTCACGCACATTGTACTTGCTGCAACGACGAGGTTTGTAAATTCACGTTAAACTTTCTGTGCCGTTTTAAGATTTTTCAATTTGCAGATAAATCTGACATCGATGGGGAAATCAGCGATTGGAACTCATCAAAAAACTCCGAAGCACGTCCAAAATGCAAGGCAAAGTTCCTCGACCAAGGCTCTCTCAAACTTCCTGCCAAGTCTTTCTGATCCAACTGCCATCGACGACAAAACCGCTGCTGCCGAAGGTGCCTGGGCTTTTTACGTCGCTCGCCATCATCAATCGTTCAATCATATTTTTCCGTGCATTTCAGGTTACCGTACTTAACTCTCTGATCGAACAAGTGCCAACTGAAGTGTTCAATGCGATCGGAGCTGAGGTAAAGTGGATAAAGATTTTTGCCGACAACGAGTATTCTCTGCCGGGCATCTTTCTATTGGTCAGTGCCATATTCTCCATTCCGGTGTCTAATGCTTTCATTGAGCGAATCTTTTCTCTTTGCGGTGTTCAGTGGACGAAGGAAAGAAATTAGCTTCACGTCAATACAGTGAAAAGTGTGGTCCAGACTAAAGTTAATTTCGATTTCTCTTGCCCGCAAATGTATAGTTATCTTTTTAAAAGCAATGTTCTGTTAACCAAGATTAGAAGTTGGGAAAAGTACTTTTAACTGTTTGTTGCTAATTCATTGGTGGTTATTGTTGGTTTTTCTGATTGAATAAAGAATTTGATGACAAATGGCGATATTTAAGGATAAGTTATCTAATAAAGTTACGAAATAGCAAAATCTCAAAATGTACTTATTTTTGGGCCAAAAATCTTATTTTTTTCGAAAATGTACTTATTTTTGAAAAAAAAAACTTGGGAACCCTGCAATATAATCAATAAATTACTTTGAACCCAGAGCATCCAAAAGGTTAGGCGATAGATATGTACTCGAATCAATATTGCCTGCTAAGTGTGTGCTTATTATTCGTTCATTTACAAAAGTATGTTTTTCAACAGTTATAAAGCTTTTTCGACAATATTTTTATTAATTTTACTGCTTTTATTGAAAACTAGAACGTGTTCTCCCTTAAACGGAACACAAAAGGAAAAAGAAAGCGAAATCAGCTCATCTAAATCGAAACACTTGCTAGTCCCTGAAACCTTATCTGCCTTTGAAGAAAAAGAAAATTATGAAAATTGGGTGAATAATCTAGCAATTCCAGTCATTTCACTGCAAACCTATTTTACTAAATACAAAAACATAAAAAGTCTTGGAAAAGGTGGATTCGGCGAAGTCAATCTTGTTCAAAACAAACATAGTCAAATACTCTACGCATTGAAAGAAACTAAAGATAAGATAGCTTTTCAAAACGAATTGGCTATATTTCTGAAGCTTGGCAACCTATGCCCGTTTATTGTTCAAATGTTTGCATACTTTTGTAAAAGACAGTACTTCATTTTACCTAAGCTGACAGATAGATACTGTCTTTTACTAGAATATGTCCCTAATGGAGATTTGGACGATTTATTAGAAGCAGTCAAAGTTTTAACAGAACATGAAGCTCGCTTTTATTTCATGCAAATGGTATTGATGATAGAGCACTTACATAAACATGAACTGAAAATAGGTCATTTGGACTTGAAACCGGGTAATATGATTATTGATGAGAATGGTTATTTAAAAGTAAAACATCTTTTATCTTTTCTTTTTAAATTTTTAAATGACACCTTTTAGTTGGCAGATTTTGGATTTTCTAAGCCGCATTTTTGTGTGACAGGACTATGCGGTACAAAAACATACTTGGCTCCTGAAATTATCAGGAGCGGTTATGTAAGTTTAAAAATATGCAGGATAAATTAGATATTTCACCAAATTTTTCGAGCCCAGTGGAGTAACAATTTTTCGAAAAATTTCCCAGGCAAAAATTTTTAAGTTTTTCAAAAACCCGTCCGTACCCGCTAATTCAAGTACCATAAAACCTCTAATAGTAGCCCCCTGATTCAAAATCGTGTTTTTGGCATGGTGTTTTGACCTAGTTTTTGACCACTTCTTTTGGGCAAGATACCACTCATTTAGTAGCTCATCTCCCTGGCTACAAAATGAGTGGTAACTTGCCTGTGAGCACTCTTCAAAAAATAAGTCAAAAATGCAATGCCACAAACACGATTTTAAATCAGGGGGGGGGCTACTATTAGAGGTTTTACGGTATATCGTCTATGGCAAGCCTTGTTGTGATCTTGTTGGCTAACATGTCAAGAGTCCTAAAAAGGGATTAACGAAATCAAAAACCAAAAATTAAAATTTGTGGTCGAAACCAAGTGTGCGGCGAATTTGATGGTAAAGAGAATTATTGTTCAAATAGTGTCCACACAGTAATATTTAGAAACTATACACTAAAGACGCAGATTTATGGGCTATTGGAATTATACTCTATGAAATGACATATGGAGAGTTATTATACAAGAGTGCCAAAGATATTTTATTAAGTGAAAGAAATAAAGTAAGTGATTCTGACTTTTTTCATTTATTTTTTTCAACTTTAATGTTGTAGCTTGAACTGCCTGAAAGAGTTAAAAACAGAAAAGGGAAGGAAGAGACTATTTCGCCTGAATTACATGACTTAATACGCCAACTACTTTCTGAAAATCCCGAGGGACGTATAGGTAGTGAGCACAATGGAGGAATAGAAAGGCTCAAAAATCACAAATGGTTTTCAAACACTTCTTCTGATCCAAGTAGTTCTTCTAATCACAAGTCTTCCGTTTGGACAAAGATAGAAAAAAAAGAAGTAAGCATTTTAATACTAAACTAAAAAGTTGGACGCAGGCAGCCAGTCAATTTGGCCTTACTCAGTTATCGGTTAATCGACCACGTCCAACTCTTTTATCTTCCACTATTCTTGTAAAATTGGTTAAAAGGTGACAATGATGACACCTTACAGTTTTTAAAGACTGACTATATAATTCTAGACCAGAATGAGTAGGCAACTCGGTAAAAAAATCAAAAATTTTACTTTTGGTTCTAAATTACTAAATTGAGTACTTTTGGTCAATAAATGTCCGACGGCCACCTAAAAACGTGGTTTTAATATTTATGGGTCAAGCAATACAAATCAGTCGTCAAAACACGTTTTTTTGAAGATGACGATGCTCAAATAACTAACAACATTTTTTAGATAAAAGCTCCTTTTGACGTTATAAAAGAAGAAGAAGAGGGAAAAGATTCAAAGGAACACTCTAAATACAAAGATGAAAATGAAGTTTATTATATCAAAGAAGAACTAAAAGAAACTAAAACTAATGAAGAAAATAGTTTTGACGTTTTTAATTTTTTATGAATATGAAGACTATCTGAACTGTAGTATCTTGAGCCTTTCTAAACTTTGTAATACAGTCAACCCTCAATATAACTTATTAGAGAAAAATGGTATGAGAAAAAAGTTCATCCCTTCAGTAGTTTAGTTCTGCAGTTAAAAATGTCAAACCAACGGCCCCTATAACAATTTTGTCAACAAAAACTCGATATAACGGTCCCTATGGCCGGTCCCCAGGGAGGGGGGGAATCGGGGAGGCGTTATATAGAGGGTTGACTGTACAGTCAAAAAAAAACTCCATACAACGTAAATCTATACAACGTAAAACTCATTATAGCGTAATCATGGGAGCGATTTGGTCGGGTCGTATAGCAATAAAGGGAAAGTGACATTCTCATATACAGTGAAACTTCTATTTAACGACCCTCAATGCACCGACCAAATTAGGACGCTAAATAGAAGGGTCGTTAAATGGAACTCACTATCTTCTTTACCACATTTTAGTCGTTAAACAAAAGTATACCTGCATTCCGCAAGCATAAAAAGGAAAAATGTTTAGCGATTAACAAAAAATATTCCGCAGTGTTTTTTTTTTAATTTTCGATTCAAATTGAATTTTCCAGATAGATAAGTCGTTATATAGAATGTTTCTTTTGCAGTTAGATCGTCCAAAATACACGTTAAATAGAAAAAGTCGTTAAATAGAAAATCGATGTATAGAAGGTCATTTTGTTCAAATTTTAATCAAACCAACCAAATTTTTTTAAATACAGTAGCGAGCAAAAAAAATTACCCAGATAGATTTATTCCTAAATGAACCATGTTTTCTATCTTATTCTCAAAACGTGAAATTTTGAAGTGAATGCTACTTTGACCTCCTGTTTCTTAGCTACAACTTGGTAGATAAAAATTTTATTTTTGATTATTTTGGAAAAAGTTACGATCATCAACGTAAAAGTGTCGATTTCAAGTCAAAATTAAGGGAAATCTAAGGAAAATCGTTGTTTGGTAGTTATAGACTAAAGCATCATTCGAAAGCTCTCGAAAGCTTTCTACAAAATGGCATGCTGACCATTTTTTCAGAATAATATAGAGGTGAAAAAAGGATGGTTCAAAACAGAAGAAGTAAAAATACCTTCTTTTTTACCTTATTTTGATGCCTTTTTACTTCTTCTGTTTTGAACCATCCTTTTTTCAGCTCTAGGGAAGCTAAGATTCAGAAATACATGCTACAAAAATTTTAACAAATACAACTAAAATTGAACTTTAAAGGGCGTAATTTAATTTTAGGCCCTTTTTGAAGCAAACCAAATTTTGATTTTTTGTGTCATTTTGTGCTAAGGCCTTGATGAGTAGTTTAAGTTTGAACTAGTGGTTTTAATTTGTGCAAGTGGCAAAAATTTTGGTTATCGAGCGTTTTCGGTTGCCAAAAAGACTTGAGATATCGATTCATCTGAAACTATCTGGTTTTCTGATTTCTGGTTTTCTGACTTTTTGCGCTTTCTAATTTCTGTTTTCGATCTTTAAAAAAATTCGGATCCAGTCCTGGCGTGGAGATAAAGCACCACGGCCTTTCAAAACAACAAAAAATGGGCAGTAGGTGACTTTTGAAAAATTTTGCGGGAAATTAAAAAGCTACCCAAATTTGACTAGAAAAATGAGTTCCGGACTTCAAATGGATTATACTTTACTAAATTCTAACTTTAAGAAAATCTATCCAATTTTTCTGAAAGTCGAGACTTTTAGCTTTCGTTTGCTACACAAAACGTTGCAAAAATGGCATAGGGCCGTTTGGCCACTTTTTTGTCATTTTTTCAAATAAAGTTTGTCTCGAAGCTACTTTGCAAAATATTCTTGTTTTGTTAAAGTGATTTCTTTTTAGAGCATTTTTGTTAGTTTTTTTAAGATACAGCGTTTTGTGTTTTACTCTTTTCCAGTGACTCTCCTTCAACAAACCGAGCAATTCTCATCAATCCTTTTCACATTTTGATAAACTTAATCTCTTCATTTTTTTGCCATCTTTTTCCATCAATGTAGGTACTGGCTTTGGTCTCTCACCCTCGGCAGAGCTAGAAACGGGAGTGGTTTGTGGTTTGGAACAATAAAAAAACTCACTGTCGACAATCAATGCATTCATAAACTCTTGGCTTTCGTTTCTTGTAGACTCTGTATTTATCACCCTCTTTGACCGCCTTCATTTTGTTTCCATATTTGGATTGCATTATAGGTAGCAAAAGATAGGAAAGCTCATATGACGGCATTGTGATCCAAAAGCACATCAATAGAGACTTCTTTCGGCATATGGTGATAGATAGTCATAACGGATACCTTTTTCTTGAACTCGTCTTTGAAAAAATTCACCACATCTGGCAGTGAAATTTGTTTGTTCTTCGGTTGCTGCAGCTTCGCAATCACATCAAGATTAGACTACTCAAAATCTCTCCTCTAAACAAAAGAAACTAAAATCGAATAAAAGAAATGCAGAAAAAAGACAAGAGAAATCTTGATTAAAGTGATAAGCGTATTCAAATTTCAAAAATAAATTAAAAACTCAAGAATATTTTGCAAAGTAGCTTCGAGACAAACTTTATTTGAAAAATGACAAAAAAGTGGCCAAACGCCTTAGTAAGACGTTTGGCCAAACGTTAGTAAGACGTTTTTTATCATTTGTCACAAAAGTGGCCAAAAGGCTACGCACCTCAAAAAATACCACTTTTCGCGTTTTCCATACCAAAAAATTATTTTTCAACGTTTTTCTTTGTACAGTTGACTCTCGATTTAACATACGGCTGAGGGTGATTTGGTTGGCCTGAATGAAATTAAAGCAAACAGACCATCGATTTAACATACGGCTGGGCTTGGTCCTGACCAGTGCTGGCATTTCAAAAATTCTCGGTCCGGATCCGGCTCCCGCTCCGGGAATCCAAAATTTTCGCTCCGGATCTGGCTCCGGCTCTGGAAAGTCAAAATTCTCGCTCCGGATCTGGCTCTCGCTCCCATGATCCAAAATTTTCGCTCCGGATCTGGCTTCGGCTCGGAGCCGGAGCGGAGCCGGAGCAGAGCGGCTCCGGGGAAGACAGGAATATTTGATAGAATGGGTCTATATAGAAGTAAGTCACGAGACGAATTTTTATTTGACAGTTGATTTTATATCCGACCCTTTCGGGGAGCCAAATTAACGAAAAAATGGCTCCGAAATGGCTCCGAGCGTCAAAATTGTCGGCTCCGGATCTGGCTCCCGCTTCCATGATCCAAAATTTGCTCTGGATCTGGCTCCGGCTCCGGAAAGTCAAATTTTTCGCTCCGGATCTGGCTCCGGCTCGGAGTCGGAACAGAGCCGGAGCGGAGCCGGAGCGGATTACCAGTCCTAACAAAGAAACATACACTCCATTTAATATACTGTCAATCAAATTAGAAAAAAATAAATGAGATTTTTAATTAATGAGATAAATGAGATTTTTAAAGAAAGTTTTTGTTCAGTTGTGTCATTGTTTTTTATGTCCATTATTTTTCGGGCTGTGGACGAACAAGTCGAAACCGGTGGAGCTCTCTCATTGACCGAAATGGCAGAGGATGTCCAAAAAGAGGTTGTGGAAACAGCAGCAGAAGACAGCGACTCAAGACACCGAAATCGAAGATGAAGAGCCTGCAGTCACTATCCGAGAAGCAAGCCAAGCATTGAGAATCCTCCAGCGCTATGCCGATACAGTCTCTGATCCTGCCACTCTCAAATTGATTGATCAACTGGATGATGCTCTCTCTATATATAAAGAACGATACAAGAGCATGAAGCAGAAATCAATTCCAGATTATTTTGCTCCTGAAGAATGATTAACTGCTAAAATCCTTGGGCTCTATCCCTGAATCCGGTCCATTTTTTTTTGCCTTGGTCCCCCCTGTTGTTTTTTTTGCGAATTTTCAGCACAAATTTTAGACTTTAAACTAATTTTATTCATCGCGCTCGAAAAAACAGCACAAATTTTAGACTTTAAACTAATTTTATTCATCGCGCTCGAAACAGCACAAATTTTAGACTTTAAACTATTTTATTCATTGCGCTCGAAAAACAGCACAAATTTTAGACTTTAAACTAATTTTATTCATCGCGCTCGAAAACAGAATAAATCGGATATTTGAAAATGTTTTTCGATCAGATGGTTAAAATTTATGCCTAGTTATTCTGTTTTCGAGCGCGATGAATAAAATTAGTTTAAAGTCTAAAATTTGTGCTGTTTTTTCGAGCGCGATGAATAAAATTAGTTTAAAGTCTAAAATTTGTGCTGTTTTTCGAGCGATGAATAAAATTAGTTTAAAGTCTAAAATTTGTGCTGAAAATTCGCAAAAAAAACAACAGGGGGGACCAAGGCAAAAAATGGACCGGATTCAGGGATAGAGCCTTGACCCGTCACCTCGGTAACCCGTCACCCCTGTTAACCCTTCACCCTCCGAAGAAGTCAACCCTCCGAACAAAGAAAATTACCCTTGATAAGCCGTTACCATATTGCGGAGAAGTTTTCAAATTTCCGCCAATTTTTTTTAACCTTTTGTGTTTCATCACAGCGACGCCTTGGATGAGGTCTTTTATCATGAGCAAAGGAAGTCGCAGAAGCAAAGTAGGATCAAGGACTTCTTCCCTACTGTTTAGCATCTGATTTAGGTGGCTGAATTGTTAGTTGCTCGAATAAACGATTCTTATCGATACTTGCTCTTTGTAATCCTACACCCTCGGTAACCCGTCACCCTGGCGAACTCGTCACCTCAAGTTGAAAAATTTTCAAATAGTGCTTTTAATAATTGTATTGAGAAAAAATTGTTCAGTAAAACATAAAATTAGTCACGTCTTGCAGAATATATTAATTTTCAAAATTATTGTGTCCCAAACAAACATTGATTTAGTTATTTTTTGAATATTATATTTGGAAATTCTTGTAAAAATTTTGCATCGATAAATAACTAGGGTTCTAGACTGCTAAATAGAGATTAGGTTAGAATTCTAGACAGCTTATAAAAGATTACAGAGACAGGTGCGTTCTAAAGAAATCTAAAATTACAAATAACGTTACGTTTCTTTCTGGGGTTTTTGATGCATCTGTGTATTATTTTTGCCAAGGGGCTATAGTTAGACGTCAGGGCTTACAGGCGCCTTATTTATTGAACGGGCCTCATTAAACTCCCTCAAAAAGACCTCTCCTAAATTTTTAAAAAGAAATTGGCTATGTTTTGCTCTCATCTTGCGAAGCGAGTCACGGCAGGCAATTGATATATTGAACCTATTTTCGTAAAAAAAACAATGACTAACTGTGAAAGCTCCCATAGAAAAAGCACATTTGCGAGCCGTGATTTGCTATAATAGTTCCCGAAAATTATTAAATGAATCTGATTTGTACAAAATTCTGGTAGAATATGTAAACTGTTACAACTTTTTCACCAGAATTAAAATTACTTTTTGGTGTAAAAACAAGTAGACCACAACTTTTCAATTTCATGACCAAAAAAGTACTTTTAGTCAAAAACTTTTAAAAATATTTCTTTCAGTGCTTACTTATACTATATGGTAATCTTCAGAACAAGAAAATCATACAAAACAAAAAGCTGTGACCTATCAAAGTTTTTTACTTGTGTCTTTCGTTTTTCAATATCGCAAGCCTGGTTATAATTATAGTTAATCACTAAAAAATTTAGTGTATTTTATCATAACATTGTTATGGATCGGCCAGGTACGCAATTATTTTTTATACAGTTGAACCTGAACAACCCGACAACTCCTTAAGTTCGTTCACGCCTTGCGTCCGACACTTTTTTACCTCGATTTTTGAAATCTTTTGCCAAATGTGATTCGCCAGTCTAGTCCGAAATATCGCAGGGATTTTGTTTTGTCGGTCGTTTTTCAAAATCTTTTATTTTTGCCATAAAAGACCCGACACCCCTTTTTTGAAAATCAGGTGTCGGGTTATTGAGGTCCGCGGGTCTTTATGGCAAAAATTAAAAATTTTGGAAAAACGACTTTTTCTTCGCAGGGATTCTGGAAAAATCAGAATCCCTGCGATATTTTGGAATAGACTGGCTAATCACTTGGCAAAAGATTTCAAAATCGAGGTAAAAAAAGTATCGGACGCAAGGCGTGAACGAACTTAAGGGGCTGTCGGTTATGCAGGTTCGACTATAGTAAAAGGAAAATAAATAGCGATGATTTTAGGATCATTTTCTGAAAGTCGTCGCCAATCTCAACAAAACCTCAATAAATCCGGCAATTTTTTAAAATTCTTTCTTCGTGGATCCATATCAGAAAGAAATGTGCAGAGCTACATATCAAATGAAGGTGATTTGGTTTTGCAAAATTCTTCAACAGAATCTTTTTCAAAAGTATAATTGTTGAGGTTCAATTCACCAAAATGTGTGGAATGGCATGAACAAAAATACCAATTGGAAGGTATGGATATTAAATTTATGGTCCGACTTTCTACATCATTTTTTGGTGTTTAGGTCCGACTAAAAACAGTTGAGAATCTGGAAGAGGTTTGGTTTTATGCTTTTTAAAGTTGAACTTTAAAGGAGGGCGAACTTCATATACGCATCGCCCAGGGTCGAAGGATCAGATCCCCCATTTATTTTACTCTACTTTTAAGCCAGTTTACTGAGGGCCAAACAGTATCGAGGAATTGATCGCAACCATTTTCAGCACTGCTTTACTGTTAGCAAATGCTCTAATTTTGGGATTTTAATGACCATGAAAGTATAGGAATTGGACATCGTTGAATATTTTTCAAATTTTAAAAAATTTCGTCAAAATTTTGAGTTTTCGAGCATTTAAAATTCAAATTGGCGCAATAACCAAAATTTTTATTTTTGAAGCAAATAATTGGTAAAGAAGATGGTTTTAAAGCAACTTTTTGTGCTGAATAACATTTTTAAAGCATTTGTGTGAAATGAGGATGTCCTGAAATTGTTTATAATATTCCGTTAAAATATCTGCTCTTGAGTTTTTCCTAGTTAGGTAAAAGAAAAAGCTTGCTAAGAATAAGTCATTCAACAAAAACAGTGTTTGCAAAACTCATACTCATCCTCATGGTCATAGTAATTATGAGTTTAGCTAAACTCATACTTGAGAAAGGGGTCATATATCAATGATTGATTTCAAAATCTGAAATGTGCATCGGATTCCTCTCAAAAACTTGGTAGACAAATGTGTAATCAGACTTGAGATCTATTCTAGAAAATTTTAGGATATTGACAAATATGAGTTTAGCTATGAAATATGTGGCTCGTACCACATAGCTAAACTCATAGTTGTTTTTAAAACTCATAGTTGTGGTAAAACTCATAGTTTTAAACTCATAGTTGTCAATATCTTAAAATTTTCTAGAATAGAGCTCAAATGGGTCATTTGTCTACCAACTTTTTGTGAGGAATCCGATGCGCTTTTCAGATTTTGAAATCAATCATTGATTTCTGAGCTATGGCCCCTTTCTGAAGTATGAGTTCAGCTAAACTCATAATTACTATGAGTATGAGTTTTGCTAACACTGGACAAAAGTAAGAGTCATTCGGCGACATGAAAAAGTTTTATCCTATAGATCATCAACATTAAAAACTGACATTTCCTAAAAAAAATATGGCACACTTTTCAAATTCTCACTCATTTTGGCATAACACTGGAATTGTTGCAAAAGAAATTAAAATCTGGGCAAAAATAGTGAGCCACATATAGAATCCAACTTACAGAAGTGTTTTATTTATTGAACTTCGAAAATATTCTCGCTTCTATTAGGTTGTGACAAAAATACGCGGAATTTCGACTCGGTACCCCCTGTTATGTTTTGGCACATTTTTCAAAAAGGGAAGCGTCTTCAGAAAGCTTTCAAGAGAGTTCACAGGAATCTTTTTAAGATTGGAAAAAGTGAGTCTCATTTTTCCAAGCACACTTGGCGACAGGTTAACAAAAACATAACAGGGGGTGCCAAGTCGAAATTCCGCGTATTTCTCACACAACCTAATATAGAACCTTTTTTAGCTTGCCAGAAAAAGAAGGCTGCAAGTGAGTGTGTTGGAAGGTCATTTCTTTCACCACCCTTACAAAATCTGTCTAATTCTAAGTTTTCAGGAATTTGGGCCGAGGTAACAAATTTTGACCGGCCCTCAACTAAACAGTAGTTATTGCAGACAAATGACATGTTACACCGAGAATCTCTTCGAAAACCCTTTCTCTCTTTGATGTGTAGCTTGACAAAGGCTCAAAATGAGGAATTGGGTTTAGCATTGAGGTCTACTTTTTTTGAAGTTAGTTAAAATCAGAATGTTCAAAACTTTTTGTATTTTCATTTTCACAGACCATCCAAGCTATTGGATTGGAAGAAGCCTCTCTCCGTTGGCTATTAGCGTTGACAGACGAGGGCAAAATTTTGGAACCATTTGAGTACAAACTTGGAAACTTACTTACAAAGTGGTTGGAGGTTGTCTTCAAATTTGAATACCATCCATTGGCTTCTGAGGTAGTTTGGGAAAAAAAGTTTATTTAGCGAGGAGTCTGTTACTTTCAGGTGATCCTGTTAACTGAAAGAGTGGTTATGAGGTGAGTGTTTTGACTAATTTTAATTTTCAATAAAGTTGAGTGTTAAGAAACTCGACATTCCTGGATGAAAAGACCCTGAAGTTTATAGTGCACAATTCCTGCAAGAGGATAAGCCAGAACTCCACTTCACTTGTGCTTTCGCTGCTCTCTTGTCTTGAGGTAAACACATAATTATAATTAATTCGGTCTTTTGTAAAATCCAGACACACAAGCTATATGCCCATAATAACTTTGTTGCCGTACTTTTTGAGAATTTTAGTACTTTTTCACGTTTTCAACAAAAAAAAATTAATTTACTGATAATTAGTTGACAATATTTCAAATTCATACAGCTATATGAGAAATTGTCATTGACAATCTTATTTAGTTTTTACTAATATACAGTACAGTCGACTCTCGATATGATGCGACACCTCGCACAGCGTGCCAAACACGTCAAATGACCAAATCGGGCTTGGCGTTTTGCTTTAATGAAATTTCAAATAAGTTTTTTTTATTTTTCACTACCATGGACAAAAGTATGCTCAAATCTATGCACTATATATTCATACAGTTGCTTGTTATCAACTCTATGCATTTTTCGTCTCTAAAAACTCTTCAAATTTAATTTCACCAATTCAAAGGTGGAGGGAAAAAAATCTACCTCTACGGGATTTTATTTATTTTTTTCTTGATTCGTTCTTTTGCAGTGTTTGACACGCCGAGCTCGGGACCGGTGAAAGGTCTCGTTATATCTATAGTTGACTGTAATACAATAAAGTTTACAGGCGATCTTAAAATATAGGTAACTAAACCTTTAATACGTCCAAGAAGTTCAATAAACGTTTTACTTTAGTCATGTGCCCAAGAGTGAGTTATTTCCTTTGGTTACATGTGTGTGCTTGCTGATCTCGAACTCTTCTCACAGCTCTAGTTCTTGGAAATTGATGAGGTTTAGCCTTTTTATTTTCAATTATTCTACATCAGCCTCTGACATAAGCATTAATAGCAGGGCTTCGAATGAAAAATTTTAAAAATAAGTACATTTTTGAAAAAAATAAGATTTTGACCCCAAAAATAAGTACATTGCTTTCAAATTTTTTATTTCAACATTTTTACATACAATCATAACATTTCCAAGGAAAACAAAGCAATTCATTTCCATTTTTCTCCTCCTTGAATCTTCTTCCGGAGTTCTCCATCCTTAATGAGCAGCTTGTAGACGCCGGCACAATCGAAGTTGACGTGGACTTGGAGGAGGGCCCTGACCGTTTCCACTTGAAGACAATTCCTGGAGTCCGTCCACTGCGCTTTGCACAACGAAAAGACCCGCTCGAAGAACGCATTGGCTAACTGGATAGAGATAATTGTGCTAACGAAACGGTAGAGATTTGGAAGCGAGTCATTGTCCTTAAGAAAGAGTTTAGAAAACCATTGCAAAATGCCTGACTTACTTTAAAGATCTCACACAACTGAAAATTTGAAAAAAAAATGCGCCGCAGGCAAAAATTTACAACATTTGAAATGTTTTCTTTGATTGCGCCAATTTAAAAAATAAGTACAAAATAAGTACACAAGTCGAAAATAAGTACATTTCTGATTAATAAGTACATTTGAAATAAATAAGATTTGGGGTCTCAAAATAAGTACAAATCTTATTAATAAGTACAATTCGATGCCCTGATTAATAGTGATCCACTCGGTTTGTGGGTCCCTCTTTTTAATATGCCTAGTTGACTACCCTAAAAGGAGTTTTTTATTTATTTAGAGCTTTCGAAAACATGAGTTTAACAGGGGTTCGATCGCGAATTTCTAAAATAAAAGCATCTGGTGTCAAAAATAAAGGCAATTTAAAGGAATTTTCACCGAAATAAAGGCAACTTAAAGGCATGTTGTCCCTATGCTTCAAACCCGACAAAAATCAACAAAAAAACGAACAACATATTGACGAACAACATATTTTTCTCCCCCCTTTCCTGCTTTCAACAACTCTTTCTGCCCAAGAAAGTAGTCATAACTTTCATAACATTCGTCAAAATGTGCCTTTATTTTCAAAAAAAAAATGAAGGTAAAATTTTCAAATTAAGGGCAATGCCTTTAATTATGAAATGTAATCGGACCCCTGGAGTTTAAGCAAAATCCAACTTGAAAGTTTTCTATAGAATTTAATATTCAGTAGCTCAAAAGTTTTATTTTTGGAAATTTTCGCTTCTACTCCTAGTGTTTGAAAATTCACAATTTTACGGAGTGGGCGTTGATACGAGTGAATTCGGTAATCGATTATATCCTTTCAAGTTTAGAATCTTGTTGACTTCCGTCAATGCCTACTCAGTGTTGCGGATGCTGCAGTCACTTTTAACAAGTTTTTTCCACTCGCACTCAGCAGACATACCGAGAGTAACTTTGAAGTTTTTATTTTTTTGACAGAACTCAAAGATCTTTTGCAGAACTCATTGGTAACAATTCACCAGTAACAACCTTTTTGAATAAAAATTAGTGGGTTTAAAGATCATGATTGTTCGCGGGGCGGTTTTTTGTGTGGCTATGTCTCTTTGGGGATCCCAGGTATCTGCAAACACTTCAGTTTTTTGAAAAATTATAAAACTATTCAGAGGATAGAATCGCTGCGTTGCTCTCCCAGCATAATAATTCCATCTTTGGCTGAAGCTATGACTTTGGATCCATTGATTGCCAATGAAGTGAGCGCCAATATATTTAATTACCGCATTTTTACATATCATGTTTTAGGTAGTAAGAGCATTGAGGCGTGTCATAAGTTTGTGACCATAGTTTTATAATTTTAAAATTTAATTTCAAAATTAAGGCAAATATGGCAAAAGTCTACAGCAACCCACATGGAGCTGCATTTTGCAAACGCTTGAGAAGGCTATAAAATACGCCAAAGTTTGTGATACATTTTTGTAGATAATTTTCTGCGTACACTACACTCGACTCTGCCGATAGGGTGAGCACGATGGTATTGTAAAGAGAGCAGATATACATAGGCCTTTAGGAAAGAAGGAAGAGGTAGAGGCGTAGTGTAATGGTAGCACATCAACCCGGAAAACTGAAAGCCGCAGGTTCGATTCCTGCCACCACCATTTTGCCTCTTCCTTCCTAAACTTTTCTGTACCCAAGTGCAACAAAAGGATTCTCAACCATTGGGAGATTCAGACGGGGATTGGGAGATTGGGAAAATCAGACATAGGGGAGACTCACACAAAATCCGTTCAAAAAAGGATGTTCGAACAATGACAATTTTAGTTATATCTAGTAGATATACCCTTATTTAAGGACTCGCTCACATCGCGACATTCCCCACCACGCTTTAACACTCTTTTTTTTCCATATGAGTATATGGCCCGTCTACAAAATTCACGAATAAAGGAATCACGAATCTCCCTTTATGTGAAAACAACGTTATTTGAACTTCTTTTTTTGAACGGATTTTGTGTGAGTCTCCCATATTGGTGAATCTCCCAATTATTGAATATCCTTTTGTTTTCACTTGGATACCACCGGTGAGTACCCTATCAGGAGAGAATTTTTTTTGTAGTGAAAATAAATTAATATAGCGCAACTTAATTTTTTTATTCAATCATTCAAAAGCTGAGATTACGGCAAATTTTTTGAAACCAAACATTACGATCATTACAGCGGCACGGAAAAGTTGCGACCACAGAAGGAAAAATTTTAAAAAAATCTTATATAGTATTTGGCATGTGTGGGTGGGTGGGTGGTTAATGCTTTTTTACTTCGAAGGCCAGAACGGGTCGTAGATAGCGAAATCACTTTTGTCGCTAATACCATCGTGTTCACCAGAATGTCAGCTTTGGTTTTGAAAAAAGAACAGGCGAAAAAAAGAGTTCTAATAGGGGATATACTTATTTTTATGAATGAAGTCATTGTCCCTCATTGAAATTTCGAAATACTATAGAGGCGCCGATAGGCGCCTGTGGTCCCTTGTATTATATATTTGCTAATTGATCTTGATATGAAAGTTTGCTATTGGTATAGAATTTAAATTTGGTACTTGGGACCGGTCCTATCTTACCTTATCGGGGTAATCTTTCTGCCTTAATTCTACAGAATTTCAACCAAATACTCATTCCTCAGTTGTACTGTACCATGTCTGGAGCGCACTCTATTGGGGGGAGTCAACTGTACACCCAAATAATTTTTCTGCTAGAGTTCACTTATTTTCACCTACCGTAGTTGCTTTGCATTTTGTTCAATTACCACATTCCAGACCAATGTCAATTCCAATGAGCTGTACGTAGAACTAGTGTCCATCATTAGCAACATTGACAACATGCAATTGGAAAACAAATTCTGTGGTTCCGTGGAAGCATTTTTCAACCTGTTGGAGCAAAGTTCTGACTTTTTGCCAGGTTTCGTGACGAATTCCAAAAATGATCCAAATTATGATGTTTCAGAGTGTGTTCTTCGTCTCATTGAATACAAGGCCCAGGTGAGGATTTTCAAAAATAAATTACACTCGACTTTTTTTGCAAAAATGATTTTAGTGTATTGACCCGTGTTGTGGCGACTGGATCAACCAAATGCTTGCACTTATTCAGGTTAAGTAGAGCCTTATGTGAAAAAATTAGTTGACAAAAGTTGTTGTAGAAATATATCCATCAGTCCAATTCCCGTAATTCTTTTATATTTTATGCATGGTGTCGAAAAATTTGAAAAATTTAGCTAAACGTCGCGAGAAAGCCCTATATATTCTGAGAAGCACTTATTACAAATATAAATTGCTGTATGAGACAGATGTCATTCGAGGACTTGTTCTCAAAATTTGCACCATGATCCCTAACGAAAGCAACTCTAACTTTCAGGTACTTGAAATTTTTCATAATAAAGAAGGGCAATTTTTTCAAAATCTCGCCCCCTCACTACATTTTTTTTAAACACTAAGCACCCCTCTCTCCCCACTAAAATCACCCCCGCTTCCCCTACTACCTGCGACTTACAATCAGTGCTGGGCGATTTTCCGCTTCGAGTCAAGAGCAGGAGCAAAAATTTTAGAATTAAGAGCCAAGAGCAAGAGCATGAGCAAATGTTTTTAAGCCAAAAGCAGAAGTAGAAGCAACAATTTTGAAACCAAGAGCAGGAGCAAAAAATTTCGGTCTGGGAGCGCTGTGAATTTTTTCATCGAGCATAAAATTTTTGGGGCTATACGACAATCCGGTGCCAAAAAATGCCTTGGCCCCCCTGTTTTTTTTTTCGAAAAAATGCCTTGGTCCCTCCAAGATGAAGTCGGAAACCGGTAAGATCTGTTGTTAATCCCCAACAGGGGGACCAAGGCATTTTTTGGCACCGGATTGTCGTATAGAACCAAATTTTTTTAATGTTTAATGCGAACACATTGTTGGCGGATTTTTAATCTTTAAGCACTGCATACAATGACCAAATGTTAATACAGTCGAGTCCCTCAATAACATAACACCAAGGGACCGGAGAAATCGTTATGTTAATGAGGGATTATGTTAATGGGGGGTATGTTAATGACTACTCTTTCCACACCGGAGAATATGTTAATGAGAGACTTTTACCATAATAACATGCTTTATTGCCAAAAATTGAACAAAAGGATCTTGGTTTCAAGGATGTTGGTTAACAAAAATACGAACAAGGATGTTGGACTGCAATAATAAGATCAAGGATGTTGGATAGCTGAATGTTAACAGTTAACATCAAAATAATTTGTGATTTTTTTTTGTTTCAACCTTTGCAAGAGTTCTTCGGCCAACACGTTATCTGCTGCGTCACACAATTGAAGGATCTTGGGATCGGAGGAATAGCGAAGAAGGACTTGAACAGCTTCTTTGGCCTCGCGACTTGTGACAGTTGGTAGCACCGGCTCCTCATCTATCTCCATCACTTCGTTGTCGCTAAAAAGAAAAGTTTATTAACGTCAAACAAACCACAAGGCTTACCTTTCCCGCTCTTCCACTTCCGCTGTCGAGATATCCTCCGCTATTTCTGCTAAAGTGAGCATTCCCACGATTGCCAGTTGATCATCAACGGTCAAGTAGTCGTTCATAGTGCCTTCCACCAACTTCAACGCTTGAATTTCTGCCCACAATGAGTTGAGTTCATCATTGATATTTCTTTGAGCCGGTTCCTCTTCCACAGGCTAAAGTCAAACATTATCCACATCCAGAAATAGTAAAAGACCCACCTCCAGAGGCTTGACAAATCCAGCTTTTCGGAAGCAGTTGGCGAGAGTATCCGGTTTCACGTCATTCCACGATTTTCGAAGGTATTGGAGTGCTTTGTATAGGTTCATCTCATATTCCGCCTTGTCGTCTATTGCAGCAATTCTGTCGCGGAGCAGAAAGCGACGATAATGCACCTTCAGATTCTGGGATGATTCCTTGGTCACATGGCTAAAATGAAAAGTAAGAAGTTTTACCATGGATAAATGTTGAAACCAAACCTGAGATCGAGCAGTCGTGTTCGGAGGCAGAAATTTGATTGTGATGTTCTCCAGCTTGATATTTGAGTGTCCCGAGAAATTATCCAAGTAGAGTAGCACTTTCCTTCGTACGCGTTTCAGTCTTCGGTCCCAGTCCTTGAGCCAGTCTTCAAATATTTCCGCTGTAATGGAACAGTCAATCAAATCAAACTACGCGAAATTTAACCTGTCATCCACGCTTTCCGATTAACTTTGTAAGAGAGCGGTATTTCCTTGCCCTTGAATGCCCGAGGTTTGCCGAATTGCCGATGATGAGGAGAGGCAGCTTTTCCGTTCCGCTCATGTTTGCTCCGACCAACACTGTGATGCGCTCTTTTTGATTTCTTCCCCGACGTGCATCTCTCTCCTAAAACATAAAACAGAAGTCAACAAAATCTTCAATAGAAAACAACCTTTGAACGCCAAAGTTTTGTTAGGCAGGAGTTTCCAAAACAAATCGGTTTCATCCGCATTGAATATGTCGTCCGCCGAGAAATGTGAAAGTGATTCGAGCAAAACCTCCTGCTGCCAGTTGCCGAGCGCTTACATGTTAATCTCCGCAGCTTCGCCTTGATTTCTCTTGAAAACGATTGAGTGGCGGTGCTTGAATCTGTCTAGCCATCCAACGCTGGCTTTAAAATTCTCTAGATCGACCAATTTCTTCGCCTGCTCTGTTTTATTTAGTTCTTCTGTCCACGGCCTAGGACCCAGCGCATTCTTCAGCGGCTTTGCCAATTCCTTTGCCAGTTCAAGCGCCTTTTCCTAAAGCATAATGTTGAGAACAAAAAACACAACCAATCTTACCGTCAAAAGAGGACCCGACATCGGAACATTTCCGCTTCTCTGCTGCTTGAACCATTGAAGAACTGCCATTTCGAGAACTTCTTCCTTCACTGGCTGAATACGAGAACGTTTTCCACTGCTTCCTTCCCCGATCGCTTTGAGAATCGTTTCTTTATTCTTCAGAATCGTTTGAACAGTCGGCACCGGCATCCTGAATTGCTCACCGAGATCCTTCAGACTCTTTTTCTTGTCCGCTTCTGATGCATCGATGACTTCCTTCTTCTCCTGCAACGTGATGATGCGACGCTTATTGCTTGGAGTTTCCATAACTGAAAAGAAAAAAAATTAAGTGCAAGCGTGAAAAATACGACCGACTGGTTCAAAAATAAACATAAGAATGATTCGAAAAATTTAACAAAAGCAAAAGAATTCGTGTCGAGACAATTCATAAATTGAAATTATGTTAATGAGAGATCCATTTATAAGGCCAGGACCCGCAAAATACTTATGTTAATGAGGGATTTATGTTAATGAGGGATTATGTTAATGGGAGGGTTTGTTACAAAGGATTTCTTTGCAAACCAACCAAATCGCCACAAGCATTATGTTAATGAGGGATTTATGTTAATCGGGGAGTATGTTAATGAGGGACTCGACTGTAAGTAGGATTTTTAAACCAAAAAAGCGTTAAATTAAATAATGGCAGTTTTGTGGCTTACCTCCTAAATTATAGTATTGAAAAGACGTCAAACGTTTTGTAAAGGATAGGTATACTAATGGAGAGGGTAGTCGGTAGGGCTGGGTTTCGCTACACCCTATTTTTTAAATCTTTATTTGAAAATTATTTTCAGTACGAGATGATCACATTTGTATTTGATGTGGCTAAATCAGTGAGTCTCCGAGTGAACAGCAGAAATGATGTATTTATGGAAATCATTTCTTTGATCCGAGAAACATTTAACTACAGGAAGATGAAGTCGGAAACCGGTAAGATTTGCACATCACAGCCAACATTCAAAAATTCATATTTAATTTTTGTCCAAATGCTTTATAATCTTACGTTATAGTAACAAGTCAAAAACGACATAATTTTATGACGTTTCGTGGCCTCACATTCAACAACATATTAGGTCCTCCAATAAGTTTTGAGAAAAAACACGTGGATTCGCTTTAATTTTCAAAGTGCATCATTTGGCACATTTGACAATGATGTCTCTACTTGTCATATACCATTTTGTAGCCCGTTTTCTTCTATTTTGAATGTCGTATTAACCGGCTCTTTGTTATAAAAAATTGGACCAAAAATAAAAAAAACAAATAATTTCTCAAGTTTGGTAAATTTATGTACATTTTTTGTTTTCCTATTTTTGATTTATTTATTGATTTATTTTTTAATAACAAAGAATTGTTCAATATCACATCTAATTAAAAGTTCAATGACCCCACTTGTACTATCTGCTCTGATTTCTACGTATTAGGTTGTCCAATAAGTTTTGAGAAAAAGCACGTGGATTCGCTTTAATTTTCAAAGTGCATCATTTGGCACATTTGACAATGGTGTCTCTACGTGTCATATACCATTTTGTAGCCCGTTCTCTGTTCTTTAAAATGTGATATTGAACAATTCTTTGTTATTAAAAAATAGGATCAAAAATAGGAAAACAAAAAATGTACATAAATTTACCAAACTTGAGAAATTATTTGTTTTTTTTATTTTTGGTCCAATTTTTTATAACAAAGAGCCGGTTAATACGACATTCAAAATAGAAGAAAACGGGCTACAAAATGGTATATGACACGTAGAGACATCATTGTCAAATGATGCACTTTGATAATTAAAGCGAATCCACGTACTTTTTCTCAAAACTTATTGGACGACCTAATATTTGCGCCCAACCACTTGCTTTTCAGCCTTTGTGGATCATGGTGTGGATAATGACAACCTGGAAATCATAGCTTGTCACATTGAAGAGCTCCTAAATGAGAGATGGACAGCCCTTGACCCCGCACTAATCCAAGCTATATTCGACTTGTTGGTAGAGCACCTGAAAACTTTGTATTCCTCTAAAATGCAAGATCTGTCAGTACCTGAAGGTATATCAATATGCTAAATACACAAATTGAGTAAGCATATGACGTTTCAGTAAGAGCACGCGTCTTCGAAACCTTACTTAGGGTGCATAGCCATCCTTTGAACCAGCAACTAGGTTTTTTTTAAATGATATATCTCGCACGAGACACTTTACTACCTCATAACTTAGTGCACACTCGTGCTGAAGTATTACCGTATTTCCTCTGATAGAGCGCCCGCCCCCTCTAATAGAGCTACCCCTTGTTTTTGACTAGGATTTCAGAGCTAGGGCCATTTTCGATTTACAATTTTAATATATTTTTTAGGAGTTAAAAAATTAAGCCATCGGGGCTCTATTAGAGGAAATACGGTAATCAATTTTTATTGCTTATTCTAATTTACCGTGTAATTTACCAAACCCTAGGAAATTATTTTTAAACTCTTCAAAAACTGGGAAAATTTTGGATCGATCGTATGATTTGTGGATACACAACCATAATTGAAGAAGCAGAATAAGTAGAACTCTTGGGTAAAGCGCAATGAATATTGGTGTAAAAGTTCTGATTAGTGCTGAGACATAGCTCCCCAAGGTCGAGGTGATTTATGGAGAAAATACGATAGCGTTTGTTCACCCCTCTCCATTAACTCACCCCTTTCTAATAACTGACCCCCTTAAGAGCTGTCCGAAAAATAACTCACCCCTCTCTAATG
The DNA here is from genome assembly GCA_029231635.1 of Ditylenchus weischeri. Classification (NCBI taxonomy): domain Eukaryota; kingdom Metazoa; phylum Nematoda; class Chromadorea; order Rhabditida; family Anguinidae; genus Ditylenchus; species Ditylenchus weischeri. Next base: position 585,566 of record JAMRYI010000007.1, read on the forward strand.
ACTCACCAATCCTTGAAGAAGGTTAAAAAATAACTCATTCGGGTGAGCTATTATAAAATTACGGTACATGCTTGTTTTCAGTGAAATCAATGGTCTTGCCAAACATGTCCCAAAAGGTCTTGCTGATCAACTCTAGAATTATTGTGGGCAAGTTTTATTTCAACTTTTATCAAACAGAATTGCTATATAAACCTAGAGCTTTAGGAGAAGACGGATTCCAATGGAATTCTATATGCGAAATTACCATCCGAGCCATGCAAACTGAGCTATGGTAAAATATAAAAAATAACAAATATAACTTTTTGCGACAAAAATTTTTTGTGTTTTTTGAGCACATGATAGACAAAAAAACGTAAAAGCTATCATAACATATCATAAATATCCAAAATCACAGCTAAGTTGTTGTGTCCTTGAATGGTAAGAAATTGAGAGCGGCGAGAGAGAGAGTGGAGAGAGAGCGGAGAGAAAGCGTAGAGAGCGGAAATAAACGATAGCTTTATTCCACGAGCACAACAATAATGATTTCCTAACAGAAGGAAAATCAACGGTCTTGATAAGGGTTGTACGGTTTCGGTTAATTTGGCCCTACCCGGTTCTCGGTTAACCGGTTGTTTTGCGTGCCCGGTTTTCGGTTTCGGTTTCTTCCTGCTACCCGGTTAACCAACCGGTCTTTCCGGTTTTTTGAAATTTTCGCCTCAAATTGTAGAATGAACTCAATTTTACACTTTATTGACATAATACAACAAACAAAGGTAAACTTATTCAACATTTTCTAAATCCTGAATTTCCAATACGTGTTTTTCTTCATCGTCTGGAACAGTTGTTGGAGCCAGCTTCAGCTTGTTCAGATTTGCCTTGATCAGAATAAGCATCTCCGCGGTAGTAGCATTCATTCTGAAACCCATTACTTCATAAATATGTGTTTAACGTATGTAGTTAACTACCTATTTCTGAGTGTATTGGAGTAGAGAAGGCCGGCAATAGAAAATGTTCGCTGACTGCTAACCGATGTTGCTGGCACACACAATTGTAATTGAGAAGTGCCCACCACCAATTTGTTGTACTATTTCCTGCTTTATATCGTCTGCCATAGATGGAATGACGTCGCTGCGGTAATACTGACGACCATTAACCTGAAATCAAAAGGTCTCAAATCTACTATTCCAATTCCCTTTCCTTTATTACCTTCAGATCTGGATATGCCTTCTTTGTCCTTGCTTGTACATCTAAGTCATCGAAAAAGCACATTGAGGCATTCTGACGCACCATAATTCGTTTTGGCGCCGATAGATAGCTGTCGCACTTCAGGCACTGATGATGTGTTACACCATCGACGGTTACGACCCGGAAGAACTTCCAAATCTTGGCAGTTTTTGCGAGCGGCATTTTCTGAAGATAATAATATTATTATCATTATACAACCAGTGAGGAAGTAAGTAGTTAAAAAAACAACAACAAATCAGAAACTACTAACAATTTACTGGATTGCAAAATGCAAAAGTGAGGTAGTCTTCTTGCAAGATTATTTTGAACTCTTTTTGAAATTTGAAAACCATACTCAATAAAAGCTTTCAAATCATTCGAACGCCATTTTATCTAGTGCTTAAACCGAAAACCGGGTTTTGACGTACCCGGTTTTCGGTTAACCGGGATTTTTCGTATCCGGTTTTCGGTTTCGGTTTATTTGCCAAAAATTGAACCGGGTCGGTTAACCGAACCGGTACAACCCTAGTCTTGACCACGAATCTCAGTCGTGGCAAGACAAAAACAGATTTAAACAGGCGTCAAAGAAGTCTTTTGGAGAAGGTGCCCATTTCTTTGAGATTCATTTCTTTTGAAGCCTCATTCAGCACGGACGGACCACCACCAGCATCCAAAGCAGCACATGCGCTGTTGGGCAAAGCAGCAGACTTGACCTTGGGCGGAATTCGGAAGGCGTCCAGTAGCACGGCAGGTGTTTGAGAAGTTGCGGCGGATCTAGAGAGAGCAGCACAGGCAGACAGCTTGTTCGGATTGACTGGCGGCTTCTGACCCAAAAAGCGTTGAGCAGGAGATTTCCCATCAGGCAGAGAAGCGTTCAGACGATTCCTTATTTCCTTCCCATCACATTTAAGCAAAGCAGGCTTGAAGGCGACGGCGAAGCTTTTAGGAGAGGAGAGTAGCGGGAGTTCCAGTACGTTCGACCATAGGCATAGCACGGCTTTGACAGCACATGTCTGGTCGAAACCACAGCAGCAGCATTTTTCAGCAGATGTCCTAAAGACATTTCGACAGCGGAAGCAGCGAGTTGGCTGGAACTTCTTCTTGGCGGCGTTTGAATTGAAGTTTTGATGTTCTAGATGACCAGGCTTATTGCACTTGGAGTAGCGGTGATTGAAATACGGACAATCTTCAGACCAGTGCATTTGGTCACAGCGATAGCAGACAGACGGCGGCGAAGCACTATTTTCGGCGGCGGTATAAGGCTCTCTCTTGATGGCAAACGGCACGGCTTTTCTTTCCATATTTTTGGCTTCAGCGATTGTAGAGAGGTAGGCGGCAGCTTCTTCAACAACTTCGTCAAACTTGAGGAACTGTTGAGGAAAATTGAGGAACTGCAGGATGCGAGTTCGGAGGACGGCGTCTCGATTTGACTTGAGATCCAGCAGCAGAAACAAGCAGTTGAATTCTTCTTCTTTGAGAGCACCGAACTTGAAGCGGAGCTGGCCCTTGAGACGGTTGACCTAGTGACGGAATTCTTTCCCTTTCTCTTTGACCAAACGGAGGCCACTACCAGAGAGCGAGAATGAGCGAAAAGTTTGGAAAGAGCACTAACCGATTCTTCCAGAGTGAAGTCGACCACATTTCTTGGCAGGCAGTTCTTTTGGTACTCGGCATAGGCTTCGGCAGAAAGCTTCGTCATCAGGAGTTTGACCTTTGCGGCTTCCGCCATATTCGGAGCTGTGCAGTCAAGAGAGAATTTGAAGCGGTCCACCCAGTTTTTGAACTTGCATGGATTAGTGTCATCAGCTGAAAAGACTTCTATGTCCGGCACTTGAGGCAACGTTGAGATTCGGTGCTTTCAAAGATAGCAGGCAGAGCATTAGGAGCAAGCAGAGCATTGTCACCACCACCACAATTTTGCTGAAAAAGAGTTGAAAAAGAGTCAACATGAGTCATTGTAGCAGCGGATTGGGCTTCTAATATTTGTTTGAGTTCATCCATATCCATAGCGACTGAGCCAATGTTGTGTCCTTGAGCGGTAGGGAATTGAGAGCGGCGAGAGAGAGTGGAGAGAGAGCGGAGAGAAAGCGGAGAGAGCGGAAATAAACGATAGCTTTATTTTACGAGCACAACAATAACGATTGTCCAAGGTACATCAACGGTCTTGACCAGGAATCTCAGTCGTGGTAAGACAATAACAGATTTAAACAGGCGATACAACATAAGTAATGTGCTTTATAATGTTTTTTTAGTTGGAGAGTTATTAAAAAAGTGCTAGAATGCCTGGTAAATGTCCTAGAGGTTAGCTTGTTAGCTCATTATAAAACTAAAAAATAGAAAGCAACATTTACAGTTCCGGTCCTTTGTCTACTCTGCTGGTCAGCATTTGGTTAATCAGCTAAGTGAGGTGTGTTTGTCTTGAATTCTCAGCAAAATAACAACTTTTTCTATAAAAATATAAAAACACTCAAACAAAAATTCATAAAACCATATACTTTCAGGCACTACTTGACCTGAATACCCGTTTTGACAATGGCCAATTTGATGGACTAGAGTGCTCAGAATTATCCAAGTATTTGTGCCCAGTGTTGGGTCGATTGATTAATTATTATCAGCAAGCTCGTCTATGTAAAATTCTAGGTAAGTAAAATGACATGCTGAAATTGCCCAAGATTAATTTACAGGTTTTTTTAGTGGACTTCACTAGACTAGGCTGTGTTCAGGTAATTACCTTAATTTTTATCTTTACTCATGCTTTTTTTCTTTTGTGTTATATAATTTCGAAAATATGTTTTGTCGTTGTTCTTGGGCATAGGCGTACCTAGGATGGTCAAATATTTTCTGACCGGGGGGGTGGCGGTTGTGTCTAAAAGAGCTAAAAAGGCTAAAAAATCCTGACGGGGTTGGGACTATAGCCCGGCTAGACACTTGCCACAGCCACACAGTCATAAATACTTAGCGTATTTACAAACGACAACCTCCTTCCAAAATTGTATGCACATATTCTTTGTCTATTTCCTTCCACAATCCACCACTTGATTGAGTAACATTGACTTGATGATTAAATTGTTGCATGATGAGGCTGTTCCTTTGCTAGCAGTTTGAACACTTCTTCTTTAACAATCTCTCACCTGTGCTTTTTCATAACAGATGTTCGGAAATCCAAAAATAAATAAAAAAGCAAAACACACGCAAAATGTGGCCAAAAAGTTACTTGTAGCAAAATCTTGGATCAAAGAATGCTGCAGGCAAAGAATGCTGTAACCGACTTCAGGCTGATTGAGTAACTACCTAGTTCGAGCATCAAAGCTGTCATTTAAATTGACGGAAAATTTACCGTGAAGATTCTCCAAATGCTAGGATTTCTGGTATTGCTAAATATCAGATTTGATATCCTTCGTAAAAAACGGATAGCAGAGCAGCGGAGCGTTATGATAAATTTATTGTTGCACTCTACTTTTCACAGTTATTCATAAAATATTAAAGGGGCATACCAGCGCGTTACACAGCAATTAAGGCGGAGACCAGCAATTTATTTCTCTCATGACTGTCTTCTATAAACGTTCTACCTAATCCGACGAAAGTTTTCGGCCTACTTTTTAAAAGTAGGATAAGGTCATAAATATCAGATTTGACATGAAACGAGTGAAAACAAGGACGATTTTTGAATAATTGCTGGTCCCGCCTTAATTTGTAGTGTAACACGCTTTTATGCCCTTTTAACGAACTATTTTTTGCAATCATTACCAATTGTGCAATGTTTTGTGCAATGGTTGAAGAACTTGAATTATATCCCCAATTTCATCAAAATCAGCTGCTGACAGATTCTTGATGTGCTTAGATATTTTTCATGCGGGATACTGTTCAGCATATTCAAAAAGATTCAGGTTGTGGTGAAGGACAGAACCAAGCATTTCCAAGGTCGAATTCCACCTTGTCTTAATTTGCTGAAAATATTCACTTAAACGCTGCAAGCAAATCAGCATATTTATATAAATACCAGTTTAAGCGTTGCTGATTCATCCCCTTGCAACTCACAGAATGCTGCCAATGATGTTGGTGTGCGGTGAAAGCTAATTCCAATCTTGCTGGCCTTGTCCACTGCAGCTGCAACAATCGATGTCTTGTAAATTCCATCCCAGACGACCATTTGTAGCACTTGAGAGAAACAATGGAGACTAAAATATCGAAATTCAAGTCAACAAAATGAACAATATCCCAATCTTTTGCGTCTAAATGTTTCCATCACGAGTCGCTACCACTATGCTGACTTTATCCAACTTGATGACTGTCAGGATGGAATTGATCTTGTTCGCAATATTTTGAAGAAAAGATTTGACTACAAAAACTTTCGACTGGAATTCAAATGTATTAGTGAGGAAAGCGCCAGTTATGCTGAATGTACGCATAAAAACAAAGAAATCAGTGATTTAACAAATTCAAATTACCACAGAAGGGAATGTTCTTTATGTGAGAATTCATCGAGCGTAAGAGAGATATGCTGGTCCTTGACAAAAAGTTGCAAGCTTTCAATGCACTGCTTTGCCTTTGACGCAATCTCTGCACTAATATCATGGCGAGAAGGAGCCTAAATTACCGATGAAAAAAAAGTTGTGTAAACTGTTAGACAGCACAAAAGAACCTTTGCCAATCCATAGTTGTTGTTAATAAGTTGAAGAAGAAAAGGTGACTCAGCAATTGAGAAGGGAAGATTCGAGCCCACAATAAAGTCGGTCACATCACTCACAAGATCCTTGCTGCGCTGTTTCGAATATACAGACTAAGAAAGATAAAAATCAATAATCACACACCGATATTAGCACTAACCTGAACAGAGTAGCTACCGACTCTGTTTTGGCCTTCTTCGGCGCACTCGGACCAGAATTTTTGTCTTTCATCGCTTCTATATGCTTGACCGACTTCAAGTGATTAGCACAAGTTGTTGTTGTTCCCCTTTTTCCGAGGCTGACTTCATCTACACATTCAAACACTGCATTGTTGCCGGACTTGTTGAAGTGCTTCCAAAGATCGCTTGGAATTTTGCTGAAATAAAGAAATTATACACGTAGATTTACGTAGAACGAAGTTTCTTTATATAAATTTTGTATAAGTAATACAGTGTAATAGCGGCAATTTGTTCAAGTTTTTGTGTCAAGTACTCAAAACTTTAGATTATCGAATGATTTCTCGGAAATTTCAAATTTCGAGTAGATTCGAGTACTCGAAAATTCCGAGTATCGAGTTGAGTACTCGAAAATTTCGAGTACTTGACAACCCTACCTATTTATAAACCAAAAAGTGAAAAATGCGGATCTTTTTTAGGCTGAGCCGAACAAGTTTTACAAATTATATTATACAAAAGAGGGAGCAATAAGTTTTTTTGCAGCATAAATACTTTTTTGTCGCAAATTTTACTCTTTTTGCGCCAAAAGCAATTTTGCGCCACATTTTCGGCAAAAAAATTACTTATACTGCAAAAAATATTGTCCCAAAAGAGATATGGCCAAGCATACCGTATTTTTTCTAATTAACGCCCCGGGCGTTTATTTTATGGATGCCCGAAAATTGGAAAATTTTGAGGTCGATCTCGAGATTTTTCGGTGTTCAACCAAAATCCGGAGAGCGGAATCGGTCGAGCTGAGAAAACGCAATAAACAGATGTGCGAAATAATTTTTCTACTCCGAGATACAAAAGCTCAAAGTCAAGGGGTGTTAATTAGAGGAAATACGGTAAGTGTTTCGAAAATTCATAAGTACACTGAATTGATTCAGGCTATTATGGCTTGTGGTATGTTAGTTTTTTGCACTCAAAACTGTTTTGCGACAATTTATCTTGTAGATCTGGCTGTGCAAGTGTTGCCAAAGGTAAAATAGGCCACAAACTCTCAAAAAAAAAGTATCAGGAATTTTTAGAAAATGACGCTTTACAATCGCCAACTTATGGAAAACTTGACGAGGATCAGGTAACTTTAGGCCAGTGGAATTTGGGATTTACAAAATTTCTGGGATTCTTGAGGCCAAACGCTCAAGTTGCTATTCCACTCCTAGAGCTTATCGGAGATTCGGCGGATGTGAGCGAGTTTTTCCAGTTCTTCCAGGTAATGCTCAAAGTTATTTTCACAACTAATAATAAGTTAGCAATGTAGGAAAAGCATTTCCGCAGTGTAGTAGATGTGCTAGCACCGTAAGTTCATTAGCCCCTGATATTCACGATCTTCCCATTTTTCGACCATAGACATACCGTATTTTCTCTAATTACAGACTTTCCTCCTGTTCAAAATCGTGTTCTTGGTAATGTGTTAAACTCAACTTTTGAATACAGGGTGTCCCAATATATTTGGCCACTTTCAAACATCTATTACTTTTTCTATAGTCCACATTTTTAATTATAAAAACGCAGAATTACTCAGAATTGCAAACAAATTCGTTTGGTGTATAATGTGAAAACCCGATTTTTGCTTGGTCCCCCTTGTGGTTTCGCTCCTGGCGTGTGGATGGCCTGTGGAGATGCAAGGTGCAACCACGCGAAAATAGTGTTTTTTACATTATACACCGAAAAAATTTCTTTGCAATCCGGAGTAGATGTATTCAAAAAATGGGTCAAAAACACAATGTCACAAACACGTTTTTGAATTTAGGGAGGGGGTGGGTATATGATTAGGGAAAACGGTATGTGAGGGTGAGACACTAGAATAATTACCAGAATGTCCAACTCATGTGTGTGATGGGTCTTTAGAGTGTAAAAGTCAACATTTCATTGATTTTTCCGATTATAGATACTCAAGTTGCCGACACTTCAACATTTTTATCGTCGCTTCGGTCCACCGAGTCATCCTGCGCTGGTTCTCAAAAGTTCAAGAAGATATGAGAAATGTAACAAAAATTTATGAGCATTACACAATAAAGTCAAGAAAAATAGGAAGTTTTGTATTTCTAGGTGATGTCTCAGTACATATTGCAAACTTTTGCAGCTGCAAATGAGAAACCAGAATTAGACTTTAGCCAGTTACACAATACCAAATCGGATGCCTTGGTGCAAACGTGCTCTTCTCACAAAGTGCATTACAGGAACAGCAAAGAGTCTTCAGGAGTTACAGGTAGAGGCACTGCAACAATCGTTGGCGGTCATTTTTTCACAGAAACGGTTTCAAACTAAACACTTTCAGAAGCGAATTCAACACTTGCGAAAAACTACAAATCTTCATCTGCTTCACTGAACCTGTCTGAATCTTCCAACCTTGCGGGCAATCCGGCCACCCCTGCGGCTATCTCTCAAAGTAGAGAGGAAATCGTACAGACTGTACAGCCATTTGGTAGGTTGAATTTTGTTTTTGGTGAGGAAAGTAAAAACTGTTTTAATTAGTTATTGCACATTCGGACGTATTGGCCAATCATTTACGCTTGGATGACGAAATCAACTTGATGTGCTCCAGCCAATGGGATGACCTCACTCCCAAATCTACCTCATTTAGCATTGGTCCTTCTAATACACCAGAGATCTCGCCAAGCATTGAAATGCACCAGCAGCAATGGATGTCTCCTGAACATGGTTCTCGACTCAGCAATTGGGATGTGAGTTAGAATTTTTTATTTTCGGAGGGGGTTATTCAGTCTATTTCCACGTCAAATACTTGCTTAAAGTGTATAGACGTTATGGTGATGAAGATGTGGTCATCATGATCACCACAAGAATATAATTTTCCAAATTTTAGTCAAAAAACTATGTCACCTTGAACAAATAAGGTACAAAACATTCGCTCAAATCGAATCGCAGATTTAAAGGGGCATATTCACCTGGGTGTGGGGCAAGGAGGACCAGTTGGGTGGAATTTCGAGAATGTCACGGGCTTGAATCACCAAATGAGTGAACAAATTGGGGTGTTTTACATTGAGAGAGACGTGGAATTAAACCCGTTCAGCATAAATCCTCCGCTGGTTTATCACTATTCACCTGCTCAAATTTTGTCCCCGCCAATTCAAAAATTTTCCTAATCATTGAAGTTCTGTACGAGTTTTTCAACTGGGTTTCTAACAAAACAAAGCTTAGAATTTAATTTTAGGTATAGCTTTGTCAGAAACCAAGTTGAAAAATCCGTACAGAAGTTCAATAATTAGGAAAAAATTCTGAATGGGGGGACCAAATTTGAACAGGTGAGCATGCCCCTTTAAAGAGGCATGCTCGTCGCCAATGGGAATATTTTGAAAGGCGGGTACCAGTACACCTTCACTGGGAATTGAACCGACGACCAAATTTCATAGTCCTCCTCTGAATAGTGAGTGTTTTTCAATACCTATCACAAGACGGTGCTCAACAAGTTTGCATTTCAAAATAATTATTTTTTGAATTCACCTGGTACCCGTAATTTCAAAATATTCCCTTCGGCGACGAGCATGCCCCTTTAAAAGGTAATGACAGCAAATCACTTAATTCTAACAGCAATTTTTGGCGATAGCAGGGAATAATCGACCCCCAAAAACACATGACCTTCTTAAAATTGCTGTAACTACCCTTTGGAACAACAAGTTCAGGCTTAGCCCTTAGGCTCAGAGGTAGGCCAGCGTATGGAAGTTGTGACTCAAAAACGTCTTATGCACATTTTCCGGAATCTGGGACATACAGTAGCGAACAAAAAAATGGATGTCGAAATAAGACTATCCTTGACAACCCTATCCGTAACCCAAAGTCACACATAAGTCATAAATAAAGTTACAATTAATTTCCTTGTTAGGTGACCGAAGATGCATTTGAGTCCTTGCAATTGTTTATGCGCTACTGGAAAAAGAAAATGAATTCGTGCCAGCCTAACCTAGACTCCCGTAATACCTATAAAAGCTTCTTTTTTAATGAAAAAGAAGAAATTGTGGAAAAACGTGTAGAAAATTGGATAATGGATGGGAATGCGGTAGGGTTAAAAAATTTTAAAATTTTCTTAAAATATTTATCGTTTGAGGTGCTAACAATGAGGGTGCTGGCTAGAAGGAAACCTGATGATATTGGTATGACTACAAGACACGATCAAATTTTTAATTACTTAAAAATTGTTCAGTTCTGCTTGGCAGGAGAAATGCGTCAACTTTTTCCATTGAACGACCTTCAACAGCTGGTGATGTAATTTGTTTAGATAGAAAAGTGGTCCATTTGATATAACTCGCCCACACCATAGAGATTCCATCTCAAAAGTCCGATTGCAGGCAACTGGACATCCGACATTCTATATTTTATGAAGTTTTACAATTTTTTTCCAAAAAGATAAATTGGCAGAGCTGTTTGATGGTCATGAGATTTTATAACTTTTAAATTTTGCTCGCTTTTTCCTTGGTCCAGCTCCGACCCCGGTTTTTATTTTGCTCGCTTTTTCCTTGGTCCAGCTCCGACCCCGGTTTTTATTTTGCTCGCTTTTTCCTTGGTCCAGCTCCAACCCCCGGGTTTTATTTTGATCACTCAGCTTCTGTTTCCTTCAAACCAGCATTATAAAGACAGGGCAAAATGTGACAAATATGATTGCTGTAAATCTAAAAGCAATTCAACAGAATAGCAAGCAAAAAAGGAACGCGCCCGCTGGATGAGTGGTCAAAATAATAATAAGGGAGCCAAGGTAAAAATTTGCCAACTTATATCACAACCTAATAAATTCATGTAATTAAAAAACAAACTACTTATTTATCTCAATTAATGCCAAAAAACCTAAAACTCTCTTATTATTTTATTTGCAGGTCTTTTGCGAGCAGCCAAAACCCGAGCAGTTGCCAATGCTGTTGCTTCATCCTCCGTTGATTCTGATGCTGTAAATTCTGATACGTCACCTCTCTTTCCTAAGGACTCCCTCGACGGGGCATGTATCCAAGTCGCTACTACCAGCAAAACCAAACCATTCACTCCAGCAGTCATGAGAAGTGACTCAAGTGAGTCCAGCCGTCGACGTCATCAGTCGAGCATACATGTTGGGCCTCAACAACGCAAAAGCTATATGCATCTGCTCAATGGCTCCACTAATAATACTTTTGACTCATTTAATGACAAAGGATCTCTGAATGCCGAAGAAAACAGCACGACAAGTAAGCTTTTGTAGAAGTTTAAAAAATGGTGAATTCTCAAATTTTTTGATAGAAAAAATCGAAAGTTGTTCTATGTAAATCAGCCACATGTGACCGATTTTGTGGCCGATCATTTTGCTGACCCTAATTATTTACAAAATAACGAAATCGATAGCGAAATTTTGGCACTTATTTACTTGGGGGGCGCATTTTTCACTTATTTGTAAATCATGTTTAAACGACTCCCAAGTAACTTTTATATGCTAAAAATGATCGGAAAGGTGGTTTCCGTAATTTTTCTACATAAAAAATGGATTTTTCAAAAAATTTTTTTTTCCATTGCTTTTTTTAGCTAAGCGAAACTAAAAAATTACTTAGTTGAATATCCTAAATAAGTTCCGAAATTTGAATCAAATTTTTGTCAAAAATTTTTTTTTGAAAAAATCCATTTTTTATGTAGAAAAATTACGGAAACCACCTTTCTTATCATTTTTAGCATATAAAAGTTGCTTGGGAGTCGTTTAAACATGATTTACAAATAAGCATGGTTCGCAAAAACAGCAAAATTGCTGAAACGCAGCAAAATCTCTGGCGTTCCGTACTAAACAAAAAACAGCAAAAATGCAGCAAGAACGCAGCAAAAATTTTGCTGCGTTCTTGCTGCATTTTTGCTGCATCTGATTACTTGCTCTACAAATTGCTCCACTGGCGAAAAAATGTTTATCTGGCCAAGGGTCAAGCTCAGCAAGTGAACGTGCATTCAAGGAGCTGCGAGGTGTTGTCGGAGATTTTACGAGAAATAGGATGGACACGAAAAAAGTTGCTGCACTTATTCATCTACGGTCAAAATTTATCAAAGAAAACGTTTAAAACCTTCTCAATTTGTTACTGATGTTATGTCTTCTGAAAAACTCCTATAAAATTCAAGAAAAGAAAAGAAATACAGATGCAGCAAAAATGCAGCAAAAACGCAGCAAAAATTTTGCAGCGTTTTTGCTGCATTTTTGCTGTTTTTCACAAAACGAATTTGAAATTCAAATTTGCTGCGTTTCAGCAATTTCGCTGATTTTGCGAACCATGCAAATAAGTGAAAAATGCGTCCCCCCCCAAGTAAATAAGTTCCGAAATTTTTTATTTAGCGCCGAAAGCGGAGTGGATTCAACTAACCATTCGCCATGTCTATGGAAAAGGTAGCTATTTCGCACTTTTATAATAATAAAAAGCTTCTAAAAACCTTAGATTCCTGGGTGATGCGACCTTTTGAAAGCATCCCGATGGATTTTGGTCAATCTGGTAGTGACTATATTTACAAAATATCCGTAAAAAACTATATTTTCCAGTCAACTGCTCTTCCTTTACTGACCCGTCATCTCTGCTTGGTTACTTGTGTGGAAAGGATGCGGTTAGCAGTATAACTTACTTAAAAATTGAGTAAAACCATAATTTTTAAGTTCCGAATACCACCTAAGGAGAATGAGAATGTGCAAAGAACCCTGAGGCTACTGGACAAAGTGGAGCCTGAAGAACTGCATGCTATAGGTGTCTTATATCTGGGAGAGGTATAAACATATGGTTGTACACATCACTCGTTAAAAACCCATTTCGAACATATTCAGGACCAATCCAACGAGGCGGAAATCCTGTCAAATCAGTGCGGTTCTGAGAGATATGTCAAGTTTATGAGGTAATTTCGTATATGATGTCAGTGTAAAAAATAATAAATCTTTAGACTATTGGGTGAAGTCGCCTCTTTGGCCCACGATCCAGGTGGATTGCAAATGGGCAAACATGGTATGTACATAAATGTCGTAGTACTAAAACCTAATAAATCCCTCACTAAGTGAACCATAGGTTCAAATTTTTTCAGCTATTTTAAAGCCAATTTTTGACATAATCCTAGGTATCAAAATCCTCAATCAAAATCTTCAAAATCCTATCCTTCAAAGTTGAATTTTACTTTAAATAGACAAATGTATACTGGGTGTTTCAAGAAATGTGCACACTTTTGAACAGCGATAACTTTTTTCATAGACCGAATTTCAAAATTATGTAAACGCAGTTCGACTCAGTTTTAGCTCCCGTTTTGTTTGGTATATAATGTCAAAACTACGATTTTTGCTTGGCCCCCCTGTAGTTTGGGCCCTTACCCATCCAGAGGCCATCCACAGACCAGGGCCCAAACCGCAGGGGGGACCAATCGAAAATCGTGTTTTTAACATTATATACCAAACAAAACGGGAGCTAAAACTGATTTGATCAGCGTTTACAGAATTTCGGAATTCGACCTAGAAAAAAAGTAATCGCTGTTCAAAAGACACCCTGTACATTAATAAGTTGAAAAAAAGACTATCAGTAAGATCTAAGATGGATGGGGTGTTTCACATAAAAAATTACTTCTATTTTTCAATTTTGGTTTCAGGAAAATTCACGTACGAATACGTAAGATTTTTCAGATATTTTTTCAAAATTTCCCAAAATTTGATGCTAAATTTAATGCTTTCAGAAAGATGCCATTTCCAAAATAGTATTCCTAGTGGCTACTCTCATGCCAAACTCTGAAGACGATCCTAAATGCAATGCTAAGAAGAGTCTTATTGGTATAATTTGACTTTATTTTGTCCGGAAATATTTATCAATTCAGGCAACAACTTTGTATCAATTATCTTCAATGAAAGTGGAAAACCTTACAAACAAGGCACTGTTTCTGGAAATTTCGACAGAGTAGCCTTAGAAGTTGTGCCTCATGACGAAGAAACTGTAATTATTTAATACTCACAATTGTTTTAATTAGAATTCATTTATTGTAGATATTGGTCAGTTTGCATGCTAGGAAAGAAATTGCTGGTAAGTTTAATATGCCCTACAAATTTGGAGATCTACATAATGAACTTCTCCGACTCAGCTGAGTGAAACCGCTTTTCAGTCTAATTTTCGACATAATTTAATATTGGTACTATGCAATTTAATTGTTTATTTTGAAGTTGCAAAGAATTTAGCTATTTTTTGAACAAATGCCCTTTTCCAATTTTTAGGCGGAATGCTTTGAAGTTTACCTGTTTACTTTTAATTCTTGTAACAATAATTTCACAAAAATTTTAAGATAAACTTTTTTTCCGGACAATGGGTCTCTGTTTAAACCTTTTCTGCCTATGCGTATGAGATCATACGTTGAATTTTTTTTGTTTTGTGCAAAGGTT